>OY997266.1:645235315-646435315 GCA_963921465.1 Triticum timopheevii | reverse complement strand
CATTTCCCATGCTGCAAACTGGAAAGGGGTTTCGTTTTTTGAATACGTGTGCGATCATGCTGCAAGCTGAAAGTGCGGATTTGGCAGTTTTGTCATTTTAGCTACAAAGCATGGACGTGGCAGAAGTTGCCAAATCCCCGTGCACTGATACGGCCGGACAAGGGGACACGCTCGGTATCCCGCCGTATTTCCCGATTTACGAATTAAAAAAAAAGAAAAAAAAGGGAGGACACGGCAGGGACACGCAGGGGTCACGTGGGGACTCGGTCGGCCAAACTACGCTTCAGCCCGATAGGAAAGCCCTTTTCTTTGCTGGTCGACGCCACAAAATATAGGGTTTCCTAGATGCTGGACTCGCCGCCGCCACCTCCCGGAGTCGCCACCACCACCGCCGTATGGATTTGCCGCCGTCTCCCAAGTGCAGCAACCTCTCCTCCCAACGGCAACCAAGCTGGAGCAGGTAACCTCGACCTCTTTCATCTATCTGAATCCATTTTTTGTTGAGTTGCTGCTGCTTGCTTCCCCTGTTCCCAATGCCCTTGCTGCTGCTGCTTCCTTGTTGCTTCGCCATGCTGTTCCTGTGATGCTGCTTGCTTGTTGCTTCCTCATGTTGTTCTGAACTGTTGTTGGTGCTTCATGTTAGAAAACAACATCTGGGAGTGGCGCCACCGCAGGTAGCCAATCATCTGTGGGTGAGACCGTGAGAGTGAAGGAGGACAACCACCTGGTGATGTGTTTTGCAAGTTGCAATGGCAATTGACCTGGATCAGGTCTGGATGATCAATCAAGCACTTGAAATAGGAGACAACAGACAACAAATGGGGCGGTATTCTCCATTCTGATCTCTTTCTCGTTATTTTTATCTTTAACTCTATATTACATGGCATATATTTATTTATTTTTATATATACTTGCCGTGTCCCCGATGGGCTGTTTTTGGAAAATGTCGTATCCCATGTCCCCGATGGGCTGTTTTTGGAAAATGTCGTATCTCATGTCCCCGTATCCGTACTTTTTAGCATTTTAGTTCAACCATTAATAGCAGGAAAAAGATTATGTGTGGCCATACAAAGTATTCCATCCCAAAATAAGTGTCGCAGACTTAGTACAACTTAATATGCGACACTTTTTTTTGGGACGGATGGAGTACAAGACTACCTGTGGAAAAGATTAATTCTACGAGATTAGTACTGTGGGAGCTAGAGAATAAGAATAGGCAATGTAAATAGCAGAGAATTAAACTGGATCTAAAAAAAGCATGTGACTAACTAGAACAAATTATAATCTGCTATTGTCACAAACAATCCGATTAATCCTCACGGGGATCTGATAGCCCAAAGAACATAGCGATGCAGGCCACATGAAATCCTTATTCTTCAATAATTCGTGAATTCACTGCGAACAGATCTGATGAAACAGGAAGCCGGAACAAATTACCGAGTGTTCTTTCTTCAATAATCTTCAATAAACAGGCCACATGAAGCCACGCCGCTCGCCTGCTGCGGCCTGTGGCTAAGATGTGGAAACGGAGGCACGACGCCGCGCCGGATGCCTACGCCGCCGTGCCGCCGCCGGAGGGTTGCGCCAGATGTGGAAATGCCCAATTTTGGTCGGCGACACGCTGAGCAGTGGCATTACCGAATTGGGCTTGGGGATAGACTGGGAGAGAACCAGGCGGGCTGGATGGGCTCCTCCCTATGTTGGGCCTTTCTTTTTCTTTGCCGTTGGTCCTTACCTTGGGCTGAATGCTTGAATGGCCTGCCATTTTCGGGTATTTTTTTTCTCATAAAGGGTGGATATTATTAATTTATAAGTCGCATCGAGAAAATACAAGTATTATACACCAGGTCTCTGCAAGACTAAGATGCGCATAGCCAACACCGAAGCAAACAAATAAGAAAAGGAGAAAACATGATCTCCGAAAGTCATGTTAAAGCAAACTCAAGCATGAAGCTGCAAACATTAACATCGATCGCCGTTGATGACAACACCCCCGACTATGGAAGAAGTGCTTCAATGACGAGGCATCCAAGAAGAGAACAACACATGAATACCGCTATCACCAGATCGACGGTGGAGAAGCAAAGGTGGGCTAGCAGGAGTCTGGCTCCCCTAATGGTTGAGTAAACATTTAAACCGGTATCATGTAATTAGCAATAAGATAGGCAATTGCGTGTACTTGACCCCTTCTTTTTGTAATAGGCTTCCGCCCCCTTTTCGATAAAGGTATAAACGTCTAAAAAGATGCAGAGTGGTGATAAATCCTCAAACAACCAGCTCAAAAGAAAAATGAAACTACATTCAAGCGAGTGGCATAAGTGTAACAAAGCCAACATCGAGCACGAAAACACTACTAGAATGACACTGGCCCCTCATCACAGACATGCCGCAGTACATGCGACGGTGATGAGCCTTAGCACTGACCGGCCATGGTAGGCGTGTCAGTGATTAGGTGATTTGGGCTTGGACGAATGGTTATCTAAGACCGGTCTAAAAATGAGCGGTCAATGACGGTTCCCTTCGATGACTAAAATGAAGGGAAACGTCCCTCTGACCTCAACCATTTAAATCCGCACTTCTCTCTGACCTCAACCATTAAAATGAAGGTGATTTGCGCTTGGATGAATGTTGTGTACGTGGTTTGTTTATTCTCAAAGTATACACTTGTTGTCTCCAGTCCAAACACTCGTTGTCGCCGTCGAGCCCCTCTTCCTTTAGTTTTCACTTCCTTCGGTTGTGCACCGTTGCTCGCCTTCCTCATACCCTCCCTTCAATCCCGTTGTTGATCTGTGCAGATGGTCCCTCTGACGCCACCGCGACCACCCGCCGGCATGCCCTGGCCGGTCACATCATCCGGACACCTCGGCGATCACCCGGCTCGGCCGCTCCCATGCCATGACCAGCTAAGACGGTGTCGCGCCATCAACTCCATCTTGTCGAACGGTGAAGAGCACTCCACAGGGAGCCCCTAATGCATGTTCATCCTCCACGTCGTCTTTGCTTCTTGTGGCCGCCGTTTCCATGCCGACGCTGCCTACACGACGGCCCTATGTTTAATCATGGGTCGTGCCAGTGTGGGTGCTTCCATGATCTGGCCACTGTGTCCCTCACGCATGTGCAATCGGCATCATGGTGGACCGTGGTAACATTGTGCCGAGAAGATAGCACCGTGACCATTCTTGCATATAGAAGCAAATTCTGGTATCATAACAAGCAAACGCTATTTCTGTTGGAAGCATTGTTTTGATGGAAAAAATCAACAATGTTTTCTTCGATGTCAAAATTTATTCTCCTTTTGGAGGTAATGTAGATCTGAGCAAATATTTGTAACTTGGGAAACAAACCATATTTTCTTTGGAAGAGATTATTTTCTCTCTTTGGAAGCATTGTTGGTGGAAGCAAATGTATTCTTTTCTACATTATATAAACGTACTACTCAAATGTCTTGGAAGCAATCTCGTTGGACAAGTGAAACAAGATATTCTACCGTTAGATTAGGCTGGGTGGACGGTTCGTAAAATCCCAATCACATTAATTACAATGGGTTTAGCACAATTGGAAACAAATGTGAAAGCATATGCCCATAATTAGATGTAGTGCCGACAGAAGTAAGAATAGCCGAGATTATTGGAAGAAATTATAAGGGATTGTTTTCCTAAAAATAGTGCTTCCATCGGTAAACAAAAATGCTTCCGTCCATGCAAGAATATTTTTACCTTTTTCGTGGAAGCAATATAGTGATGCTTTTGAAACAAAATATTATTAGACACAATCTTATTTCATAAAAGCAAACCTCATTAACCATGGAAGCTAATTCCTCAATTGATGGAAACGTTAATTACTGTGGAAAAGTCCTATATCGAAGCAGTCCTTCGGAAGCAAAAGTGAATAACAATGGAAACAAAATTTTCAACAATGGAAACAAAATTTGCTTGTAAGGCCGCAAACCATATCTTCTAGAATGCCAATTTTCAACAGTAATTACTCTCCTTACTATCAGAAATTAGTTTGTTAAATATATGGAAAACGTTGAATTGGTTTCCTAAATAACAGGAGTAGTTATTAGCAAATCCGACGTAATTAGCTCCATCAGGTTTTAATTTTGGAAACTGCGCACTAAATGTGGGCTGTGCACAGAGGCCACCCTGCTCATCCAGCGGCTATACATGCTTCAATCCAACGGCTTAATACTGGTCTGATAGGAAGCTAGGATCAGTAGTTGGATCGCTAGCGGTTCCCTTTGTATAAATGCACGCACACTCTAAACCTATAAGCACCTTCGAGAGACCGAGCTAGCGGATCTTAAGATTGAGTCATCACAGACACCACGCTATAGATAGGGAGGTCGCCTACCAGTGAAAGAATATTCTAAAAGCATCTCCATTCCCCCCCCCCCCCCCCCCCCAACAGGCCCCAGGGCGCCTTTTTTAGCACCGTCGCCGAAAAATCGGTCCATTCGTACCCCCAGGTCGTTGTTTATCGCCGATTTGGGCCGAAATAACAACCGGCGAACCCAAGCCGAACTCAGCGCATCGGGGGGCGCCTGGGGGTGCCGCCAGAAGTGAAAAGGCGCGTGGACCCGCGCTGTCGGCGACAAACTTGCCTATTCCCGTTGTCCCCCCCCCCCCCCCCTTTCCTCCATTTCCCCATTGTTTTCCCCCTTCTCCCACCCTCCCCCTACCCCCCTCCGCTCCCGCCATTTCCTTGTCAGATCCGGCCATGCCGCTGAAGAAGTATGCGGCGCCTCGCCTAGTGGCCGATTCCACCCAGCCGAAGCAGAGGAAGGCGAGGGCACCGATGGCAAGGCCGCCACCGGGCTTGTCGAACGCCGAGTGGAGGACGGATGTTCAATGCCGGGAGGCAGTCACCGCCGACCATCGGAACAGGCTCATCGTCAAGAGGGCCAGGGACGTGGCGGCGACGGAGCAAGGAGAGGCGTCTCGCACGGGGATGATGAACCTTCCGCCCGGCCACTACCTACAAGCCGTATGGGGGGGGGGAGCCAGCAGAGCGTCGCGTCGCCGGCCAACTTCTCACCGTTGGTATGGGGGTACGCACCCTCGCCTGGCTACTCTGACGGCGACGCGCATGGCGGCTTCAACCCCAACATCACCTTCCCGCATGGTGCGCCGCTGCGTGCCTCCCCTCCGGCTTCAACCCCGACGCGTGCACTCCCATCCCCGCGTTCACCGCCGGCCTCAACGCCCAGTACAGCTACTCGTCGCCCGCATACTCATCAGCCTCGCCTGCGCCGCCTCTGCGTTGGGGCGCTCTGCCGTTCGCACACAGCTCGGCGCCACCGACACCGACATAGACGAGATCATCACGAGTGGCTCGATCGCCGCCGCTTCCAGCCCCGGGTTCCACGCAACGATGGACGACGAGATCGACGACGCCGAGGAGGAGGTGGAGGAGGAAGAACATGCGGAGGCGGAGCCGGAGCTGGCGTCAGCGTCGAAAGGGAGAAAGAAGAAGCGTGCGGCCACCGCCAGGCCGGGCGAGCCTCGCGTCAAGTGGACGTCCAAGGAAGACGAGTGCCTCGCCGAAGCATGGAAGACCGTCAGCATCGACCCGATCACCGGCTCGAACCAGAACACCAACACGTACTAGAGAAGGATCAAGACGGCGTTCGACGAGCGCAAGTTGGTCGACCCCGACTTCGCCCACATCCGCATGGATCGCGGCGGCAAGGCCATGGCAAACCATTGAGCGTTCATCCAGACGGCTTGCAACAAGTGGCATGGGATCATCGAGGAGGTCGCGACTCGCCTGGAAAGTGGCGCCAACATCAAGGGTTAGGTATGGCCTGTCGCAGGCTCAGTTCTTTCGCCATGTATTTCGCCAAAACTTGTTCTTCGGCTGTGCAGATGGTTCGGATGTTCAACATGTATCGCCAGGACAACAACGACCAAGAGTTCAAGTTTCTTCAGGTGTTCTCCAGGATCGAGTCGTGCGAGAAGTGGAGGGAGGTCCGGCTCACTCTCGCCAAGGCCAAGGAGACCTACAAGCCGGACGCGCCTGCCCCGGCAGTGGCAGAAGGGCACCCTGATGGCAACAAAAGAGCCAAGGTGGCGAGGGACGCAGCACCCGCTGCCGAATGACTGCAATCATCGATCGAGCAGTGCGAACAGCGCCACCAAGAGGGAGGAGAAATCCGACGCGAGGTGGTCGGCGCTGATGATGAAGCAGGACATCAAGCTCGACCTTCTCAGGACCAACATCGCCGCAAAGAAGAGGAACACTGACCTGGCGTTCTTGATGGCGGCAGACATGTCAACGATGGACAAGCAGGTCAAGGTGTGGAACGTAGCGGAGCGCGGCCTCATCTTGAACCAGATGCCCAGGCCGGTGGCGACCACCGCCCCTACGCCCACGACGACACCAACATTGACGCCCAGCCCGAGCGATGAAGTCGCGCCGACGTCGAGCCCGACTGCGCCCACACCGACCCAGGCCAGTCCCACGGCAGAGGAGCCTGCCGTTTGATGTGTCCCATGGCTATCATTCCTTCCTTTTGATCGCCGAACTTTTGGGTGTGTTTGATCGCCGAACTATGGCATGCTGATCGCCGACTTGTGGCATGATGATCGCCGAACTTGCAGCGTTTTTTTGGCAGCGGGAAAGACAAGTTCGAAATTTTGGGCGTCTGGGGGGCCCAAACCTGGGGACGCGGCTGGAAATTCGATCGCCCACAGGGCAAAAAAACCGCCGACGCAATCGCCAAAAGGCATTCGCCGGTGCGCTGAGGGGCCAAACGGGTGAAGATGCTCTAAGTTTTGATCGCTGGTGGGCTGGGATACAACCATACGGCAACCAAACCGAAGAGATTGATCATGCATGCAATGCATGAGGGAGCTTCAGCTGTACGTTGAGCTGGATCTGGGTACTGCAGAGCTGGTTCAGCCTTCTAATGGTGCCATGCCAAGGCATGAAGGCAGCAGCGAATTAACATGTCATGGCCATGCATGTGTTGGTAGCTTGTCGGTAAGTTTCTAACAAGGGGGCAAAGAAGAATATCAAGTACTATACGAGATGCTTAGCAATGCAAAGCAGACCCAAACAGTGTAGCCCAGGGTGGTCAATAGTAGACATATTAACATAAATTTATGTATTTTCAAAGAAATTATTTCTTACTACACTATATACATGATATGTGTAACTTTCAGGGTGGTCCATGGATCACCCTGTCCACCCCCTGGCTACGCACTGCAAACTCTTGCCTATGACCATTCATGGTGTGTTAAGTGTACATATGTGCTATTACAGGACGACCACAATGGCGAAAAACCACCACATTACAATTTGTTGTAGAAATTATCGCTCTGAAAAATTGACAATGGCAAAAAACACTAATGATAAATTGTAATTACTTTGATGATGTCACTAATTGATTGAACCTGTCTGTCGGGCCAGGTTGGCAAAAACAAAAACTGCCACGTGGACACTTGGACTTGGTCTCCTTGGTGCGAGAAGACCTTGAGCTCCAGGAGTCGCGCCTCCACGGCGGCGAGGCCGGCGCGGTTCTCGAGCTCTTTCACGGTGGCCTACTGCTCTCTAAGGTCGTCCATGTCCATCAGCCGAAGCTCCAGCTTCTGCTCCCGCTCCACGAGGGACATCCACAGCTCCTTAAATGGCTTTCTCTAATGCACATGGGATGTTTAATGGAATGCCTAGGAGAGAGAGGAAGAAGACATGTCAGTTTTTTTTTTTTTGCCAACTCACCCTGAAGGGTTGGCCCGACCAATTAGTGAGGTCAGCAAAACGCTTACTCCCTCCGTCCTTTAAAGAGTGTACTTTCAACTTTGTTGGAGGGTCAAACTATCTCAATGTTTGACCGAGTTTGTGCAAAAATATATCAATGTTTATGAAACGAAATAGGTATATGATGAAAATATATTTTATCATGAATCTAATGCTACTAATTTGATGCCATAAATGTTGGTGCATTATTGTATAAGTACGATCAAACATAAAAAGGTTTGACTTTCCAACAAAGTTGGAAGTACACTCTTGAAAGGACGGAGGGAATACCATTTATGTGGTTCATGTGCATTGACACCCCAAAGCATTAGCGCATCAAAGCGGCAGGTCTATGATGGTGGGGGGGGGGGGGTAGTTTTCTTTGGTTTGGCTATGTATCTCTATACCAATGTATAATTACATAACAGAAAATGGTATGTATTCTGTAATGACTCGTCCTAGGGTGGGTTTGTTTGGATGTGGTGGGGTTTTTTTTTTCATAACACAAGACAACATCTTACAAATTTTCCCTCTGGAGCATCGTTCATTCCTTCACGAGTGCTCCTATTTGTATTATGTTTCTATATATCTAAACGTAAATGGACAAACCTTTGTTTCATTTATATACTCGTACATATATAGAAATGTAATCCAGGCATTCCAAGAGTGAGACTATACTGAAGCAAATAATAGATGAATATTAAAGGCGACAGTGATATATATATAGAAATATTTCACTTATCACCGAAAAACAAAATTCCTTCCATCAGATCTGGGTGCTGGAGCCTCAGAATTTCAGTGTAGATGTTGCCTTCGTGAGCATGTTAAGATCACTGGAGCCAAGTACAAGCTGCTGCAACCAAGAGCAGAGTATGCTCAGATCTCTGATTTATGACTGTATAAATAGAACAACCAGATGTACCCGATCTAACTACTCCCATGGGGAATCAAGAGCAAAATTCATGGTATAGTCACAGCGTACCTCAACTGATGTTCGGTGTGGCTGGCTGTAGATAGAATCCGCTGCTCCTTTGATCTGGTTGCTTTGTTTGGCAAGCAGGAAGAGATGTTTTTTCACCTGATCACATGATTTGTTTCGCCATAACCACATATTTGTGCCACGGGGATTGCATTGGTAAACATGTAAATACTGATTGCAAGACCACACGAAGATAGCGTTTTATATGGAAAACTTCCTCAAATGTTTCATATGGAAAACACATGCTGGTGGCACATTAAATACTCCCACACAATGTCCTCGACAACACACACACTACCTCTACCTGATGATTTGCATTAGATGCACACATATAACCACCAGCTAGTCGTAGCTGGTACATTCGCATGAACTCAGCAGCAAATTACATCGGCAAAGCGATTGGGGAGCATTCTTATCAAAATGTAACAATGACCTTGGCCCTGGGAGACACCCTCGGCAGAGCTAATAGCTTGGCAAGAACAATGCTGCAATCTGTTTCACCCTTCCATTCTATCTTCACTTCTTCCAGAGCAGGTGCCCAACTCAGTAACTTTGCCACGAAATCGACTTCGTTGTCAAGACCCCGGAAACATTCAACACAGGCCATTACGAGATGGTCCATTTTCATTTGCAGGGTATGCTCTAGAATCCTCGCCTGCTCCTGATCGCATGTGCTCGAAGCATAACTCTGCCAAAAAAAAAACCGACTCATTAGGCGCCGCAAACACAGCAAACATGGATTGGGTGAGTGACGGAGGGAGAGGATTTGCTGGCAAACGTACCCACACCGCAAGCTTCTTCAAGTTAGGGGCATTTTGAAATAATGAATAAGCGGTCAAGACTTGCCTCTGGTCCCAAAAGCATATCGTAAGATAAATATTCTCAAGGCGAGTAAACACAACTGGGAGCTTCGTGAGTATGCACCCTTTTGATAGATACTGGAACAAGAAAACAATGTCAACACAGATTAGTCAGAAGGCAGAAGAATACCATAGCAATGCTGGAGCTAATAATAGCTCACCTTCATGAAACTGCCAGTAATTCCAAGTGTCTTGATCTCACTTAGGCTTCCCAATGACTTCTTGACATGGTTTTCCTTGTCATAGCCAATTGGAACAGACTGATATAGTTTAGCTTGGTGACCTAGATAGAGAATGGCCACCTTCAGACTAGGGGCCTCCAAATTAATGTCTTCAAAGTCCCCATATACATTAAGATATTCTAGCTTAGGAGCTTGAATGTTTAGTCGGTTGATGCCCTCAAAAGAAGTTAATATCAAATCAGTCAAGACGGGGCAGAACGAGATCAGATTTTGGATATCCCTGTCTGTGGATGAGAAAATGTTTAGGCTCAGGTAAGTTAGGCTCTTGAAACCTTGGAATGCCCGGGGCAAGCTGATGATGCAGTTTTCCAGTTGCAGAAACTTCAAATCACCGACAGAAAAGAGGCGTGAGGAAATCTTATACCTTGGTCCTGAGTTCAACTTGATTGTAACTGACCTTGGTGATCTCCTTGACAGCATGAGCATCCACCTAGCGAGCTCATCATGGTAACTTTTTTTACCTGATATATCAAACTCTTCTATGGTTCCCTTGTGGAGTGCTAGCACCATATCGACCAACGTAACGAACCTGGTTCGCGTAAAATTTCTATCGTGCAAAGATATTTTTGGCATATCTGTCCATGCATCCCTCCAAGTACTTGATAAGGTGCTAGTCCTAACCGCTTCTCTGACATCCAAACGGGAGAGGACGTTGCCCTTTATCTTTGGAGGTAGACTGCTCAGTCTGTCTGAACTCACAACAGATGTAGCTTCTGCCCTGGTCTTTTTGCAGGTACTCATTGCTTCAGAATCCAGATTAAACTGTTGTAGCATTTCCAAAAGACAGGGAGCCTAAATTAGCGAGGATTCTACCACATATCACTACATACAAATATTAAATGGTGCACTGCGTAAGTTGCCTATTCAAGGCAAAACAAAAAATAAGCAACAGTCAAAAGATGGGAGTTTCTTGAAACAAGTCAAGCCACCATGTTTCTATTAACAGAACTGAACTCGACTACTGGTGTAGGTAGGCTGAAAAGCTTGATTATTCCAACATTAAATATAAGTATGATCAGGATGCAATAGCTTATAGTCATGGTTACTCAGTCGCGACTGTCCTAATTTGATCAACGATTATGTCTGGCATACTATGCACTATACTGAGGTCCAACCGACAATTAACTAATTTTCTTACCAAATCAACATGCTAGCTAGGAAAAGATTAATCCAACGAGATTGTCACTTTAGATGTTAGAGATAGAAAAATACAATGTAAATAATATAGTTATAGATAGAAAAATACAATGTAAATAATATAGTAGTAATAAACTGGATTAAGTTAAGCAACAAATCTAAACAAGCATCTGAACAACATTATAGCACCATATGCAGTATAACTAATTGTACAACAGATGTAGCACAGGTTTGGGCATAGATTCATACAACTGATAAAAAAAACTTGAAATTGTTCGACTCATGAAATAGGAAGCCAAATCAACTTACTCCTATGTCTCTTGTTGGTGTTCGATGTGGCTCAACGACGCTCGCGCTCAGTTGCTACAGGAGCGCTGAATAACGGGAGGAGATGACGCCGCTCGCCTGGTGGGGCCTTGGACACCGCCAAGCACGGCCTGCCGCCAAGATGGAGCGCTGAGGACAGAAGGGCGAGGACGTCGCCGCGACGCCAGGCCAGATGCGTACGCAGGAGCGCCGCCGGCCGGGCCCTGCTGCCGTGCCGTGGTTAGGGTTCCAATTTCCTCTCTTTTTTCCTTTTAAAGGATAGGGTTCAAATTTCGTAGTGGCTTCAGAATTGGGCTTGAGGAGAGACTGGGCCATGTATGGGCCTTGGACACCGCCAAGCACGGCCTGCCGCCAAGATGGAGCGCTGAGGACAGAAGGGCGAGGACGTCGCCGCGACGCCAGGCCAGATGCGTACGCAGGAGCGCCGCCGGCCGGGCCCTGCTGCCGTGCCGTGGTTAGGGTTCCAATTTCCTCTCTTTTTTTCCTTTTAAAGGATAGGGTTCCAATTTCGTAGTGGCTTCAGAATTGGGCTTGAGGAGAGACTGGGCCACTGGGCCATGTATGAGTAGGGAGGCGTGGAAGGCTAGTCCGACTGAATGCTTGAATAGCCAGCCTTCTTTCGATTTTCATTGTAGTTTTGCAGTTAGTAGCTCTGGTAGGAGTGGTGGACTTGGTCTCTTTTGGAACAATCTAATAAAGCTCGAAGTTTTAAGTTATTCCCAGTATCACATAGATGCTAAGATAGATGGTGTTGGTCCTGAACTGTGGTGTGTAACTCTTGTTTATGGTGAGGAACAAATTCCAGAAAGGTACAAAACATGGGATACTATTAAGGGTCTTGCTGCTACAAGCAACCTGCCCTGGATTGCACGTGGTGATGTAATGAAGTACTTAACCTGAGCGAGCATAATGGTATTGGCAATCGTAGCATGACGGTACTGAACCGCCTACGTGGCATGCCAGATCAGCACCAAATTGGGGGTGAATTCTGTCACAAGGGGGTAAAATGTGCCACAAAGGTGATAAATGGGGGTATAAATTGAGGATTTTCTCAAAATGGGTAAAATCTGTCAAAAGGGTGAATCATGGGGGTAAAAATGGAATTAATTCATTTCCAAAACATGGGAGCCTATGTAGCATGGATTCTACCACATATTACTAAAAATACAATACATGCAAAAAGTAAATGGTTTGCTAAGTTGCTTGTTCATAGAAAAACAAAAAATAAACTACAACCGAGAGATGAGAGTTTAGGGAGACAAGTCTAGTGTGTTTCTCAACTACTGGAGTTGGTGAACTGAAAAGCTTGATTATTCCAACATTAACTATAAGCATGATTGACATGTACTAGCTTAAAATCATGCCACGACAATACTAGTTGAATCAACGATTATGTGCGGCAATAAGAATTACAAGACTAGGTTTCAACCGACAGTTAACTACCTTTATGTGTGCCAAATCAATGTGCTAGTTAGGAAAATGTTAATTCTGAGAAATTAGCACTGCAGATGCTACTTACTTACGAAGCCTTTTATCCCAAAAAACAAGTTGGGGTAGGCTAGATATGAAACCCTTTCACGAGGACTTCCCAGGAGGTCACCCATCCTAGTACTACTCTCGCCCAAATGGGTTTCATACCCAGAAGACTGGCTAGTTTTTACGTTGGCTCGCCAAGCCTATCACAACCCTTAGATATGAAACCCTTTCACGAGGACTTCCCAGGAGGTCACCCATCCTAGTACTACTCTCGCTCAAATGGGTTTCATACCTATGGGACTGGCTAGTTTTTACGTTGGCTCGCCAAGCCTATCACAACCCTCCTTTACCCGGGCTTGGGACCGGCTATGCCTAGAAGACATAGGCGGAGTTTAGATACGACATCCGTATCTAGACAAATATAAGACAAGTAATTCAGGACTGAGGGAGTAGGTAACAGAGTAGTACTAAACTGGATTCAGTTAAGCAACTGAATCTAAACAAGTATGTGAACAGCAGTAAGATCAACTAGAATCGAAACAAGCCTCGGTTGCTAGTCATTATTTAATCCTCACGGGGCTCATGAACTTACCATATCAGGTTATGCAGTTACAGTAATACTATAAACTGGCAGCAAACCGAGCATACGGAGTTGCTGCAGGAGCAACGAAGAACGGGAAGGCGACGCTATGGAGTTGCAGGCGGGCGCTGCCCAACACGGCCTGCAGACCGAGCCGGAGCGCAGACGCCGCCGCGACGCCACGCCGGATGCTTGAGCCGCCGCGCTTGGAAACCCTGGAGACACATTGGGCCACTCGGCCATGTGGTGTGAGGGTGGGTGGGTTATATTGGGCTGAATGCTGAATAAATAGCAGCCGTTTTTCCTTTTTCTCATGTTATATACCATATATCGCACATAATCCCCTAAAAGATATACGCACATAAACTCCTCCAAAAAAACCCCTCAAAAAAATACACACATAATCTTTTGGCAAAATACTGAATACTCATGAATTGGACTAACAATAGACATTCAATTTTCAGGGGCTGGGAGGTTTCATGAATTGGTACACGCAATGCGGAGCACCCCGGAATTGGAAAGATATATTTGCTATAAGCAGGAATTTACGATACGCAGAACAAAGGGACAAAAAAGGACTAGCTGAACTGGCGCAGTTGAGGAAGGGCAACAGCGGCTTGTGTGTCCCCGGCTCAAGAAAGGAAAACATTTGCTAATAGTAGCACATTAAGTACTCCCTCTGCCTGATGAATTGCGTCAAATGCACACATATATAACCGCCATCTAGTCTTGGCATAAAAAAAGCTGAAATAGTTCTACTTGGCTGCAAATTCAACCGGCAAAGCGATGGGGGATGCTCTGTAGACTGCAGGAATGCATGCTTATAAAAATGTAACAATGACCTTGGCCCTGGGAGACACCCTTGGCAGAGCTAATAGCTTGGCAAGAACCATGCTGCACTCTGTTTTGCCCGTCCATTCTATCTTCACTTCTTCCAGAGCCGGCGCCCAACTCAGTAGCTTCGCCAGGAAATTGACTTCGCAGTCCAGGCCCCTGAAATCTTTCACACTGGCCGTTACGAGATGATCCAGTTGCACTTGCATGGTAAGCTCTTGAATGCTCGCCTGATCCTGATCCAATGTGCTCGAAGAGTGATCCTGAATTTTATTCACAAGTCATTAGGTGACATAAATACAAGAATGAACATGGATTGGATAACTGAGGGAGGGAGAGGATTTACTGGAGGCAGACTTACCCACATGTCAAGCTTCTTTAAGTTAGGGGCATTCTGAAACAGCGAACAAGTGGCCAAGACTTGCCTCTGGTCCCAAAAGCATATCACAAGATAAATATGCTCGAGGCGATGAAATACGGCAGGGAACTTTGTAAGTATGCACCATTTTGATAGATACTGCAACAATAAATTAAAGAAGTGGCAACAGAGATTAGTCAGGAACTCAGGATGCAGAAGAAGGCCATAGCAATGCTGGAGCTAATAATAGCTCACCTTCATGAAAATGCCACTAATTCCAAGTGTTTTGATGCCACTTAGGTCTCCCAATGACTTCTTGACATGGCTTTCCATGTCATGCGCAATTGGAACAGATTGATGTGCTTTAGCTTCATGAGCAAGAGAGAGAATGGCCGCCTCCAAATTAGGGGCATCCAAATTAATGTCTTCAAAGTCCCCAAAAACATGAAGACGTTTCAGTTTAGGAGCTTGAACGTTTAGATAGTTGATACCCTCAAAAGAAGCTAGTTTCAAATAACTCAGTACGGGGCAGAAGGAGACCAGATTTTGGATGTCCATGTCTGTGGAGGAGAAATTTTTCAGGTCCAGGTGAGTTAATCTCTTGAAACCTTGGAATACCCGGGGCAAGCTGATGACGCAGTTTTGCAGGTGCAGAACCCTCAAATCGCCGATAGAAAATAGACATGAAGGAATCCTATACCCTGGCCCTGAGTTCAACCTGATTGTAACTGACCTTGGTCTTATCCTAGATAGCATGCGCATCCACCTACCGAACTCATCATGGTAAGTATTGCTACCTGAAATGTCAAACATCTCTACAGTTCCGTTGTGGAGTGATAGCACCATATCAACTAATGTGATGAACTTGGTTCTTGCGAGATTTCCATCGCGCAGAAATATTTTTGGCATATTAGTCCATGCATCCCTCCAAGTACTTGATAAGGTGCTAGTCTTAACCGCTTCTTCGACATTCAAACGGGAGAGGATGTCGCCCTTTAACTCTGGAGGTAGACTGCTAAGTCTGTCTGAACTCACAACAGATGTAGCTTCCGCCCTGGCCTTCTTACACGCACTCATTTCTTCAGAATGGCCTAGCAGTTCCAGAAGACAGGGAGCCTAAATTAGCGTGTAGTCTACCACATATCACATGCAAAAATTAAACGGCGCCCTAAGTTGCTTCTTCATAACAAAAAATAAATAAGAAATCACCAAGAGACATCAGTTTAGCAAAGCAAGTCCGGTATGTTTGTATGAACAGAAAGAACTGAACTTGACTACTGAGTAGGTAAGCTGAAAGGCTTGATTATCATTTGACATGTGTTACAATACCCTCATTTGTGATCTCGAAGAGCAACCATGTCCCATGCAGATTTAGAAGTTATGTCATTCTAGTTCCAAAATTAACTACAATGCTAACCTTAATCGCTACCAATGAACTTGCTTCCTTGAGATCTTTGTTGCAGGGAGTGTGTCGCGTCCTAGCTATCGGATCCATCTCTTACCCACATCTGGGACTCTCGTGTTCCTAGTAGGGTTCGGGTGTTTGGCTGGCTATTCTATCTGGACAGGTTAAACACGCTGGCAAATCTACATCGCAAGACCATCATCGACTCTCCGTCGTGCCCGTGTTGTAACGCCGTGCCAGAAGACCGTGCTCACCACTTCTTCACGTGTCCGACGGCTGCATTTGGGGTGCCATGGGCTGCTGCCCCGTCACTCTCCCTGTCTGACTTGTGGAATGCGCCAGTTCAGCACGGCCTACCTCAGTCAGTCTGGCCTTTTATACTGCTACTCATATTATGGAAAATTTGGGACGCTCGCAACGCCAAAACCTTTAGGGACTTGTCCCCTTCTCCGTATGATGTAATTAGGGCTATTATCTCTGACCTCACTCTATGGTCTCGCCGCCTTAAAAAGGCAGATCAAAAAATCCACGCCGGATTGTGGCGGGATTTTTTCACCTCTCGTCTTGTCTGAACTATTTTCACAAGACTTTGATCAACATGCTAGCTAGGAAAAGATTAATTCTGCGAAATTAGCGCTGCAGAGCTAGAGAATAACGGAGTAGTACTACTAAACTGGATTCAGTTAAGCAACTGGATGTAAAAAGCATGCGAACAGCATTGAGATTAACTACAACTACAGAGTACTCCGTAGAACATACAGTATTATAATCTCCTATTGTCACAAAAAAATCTCATTAGTCCTCATGGCATGGGGCTCATGGGGCAATCTGATAGCCGACAGAATTGAATTGAACGATACAAATCACGATACTGGTTCTTCAGTAACTTACAGAATTGAACGGTACAAATCACAATACATGGGGCGATCTGATAGCCGACAGGATTGAACAATCTGTGCGAACAAATCTCATGAAACGGGAAGCCAAAATAACTTACGGAGTGTTGTTTCTTCAATAACCAACGAAGGCCGCGCCGCTCGCGTGCTGCGGCCTTGGGGAGCGCGGGCGCTGCGGAGCGACGAGGGGCGAGGAACGCCGGATCTAGGCCGCCGCCGCCGCCGGAGGGTTCCAAGTTCCTAGATGCGCCAATGGGACGGACAACCACCAGG
The DNA here is from genome assembly GCA_963921465.1 of Triticum timopheevii. NCBI lineage: Eukaryota > Viridiplantae > Streptophyta > Magnoliopsida > Poales > Poaceae > Triticum > Triticum timopheevii. The sequence goes on along the minus strand of OY997266.1, from coordinate 646,418,208 downwards.
AGGTGGGTGGATGGGCTACTCCTTATCTTGGGCCTTTCTTGTACTCTTTTTAGATGATGGGCCTTTCTTTTTCTTTGACGTTAGTCCTTACCTTGGGCTGAATAAATGAATGGCCCGACATTTTTTTTTCATAAAAGGTGGATTATATTAATTCATAGCGTCGCATAAAAAGTATTATGAGCACGAACCGTTCTCTGCATGATTAAGATGCACATGGACGACACCAACGCACGCAAAGAAAGAAAGAAAGAAAAAGTGACCGCTAAAAGTCTTGTTGAAGCAAACTCAAGCATGCAGTTGCAACCATTAACATCAATCTTCACCGATGACAGCACCCCGAGCGTGAAAATGTTTCCGTGACGAGGCCTCCAAGAAGGGAACAACATGTGAGTACCGCTATCACTAGATCCACAATGGCGAAGCCAAGAGGAGGCGAGCAGGGGTCTGCCCCTCTAACGATCGAGGAAGCATTAAGCCGGTACCAGGTAATTAGAGATAATATATGCAAACACGTGCATGGCCCCTGTTCTCAAAATAGGTTTCCCCTAAGCCTCCGAACTAATATAAAGCGGTGAGAAAATCCTCAGACAAGCGGGTAAAAAAAGGCATTCGAGCGAGTGTCATAGATGCCACTAGCCCAACATCACACATGAAAACAGGAGACACTGCACTTAAAAAGAGATGACTTAAACTACTCAACAAGACTGAAACCACGCCTCCTCGAGAAACCATCGAACCCCGTAGCATCAAAGACACTGAACCATCTCCGAATGGGGTCGACTTGCCGTTGAGGCGGCCCCACGCTCCGGGCCATGGAGTGTCACTCCTGCCAAGAGATAGCAAGAACCGAGAACACAGGTTGTGCTTCCCCCTTTGTTAAAGATGGGTCCTTCCCTTTGCGAACGATAAATGTTAAAAGAAAAGAATTTATATGTTTGCAAACCACCAATATTATTCATGAATGATAATTTCAAAATATGTTCGCGAACCACAAAAATGTTCGCAAATATGAAAAAACAAATGTTCGTGCATTATGAATTTGAAAAAAAATTGCACAAATTTCAAAAATGTTCATTATTTTTTCTAAATGGTGATTTTTTTAATTTATCATGAATTTAAAAATGTTCACAGTTTTCCAAAAACGTTTCGGGTTAAAAGAATGTTCATGAATTTGGTAATATGTTTATGAATTACTAAATGTTCATTAATTTAAAGTTCAATATCTCAAAAAATGTTTGTGAATAGTAAAAAGTGTTCACAACTTTAAAAATATCGGTAACGTTTTCAAATTTATCGTTCGCGACTTTAAATGTTCCTTAATTTGTGGTTTGCGAACACATTTTCAAAATTATCATTCGCAAACATTTTTTTAAAGTCTTGAACATTTTTTCCTTAGTCGACAACATTTTTTGGAAACAACAATTTGAATTTATTTGGACTGAAGTGCATTTATCATTCCATGGAATTTATTTGAATTTATGTGCATATTTCCGTCACCGGCCGTTACCTTGCGGGGCCCTTATCTGACGTGTCACGGATCAAAGGCTTCAGCTGGCTCGTCAGGCGGGGTCGGACCGATTTTGGACCTGAATGACACACTTGCTTCAATTCGAGGTCCTAGATGCTGATTTTCATAGTTTGAGGACTACATGACACCCGTGAAATAGTTTAGGGACCAACAATGCACTCCACTCTTTCAAAATAATTGTCGCGATTTTAGTTCACGACTCTTATTTTGGAACAGAGAAAGTAGCTAATTAATCTCACACTAGTTAGATATCAACGCCTTTCGCACCACGGTCGTGCCAACGATCGACTCTGATGCTGTTGCAAAAACAAATTTTTGTCCAGTTAATCCCCATGGCTGGTGGATGAAGAACTCCAGGCACCATGCGCGATGATACCTCATACTCCCTCCATTTTTGTATATAGGCTCACTTTATTTTAATTTTTGTCAAACTTTGATTTATAATTTTGGTCAACAAAATATGGGTTATATATGTTATCAAAACTATATCATCGGGAAGTTCTTTTAAAAAGTGCATCCAATGACATACTTTTGTGGCATATAACTCATATTTTATAGACAATATTAATGATCAAAGTTAGACATACAAATAGAAAGTGGTGTTGAATATGAAACAGAAGGAGTATTTAAGACCGTGCTCAATTGGTTATTCTTTTCTGTGGGGGTCCAAGGATGATAGTTCCTTCCTCTATTATTTTTAGTATCACAATACAAATGTAGGCATTCATATTCACACACATACATTCATCCCGATAAATGCATGCATGAACATTTTATTTTTATGAGAGCCTTTGAATGGCTAAGCCGGCGACTCACCTGGCCATAGACGGAAGGCCGCTTGCCCGCTCCCCGCTAAAAGAACATTCCGCATTTATTTGACACACAATTGTCAAACCTGAGGTTTACTCAAAAAAAAGTGTCAACCTGCGGTTTAATCCCTGGTGGGCTGGGGTATAACCAACCAACCATAGGTTGGTTTCACATCACGAATACTTACCACAAACCTATGTCATTTAGAATATTTTTATGTTGAACTTTAAAATGTGAACTATAAATATTCTTTGAAACATTTAGATTGACAATTAGTAAATTACATGCTTAAAGCTGTCTCAAAAAGTATTTCCACGGCACAGTAAATTTCTTGAACTAGCTATAAGTACATTCTAGATAAAAACTTGTGGTCGAAGGTAAATCTTGAAGACCGTGTCAATATCCAAACTGAAGATTATATATGATATGGAGTGAGTAGCTAGTAGGTGATGGCAACGCATAGACGATTTCAAGGCCAAGCCAGGACATGCCATCCTACACAGCGTCATGCAAGTCCACCTTAGGTGCTTCGTCCACGGGCTCTCGAGGTGTGGCTGACCATGGATCCATGCTGACAGGTGGGGTGAAGCTGTCAATGAGGATAGCAAGGAAGCAAAGATGTTATAGCGTCATAATAAGTCCTTCTGGCTACTCTGTCTTTGTTTTGATGGGGCTCGCTCTGGTGCTGGAAGCATTCGGTATTGGTTCTTCACCAGAGTTGATGGATTGTTCATGAGTCAATGACCGCCCCTCACTTTTGGTTCTTGCAATGGCGACGTGATGTCCTTTAGATGAGCTATAGAGGGGTGGTTTATAGTGCTTACGTGTGTGTGTGCGTGTGCGTGTGTAAAGCACCTCGTAAAGCCCACGCCTTTGGGCGCCAATGGGTTCGAGTTCTCAAGAAAATGCGCGTATGCATCGTTCATCATCTCTAGGAATTTTCTCTCGCACGGCGACACCTGGTGAGCCTAGCAAGTACAATGGCCTTTTGTCTAAGGTTGTTTGTAGCAGATGTACGTACACACACGTATTTACACACTCTTTTGTCACATCTTGAGCTTCGTAAGTTTCAGCTCATACTCCATGAAAGAATTGCCAAAAAAAGCGATAGGTGGGAAACCAAAAACTGGCCGTCAAGTTAACGTTAACAGTATAACGGAGAAGTGGTTGCCACATGCTGGTGTCCTTTAGAGGATCTCCAGATGAGTGGTTTGCAGTGTTTACATGTGCGTGCACACTAGTAGAAAAAGGGCATAATGTGATCATTAGTGCCGGTTCGAACGGCTATGCATTAGTGCCGGTTCGTGTTGAACTTTTAGTACCGGTTCGTGTCACGAACCGATACTAAAGGGGTGGTGGCAGGCTGGCGTCAGGCCGGGGCCCCACGAGCCTCTTTAGTGCCGGTTTGTGACATAAACCGGGACTAAAGGTCTAACCTTTATTCCCGGTTTTTGTCACAAACCGGCACTAAAGGGGTCTTAACCTATAGTCCCGGTTGGAGACACAAACCGGCACTATAGGGCAATTTTCAAGCTCTACCCCCCCCCCCCCCCCCCCCATGTATCATCATTTCAGTTTTGAAAAAAAAATGATATAAACTTCAAAAGTTAAAATCCTGCGAGATGTAGTTATGTTACTACATCTACTAGTTAGGAAAATTTAAAAACTTAAATTTCGACATGTTTTGCAAAAAAGTGTGATGAAAAAGTAAAACGACTATATCTTATACATATGATGTCGAAAAAAAACATATAATATATCAAAATGTTTAGCACAAAAATCCGCATCCGATTTTGACGGCCATATGCCGTTTTGCAAATTTTTAGAATCCTCAAATTCTAAAAGGAAAAAAGATATGCTCAAATTTTAGTTTTTTTTGAATTTTGGTCAAACTGTGGTCAAACTACTTATTCAAGAAATATTAGTGTTACTAAATAATTATTCAAGAATATTAGTGTTACTAAATAATTATTTCAATTTTTGAATTTTGGTCAAATCTGGTCAAACTGTGGTCAGACTATGGTCAAACTACTTATTCAAGAAATATTAGTGTTACTAAATAATTATTCAAGAATATTAGTGTTACTAAATAATTATTTCAGTTTTTTGAATTTTGGTCAAACTATGGTCAGACTATGGTCAAACTACTTATTCAAGAAATATTAGTGTTACTAAATAATTATTCAAGAATATTAGTGTTACTAAATAATTATTTCAGTTTTTTGAATTTTGGTCAAATCTGGTCAAACTGTGGTCAGACTATGGTCAAACTACTTATTCAAGAAATATTAGTGTTACTAAATAATTATTCAAGAATATTAGTGTTACTAAATTATTATTTCAGTTTTTTGAATTTTGGTCAAATCTGGTCAAACTGTGGTCAGACTATGGTCAAACTACTTATTCAAGAAATATTAGTGTTACTAAATAATTATTCAAGAATATTAGTGTTACTAAATTATTATTTCAGTTTTTTGAATTTTGGTCAAATCTGGTCAAACTGTGGTCAGACTATGGTCAAACTACTTATTCAAGAAATATTAGTGTTACTAAATAATTATTCAAGAATATTAGTGTTACTAAATAATTATTTCAGTTTTTTGAATTTTGGTCAAATCTGGTCAAACTATGGTCAGACTATGGTCAAACTACTTATTCAAGAAATATTAGTGTTACTAAATAATTATTCAAGAATATTAGTGTTACTAAATAATTATTTCAGTTTTTTGAATTTTGGTCAAATCTGGTCAAACTGTGGTCAGACTATGGTCAAACTACTTATTCAAGAAATATTAGTGTTACTAAATAATTATTCAAGAATATTAGTGTTACTAAATTATTATTTCAGTTTTTTGAATTTTGGTCAAATCTGGTCAAACTGTGGTCAGACTATAGTCAAACTACTTATTCAAGAAATATTAGTGTTACTAAATAATTATTGTTTTTTAGAATAATAGTTTCAAACTCAAACGGTGAAACGTGTGACCTAATGCTCAAGCTAAACTCCTGAGGATTAATAGGATTGACAGCTTACTATTGTCAGGAAAACAACAAGTGCAGACTTGGAAACTAGGGGGAATAGAACTCCGAAGTTAAGCGTGCTCAGCCTCAAGTAGTGAGAAGATGGGACGATTTGGAATGAGTGATCCACACTTGAGCAGTTGTGAGGGGTGATTAGAGACTAAATCGTCAAATAATTCAGAAAATTGAAAATCGAAAAAAACCATTTTTTCCAAAAAATTCAAAAAAAAACCTTTAGTACCACGGCGCGGGCTTGCGCCACGTGGTGGGCCTTTAGTGGTGGTTCGTGTTGAACCGGGACTAAGGGGAGGGGGGCCTTTAGTCTCCAGCCTTTAGTGCCGGTTGCAGAACCGGCACTAAAAGTCCTTACGAACCGGTAATAAAGCTCCGTTTTCTACTAGTGGCAGTTGAGCCTGAGTGTATTTCTCGGCGATGATGCCTATCAGCGGTCTCAAACCAAGGGCTAGAGAATCATGAGGTGTTATTTCGGCGACGACCTCAATCTAGTATATGAGTATGTCCTCAAAAATGAGTGTGTCTACTAAACCTCTGAGTTCTCAAGAAGATGGCCATCTAAGTCATGTCGTCCATTTCTATGTGTGATGGCCCCATAACCATGATACACACAATGGTTGTTGTAGACCTGTATGCTTATCTTATTTCGTTTTCCGAGGTCTTCTATATATATTATATTGTCTATACCGGATGTATACGCCTGTATTTACACTCTTTCACTACTACTTGACGTAGCCTCATACGCTCCAGTTCATACTCCATAAGGCATTGTTTGGTAGCAAGGGGGAGAAAGCCTAGGGCCACAAGCCCCTAGGGGTAATTTTCACGTGCACATGAGATTTTCCGGGAAAATTCTGTCACAGCCGCCGGAGGGACGAAGCGTAGATGTGAAGCGCTGGAGGGAGGATGGATGGGGAGTGGCTTTCAGCTCCATCGCCACTTTTTTCGCTGGAGCGAGCGGGAGTTTCCTCCCCAGCTTCTCGAGGTGTGGAAGTCTCGCCCGAGGAAAGACGGTGGAAGGGTGGGGGTGGCCCGATCTTGTGGGTGTCCAAATACAGTTGTGGGCTTTCCAGGATTGATTAAGCCCATGGCTTCTCCACCCAGGGAAGAGGCAGGGGATGGGATCCCCTGTAACCAAATGAGCCCTAAATGAATTGCCCGAAAAAGCAGCAGGTGAAAAAACCAAAAGATACTGCCCCCTAGTTAACGTTAACGGTGTAATGGAGGATTGGCAATTCATGCAATCAAACCCCAGATGCATGCAATGCATGAGGGAGCTTTAGCAATTATGGCAGTAGACGTTACTGTAGAGGTTGGTTCAGCCTCTTCCTAATGGTGCGTACAGTGTCAGGCGGTGCCAATGAGGGAGCACCGAATTAACATGCCACGTCCATGCATGCATGTGGTTCTAGCTAGCTTGTCGGTGTTCGTGCATTTAGATAAGTTTCTAACAAGGGGATGGAGAGCAACAAAGTAACCAGATTCATGCTTTTTCTCTCTGTTACACGACGCAAAAATATGTGCGACGTGCTCCATGCATGCATGCATGCATGGAGATGTTTTTTTTAGAAAAGGAGGATGATCCCCGGCCTTTGCATTTGGACGATGCATGCGGTCATTTTATTAATTATTCTAACAACACCTTACAAAGTCATACAACAGTAAGACTGAAGCCACCGTCTAAGCAACAACTGTCGCTGCACACATCCAATTGATGAAGGGGCGTTGATAGTCTGGGCCTAATACCAAACAGACATCGCAGCCAAACCTAAACATCTAAGACCTGAGGTCCCAACCAGGACGTCTGCCTGGTATGGGGCACCTACCAGTCCGGCGCACTCCTCAACCAGGACGTCTGCCGGGTATGGAGCCGCCGCAGCCACCTGCCACGAGTCCATCTTCAGAGCTATATTGTTGCATCTACCGTGCCAGGTCTCTCAGACATCGACGCCACCACGACGCCAGACAACATCGTCCTCCTGCGCGTGTCCATCCTCCCACATTGAACTCCGAATCTGCACTGCGCCACGCCGTCCAGATCCGTCGCCATCAATGTATGGATGAAGCACCGCTCCACCAAAGAAGTCGTCCGCTGGTCCCGCGAAGCCGAGTGCACCTCCAAGAATGCTGCCCCCAAGGGGGTTACGACACATGATTGCCGCCAACATCGATCAGCTGATTTAGGGTTTCCCCCGGAGGTATTGAGTGGAGTTGGGAGCTTCACCTCGATGATGCCTTCATGAAGGAAATGATGATAAGGGCATCGTCATCACCGGCTCCGGCCATCGACCGAAGATCAGGTTTTCACCCGGATTCGTCCCAAGAAATCCACCCAACAACCTGTGCACCATCTTGACCGCCTTCAAAGCCCCAGATCCAGCCGCCTAGATCCGGCGACCAACCGCAGCAACATTGCCACCATGGGACCCCTGGCGCACCGGCCACTACCTGAGTGTGCCACCACTGGAGCCTAGGAGGAGGGCTCCCACCCCGCCTCGCCAAGCCGCGAGAGCCGCCGAGAAGGATCCCGCGTGCTCGCCGCCGTCTCTGATCCGAACCAATCCATAGCAGATCGCCGTCACAGATCCGCCTTGGACAGGGATTGCACCACGCCATGCCGCCGTGGGAAGCCCGAGCTTCACCGGCCTCCACCCTCCAGGGCCGCCGCCCCGGGATCCAGACGGAACTTTGCCGCTACCACCGGCCAAGTTCCGCCGCCGCTGACCGGCCAAGCCGCCGGTCACTGCATGACCATGCAAGCACAGCCAGCCGGCCGACCAACTCCGACGAAGAAGAAGGCCACCACCACCAAGCCTAGGGTTGACGCCCCCGACATCCTCGTGTTGCAGATCAAGTCCAGGAGCAGTGCCCCGCCGACGGCGATTGAGATCGGTAGCACAACGAATTTGCCCCACATGAGTCAAGGCCAGATCCGCCGTTGCCGGTGCCGTCCTCCTCCCCCGCCGCCGCACCACTTCCATGCCGCCGCTGATCTGCGCCACTGCCGCCGATCTGGCCGGAGAGGAGCGCCGCCTCCCAACCAGATCGAGATCCGAGGAGAAACCGCCGCCGCCGCCACGCCACAAGGGCTTTGCCCTGTGACACCCCAGGCGACGGCGGCGGAGGAGAGCGGAGGAGGGGCGAGGCTGTAGGAGAATGGCAGGGGCTCCCCGGTGCGGGGTGCCGCCGCCGCACGGAGGAGGGACGGGGGGGGGGGGGGGGGGGGGGGGGGGACGGGACGGGGACGGGAGGAGAAGGGACGCCGCATGCATGGAGATGTGCATGTGGCATTGCCGGACTAGAGTAGTAACGGAAGTGAAGCTCACTCTCTGGCAGTGGCATGCACGGAGATGGCTTTGCGCCGTCGCCGGATCTCGAGGCAGGCAGCCACACATGGGTCACAAAGGACTTTGCCGCGTGCGCCATATCAACCTCCTCCGGCCTACCAATACGTACAGTGCATAGATACGAGCGTACGATCTCGTCTACCACTCTACAGTGACAGGCGGGGCCATGTCCGGTGGGCCAGGGTTCGCCAGCGACAGGGAACACCTGTGCCCGCTTACATGACCGTACTGCCCCTCGACGCCGGCCGTTGTTTAAAGACGGGTCCTTCCTTTTGCTTTGCTTGCACCGTAGATTTGGTTAAAGCTGGCCGGGAAGTGGGACAGGACTACGTACAATAATACTGGCAACGGTGGGAGTACTATCTAATTAAGCTCACACTAGCTCCGGCACCACCACAGAGATGTTCCGGCAGGTGACGGGCGTTGGTGTCAAGCTCAGAGATGTTCTATTATCTTTTCAGTTTTGTCATGTTGGTCTTTACGTGACTTGTACTTCGTTCTTTGTGATATGAATGAAACACGTATTACCATGCAAAAAAAAAAAGCTCACACTAGCTTAGTACGTAGGGTCTTCGCATCTCCATCGCTCGCGCCTTGCTGCAGGAACGACCTTTCGTCCAGTAAATCCCCCATGTCTGGTGGATGAAGAACTGTGTGATGATAATCCATGGTTTATTTTGACCGTGATCAATCAGAGTTAAGTTTTTTTTTTGTGGGGCAATCAGAGTTAAGTTTCCTGCTTGCCGGCCTTTTCACCGACAGCAGTCGGCAAGGATCCCGACCATCTGTTTTAATGAACGAAGAAAAATTCACCCGAAGACTATATCAAGAGTTGGCCAGCATGCTTCCTTTTTTTCCTTTTTGATTTCGCTACAAATCATGTCTGATTTTTTACCATGGCAAATCAAACGCTTGAGATGACAAATTATATTGTTGCGAGGATGGCATAGCAAGCATGGCAAATCCTAACTAAAAGCAAATTGCCATACTCGCGACAACATAATTTGCCATAAAAAACTTTCAATCTGGCATGTTTAAGAATCTTACGTCAGACTTTTAACATTAATCTTTTTCTCTTTGTTTACGCATGACTATAATGTGCAACCAAACAAAAGCGGAACCTGACCAGGTCAAAAACCGTAGCTGCCATGGGTGAGATTCTTTTTTGTGGGGGGCAAGGGTGATAGTTACTCCCTCCATATCACAAATACATGTCATTTTGGATATTTTTGAGTTGAACTTTTAAATTGTGAACTGTGAATATTGTTTCAAATATTTTGATTATAAGCTTAGTGTTGTCTCAAAAAGTATATCCACAGTATAATAAAATTGCTTGCACCATATGTATGGATTATATTGAAAATTAATGGTTGAAGGCAAGCCATGAAGATCATGTCAGTATTGCGAACTTAATAAAATTGCTTGCACTATATGTATAGACTATATTGAAACTTAGTAGTCGAACGCAAGTAGTTAAGACTGTGTCAATATCAAAATGACTTTTATTTGTGATATGTAGTGAGTAGCTAGGAGGTGAAGGCAACACAGAGAAGATTTCAAGACCATGCTAGGACGTGCCATCCCACACGGGGCCCGTGCAGGTCCACCTTAGGATGTTGGTCCAAGGGCTCTGTGGTGGGGCTAACCATGGCTCCACGCAAATAGGTGGGGTTAGGCTGTCAACGAGGATAGTGAGGTAGCAATGATGTTCTTGCATCATAACAAATCTGACTAGCTATATCATCTTCGTTTTGATGGGGCTTGCTCCGACGCGTGAAACATTCGGTCTACTGATTCTTCATCAGAGTTGATAGATTGTTCACGAGTTGGTGACCATCCCTTGCTTTTAGCTTCTTGTAGCAGCGACGTGACATCTTTTAGATGAGCTCTAGAGGGGTGGTTTATGGTGTTTACATGTGTGTGTGTGCGCGCGCGCATGTGCACGCACTTTGAGTCAGTTTTGGGTGTCTTTCAATCCTTGACGACGATGCCTATAGTGTTTACATGTGTGCACGTGCACTGAGTCACATTTGGGTGTCTTCCAATCCTCGAAGACGGCTCCTATCGATAGTCACGGATCATGGCTAGGGAAGCATGAGGCACGGCTAGGCCATATTATTTTAGCGACAACTTCAATCTTGTATATGAGTATGTCTTTCAAAATGGATGCATCACTACAGCACCTCCTAAAGCCTTTGGGAAATAATGGTTTTGAGTTCTTGAGAAAATGGTCGTATGCATCATCCATCATTTGACAACCCGGTCCCCGATAAAGAACTCCAATCTATGTGTTTTCTATGCCAGTCCCTTGATCAATTGCTAGCAGGCACAATTCATGATGTCACATGTCATTGTATCCCTAATTCGCAATCCGTACTTATCATGCGTAAGTCCTGCAATATGAAACGTTGTAGTCACAAGGGCCAATACATTATTGGCAACTTTCACCAGTAAATAATAGCCTATTCATGCTTTTGGGATAATTGGAGGCTTGATTTCTTTGTGGAAGGCACTATAGGTTTTATCTTATCTTTGTAATAGGTGGATCTACTCAATTATACTAAGAGTTAATGGAGAAAAACTATGGCTTCACAAGATTTCACTTTGCTTAGTGTGGAATAGGGTCAACCGTGTTACGGAAACACCATAAAGTTGATCAATGGTTTGCATATGAGTTAAGAGTTCACACCCAAATAGTATTGGTTGGTAGGAACGCTACATTTTAAGTTGTCCTGGATTGAGGGTTGAATTCATTTCAATGTCAATGTCATTAGGTCAATGCTTTGGACTTTGTGTAGGTAGGGTTTAGTTATTAGATTCATAGAGTTTGGGTTTTCATTTGCAATGGATTCAATATGCAAAAGGAATCATTGCAACTTGGCATGTGGTTTATGAACTATGAGCAACCAAGTTCATATTCAAATTTGATTTTGAATGGCCATACTGAAATCAAAAGGTTTAATGGTTTGGGTTCCACAAATAAATCACTACACAAAAAGGATTCAAGTTGATATTCAAATGGGTTTGCAATTTATACTTCAAACTAGGTTTTAATTCAAAATTGAAATATTCAAAAATGATATGTTAGGTTTGGCTTCGGTATGGTTCAAATAGGTTGAGGTCATTATAACCAATTAACCAAAAGGTTAATTTGATTTGGAACTATATGGTTTGAATTATAGGTTCAATAAGGTTCGAATTTGAATATGGAAAGTTTCAAACTTGGGTGATAAGGTTCTAATAGATTCTTGTGGTCCATTGGAACTCAAAGCAAAATATAATATACTCATTTGAATGAGTGGCTCAAAAATATTGCCATGGCGACAGCTTATGATGAAACCAAATTTTGGTTAGATCAAATATTACATGTTATATTTGTGTAACTAAAGGTCCTATTTGGAATACTGCATCATAATGATCAGCATGCAAGAAGGTCAACTTCATTTGGACTTATGTGCAAAAGGGAAAAATAAGTGGTTACGGTGAGTAGTGCTCCCCATGAAGATATCAATATGGAAAAAAGAATCACCTCGATCCTAGTTATGGATAAAAAATTATAAAGGTTTAAAGTTCGAGGGGCTTTTTAAAAATATTACAAATATTATATTAGCTAAAAGAAATTATGTTAAAATGGGGGACACGTGGTGGCTTCTAAGTGGTCAATACCAATATATTTTTCTTTTTCTTTTTTTCCTTCTAAATTTAAATTTATTCAAAAACCAAAAACAATCCAAATCCTTTGGGGAAAATTCCCGTGAGGTCAAGTGAATATTTGGAGTACAAAATTTATATTTTAGACCAAATATTAAATACAAAATTTTCCACACTATTTTTTGGGTTGTTTAATCTAGGGTTTCAAATGCTATTTGGGATTTAGGGAAATTGTTCTCCAAGCCAGAACATTAAATGGAGAGCCACACACATTTTTAGCTCAATTTTGTCTTATGAATAATCGCAAAATTTAATTTTGGGGTTCTAAATAATTCCAAAATTATTTGGAGCTACAAATAGCAATAAATCCAACCAATTCCTAGTCAAATCTGGATATGGTCAAGCTACAACTAGGCTTGCAAAATTTTAATTAAACCTAATTTAACAATTCACATTTCAAAATTGGCAAAATTTTGTGATGTGACAATCATCTCTAAGTGTTGCTTTTACACCGTTACACTTGGAGAGCCTAGCGTGTATTGGAAATATGCCCTAGAGGCAATAATATTGTATTATTATATTTCAATACTCATAATTAAGTGTTTAGATTTCATGCTATAACTGCTATTATCCTGGAATATGCGATTCAGTGAAAAAACTCATATGCACGTGTGAAATGATAAATCAATAAAATAAAGGTTCCTAGTATCGCCTCTAAGAGTGTTGTTGGTGATCACGTTTTTCAGATCTTAAAATATCGTTAAGTGTAACGACATTCCTAAAACAACATTGAGATTATGATGTTGGAAGAAATCATATTGAATTGACCCAAACTTGTTTGTTATGAATTAAGATAATATCATTTGTAATCAATTATAATAACACAGAGTGTTAACATGTAATTTTGTTCCTTAAACCATGAGAGTATCATAGTAACTTCTTTTTGTACGCTGGATTTTGGGGTTGCTCAAACGTCACCTATAACACGGTGATCATAACGACAAATTACGGGTTCATCAAAAAGTTTGACAAGGGACTAGATAACTCAAGTGTGGAATTTGGTCCTCCGACGAAGGAGAGATATTCTTAGGGCCCTCTTGGTGAGACAGCTTCCATCATCATCTGGTCAGACACTGGTGACTACGTCACGGGGATGCCGGAACACGACAACGAGAAAGAAGAACAAAACTGGTAATGAGGATAACGGTATAAAGAGCATGTGATGACTTAGGAGGATACCGATGCATCCCGGGTTTTGTGAAGTATCGCAAAGCAAAGGGAATATCACCTGACAACCAAAGGTTCACTCGAATTTCATTCGTGCGATCATAGGTATCGATATGGACGTCCACGGTTCCGCTATCGGTCATGGAACGAACGGTTTCGTTTATGTCTATGAGTTACCAAACCTACGGCTCACAAGTTTAAGACAATCACAATCTGCTGAGTGTTAGTAGGGCAGGAGTGATGAGAACATATTTGTGAAATTGTTTCATTAATATTCTGAATAGTTTTGAGAGGATTCGGAAGCGTTTCGGGGTCACCGGAAGGGTTTCAGAGAGTATCGGGTAATACCAGGTATTGCTGATAAATAATATAGATGTGGAAAATGCTTCTAGGGCTATTAAATTATGTAGAAAAGGGCCTAATATTTATTAGAAGGCAATTGTATTAAATTTAATACCAACGAGCGTTAAAAGGCCAAAGCGGAAAATTCAACTTGGGCCACTTGGGCCCAAGTGGAGGTGGCCCCCTTCCCTCCTTGTGGAAGGAGAGGGGCAAATTGAGGGGGTTTCCCTCTCCTCTTGGCCGACCACAAGGGGGAAACTTTCCCCCCTTGTGTGGCGCCTCCTCCTCCCTCTCCACCTATATATACTAGAGGTTTTTGGTCCCTTTGAACATAAGTTTGGAGCCTCCTCTAGTTTCGTCTAGTTCTAGTTCTAGTTGATCCTAGTTGATCTAATCAGAGATAGACCTAGATCCTCTAATCCTTATAATTCAAAGCTCAATGTGGTTCTAATATTCTCCCTCTAATTCTCTAGCAACGATTAGCTCTGGATGGCAAAGCGCTGCCGAATCATGAAGACTACACACTTGCAAGCAAGTAGAGAGCTCACGCTTTCGGTCTTCGGTTCGAGGGACTATTCGTGGGCGGTTCGCGGGATCGTTCATCGACGGTTCGAGGGACTCCAAGTACGATCTACACCGACATGTTCTTCTTCCGCTACAACTCGGTGACGGTAACAATCGTGATCCTAACCCGTAATGCATCTTCATATTGATCTTTGGTGTGCATACATGCGAGTATTTTTATTTTCTACTATGTTTCCCAACCAGTGGCGGATCCAGCTATATGGCAAGGTTTGGCAGCTGCCATACCTAAAATTTGACAAAAAATATTGCATATACTATACTGTACTATATATGAAGATATGAGCTGAGTCAATGGATTTCTCATGAGTTTCCTCAATTTGGAGGAGGTGACTCCCAGCTGGGGCAGGCGACTCGGGGCCTGCAATGTATTTCGCCAGATAGTTGTGACGTTAAGTATGCATTTCTGGCTCATTAGAGGCCTAGCTACCGCTAAAGAGAGAATTAAGCAATAAGTGACTTGCATCATATAAGCCCATGACACACAAGCCCATGTTCTAAGTGAGCGCACCATTGACAGTCGATTGCGAGTCTATTCACACGTACTCCCTCCGTTCCAAATTACTCGTCGCAGAAATTAATATATGTAAAACTAAAATACATTTAGATATATCCATACATGTGACAAGTACTCCCTCCGTTCTAAAATAGATGACTCAATTTTATACTAAAGTTAGTACAAAGTTGAGTCATCTATTTTGGAACGGAGGGAGTAATTTGGAACGGAGTGAGTAGTTGACTGGAGACATTTTGCTAAAAAGAAAAGTTGATTCGAGACACACAATCAATCTGTTTCCTTGGAGCGCAGCTAGAGATCAGCCAGCAAGGCAACGAGTAGGAACGACACATTTATCTTTCGTGAACTACGCCACACCTAGAAAATACTCCTGGCTCCGCCACTGTTCCCAACATCATGTACAATGGTTGCTTGTCTAAGGTTGTTTCTACCGACTGTATACACACATATTTACACACTCCTCTGCGACATCTTGATGTAGCCTCATACCCTCTAGCTCATACCCCATGAAAGAATTTTCAAATAAGGCAGTAGGTGCATAACCCAAAACTGCCCCTCGAGGTAATGTTAACGTTATAATGGAGTGGTTATGATTTGTTAACCAATAGACGAGTTTAAGAGGGTGGTTTGCGATGCTTACATGTGTGTGTGTGTTTGAGTCCCGGATCGAGGGCTAGAGAACCATGACGTGTCATTAGGGTGTATTATTTCGATGATCACTTCAATCTTGTATATGAGTATGTCCCGCAAGATGGGTGTGTGGCTACTCCACCTTATAAAGCCTTTGACTGACTATGTTTTTCGAGTTATGGGGAAGATGTCCATTCGTGTCGTGTCATCCGTCTTTAGGTGTGACGACGACACAATAACCGTGATACACACGGAGTCACTGCAGACCCTTATGCTTATATTTTTTCCGAGGTCATTTGTGTAAGATTGTTTGTAACAGATGCATGCAGGCGTATTTACGCTCTTCCTCTACTTCTTTATGTAGCCTCGTAAGCTCCAGCTCATACTCCATAAAGAATTGCCAAAGAAAGCAACAGGTGGAAAACCCAAAATTGCCCCTCAAGTTAACGTTAACGGTATAATGGAGGTCTGCGGGCGACGTGATGCCGTTTAGATGATCTCCAGAGGATTGATTTGTGGTATCGGCATGCTTGTGTATGTTGGGAAGATCTGGGTGTCTTCCTCGACGGTGTTGTCTATTAACAGTCTTAGATTCAGGGCTAGAGAAGCATGAGATGACCCTAGGCGCTCTATTATTTCTACAGTGGGTTAGACCACGTAAAGTCTTTGGGTGATGAGGATTTTCGAGTTCTCACGAAAATGTTCATATGTGTGAGTCGGCAGAGTATGTGGTGCTCCCGACGCTTAAATGCTACTGTGATACGGGCATCTGGGCCATCAGATTCTTAGATCGGCAGCATCCGGAGATGTTTGATCTGCTGGACCTATGCGCAATTTTTAGACTTCTCGGAGGCTTTGTTGCAAGTGTTGCAAAGTAATTGAGAGCCGTCCAATCTAAGAATCCGAGGGCCCAGATGCCCGTATCATGGTAGCACCTAAGGCTTGGTAGCACTAGATATTTTCCCGTGTCGAGTCGTCCATCTCTAGACACTATGATATGTGCTAACCATGATACACACAACCTCTGCAGACCCTTATGCTTACTTTATTTCGTGTTATGGGGTCTTCTATGTAAGATTGTTTGTATTGGATGCATACGAGCGTATTTACGCTTTTTCGCTACTTCTTGATGTAGCCTCATACGCTCCAGCTCATACTCCATAAAAAAAATATCGCAAAAGAAAGCAGTAGGAGAAAATCCCCAAACTGCCCCTGGGGGTTCAGGGTGGCCACCTGAAAGCAGCACGGCAAAAGCAGCAGTGACTCCACCTGACCAACCACCGCCGGTGAACATTCGACTTAAAGCCAAAGCCTTTAAAGCCCCCACCCCCGTCTCTCTCCACCTCCCCAAAGCCAAAGCTCTTCTTCCTCCCCAGTCCAGTACAGTCAAAGCCAAGCGAGGCGCCACTCTCAAGGACAAAAGACAAAAACTCTCTTTCCCTTGCTCCATTGCCGTCTAGTACCAGTAGAACCCCGGTAGTTCACTCCACTCCTAGTCCTAGTACCACCAGGAAGAAGCTGGCTGTGGCCTGATCCATGAGGCGCCTCGTGTTCGCGGAGCTGGTGGTCCTCCTCGCCGCGGCGCTCCTGCTCCCCGTCGTCATCTGCTGCCGGCGCTGGAGCGGCGGCGCCACGCGGCCGCTGCCCGTCTCGGAGCAGCCCGGCGCCGGCGCCAGCAGGAAGGAGCGCCGCGTCGAGCGGCTGCGGCGGGCGTTCCACGCGCTGCGCGTCTGGTGCCGCCGCTCCCGCGTCGAGCCGGCGGCCTCCGCGTCCGCGTCTCCGTCCCCGTCCCCGCCACCGGACGACGGCGCGCAGGCGCAGGGGGAGGTTCAGCTGGAGCGGGTGGCCCAGGCGGCGGCGGGGGAGCAGGCGGGGCACGAGGAGGAGGGCGTGGCGGCGTGGAGGGAGCGCTGGTTCGGCAGCCCCGGGTCGCGCGCGCTCTACACCATCGAGGAGGCGTCGGAGACGGAGGGCGACGTGGAGAGCCAGTTCGGCGCCGAGCCCGAGACGCCGTTCTACACGCCGCCGGCCTCGCCTGCGCATGACGAGCACGGCGAGGCCAGTTAGTCAGCCGGCGATGCGCAGCTCGTTCCCTGTATGCCATAGATTCGACAATTTTCTTTGGGTTCTTTCGCGCAGCAGCAGCAGAAAGCAGCGGCTGTTGAAGCAAGGCGTGCGTGATAGGCTTGTCTAGTCGGTAATTCTTTCCCCTCCTTGTTTCCGGAGGAAGGAATGGGTGGATATGCATGCAGATTAATACATACAGACAGTTCATCTTTCCTTTTTTCTACGGAGCAGGCGTACATGCAGCGAGGCACCGGAAACGGAGCGGCGAGTAATTACGGGGCTCCAATTCTTTGGCAGACTTTAATTTTACAGCTAGTGCGTGGCTTGCCGCTGCGGAGTGGAGTTACTCCACTCCGCTCTATCCGTGCATGCATGTCAACTTTGAGTGCCGACAGTTTTCTTTTTGTCTCTGTGCAGTGCGTTTGGCACTGATCACCGTTCCTCATTTCCCTCTGTCTGGCAAAACACGAGAATACACTCCGTAGGATGCAGCCAGGAATTGTTGTGAACTTGCATAGGCGTACAGAGAGGCTGAAGAGAAACAAGGGGAACCCGTGCGCCCACCTTTGATTTCTCGAGGGATCGATGTGCTATCAGCCAAGCTGCGCGCGTACGTGGTGGAGGTTGGAGCAAGCATCTTCTCCACTCCGATATCTCTCCATGGATGGAAAGGGGGGTGACGGACGCTGGCTGGCTGGCTGGCTGAAGCCGAACCATCCTTTCCCACAAAACGCGTTGTGATGCGTGGGTGGGTGCAAACTGCAGGGGTACGTATGTCTGTCTCCCGGTGCAAGCAGTGGCGTCTCGTCGTGGAGAAAGCGGCAGCTGGCCGGATATATGCACCGCCGGTTCGCTATAGCTTTTAGAAGAGGTCCCGCGCTAAGGGACTTTGATCCAAACACATGAACGAACATTTTAAATAGCGCGTTGTAGCGTTCAGAGGAGGCCTGCCGCTAAAAAGCATAGCGCGCTATTTAAAGCTATGAATGGGACACATGTTGTTAGCCACGATGCTACTAACATTTCCTCTTCTTGGTGCCCGGATTAGATGTGTGAACTTAATCGTAGGTCAGACGGTAACCAGCTCACAAGGGTTTAAGTTTCAGACTTGGTAATGGTTTTGGCACTTTTCTGGATTTATTTCAGGCTTCCTGCCAGTGTTCATTGAGTGGGAGGAGAGGTTTTCGTCGACTACGAAAGTGTCCGGGGTGACTTTGCCAATTTTAAGATGTTGTACCGGCTCAGTATTTCAGAGGTGCTCGTAAGGGCACATTGTGTGTTCGTTCATATGGACATCTATGTTCAAAAGAAAAAAGGATAGGACAGATGCGGATGTTGGATCGATGATGAAACTGTTGTTTGACGGTGCAACACCGCGGTGCGCTAGAATATCAGATACTACTATTCAAGTGTTCCGCGCAGCAGGACTGTTGATCAGGTTCTAACAGAAGAAGCAACGACATGGCAGTTCCGCTGCCAGTTCACAACCCATCACTCCCGGCGAGAGCGACGAGGCGGCAATGGCCCAGTTTGCGCAGGAGCATCCCGAATACGTCCAGGCCGAGCAGGAGTTCTACTGGAAGCGTGATGCCGAGAAGAAGAAGAAGAAGAAGAAGAAGAAGGACGAGGTGAAGAAGGAGGACGAGGCCGACCCCTCGACGGTGATCCCCATCGAGTCATCATCAGAGGAGGAGGATGAGGAGTTCTGGGGGCTATCGGACGACTTTGAAGAGTCGTACTAGATGCCCTCGGACGACAAGTAGTTCTGCTAGTTTAAATTTATGTCATCTATGTTTGAACTATGTTGAATTTCATGTTTGAACTATGTTGAGATGAAGTGGTAGTGGTGCGGTGCGGGCGAGGGCGGGCGGGCGGCAACGTGCGGGTGGAGGCCGGGCCGAAGGCGGGCAGGGCGGTGGCGGCGGCGGCGATTTGGGGCGTGCGGTTCTGAGCGGGAAGGCAACTGAAGTGGCGGTTGGTCGTTTGGCGGGCGGCCGTGATTTTACATCAGTTGTATCTCGTGATGTAAATTTGTATCACGAAGTTTTCAATTTTACATCTCCGGAAGGCGGTGGTCCAATTTTCTTTTACATATGGACCGTTTGTTGGAGCAGCGCTTTTTGCTCTTGAAGCTCCAAAAGTTGGTTATTTTTACATATGGACCGTCTATTGGAGATGCTCATGTCGACACTTGTTCATGTCGATACTTGTTCTCATACGGCTATGTGTTGAAAACTAACATCCTTGCTATCAAGGATGGCCTTATGCTCCTGCAAATGGAGCAGCCTCCCGACATATATCAAATCCGATTGTCTTGTAGCAGTTAAGATGGTGCAGAGTGAAGAAAGAAATAGATCAAAGTATGCCTTTTTGGTGAAGGGGATCAGGGAGAACTTGGAGGAACGTGATTCTCGTATTACTCATATACGTAGTCAAAATTTAGCTAGTCATTTTATGGCAAATTTTGGAAGATCTCAAGCACACACTGCAGTGTGGCTTCGAGTTGACAATCTGAAGCAACTACCGCAGCAGATAACAAGAAATCTAGCGCTAGACCCAAAGCCTCTCGACATGCCAAAGCCTCAAGGGTCGCAGGTTCCGTGATGCTTGAACATCTGAAAGCCGAAGAGCCGAAACAATTGTGTCATCATGTCGACCAAACACACGGGGGTGCGATGGGCCGGTCCACTACGAGGCTGCGTGAATCGCTCCCCTCACATGATCATGTCGACCAAGCGCCCATAAAAATAGAGCGCTTCGTTTTTTTGTTTTTGTTTTATCTTCTCTATATTTCGTTTTAATTTATACATTGCAAAAAGAGCGCTCATGAAAATTATATAGATAGGTCAGGTAGTTTTAATTTTTGGTCAGGTGGTTATTGTGCAAATAATTTTTTATCAAATCACAGGCTAACGTAAATCACAGGCATTTATCAAGTCTAGATAAAAAATGGTTAGGTATTTTCAAATTTTGAAATAAAAACTGATCTGAATTTCAAACATGTCTAGGAAATTAGAAAAAAAATCTCGAATTTAAAAAAGGTGCCCGGAAAAAAGGTGCACCGATACCGGTTTAGGAACCTTCAAGAATGTTCCCAAACCGAAAAAACCGGCTAGAAACATAAGAGAAGGTTCCCAAGACCGGTATCGGTGCAACGTTAAAACGGGCCGGCCCAACCCCGAACGTTCGCTCGCTGGCTTCTGCGAAACAGCGATAATTCGCCGCAGCGAGCGGCGAATAGGATATTCCCTCCTAACCGGCGCCTTCAGCGCCGGTTCGGTCTCCTGGCGCCCACTGAGGTGCCCGAACTGGGCTTTTGATTCGAAGCCCATTTCACTCGCCACCCCTGTTTCTGCTCGCTGCCCTGTTTCTGCTCCACTGTTTCTCATCTGTTTCACTGTACTGCTCCACTTGCTACCCCTTTTTCTGTTTCACTGTTTCTATTGGTTGCCGATTGCTTATAGAAATTCCTTGCATATGGTCGCTCCACTGTTTCACTATATTTTTTGTTAAAAATATGTAATTGCTTATTAGAAAAATGACTATCTTTAGTATAGTTAAGATAAGCGAACAGAGAAGGAAACATGGGATGTTTAGTACAGCAGAACAAAATTGCTTATTAGAAATTTCGAATATTCCTTTTCTTTTAAACGTGAATGTGTTTTTCAAAAACTGAACAAATTTCAAAATTTGAATACTTTTTTTGTACTGTGAACAATTTTTAGAAAGCAAATTTAGAATACACATTGAACATTTTCTTAGTATAGGGTGAACATTATTCAGAGGAACGCTGAACATTTTTTTAAAATATGCTGAACTTTTTTTGAATACATGCTGAACAAAATTTCTCTACACGATGAACATTTTTTATACACACTGAACATTTTTTCAATGTACGGCGAACAATATTCAAATACACATAGAACTTTTTTTAAATACGATGACTCCTTTTGAGTGCATGCTGAACAAAATTTCTATACATGATGAATATTTTTTTATACACACTGAACATTTTTTCAATGTATGGTCAACATTTTTCTTCAATACGGTGAACAAAAAGTTCATCAAATTTGAAAAATAGTTCATCGAATTTGAAAAAAAAGTTTACCAAATTTTAAAAGTAGTTCATCGAAATTCAAAATAAATTCATGGATTTCAAAAAAGTTCACCACGTTTGATTTTTTTATCAAATTTCAAAATAAAAGTTCATCAACTTTGAAAAAAAAAGTTCATCGAATTGGGAAAAGTTCACAAATTTGAAGAGAATGTTCATGTATATAGAAAATAATGAAAAATATATAAAAAACAGAACAAAAACAGTTCTAAGAAAAACGAAAAATAAAAGAAAAAACTAAACGAAACTCTGCCAAGAAAAAATAAAAAAACGAAAAAGAAACAAAGAAAGAAGAAAAGAAGTAAAAAACGGATGAGAGACGCAAAAGGTCCGGTTGCTGTAGTGGTTAGCGTAGTGTGCATATGACCAGCAAGTCCCGGTCCGATTCCCACCGCGCTCGTAGTATTTTTCCTCTTTAATAAAGAGGAGGAAAAAAATGAAAAGGGCCGGCCCGCGTGGAGAAGGGGGTGTGCGCCCGTTTGCCCTAACAACCTAAAACAGGCGCTTAAGGCGCCGTTTAGGAAATGCCCATGATCATGTCGACCAAGCGCCCATAAAAATAGAGCGCTTCGTTTTTTTGTTTTTGTTTTATCTGCTCTATATTTCGCTTTAATTTATACACTGCAAAAAGAGCGCTCATGAAAATTATATAGATAGGTCAGGTAGTTTTAATTTTTGGTCAGGTGGTTATTGTGCAAATAATTTTTTATCAAATCACATGCTAATGTAAATCACAGGCATTTATCAAGTCTAGATAAAAATGGTTAGGTATTTTCAAATTTTGAAATAAAAATTGATCTGAATTTCAAACATGTCTAGGAAATTAGAAAAAAATCTCGAATTTAAAATAAGTTTTTTAATAATAAAAATACACTGTTCGGGAGTTGTACAAATTTAAAATATTTTCTAAAATACAGAAAAATGTTCTGAATTTTAATACTGTTAGGCAAATCATAAAGAAATTTTCAAAGTAAAAGTATATTCTTGTTTTCGAAATTTTCTAGGATTTATATACTGTTTGTGTATTTTAACATAAAAAGGAAAAAGGAAATAAAATGGAAATAAAATTTAAAACGAAGAAATTGAACAAAAACCGTGAAGGAAATGAAACAAAGAAGGAATAGAAAGAAAACATTTGCCATCAACTCTTGCTAGTATGCTATTCGGCTCAGGCCCAGATGTCGCGGCCCTGTTCGACAAGCCGGCATTTAGTCCTAGCGAGTGATAATTAGCCTTCTCCAGCATCTTAGCCATTTCCCTAAAAGTAGTTAGCTCCCACAAAACTAAAGTTATCATTCGGATCAGGTTTGGTCAGGTCAACCTCACTTAAACATCAGCAGAAGTCCATTTTGAACCTTAAACTTGTAGAGCTTAGCTAAATAAACCCCCAGTGTCGAATCCCGGTCGTTGGTACACCGGACTTATCAATTCCGGTCAACATCGAACCTTGAAGTTGTTTGGTGCAAAGGGAAAGCAACAATCCTTGGATTACATCTCTCACGTTGCTCCTTTGGTTGGCCTACCAGCCTAAAAAATAGTCATGGTTTTTTTTACAAATTTAAAAAATGTGCATGATTGTGAAAACTGTTCGCAATTCTAAAAAAGATCGATGGGAGTATGGAAAAATGTTCATGAACTCAAAAGATGATCACAACTCTGAATAAAGCGGAAATGGAAAATATTCTCAAATTTGAAAAATCTTCAGGCATTTGGAAAAATGTTCGTGAACTCAAAAAATGTTCGCAAATTTGAAAAGGTTCTTTGCCTTTGAAAATCTTTTCCCACAGAACGCGTTGTGATGGATGGGTGGGTGGGTGCAAACTGCAGGGGTACGTACGTCTGTCTTCCGGTGCAAGCAGTGGCGTCTCGTCGTGGAGAAAGCGGCAGCAGCTGGCAGCTGGCCGGATATATGCACCGCGGGTTTGCTATAGCTTTTAGAAGAGGTCCTACGCTAAGGCCAACTTCACTGCGTGACCCTATCCTGTCCATCCTCGTCTGTTTGAGGTAAAACGGACAAACCGGGCGGCCCAGCGCGCGAGAGCAAACGGACTTTTGTCCGTTTGATGTCCGCTTTCGACCCATCCGCGGCCCAAGTTTGCGCCGCTTTTGGGCGAAACGGACAGCGCGCGGACGGGTGGGACGCGCGCGCTTGTCTGCCCCTGGGCCGCATGTCGGTGACACAAAGCAACCCCCCTCCCCCTCCGCGGCCCCTTTGGCGCCATTCCCCCCCCCCCCCCCCCCCCCCGCCCCAAACCCTCCCACGTCCCGCCCGTCCCACTCCCTCCCCCGTCCATGGCCGACGCCCAGCCAAACTCCGACAGGCTGGCCGTCGACCCACCCGGAATGGCCAAGAAGAAGAAGGGCAAGGCGTCAAGGAAGCCGCGGTCGGAGTGCAAGCCGGAGGAGATCGCCAAGTTGGACGCGGAATCGGCTAAGAGGAGGGGCCGGAGGGCGGTCGCCAAGACCAACATCGCCGCGGCTAAGAGAGCCACCGACTGCGCTGTGACTGAGGCTGCGTGGCACAAGGCCGAGGTCGAGGAGAAGGAGGCCATCGTCAGCAAAGCGCACACCCTTCTCATGGCTGGCATTTGTCGTCCGCCCGGTTTCCCTGGAGGGGCCGCCGGTCCGGCGAGCACATGGTCGTTGGTCGCCTGGCCTCCGCACTGCCAGTCGCCGACGTCGCGGACCACGCCCTTGTCGCCCGGCTTTCCTCCGCCAAGGCACGACGGCCAGACCCGTTTCGGGGGGTCGCCGGACGTTGGCATGCTCGCGCCGTCCACACCGCGCCCCTCGGCCGTCATCGACCTCAACGTCACCCCTGGGTCCAGCAGCGGCGGCCGGCCGTTCGTCGAGATGCAAAGAAAGCAAGCACGGTCGCCGTTTACCGGGACCATGCCGTCCCCCCGCGTCTTGTTCGACGGAATGCCAACACCAACGGCACCGGTCGACGACCCCTACTACGACCAGTTCATGGAGGAAGTGATCTACGAGGGTGGGCACGTCCCTGTCTCCGACCCCGAGGAGACCCAAAGTCAGGATGGCCGCGGCCAGTTCACTGCCGATGAAGAGGCCGACGACCGTGCTGACTACGACCATGGTGACTCGTGGCATGAAGACGATGACATCTATGTCGAAGGTGATGGTGATGAAGAAGAAAGCAATGACGTTGACATTAGTGGTGAGCCATTGTTCATCGATGAGCTGACACACAGAGCGGAAGCACAAAAGAAAAGGAAGAGCATTCGCATGGGTTCATACACACAAGATGAGTACAAGTTGATTTGCCAAGCTTGAATGGAGATTGGCAAAGATCCAAGGATCGGCGCGCAACAAAAGGGTATAGTTTTTTGGACGAGAGTCTACAAAACATTCCATGAAAGGAAGTTGTTTGAGCCCTACCAATTTGAAAGCAACCGTGCCATCGACTCGATTCAAAAGAGATGGTTGTTCATCCAACAAGAGTGCAACAAGTATCAAGCCGCATTTGAGAGCGTTCAAGCACGGCCCGTGAGTGGTCTTGGCGTTGGGGACATGGTATGCTCTCCTTCCTTGCCCTTTCCTTGCTACGGTCATGAGACTTCGGCCTTGTACATGTTTGCATATTCACTTGTTGTTGATCATATGGTGTAGGCATTTCAATCTTTGGAGGCATTCAAGGCCCGGCACAATGACAAGCCGTTCACTCTTACACACTGTTGGACTATGATCAACAATTGCCCTAAGTTCAAGGACCAATACCGTGAACTCCAAAGGAAGAGAGGCCTGAAGACGGCCAAGTACGCCGGAGGTGGAGATGGCGAGGCGTTGAAGAGGCCGAGGGGCAAGACCAACTCCAAGGTTGACGACATACGTGATGCCTCATCCATGGCATTGCATGACACTTTGCATGACATGATGTCGCAAAAGGATGTGAGGGACGAGAAGAAGCGGCAAAGCAAGGACGAGCAAATGAAGCAATGGCAGCCAAGAGAAGAAGCTTGTGTATGGAGGAGGCGGCCAAGAGAAGGAAGATCGACATGGAGGAGGCGGCCCGGCAGAGGCAGCTCGACATGAAGGAGGCGGCCGGCAAAGGCAGCTCGACATCGAGGCCGACAACGTCAAGGCCAGGCAAAGGCAGCTCGACATCGAGGCCACCAATGCCGCCACCAAAGCGAAGGAGGTGGCCCTTGCGATCATGAGCGTGGACTTGTCGAAGATGAGCGAGAAGACGAGGGCCTGGTTCAAGGCCAGGCAGAAGGAGATGCTCGACGTCGACGGCCTGGACTAGGTCGTTCGATCGGCCGTGGCCGTTCTTTTTTGGAGGCTGGCATGGGTGCCGCCCGTCCGCTGGGCTGCTGGTTGTGTGCCGGCGAGAAAAACATTCATTTTGAAGGCCGACTGTGTTGCCGGCAAGGACAACCATTCATTTTGGAGGCTGGCTGTGTTGCCGGCCGCTGGCTGATGCCGGCGATGGACGTGTAGGCCATTGGCTTTGTTGTCGACGTGATGAACTGGGGCCGTGAACTAGGGCTTGGCATTTGAAACATTGCTCTTTTTTTAAATAGATGCGGACAGGATGGGGTAAAGGATGCGGCCGCGCGCTGGGCGCACGGCCACCGCATCCCAGGACAGGCCATGACACGACCCCATCCCCCTGCCCAAACGGACAAAATCCGAACAAAACGGACGTCCGTTTGGGGTCGCGCGGTGGAGTTGGCCTAAGGTACTTTGATCCAAACATATGAACAAACATTTTAAGTAGCGCGTTATAGCACACTGTATCGTTCAGAGGAGGGCCCGCCGCTAAAAGGCATAGCGCGCTATTTAAAGCTATGGATGGGACACATGTTGTTAGCGACGATGATACTAACATTTCCTCTTCTTGTTGCCGGCCTGGATTAGATGTGTGAACTGAATCGTAGGTCAGACAGTAACCATCTCACTAGAGTTTAAGTTTCAGACTTGGCAATGGTTTGGATACTTTTCTGGATTTATTTCAGGTTTTCCGTCGATGTTCATTCAGTGGGAGGAGAGGTTTCCTACGATTACGAAGGCGTCCGCGGTGACTTTGTCAATTTCAAGATGTTGTGCTGGCTTAGTATTTCGGAGGTGGTCGTAAGGGTACATTGTGTGTAAGTTCATAAGAATGAGTATGTGTGTGTATGGACATCTATGTTCAAAAGAAAGAGGATAGTACAGATGCGGATGTTGGATCGATGATGCAACTGTTGTTTGATGGTGCGACACCACGGTGCGCTAGAATATCAGATACTACTATTCAAGTGTTCCGCGCAGCAGGACTGTTGATCAGGTTCTAACAGAAGAAGCACCCCCCCCCCCCCCGAAATGGTCCGAGAGCTCCTCCTACTTGGAGTTTTTAAAATCTAAACACACATCATTTTCTTAGTCGACAATGTTCATGGGAATACAAGTTAGGTCTGGGGAATTAAGAAGCCTAAGATAGTGCACTACACCCAGACCAAAAACATGTTTAGCAAGGCTATGTGCCTCAAAGATGGTATCTTGTCCTTCGAAGATGATGGTGCCCTTCAACGGTATACCTAGAACTAGTATGCTTCTAAGAGCATCTCCAATAGATGATGTATATTTTGGTGGATTTTTACATCTCCGAAAAAGGAGTGAATTGCATAAAACCACCACATTTGGGGCTTCCTTTGCGGAAAACTACCTAGTCGCTAATTTTTTACAAAAGACAACGCGCATTCAGTAATCATTTTGCACAAAGCACTGATCGAGTGATTTAGCTCATTTAATCACTTTCTGACAAGTGGGGCCGGATTGTCGGAAGCTGACTAGGCAAAACATTTACAAACACCCCCTTAGGTCTGGAAAACCAAAAGCAATCAGGCCCCTCCCCCTCCCCTCGCTCGGCTGCGGCCATAGCAACCGCCACGCTGGCCTCCGGCAAGGAGGCGACGCCGCCGACCTAACCTGACGCCTGATGGACGAGCACCTAAGGACGGTTGAGTGTGCGGCTACCCGCGGCTGGTGCTGCTCGCCGTCGCCGTGGCTGCTGCTCGCCGCAGCTCTCCGCCGTTACTGGTGCCAACGGCTGTTGCTACTCGCCGCCACAGCTCTCCACAGTTGCTGCTGCCAACGGCTGTTCCTACTCGCCTCCGCAGCTCCCCACCGCTACTGCTGCTCGCCGCTGGTGCCCTGCCGTTGATGTTGCTGGCCGCTAGGGACGAGTCAGCTACGCGACCAGCTACTGCCATGGCCAAGGATGAGGAGAACAAGCAGTAGTGGGCAGCGAGGGGGACTGCTCGTCGGTCGGCGGAGCTCCAGCAGCACTACGGCAGGGCCCTATGGAGTTTTCGCGGTGGCGACGGGAGCCGATGATGTTGACGGGAGCCGCGCGAGGGAGGGCAGGATCTCAGGCAACAACCAGAGCTGGGTTTCCTGCTCGAGGCCTCCGAGGACGAGCTTGGCCTGCCGCCGCCGGCCGGGCCGTCCTCCTCGTCGGACAACGGCTGGGGCTGGGAGCCGGAGGCTGCCGCGGCGGTTGCTGTGGCGGCAGACGAGTGGGGCGACGGGGTGAGAGGGAGGGGCTTGATTGCTTCTGTTTTTGTAGATCTAAGCGGGTGTTTGTAAATGTTTTGCTAAGTCAGTTTCCGACAATCCGGCCCACTTGTTAGAAAGTGATTAAACGAGCTAAATCACTCTATCAGTGCTTTTTGCAAAATGATTACTTAATGCGCGGTGACTTTTGCAAAAAATTAGCGACTAGGTAGTTTTCCGCAAACGAAGCCCCAAATATGGTGGTTTTATGCAATTCACTCCAAATTTACATCATGAGATACAACTGATGTAAAACCGCGGCCGCCCGCCAAACGACCAGCCGCCACTTCAGTTGCCGTCCCGCTCAGAACCGCCCGCCCCAAATCGCCGCCGCCGCCGCCCCGCCCACACGCCGCCGCCGCCTGCCCTCGCCTGCAATGCACCGCATGCCGCCGTCGCCGCCCTCGCCCGCACCGCACGCCGCCGCCCCGCTCCGTCCGCCTTCGCCCCGCGCCGCACGCCGCCACCCGCCCCGCTCGTCCGCCGCCCCGATCTCTGTCCACCCGCCGCCGCCACCCGATGGCACCGAAGAAGACGCCGAAGGGCAAGTCAGGTTTCTTCGGCGTGAGGGCGAAGCCCTCCGGAAACTTCGGAGTGGAGTTCTCCGACGCATGGCGGTGTTGGTGGCTTGGAACGTATCCCACCGCCGATGAGGCCGCACGTGCCTATGACATGGTGGTGTGCCATGCCGGATGGCCGAAGACGGACCTCAACTTCCCGAAGATCGAGACCAGGGCGGAGGCGGAGTGGCTCGTGCAACAAGGCATCCGGATGGAGGAGATGCCGGCGAAGAAGAAGAAGAAGAAGAGACCAGCGGTTGTCTTCACTCCTCGCGAGAGCGACGAGGCGGCAATGGCTCAGTTTGCGTGGGAGCATCCCGAGTACATCCAGGCCGAGCAGGAGTTCTACTAGAAGCGTGATGCCGAGGGAAAGAAGAAGAAGGAGGAGGTGAAGAAGGAGGACGAGGCCGACCCCTTGACGGTGATCCCCGTCGAGTCATCGCCGTCGTCGTCGTCGTCGTCGGAGTTCTGGGGGCCATCGGATGACTCTGAAGAGCCGCACTGGATGCCCTCGGATGACGAGTAGTTCTGCTAGTTTAAATTTATATGGTATGTTTGAACTTTGTTGAATTTCATGTTTGAACTATGTTGATATGAAGTGGTAGTTGGTGGTTTCCAAAATACATCTTCATTTTAGACCATCTGTTGGAGTTGAGCCTTTTTCGGGAATTTGTATCACGAAGTTTTCAATTTTACATCTCTGGGAGGTGGTGGTCCATTTTTTTTTTACGTATGGATCGTTTGTTGAAGCAGCGCTTTCTACTCTCGAAGTTTCAAAAGTTAGTTATTTTTACATATGAACCATCTATTGGAGATGCTTTAAGAGTTCATGTCGACACTTGTTCTCGTACGGCTATGTGTTGAAAACTAAGATCCTTGCTATCAAGGATGGCCTTATGCTCCTGCAATGGAGCAGCCTCCCGACATATATCAAATCCGATTGTCTTGTAGCAGTTAAGACGGTGCAGAGTGAAGAAAGAAACAGATCAAGGTATGCCTTTTTTGGTGAAGGGGATCAAGGAGAACTTGGAGGAACGTGATTCTCGTATTACTCATATAAGTAGTCAAAATTTAGCTAGTCATTTTATGGCAAATTTTGGAAGATCTCAAGCACACACTGTAGTGTGGCTTCGAGTTGACAATCTGAAGTAGTTATGGGATTACTAATCTAGAAGCCTCCACAAATTTTGGGAGCGGTTTATTTTTTAAGCTGGGGTGAGGCAGCTTATTTTTTAAGCCGCCCAAAAGAACTGGCCCTGAAGCAACTACCGCGGCAGATAACAAGAGATCTAGCGCTAGATTCAAGGGCGAAATCACTAGTTAAGGAGTACTCGTTGTGAAGATCACTCCAACTTCCCCAGGTTGCGACATGTGGCGCACTTGTGCGCCACTTGTCGCAACCCGAGAGTTTTCCTTTTTTCGTAGATTCTTTATTCAAAATGTTTTATCTCTTAAACTGTGCGTCCAAATCTCGAACAGCTTTCGCTATTGGATTCTTCGCGTTGAGATCTTCAAAACTAGATCCCATGTTGATAGGTTTTGATGAACTTTTTTTTTCATGAAAAGTCGGACGAAAAAAACCGGATGAGAAAACCGAACAGGAGCACAGGTTTTTTTCCTTTCCGGAAGAGGCACGCCCGTGCCTCTGATGAAATCATAACCGTGCCTCTCATGGAAGCAAAACCGTGACTCTAACAAAAGGAAAAAAAAAAGAGAAAACGTGTTTTTTCCGTTTCCGATGAGGCACGGCCGTGACTCTCGCGAAAGCAAAACCGTGGCTCTCGTGAAAGAAAAAAAAACAAGAAACACGTTTTTTTCGTTTCCGAGGAGGCACGGCCGTGACTCTCGCGAAAGCACAACCGTGCCTCTCGCGGAACCAAAACCGTGACTCTCGCGAACGAAAAAAACCAGAAAACACGTTTTTTTTCGTTTCTGAGAGGCACGGCCGTGACTCTCGCGAAAGCACAACCGTGCCTCTCGCGGAAGTAAAACCGTGACTCTCGCGAAAGAAAAAAAATAGAAAACGCATTTTTTTTCGTTTCCGAGAGGCACGGCCGTGACACTCGCGGAAGCAAAGCCGCGACTCGTGAAAGAAAAAAAAGAAAACGCATTTTTTGAGCAATTTTTTTTCAAATTTATTTTTGGTCGAAAAGCTAGGGAAGACATGTGGAAAACCAAAACGTCGAAGAAAACCGAAAAAAATCGTTTAAAAAGCCGAAAACGCATGGCGAAAAATAAAAAAAGTAAAATCTGAAGGAAGCACCCATAGCGTGACATGTGACGAATGGTTAAGAGCGCGTCAAGTGACGCTGATCGTTGCGAGACTCCCAAAGAAGTGCTGTTAATTAGTTGCTCCTGAGTCCGACGTTCCGTGATGCCTGAACATCTGAAAGCCGAAGAGCCCAAACAATTGTGTCATCATGTCGACCAAACACACAGGGGTGCGATGGGCCGGTCCACTACGAGGCCGCGTGAATCTCACATGATCAAGTCGACCAAACGCCCACAAAAGTAGAGTACTTCGTTTTTTTATTTTTGTTTTATCTTCTCAATATTTCGTTCTAATTTATACACTGCAAAAAGAGCGCTCATGAAAATTATATACTAGGACAGGTAGTTTTAAATTTTGGTGAGGTAGTTATTGTGTAAATAAAATTTTATCAAATCACAGGCTAACATAAATCACAGGCATTTATCTAGTCTGGATAAAAAATGGTCAGGTAGTTTTAAATTTTGAAATAAAAAATGTTCAGAATTTCAATAATGTTTAGGAAATTAGAAAAAACTGTTCAGAATTTCAGAATTTCAATATAATAAAAAGCGTGAAATAAAAAATGTTCAGAATTTCAGAATTTCAATATAATAAAAAAATACATTGTTCGGGAATTTTACAATATAAAATGAATTTGAAAAATAGACTGTAGATAGTTTTACAAATTTAAAGTATTTTCTAAAATACATAAAAATGTTCGAAATTTTAAACCTGTTAGGGAAATCATGAAGATATTCTCAAAGTAAAAACATATTCTTGTTTTCAAAATTGTCTAGAATTTATATACCGTCTGTGAATTTTAAAATAAATAGGAAAAAGGAAATAAAATGAAAAACGAAAAATTGAACAAAAACTATGAAGGAAATGAAACAAAGAAGGGATAGAAAGAAAACATTTGCCATCAACTCTCGCTAGTATGCTATTCAGCTCAGGCCCACATGTCGCGGCCCTGTGCGACAAGCCGACATTTAGTCCTAGTGAGTGATAAGTAGCCTTTTCCAGCATCTTAGCCCTTTCCCTAAAAGTAGTTAACTCCCACAAAATTAAAGTTATCAATCGGATCAGGTTTGGTTAGGTCAACCTCACTTAATCCTCAGAAGAAGTCCATTTTGAACCATAAACTTATAGAGCTTAGCTAAATAAATCCCCAATGTCGAATCCCGGTCGTTGGCACACCGGACTTATCAATTCCGGTCAACATCGGACCCTGAAGTTGTTTGGTGCAAAGGGAAAGCGATTATCCTTGGATTACATCTCTCATGTCGCTCCTTTGGTGGACCGACCAGCCTAAAAAATAGTAATGATTTTTTTACAAATTTGAAAAATGTGCATGATTCTGAAAACTGTTCGCAATTCTAATTTTTTCCATAAATTCAAATATATTCTCAAATACGGAAAATCGGTGGGAGTGTGGAATAATGTTCATGAACTCAAAAAATGATCATAACTCTGAAAAAAGCAGAAATGGAAAATATTCTCAAATTTGAAAAATCTTCAGGCATTTGGAAAAATGTTCGTCAACTCAAAAAATGTTCGCAAATTTGAAAAGGTTCTTTGCCTTTGAAAAAGTTCATGAAACTCAAAAATCTTTTCAATATTACAGACTGTTCATGAACTTCAAAAAAGATCACGCAACTCAAAAAATGAAACAATGTTCACAAACTCAAAAAATGTTGAGGAACTTAAAAAGTGCCGATGAATCTGAAAAAAAATGTAAGGTTGAAAAATAACTACAAACTCTAAATATGTTCATGAAATTATAAAATAATTACGAATTTGTATTTGTTTACGTGTTTTTTTAAAACATTTACAAGTTTAAAAAATGTTTAGGAATTTAAAAATAAATACGGAGTTGGATATTTTCAACATATATTGAAGAGAATTAACCCTTGACTGTAAAATGCTGATTGTATATTCAAAGATATACATCAAAACATATTGTTCGTGTGTTTTAAACAAGGAACTTGAAAATAAAATAGAAAAAGAAAAAGAAAAATAAAGAAAGGAAGAAAATAAATAAGTAAATAAATAAAACCTAAGAATATTGTAAAAAATAAATAAAAAGGGATATAAAATGATATTAGAATTTACGGAAACGGAAAATCAAAAGAGGAAAAACGATCTACTGACTAGAGGTGGAATATAAATATGACAGGTGGGTCAAGTTAGTTAGCGGAAGTAGCAAATTATCCCATTTGGGATATATATTTTTTCACGTGAAAAACAGCTCTAGGGTTCGATTTATACTAGAATTGGTAAGTTCGGTGTGCCAATGACCAGGATTTGGAGCCGCGGGTTCAATTTAGCTAAGCTCTAGAATTTTAAGGTTCAAAATCGACCTTTTCCCTCAAACCTCATTTTGTGACACTACTCACGGGTCATAAGTCAGACCCATGTCCAAATTCACCGGGTAACCTGACTGAATTGGGCAACTAATTTGGCGGATGATTTCTAGCAACGTCAACGGTCCAAATCATCAATACAAGATCCCTGCCGGGTTGAAAGGCATACTACCCCTACCAAGGACGATCAACATGCTCCCTATTGAAAAGCAAAAGTGTTGGCTTGACTGTTTGAGTTCAAGAAAAAGTACACGATAAAGTAGTGCCAGTTTATGTCATGTTTGGTAGTATGCCTAATTTTTTTAGTACTATGTTGATGAACTTGGAATTTAATCATGCAGTTTTTTGATTGATGGTTAATAAAAATTGAATTGTGTTTGAAATGAAGTTTGAATGCTTTTTATGTAGACTACATACCATACCAAGAAAAGATTAGAAGCATTTGGGGCAAGTGAGCTGAATGATGCTAATACAATACCAAGTGCAAAGTATGCACGAGATGTTACTGATTGTTTATCCAAAGAACTATTTTGCATGGAAGACCTAATAAACAAGCAATGAAACAATTTAAGATAAGACACTTAGAGATATTATTATTTTCTAGATTTTTCTATTCAGTTCATAGATAACTATCTCTTCCATTTATTTGCACACGAAATACTCAAAAATGCATTCTAGAAACCTCATTCAATTTTGTAGCTCTCTGCCATGATACTTAAGAAATCTGAAATAGACACAAACAACAATATATATTTGTAACTCATCAAAGTGGCTCAAGTTAATTTATAAAAACTTAGAATTTTGTTCTTCTCCGTTTCACTCTAATTTATGAAGTATTTACGAAACCAAAAAATAGGCAATGCCTCGAAAATAAAGCACCAAATTCATACACCTTGTATTATGTACTTCAATTTTTGTGAAATTGCACTTTCCATTGCGAAAGTTAAAATTATGTAATAAATTGTATCTTAATATGAGTGTATCATTGTGTAGTTACTAAGTATAATATAAAACTATAACGATTATGGTACATATGAAGTATACATTTTAATTATAAATAAGTAGAAAATTTTAGTCTAAATAAAAATGTTTATTTTTGGAAGATGCAATTAAGAAATTCTGGTAATTATAATTATAACTAGATTTGAGAGGTGGATCCTCCAGATGGGTTAGCTTCTGTACTATAGTGGTATATAACTATAACCATGTGTGTGTGTCTTTGTTTGATGCGCTTCCAATAGCAGGCATTTTGTTGTAAGAACGATGATCCGTTCCTACAGGTGCTGAAGGAGAAATTTTCCTGTGAACCTTAGAACATTGCAGATAGATTTTCACTCTGGAGGACAATTACTGGATCCTGAGCTGCCACTCTTTTAGTTCAATTTTTTGTAAATTTTAATCATTTATACCTATGGCTATTTAGACATGTTGTGAAGGAAAATATATTAAAACAATACAGAAAAGAAAATATAATTACAGTAAAGTAAGTGGGATAAGATTAAGAAATTTTCATCAGCTTATAGGTATATTATCCATCATTTATAGGCAGAGTTTTGAAAATTGTTGTAATGAAGAATTTTGATGTGTTGTAGCATCCATAGGTATATGACTCTTTTTAAAAAGATTTTTCGAATAGAGTAATATGTAAAAGAAGTTGAAGAATAATATTATGATATTTATGTCATGAGTTAACGTATATCCACCGATCCATTGGTAGATGCAAGGCTAAACTGTAATCAAACAGATGCATGAAAATACCTCCACCTTACCATGTAAATGTTTACTCATACTCAAGGTGGCTGTGAAGCTTAATAGTTCCAGAACAAATTTCCTATTCATGTGGGAACCAACTCTCCTGACGAATTGCACCCTGCAGTTGATTCATTAACACATTGTACTTATGGATAAATGGCTACACAAGTAATCAACTTCTGGTTCAGTATAACTGCAATAGAAATCCGACATGGTGAACATAAATAAAAATTGAAATAAAAGAAAAAATATCTAGGATAATTAATCAAAATATAATGTTAGCAAGTTCTGTTCTCACAATCAGGTGAACTTTGGTTGGGTGAAAAATACAAAATGATAGGATTGGTAACTAGAAAACTGAAAACAGCAAGAATAACGAGACTTTTACAACCAAATTAGCATTTCAACACTACCACATAGAACAAAGCTAGTAATTGAATGATAGTTCCAAGAAATATTTTTCTTGGAAGCTGTTGCTAACTCATTAAGAAAGAATATTATGATGATAAACTACTGGAAATCCGTTGGTGCTGCTGGGAGCGCGCGCTCCCGCACGTGATTTTTTTTAAATTGTGAAAAAAAATTAAACAAAAATTTTGCGCATACATCTTGACATTATATGTGTGCACGTCAAGTTTCAGAAAAAAACGACATTTTTGTGGCTTATGTATAAAAGACAAAAGGTTGTCTTGTGAAAAGAACTTTTTAACACTGGATTTTGTCTTCTTCACATGCAATACATATGTTATCGGTTTTTCGCGAAACGACTTTGTGAGTATGTACAATATCGAGATGTATGCGCCAAGTTTTCGTTCGAAATTTTTTGACATTTCAAAATATGTTTAAAACACATTTTAAAAGCCAGGAGCGCGCGCTCCTATGTGCCAAAACGCCACTCTCGATAGACTACAGGCTAAGAGCATCTCCAACCGTTCGCCCTCCAAGGGATAGAAAAAAGTGCCGCTTGGGAACGAACCGGCGATATTTTTGGCGTGGGGCCGATCGGCTTCCCAGCCGCCGCCCCGAGGTCGGCCCTAGACGATATTTTTGAAAAAATTTGAAAAACATAATCGGGAAAATTTCGGCAAACACGACATACATTCGGCGATATTTAGGCAGTTCACAATTTTCTTACATATAGAAACATAATAATAAGACTACTGAAAAGAACAAGAAGAAACGGCCACGCCTACAGGCCGAAGAACTCGCCGAACATGCCGAAGTCGCCATCATTGTCGTCCTCCTTCTCCTCCTTCATGCGGCCATCCCTGGTCGACCCCTGGCGGACTGGTTTGGCCGGCGGCGGCATCTCGTCGTCGCTGTCGTTGAGAACGACGGCGCCTCCCTCGTCGCGGCCACGGCGTTGAGCGGCGATCTTCTCCAAGGCGCGGCGCTGACGCTCCATCTCTGTCCGCACCCAGTCCTCCCGCGCCCACTTCATGGCGGCCTCGTCGTTGTGCTCGGGCTTCACGGTGCCGAGCCCCGGCTTCGTTTTCGGCCTGACGAAGCAGGAGGAACCACTGCCGCCACCCTCGTTGATGACAACGCCGCTGTTGCACCGGCCGAGTGGCGTTTCCACAGGCTCGGCCTTGACTCTTAAGAGCGTCGGCGACCCAGAGGAGTGGGAGGAGGAGCGGGAGGAGGAGGAGGAGGACCCGCCCAGCATCCTCCTTGGCAGCCATGGAACGCAACTCCGGCGGGGGACCGAGGCGGCCAGGTACGTCAATGGCGGATCGTTGCCTCCCTCGAGGTACTCGAGGACGGCGTATAGCGTGCGGCCAGGCACCCCACCATAGGCGGCGGCCGTCGCTGTTGTTGCCCCCCCTCACCAGTGGTGCATTGTTGATGGAGGCCAGCCGCTCCGCCTGCCGGCGTTCGAAGTACGCCGTGTCGTGGTACTAAGTATGACAGTAAGAATAGGGGGTGCATATGAGGAGGCGAGGCCCTAGCTACGGCGAGGTTGTACACACGAGTTTACGAGTTCAGGCCCCTCTCGGAGGAGGTAAAATCCCCACGTCTCGCTGCCCTGAGGCGGTCGACTGGATATGGGTGTGTGTTACAAGGGGTGCGAACCCTTGTCCCAGAGGAGGGGGGTGGCTTATATAGAGTGCGCAAGGACCCCAGCTGTCCTCTGTTACAGGGGTTCAATGTACATTAAGATAGGGCGTTACTAGTAACGCCAGCCAATGTTGAGGATATCGCTTATCGTTATCATCTCGGTCGGCTGGGGATTAGAGATTAATTGGAAATCGGTCGATTAATCGATTTTATCGATGGACTAGTAATCGGATATTTTTTGCAAATCTCAGGTTCCTAACACTAAAATACGCTATATTCAACACCAAAAAAATATTGGACAGAAGTGTTACCTTGATTCCTAGCCTTTGAATCCTCGTATAATGACAAACAAAATAGGACAACAGTTCATATTGCATAACAAGGTCCACAAAACACAAATAAATATAGTTTTTGCAAATATAGTGCTACGAATAGGTCCGATTTATCGGTAGATTCCCGATAAATCGTTTGTTAGACCGATAAATCGTCCCAAAAGATAAACAATGAAGATAACACATAATCTTATCGGTCACCCCACGAGTGGCGATAAATCGGAAGATTAATCGCTGAATCAGAAGATTTTTTGAACAGTGACGCCAGCTATAAAGTGTTATCAATGATCATTAAGACTACGGAGTGAACGCCTGACCGTTGCCATCCTGAGTGGCTCTAGGTCTTCTGTACTCCGAGTGGTTTCCTGTATGGTCGAATGAATCCATCCAGGTCGAGTGAAATTGGGGGTATCCGAGTGAGGTGGCTGGTCGAGTGGATTGCATTCGATGGCTTCCATTGATACTTCCTGTTGTGCTTTGAATGTCTTTGCTTCTAGGATAGTGACCTTGGGTAGGGCGTATAGGTCAGGCCCATGACCCTACCCTAGGTCTATGGCATCATCATTAGCCCCCAAATGGATTGAGGTCCGAGTGGAAAGAATGTTGAAGTTGGTCCTGCCTTGACTCTTATGCTTCACGAGCATGCATACTGGATTCGAGGTCCATGCTGAAACTTCGGCTTCATTTCAGTCGCCTTGATCGCTTCAGAGGTTGTAGAGTGAACTTACGCTGGTACTCTTCGAGTGTTGATATGACGCGGAATCTTCAATGCGATTGGTTACTGCGGATCCCGGACCTCACGGGATTCGAAAATTTGGGGAAGCGCACGAGGCGGAGCACACCGCAGTAAACAGGGGCGCCTTGATTTCCGTGCCACCTTTTTTGCCACATATCCGGTGCGCGACTATTGCAGGATTTGACAGGATCACTCGGGCCCACGCATCAGCCAGTCGGAAGTAGGCCCTTAAAAGGCATTGAGGCTGAGGTGTCTGCACTGTGCGCTCCCATTCCCTTTCTTCCTCTGTTTCTCCACCGCATCCTGTCTCGCCCTCGATGCCACTGTTCTGCCAGTGCGCAACCTGTCACGATGGTGAAGGACAAGACGGCGGTGCTAGAGCGCGCAAAAAGGCGACGACAACGATGAAGGGCAAGAAGTTGAATCGGGGGTCATCGTCGAGGTCCGGGCTGCCGTCGGGTTGGATTCAGGGAGACTAGATCCGATCTACACTCCGGCCAGAGGATCTGGAAGATCTGGCCGCCACTGGCTTCATCGCCGCCGGGGCTGCGAGGCTGCCGGAGGGTGAGATAGAACCTCAGCCGCAGTCGGGTGAGTGTGTCCTCCTTGCTACCCATGTCGACCGTGGCTTCTCCCTTCCTCCGCATCCTTTCTTCCGGGGTTTTCTGAACTTTTCGGTGCTCAACTTCACCACTTCTCTCCCAATACCTTCACGCATCTCACTGCGTTCGTGTCTATGTGTTAAAAATTCTTAGGTTGTCGACTGCACTGGGGTCTCTTCAAACACATTTTCACAATCCGCTCCGAGACCGTGAAGAAGGAAAATCTGAGTGACGAGAGGACGCACATGATCTAGATGTGCGGGGGCTTAGGGATCCAGATGAGGAAGAGGAGCACTTTCCCTATCGTGACACTTCCCGAGTCGGTCAGGGACTGGCAGCCGACCTGGTTCTACTGCCTGGATATTGCGACCCCCAGTAAGTCGACCGGTCTTCCTCCTTTTTCCCTAGATCGAGCTCAGCAACCTTCTTCACTGACCGTGACTGCAGTGGAGAAAGTAGAGACGGACATGTTGGTCGAGAGGGTAGTCCAGTTGGTCCGTCATGGTGTAATTGGCATGGACTTATTGGAGGTGTTCCTCAGTCGACGCATCCATCCACTCCAAGCCCGTGACCACTCGATGTGGATGTACTCGGGCGCCAATGACACTGCTCGGGTCCGCCCAGAGGAGGTTCCCGATGCGACTGTGGCTCTGTGGCTGAGGAGCATTACCGAAAACAAAGATAACCCCAGGGGAGCCAGGAGAGTCGATCCATTCGACACTGACAATCAGCCGGACAAGGTCTGACCCTTGTTACCGAGTGTACTTTATTCCGTCTTGCGACTATCTCCGAATCCGATTGACGTTTGATTAACTTCTTGTCTTGCAGGTTTATACTGAGATTTACTTGATGCCGAACGGGGAACAAGCCCAGGAGCAAGTCCAGGAGGGAGTGGACAGCGTGGAAGAGAGCGGCGACTGGCAATCCCCCGATGACGATGATGAAGAGAGTGATGAGTCGGACAATGAAGAAGAGGAGGTCGACTCACCACCTCGCACAAAGCATCAATCCAAGCAGTTCCATGATCCAGCGGGCGGGCGCGGCAAGACTGCGGCTCCGAGTACGCAAGCGCATAAGCGCACTCGGACTTCGACTCCGGAGCTGTCAGAGAAGGTTGCCAAGCAGCCCAAGGTTGCCCCTTCAAAGTCTCGGAAGACCTTGCCAAAGATCAAGATGGACGTTCATGTTGCTTCTGCGTGAGTGTTCTGCCTTTCTGTGTTTTCCTAATGACTCATACCTCTGCTCTAACTGAGTGGATTACAAATTTTTTAGTGCTGCAACTTCTGGGACCTCCATGGATATTGACAAGGACCAAGGTGATGAAAAGACTGATGATGCGGCAACTTCCAAAGCTGGTACGCTTTTGCAATCTTGAGCTTGTTTTGCCGACTGGATTGTCTGTCGATTGCATACTTATGGTTGCATTTTGTGTAGCTCCGCGGGACGTCATTGAGCTTCCAGACGACGAAGAAGAAGTGCCTCTGAAAGACACGGGAAGGAGGGGCAGGGCTTCAAGCAGGAGGACGGCCGCAGGCCAGCGGTCTCAGTCGACACCAACACCGGAGATGGTGGTCTAGCGATCCGGAGATCCGGCTCGGGCCAATGTTACTTTTGCCAATCCACTGTCGACTGACCGTCCCTCGGCATCGACTGCTCAAGTCACTGCCGCGCCCGCACAGCTCCATGCTTTAGATCCTGTGATTGCTCCGAGCGTACCGCCCTCGTCACTCTTCGCTGTCATCGCACTCCAGATGACC
Organism: Triticum timopheevii; assembly: GCA_963921465.1. NCBI lineage: Eukaryota > Viridiplantae > Streptophyta > Magnoliopsida > Poales > Poaceae > Triticum > Triticum timopheevii. Next base: position 646,377,388 of record OY997266.1, on the reverse strand, counting down.
CGGCGGGTGCCGCCAGAGAGGCTCTACTCCAAGCGAACCTTATGATGGAGCAAATGAAGGTGGTGCATGAGGCCAGTCAGGCTGCCTACAATGCCAGTTCTTCTCTGCACGTTAACGTCAAGGTTAGTTGGATTTCCGACTGATCTCTCCATTGGTGATAGTTGCGACTGCTGCTTCATTGTCCGTAAAGTGTCCCTGGATGAGTGTTTTGGAACCTTTATGTGCATCTATCATGGGTCTGCATTTCGCATCCAATCACCCACTGGGTGTTTTGACTTAGTGTTGAATAGTTCTTCCACTTGAGTCGACCAGGTTGAGTCGAGTGTTTTTCTGAACTAGTGGGGGCACGGAGAGTGCACCCACTGGGTGTAGTACCCGAGACCGCCGTCGAGTGTTTGACGCGACGGGGGTCTTTGTCGAATGTTACTTCATTGTTCTTTCACTCGGTTGAATAGTTAGATCCGAGTGGAATCCAAACCTGTGGGGACACGCAGAGTGCACCCACTAGGTGTAGTCCCCGAGACCGCGGTCGACTGATGGTAGTCGGCTGGGGTCTGATAATCTCTTTTTTTTGCATACTCGTGCTGGGCAGACCATGCAGAGTGGAAAACCGGACCAGTGGGGGCACGCCAAGAGCACCCACTGGGTGTAGTCCCCGAGACTACTGTTGAATGTTTGATTCAGCGGTAGTCTTAGAGCAATTTTCGCTGTGATTGACTGATGACCCACAAGTATAGGGCATCTATCATAGTCCTTTCGATAAGTAAGAGTGTCGAACCCAACAAGGAGCAGACGGAAATGATAAGCGGTTTTCATCAAGGTATTCTCTGCAAGTACGGAAATAAGTGGTAACAGATAGTTTTGTGATAAGATAAATTGTAACGAGCAACAAGTAACAAAAGTAAATAATGAAGGAAATATGCCCTAGAGGCAATAATAAGGTTATTATTTATTTCCTCATATCATGATAAATGTTTATTATTCATGCTAGAATTGCATTAACCGGAAACATGATACATGTGTGAATACATAGACAAACATATAGTCACTAGTATGCCTCTACTTGACTAGCTCATTAATCAAAGATGGTTATGTTTCCTAACCATAGACATGTGTTGTCATTTGATTAAATGGGATCACATCATTAGGAGAATGATGTGATTGACATGACCCATCCCGTTAGCTTAGCACTTGATCGTTTAGTATTCTGCTATTGCTTTCTTCATGACTTATACATGTTCCTATAACTATGAGAATTGTGTAACTCCCGTTTACCGGAGGAACACTTTGGGTACTACCAAACGTCACAACGTAACTGGGTGATTATAAAGGAGTACTACAGGTGTTTCCGAAGGTACATGTTGAGTTGGCATAATTCGAGATTAGGATTTGTCACTCCGATTGTCGGAGAGGTATCTCTGGGCCCTCTCGGTAATAGTCATCACCTAAGCCTTGCAAGCATGTAACTAATGAGTTAGTTATGAGATGACGTATTATGGAACGAGTAAAGAGACTTGCCGGTAACGAGATTGAACTAGGTATTGGATACCGACGATCAAATCCCGGGCAAGTAACATACCGATGACAAAGGGAACAACGTATGTTGTTGTGCGGTTTGACCGATAAAGATCTTCGTAGAATATGTAGGAACCAATATGGGCATCCAGGTCCCGCTATTGGTTATTGACCAGAGACGTGTCTCGATCATGTCTACATTGTTCTCGAACCGTAGGGTCCGCACGCTTAAGGTTTCGATGACAGTTATATTATGAGTTTATGTATTTTGATGAACCGAAGTTTGTTCGGAGTCCCGGATGTGATCACGGACATGACGAGGAGTCTCGAAATGGTCGAGACATAAAGATTGATATATTGGCTAAGGACGAGGTGACGATGCGCGTGGGAAATGGTTCCAAAGTCGATGTGATCGCGGTCGGCACGCTACCTCTACATCTACCATCGGGATTAGTTTTAGACCTAAATAATTGTTATTTGGTGCCTGCGTTGAGCATGAACATTATATCTGGATCTTGTTTGATGCGAGACGGTTATTCATTTAAATTAGAGAATAATGGTTGTTCTATTTATATGAGTAACATCTTTTATGGTCATGCACCCTTGAAGAGTGGTCTATTTTTATTGAATCTCGATAGTAGTGATACACATATTCATAATGTTGAAGCCAAAAGATGCAGAGTTGATAATGATAGTGCAACTTATTTGTGGCACTGCCGTTTAGGTCATATCGGTGTAAAACGCATGAAGAAACTCCATACTGATGGACTTCTGGAATCACTTGATTATGAATCACTTGGTACTTGCGAACCGTGCCTCATGGGCAAGATGACTAAAACACCGTTCTTCGGATCTATGGAGAGAGCAATAGATTTGTTGGAAATCATACATACAGATGTATGTGGCCCGATGAATGTTGAGGCTCGTGACGGATATCGTTATTTTCTCACCTTCACAGATGATTTGAGCAGATACGGGTATATCTACTTAATGAAGCACAAGTCTGAAACATTTGAAAAGTTCAAAGAATTTCAGAGTGAAGTGGAAAATCATCGTAACAAGAAAATAAAGTTTCTACGATCTGATCGTGGAGGAGAATATTTGAGTTACGAGTTTGGTTTACATTTGAAACAATGCGGAATAGTTTCGCAACTCACGCCACCTGGAACACCACAACGAAATGGTGTGTCCGAACATTGTAATCGTACTTTACTTGATATGGTACGATCTATGATGTCTCTTACCGATTTACCGCTATCGTTTTGGGGTTATGCTTTAGAGACGGCCGCATTCACGTTAAATAGGGCACCATCAAAATCCGTTGAGACGACGCCTTATGAACTGTGGTTTGGCAAGAAACCAAAGTTGTCGTTTCTTAAAGTTTGGGGATGCGATGCTTATGTGAAGAAACTTCAACCAGATAAGCTCGAACCCAAATCGGAGAAATGTGTCTTCATAGGATACCCAAAGGAGACTATTGGGTACACCTTCTATCACAGATCTGAGGGCAAGATTTTCGTTGCTAAATTCGGATCCTTTCTAGAGAAGGAGTTTCTCTCGAAAGAAGTGAGTGGGAGGAAAGTAGAACTTGATGAGATAACTGTATCTACTCCCTTATTGGAAAGTAGTTCATCACAAGAACCGGTTCCTGTGACAACTACACCAATTAGTGAGGAAGCTAATGATATTGATCATGAAACTTCAGATCAAGTTTCTACTGAACCTCGTAGGTCTACCAGAGTAAGATCCACACCAAAGTGGTACGGAAATCCTATTCTGGAAGTCATGTTACTTGACCATGATGAACCTACGAACTATGAGGAAGCGATGATGAGCCCAGATTCCGCAAAATGGCTAGAGGGCATGAAATCTGAGATGGGATCCATGTATGAAAACAAAGTATGGACTTTGGTTGACTTGCCCAATGATCGGCAAGCCATTGAGAATAAATGGATCTTTAAGAAGAAGACTGACGCTGATGGTAATGTTACTGTCTACAAAGCTCGACTTGTTGCGAAAGGTTTTCGACAAGTTCAAGGGGTTGACTACGATGAGACTTTCTCACCCGTAGCGATGCTTAAGTCTGTCCGAATCATGTTGGCTATTGCTGCATTTCATGATTATGAAATTTGGCAAATGGATGTCAAGACTGCATTCTTGAATGGATTTCTAGAAGAAGAGTTGTATATGATGCAGCCTGAAGGTTTTGTTGATCCAAAAGGTGCTAACAAAGTATGCAAGCTCTAGCGTTCCATTTATGGACTGGTGCAAGCATCTCGGAGTTGGAATAAACGCTTTGACAGTGTGATTAAAGCATATGGTTTTATACAGACTTTTGGAGAAGCCTGTATTTACAAGAAAGTGAGTGGGAGCTCTGTAGCATTTCTAGTTTTATATGTTGATGACATATTATTAATTGGAAATGATATAGAATTTCTGGATAGCATAAAGGGATACTTGAATAAAAGTTTTTCAATGAAAGACCTCGGTGAAGCTGCTTACATATTGGGCATCAAGATCTATAGAGATAAATCAAGACGCTTAATAGGACTTTCACAAAGCACATACCTTGACAAAATTTTGAAAAAGTTCAAAATGGATCAGGCAAAGAAAGGATTCTTGCCTGTGCTACAAGGTGTGAAGTTGAGTCAAACTCAATGCCCGACCACAGCAGAAGATAGAGAGAAAATGAAAGGTGTTCCCTATGCTTCAGCCATAGGCTCTATCATGTATGCAATGCTGTGTACCAGACCTGACGTATGCTTAGCAATAAGCTTGGCAGGAAGGTACCAAAGTAATCCAGGAGTGGATCACTGGACAGCGGTCAAGAACATCCTGAAATACCTGAAAAGTACTAAGGATATGTTTCTCGTATATGGAGGTGACAAAGAGCTAGTCGTAAATGGTTACGTCGATGCAAGCTTTGACACTGATCCGGACGATTCTAAATCGCAAACCGGATACGTGTTTATATTAAACGGTGGAGCTGTGAGTTGGTGCAGTTCTAAACAAAGCGTCGTAGCGGGATCTACATGTGAAGCGGAGTACATAGCTGCTTCTGAAGCAGCAAATGAAGGAGTCTGGATGAAGGAGTTCATTTCCGATCTAGGTGTCATACCTAGTGCATCGGGACCAATGAAGATCTTCTGTGACAATACTGGTGCAATTGCCTTGGCAAAGGAATCCAGATTTCACAAGAGGACCAAGCACATCAAGAGACGCTTCAATTCCATTCGGGACCAAGTCCAAGTGGGAGACATAGAGATTTGCAAGATACATACGGATCTGAATGTTGCAGACCCGTTGACTAAGCCTCTCTCATGAGCAAAACATGATCAGCACCAAGACTCCATGGGTGTTAGAATCATTACTATGTAATCTAGATTATTGACTCTAGTGCAAGTGGGAGACTGAAGGAAATATGCCCTAGAGGCAATAATAAAGTTATTATTTATTTCCTCATATCATGATAAATGTTTATTATTCATGCTAGAGTTGTATTAACCGGAAACATGATACATGTGTGAATACATAGACAAACATATAGTCACTAGTATGCCTCTACTTGACTAGCTCATTAATCAAAGATGGTTATGTTTCCTAACCATAGACATGTGTTGTCATTTGATTAAATGGGATCACATCATTAGGAGAATGATGTGATTGACATGACCCATCCCGTTAGCTTAGCACTTGATCGTTTAGTATTCTGCTATTGCTTTCTTCATGACTTATACATGTTCCTATAACTATGAGAATTGTGTAACTCCCGTTTACCGGAGGAACACTTTGGGTACTACCAAACGTCACAACGTAACTGGGTGATTATAAAGGAGTACTACAGGTGTTTCCGAAGGTACATGTTGAGTTGGCATAATTCGAGATTAGGATTTGTCACTCCGATTGTCGGAGAGGTATCTCTGGGCCCTCTCGGTAATAGTCATCACCTAAGCCTTGCAAGCATGTAACTAATGAGTTAGTTATGAGATGACGTATTACGGAATGAGTAAAGAGACTTGCCGGTAACAAGATTGAACTAGGTATTGGATACCGACGATCAAATCCCGGGCAAGTAACATACCGATGACAAAGGGAACAACGTATGTTGTTATGCGGTTTGACCGATAAAGATCTTCGTAGAATATCTAGGAACCAATATGGGCATCCAGGTCCCGCTATTGGTTATTGACCAGAGACGTGTCTCGATCATGTCTACATTGTTCTCGAACCGTAGGGTCCGCACGCTTAAGGTTTCGATGATAGTTATATTATGAGTTTATGTATTTTGATGAACCGAAGTTTGTTCGGAGTCCCGGATGTGATCACGGACATGACGAGGAGTCTCGAAATGGTCGAGACATAAAGATTGATATATTGGACGGATATATTTGGACACCGGAAAGGTTCCGGGAGAGTTTGGGAATATATCGGAGCTCCGGGAGGTTACCGAAACCCCCCGGTAAGTATATGGGCCTTATTGGGCCTTATTGGAAGGGAGGGAAAAGGAGCAAGGGAAGGGGGCGCGCCCCCCCAAGCCCAATCCGAATTGGGAAGGGGGCCGGCCCCCCTTTCCTTCTCTCCTTCCCCCTCTTCCTTCCTACTACTACTACTCCTTCCTTCCCCCTCCAACTTGGATTAGGAAAAGGAGGGGAAACCTACTTGGAGTAGGTTTCCCCCTCCCTATGGCGCGCCCCCCCCTTGGGCCGGCCACCTCCTCCCTCCCTCCTTTATATACGGGGGTAGGGGGCACCCTAGACACACAAGTTGATCATTGAGATCGTTCCTTAGCCGTGTGCGGTGCCCCCCTCCACGATATTACACCTCGGTCATATTGTAGCGGTGCTTAGGCGAAGCCCTGCGACAGGAGAACATCAAGATCGTCACCACGCTGTCGTGCTGACGGAACTCCCCCCTGCGCCTCTGCTGGATCGGAGATCAGGGGTGCGTCATCGAGCTGTACGTGTGTCAAGAACTCGGAGGTGCCGGAGTAACGGTGCTTGGATCGGTTTAACCGGGAGGACGTACGACTACTTCCTCTACGTTGCGTCAACGCTTCCGCTTCGGTCTACGAGGGTACGTAGACAACACTCTCCCCTCTCGTTGCTATGCATCACCATGATCTTGCGTGTGCGTAGGAAATTTTTTGAAATTACTACGTTCCCCAACAAATAAAGTGCAGCAAGGTGGCCCAATCCTTTTTGTAGCAAAGGACAAGCCTGGACAAACTCTTATAATAGGAAAAGCGCTCCCGAGGACACATGGGAATATCGTCAAGCTAGTTTTCATCACACTCATATGATTCGCGTTCGGTACTTTGATAATTTGATATGTGGGTGGACCGGTGCTTGGGTGCTATTCTTACTTGAACAAGCATCCCACTTATGATTAACCTCTATTACAAGCATCCACAACTACAAGAAAAGTATTAAGGTAAACCTAACCATAGCATGAAACATATGGATCCTAATCAGCCCCTTACGAAGCAACGCATAAACTAGGGTTTAAGCTTCTGTCACTCTAGCAACCCATCATCTACTTATTACTTCCCAATGCCTTCCTCTAGTCCCAAATAATGGTGAAGTGTTATGTAGTCGACATTCACATAACACCACTAGAGGCTAGACAACATACATCTTATCAAAATATCGAACGAATACCAAATTCACATGACTACTAATAGCAAGACTTCTCCCTTGTCCTCAGGAACAAACGTAATTACTCACAAAGCATATTTCATGTTCATAATCGGAGGGGTAATAATATGCATAAAGGATCTGAACATATGATCTTCCACCAAATAAACCAACTAGCATCAACTACAAGGTGTAATCAACACTACTAGCAGACTACTAACACCAATCCCGGACTTGGAGACAAGAACTGGATACAAGAGATGAACTAGGGTTTGGAGATGAGATGGTGCTGGTGAAGATGTTGATGGAGATTGCCCTCTCCCGATGAGAGGAGCGTTGGTGATGATGATGGTGATGATTTCCCCCTCCCGGAGGGAAGTGTCCCCGGCAGAACAGCTCTGCCGGAGCCCTAGATTGGTTCCGCCAAGGTTCCGCCTCATGGCGGCGGGGTCTTGTCCCGAAAGGTTGCCTTCTATTTTTTTCTCATCGAAAGACTTCATATAGGAGAAGATGGGCATCGAAGAGCCAGCAGGGGGCCCACGAGGTAGGGGGGCGCGCCCCAGGGGGGGGGGGGGCGCCCCCCACCCTCGTGAGCAGGGTGTGGTCCCCCTGGCCTTCATCTTTGGCGACGATTTTTCTTTATTTATTTTAAGATATTCCGTGGAGTTTCAGGACTTTTGGAGTTGCGCAAAATAGGTCTCCAATATTTGCTCCTTTTCCATCCCAGAATTCCAGCTGCCGGCATTCTCCCTCTTCATGTAAACCTTATAAAATAAGAGAGAATAGCCGGAAGTATTGTGACATAACGTGAAATAATAGCCCATAATGCAATAAATATTGATATAAAAGCATGATGAAAAATGAACGTATCATTGACCTTTGTTTCCGTCAACTGACATATCTTATTTGCTGACTGCAGAAATCTTGTGATCTTGGAGCCCAATTTGCTGACTGGGGAAGAAGCAGATCAACCTCAGCTTCGACTTGGAGTTGGCCAAGAAGAATCTCCAGAAGGCCCAGGAAGAAGCAGCTACCATGGGAGGTAATAATTCGCCGACTGTCCACCTTATGACTCTCTTTTTTTAGTCTCTTGAACCAAGTGACTCCACTCGAACAGATGCGCGTAGTGAAAATCGTCAGCTCCAAGCTCGTCTGAAGAATGTTATTTCTTTAGAGAAAATGAAGCAGGCTCTGGAGAAGAAGGATCAAGACTTTGCTGCAGCACAAAAGGAGGCGCGAGAGAAAACAGCCCTTGCCGATAAGAAGCTGGCCTCATTCAACAAGTTGGAAGAGGAGAACTCCAAACTGAAGTCCGTCGTTACTGAAGCGAACCAGGAGGTTGGGAGGCTGAAGAAGGACAAGGAAATCTTGACTGACAAGGTTGGAAATCTCACAATGAAGAAGGGCGAGCTGGAGGCTTATCTGGGACGGCTTGCTGAGAAACTGGTTCTGAAGCTCGAAGGTACTTCCCCTCATCCGACTGATTTGGCATTGTTGACTCATTATTTAATTGTTGACTCCACTGTTTTTCCGACTGTGCGAAACTCTGTCAAGACTTTGAAGCGAAGACCGGGCAGATCGAGACAGGTCTTGATCCCATGGAATCTCCTATCAAAGATGATGTCGCGATGAACATGCTGCGGTTAGAGTCTCGACTGGACAGTGATGTGGATTATCTTGCTCGTCTGAAGTTGGTGATGTCGCGGATTGATGCTGAACTCTGGCCCCGAGCGAAACTCTAGAATGATCTCGAATCCCTGATGACTCGACTGAATGAAATCCCCGGTCGAGTGCAAGAGTGAAAGAAGTCATCTGCATGTTGTGGCGCTAATGTAGCTCTGTCGTTGGTCCGAGTCCACTGCAAGAATGTCAGAGAAGAGAAGCTGGCGGCCCTCAAGGTTGCCAACACCAAGAAGCTCCACTTCCAGTCCTTCATGGACACCTTGCTCGACGCTGCCACTCGTATTGCAGACGGCATCAACCTTAACAGCTTCGTCGAACCAGCAAGTCCTCCTCCCGCCGAGTGAACAAACATTATGCTCCTTTATTTGCCTCGAAATGCTGAGTGGTTTTGTAACTATTAAACTCTTTTAGGCCTAAAGCCTGAGTACTTCTTCTCGTTGCGGTTCTGAACTTTTGCAGGATTTATCTGAACTTGGTTTTCTTTGAGTACGATGGCTTTGCCTTTGTCGCTTTCGGATGTTTTTCGATTCTGAGTGGAAACTGACCCTTCCACCCTTCGTCGAGTGGCTCATATGACGTGGTCGATCGAAACCTCGTCGTCCTTGCGGATCGGGATGGAGCGTACGTTGTACTTGCGATGTAGCTTAGATGATGTGGTCGATCGACACCTCGTCGTCCTTGCGGATCGGGATGGAGTGTACATTGTACTTGCGATGCAGCTCTGATGATGTGTTCAGTCGACACCTGATCGTCCTTCCAGATCGGGATGGAGCGTACGTTGTACTTATAACGTAGCTCAGAAGTTCTTTGTGACTTAGGTGAGTATGGGGTCGCAGCTAAGCCCTCGAGTGGGAGGATTGCTCTCCACTCGGAATGTTTTTTTAACTTAGGTGAGTACGGGGTCGCAGGTAAGCCCCCGAGTGGGAGGATTGCTCTCCACTCGGAATGTTTTTTTAACTTAGGCGAGTACGGGGTTGCAGCTAAGGCCCTGGGTGGGAGGATTGCTCTCCACTCGGAATATTTTTTAACTTTGGCGAGTACGGGGTCGCAGCCAAGCCCCCGAGTGGGAGGATTGCTCTCCACTCGGAATGTTTTTTAACTTAGGTGAATCAGGTTCGTGACTAAGCCACCCATTGGGGGATTCAGACACAAATGATTACGAGAAATCAATCATTAAGATACTGCAAAAATCTTGTCTTTGGTAAGCAAACTGAAGGACTTCTTATTACAACTCGTCGATCCGAGTGATTTTAGGTATAGAAAGGGCGAAGCAGCTCTGCGTTCCACGTGCGAGGCTCGTCCATATTCTTGGCTACGTTGTAGATGTGGTATGCTCCATTGTGAAGCACCTTGGTGATGATGAAGGGACCTTCCGAGGCCTGAGCAAGCTTGTGAGGCAGTTTCTGATCCACTTGGAGCACAAGGTCTCCTTCCTGGAACGCTTGACCTCTGACATTACGGACATGGAATCGACGCAGATCTTGCTGATAGATGGTCGACCAAATCAGAGCCATCTCATGTTCCTCTTCCGGGAGATCGACTGCGTCTTCACGTGCCTGCTCAGCTTCAGCTTCTGAGAAGAGTTCCACCCGGGGAGCGATGTGCAGCAAATCACTCGGAAGCACAGCCTCGGCGCCATACACTAAGAAGAAAGGGGTTCAGTCAGTCAACCGGTTTGGCGTTGTTCTGAGCCCCCATAGGACGGATGGTAACTCAGTCACCCAAGCTCCGGCAGCATGCTTGAGGTCACGCATTAGTCGGGGATTTAACCCTTGAAGGATCAAACAATTCGCCTTTTCTGCTTGCCCATTCAACTGCGGGTGTGCAACAGATGCGTAGTCGACCCGAGTGCCTTGGGAAGCACAGAATGCCTTAAACTCATTAGAATCAAAATTGGAGCCGTTATCTGTGATAATGTTGTGAGAAACTCCATATCTGAATATCAACTCCTTGTTGAAACTGATGACAGTGCTTGAGTTAAGGTTTTTGATGGGCTTGGCTTTGATCCACTTAGTGAACTTGTTGACTGCCATGAGAAAATGAGTGAAACCACTTCTGCCAGTCTTGAAGGGTCCAGCCATATCTAACCCCCAGACTGCAAATGGCCAGACGAGTGGAATAGTCTTCAAGGCAGACGCAGGCTTGTGAGACATGTTGGAGTAGAACTGGCAACCTGCGCACTTGTCGACTATATCTTTTGCCATCTCATTTGCACGCGGCCAATAGAATCCCACTCGGTATGCTTTGGCCATGATGGTCCCAGAGGACGCACGGTGACCACAGGTCCCCGAGTGGATATCATTTAAGATCATTCGACCTTCTTCTGGAGTGATGCAGCGTGATCCATCTCTGGATATAATCTCTCAAGGTCTCATTCTGTTTCTGCACGCAATGCTGCAATTCCGACAAACCGGCAAGTCTCTTGTTGGTAAACACTCGGGCCAACTCATCCCAACTGAAAATGCTTCCAGGGGCCAACTAATTCAGCCAAGCTCTGGCAGAACCATCAAGTATCAAAGGGAGGTGCTTCATGGCAACCTCATCACTGCCGCCACCGATATGCACAGCCACTCGGTAGTCCTCTAACCAAGTGTCGGGCTTCGACTCCCCTGTGAACTTACTGACTCCAGTCGCCAATCTAAAGTTGTCAGGAATCTCAGCGGCTTGGATGGCTCTTCCGAAACACTCGGGGCCAGAAACGTGGACCCTGCTTGCACTGGGCCTGTCTCTATCCAAACCCTCTCTGTATGCTCTGTTCCGGTCGACCAAACCTTGGACAAGGGCTGACCTTGTGTCGAACCCAGGCTCTCTTGGGTCGACTGGAACTCTATGGTCATTACCATACGGGTGCCTGTCGTCATACCGCCAGGGCGCGTACGACCTGTCTCTCGGAAGGGGTGAAGGCACTCGACGATGGTTGTAACGGGCGTACTCCCAATCAAATTCTCCATGAGCTCTTTCCAGGTGTCGATCTCGGCGGTGATCACGTCGCAAAGGCGACCCAGGATTGTGTGCCGACTGAACAGTATCTGCCCTTATCGACCTGCTGTGGATCCTGTTCCACGACTGAGAAACGGTGGAGTTCAGATCTCCTGCTGCTCAGAATAGCGTTCGGATCTGTTCCAAGCCCCTTCCAGCCTCTGAACGGGACAGCTGGATAGACTCTGCGATGTGCGCAGCAGCTGCTAGATTCTGGATCAGAGTGCGGAATACCCGAGGTTCAGGCAGAAACAACTGTAGTGGACATCGACTGGATTCGGGGATCGGTCGACGGGCACGCTCGTCGAGAGAATGTTGGAGATTCTCCAAACAAGTTCGCTTAGCCAACATGCCAGGTGCAGTGCCTCCAAGGCCCGAGCCTCGGCGGTTTCCCCTATGATGGGGGTCTGGAGGGCCTCCACGTTGCAGTAGTGCAGCTCCACCCTCTGCTGCGAGTTGAGAGGTTGGGGCTGGTACTCCTCGTGGCCGAATGACGGGCCATCGCCGTCACCGTTGCTGCCGCTGCGGCGGAAACCAGGTGGGCTGTGATACGTCCATTTTGCATCATGCTTTTATATCAATATTTATTGCATTATGGGCTGTTATTACACATTATATCTAAATACTTACGGCTATTCTCTCTTATTTTATAAGGTTTACCATGAAGAGGGGGAATGCCGGCAGCTGGAATTCTGGTTGGAAAAGGAGCAAATATTGGAAACCTATTCTGTACAGCTCCAAAAATCCTGAAACTCCACAGAAGTCAGTTTTGGTATTAATAAGAATTACTGAGCAAAGAAAACACTAGAGGGGGCCCACACCCTGGCCAGGAGGGTGGGGGGCGCGCCCACCCCTACTGGGCGCGACCCCCTGTCTCCTGGGCCCCTTGGTGGCCCTCCGGTGCCCATCTTCTGCTATATGAAGGCTTTTACCCTGGAAAAAAATCAGAGGCAAGCTTACGGGACGAAACTCCGCCGCCACGAGGCGGAACCTTGGCGGAACCAATCTAGGGCTCCGGCAGAGCTGTTCTGCCAGGGAAACTTCCCTCCGGGAGGGGGAAATCATCACCATCGTCATCATGAACGATCCTCTCATTGAGAGGGGGTCAATCTCCATCAACATGTTCACCAGCACCATCTCCTCTCAAAACCCTAGTTCATCTCTTGTATCCAATCTTGTATCAAAACCACAAATTGGTACCTGTGGGTTGCTAGTAGTGTTGATTACTCCTTGTAGTTGATGGTAATTGGTTTACTTGGTGGAAGATCATATGTTCAGATCCTTAATGCATATTATTACTCCTCTGATTATGGACATGAATATGCTTTGTGAGTAGTTACGTTTGTTCCTAAGGACATGGGTGAAGTCTTGCTATTAGTAGTCATGTGAATTTGGTATTCGTTTGATATTTTGATGAGATGTATGTTGTCTTTCCTCTAGTGGTGTTATGTGAACGTCGACTACATGACACTTCACCATTATTTGGGCCTAGAGGAAGGCATTGGGAAGTAATAAGTAGATGATGGGTTGCTAGAGTGACAGAAGCTTAAACCCTAGTTTATGCGTTGCTTCGTAAGGGGCTGATTTGGATCCATATGTCTAATGTTGTGGTTAGGTTTACCTTAATACCTTTGTTGTAGTTGCGGATGCTTGCAATAGGGGTTAATCATAAGTGGGATGCTTGTCCAAGTAAGGGCAGTACCCAAGCACTGGTCCACCCACATATCAAATTATCAAAGTACCGAACGTGAATCATATGAGCGTGATGAAAACTAGCTTGACGATAATTCCCATGTGTCCTCTGGAGCTATTTTCTCATTATAAGAAATTGTCCAGGCTTGTCCTTTGCTACAAAAAGGATTGGGCCACCTTGCTGCACCTTATTTACTTTCATTGCTTGTTACTCGTTACAATTTTATGTTATCACAAAACTATCTGTTACCTACAATTTCAGTGCTTGCAGAGAAAACCTTATTGAAAACCGCTTGTCATTTCCTTCTACTCCTCGTTGGGTTCGACACTCTTACTTATCGAAAGGACTACGATAGATCCCCTACACTTGTGGGTCATCATGACTCTTTTCTGGCGCCGTTGCCGGGGAGTGAAGCGCCTTTGGTGAGTGAAACTTGGTAAGGAAACATTTATATAGTGTGCTGAAATTTTCTGTCACTTGTTACTATGGAAACTAATACTTTGAGGGGATTGTTCGGGGTATCTTCACCCCGACCAGAAGAGCAAAGAGTTGCTCCTCAACCTACTGTACCTACTGAAAATATTTACTTTGATATTCCTTCGGGTATGATAGAGAAACTGCTAGCTAATCCCTTTGCAGGAGATGGAACATTGCATCCTGATTTACACCTTATCTTTGTGGACGAAGTTTGTGGATTATTTAAGCTTGTAGGTATTCTCGATGATGTTGTCAAAAGGAAGGTCTTCCCTTTATCTTTGAAGGGAGATGCATTGACATGGTATAGGCTATGTGATGATACGGGATCTTGGAATTATAAATGACTGAAGTTGGAATTTCACCAGAAGTTCTATCCTATGCATCTTGTTCATCGTGATCGTAATTACATATATAATTTCTTGCCTCACGAAGGAGAAAGCATCGCTCAAGCTTGGGGGAGGCTTAATTTATATTCATGCCCCAATCATGAGCTCTCCAGAGAAATGATTATTCAATATTTTTATGCTTGGCTTTCTCCCAATGATCGCAACATGCTCGATACTTCCTGTGCTGGTTCTTATATGCCGAAGACTATTGAATTCAAGTGGGACTTACTGGAAAGAATTAAACGCAACTCTGAAGACTGGGGTTCCGACGATGGTAAGGAGTCAGGTATAACAGCTAAGTTTGATTGTGTTAAATCTTTTATGGATACCGATGTTTTTCGTGGATTTAGCGCTAAGTATGGACTTGACTCTGAGATAGTAGCTCCTTTTTGTGAATCTTTTGCTACTCACGTTGATCTCCCTAAGGAGAAGTGGTTTAAATATAATCCTCCCATCGAAGTAAAAGTAGTTGCACCTATTACAGTTGAAGAAAAGACTGTCAATTATAGTGATCCTATTGTTCCTACTACTTATGTTGAGAAACCTCCTTTTCCTGTTAGGATAAAGGATCATGCTAAAACTTCAACTGTTGTTCGTAAGAGTAATACTAGGACTTATACACCTACTGAGCAAATCAAAGTTGAACCTAGTATTGATATGGTTAAAGATCTCTTGAATGATGATTTAGATGGGCATGTTATTTATTTCTGTGGTGAGACTGCTAATATTGTTAGACCAGATGCTAAGATACATAGACATGTTGTAGGCATGCCTGTTATTTCTGTTAAAATAGGAGATCATTGTTATCATGGCTTATGTGATATGGGTGCTAGTGCTAGTGCAATACCCTATGACTTATATAAAGAAATTATGCATGATATTGCACCCGCTGAATTGGAAGGTATTGATGTTACTATCAAGCTTGCCAATAGAGATACTATTTCACCAGTTGGGATTGTTAGAGATGTTGAAGTCTTGTATGGGAAGGTTAAATATCCTGCTGATTTTCTTGTTCTTAGTTCCCCACAAGATGATTTTTGTCCCATTATTTTTGGTTGACCCTTCTTGAATACTGTTAAAGCTAGGATTGATTCCGAAAAGGATACTATTACAATTGGCTTAGGGGATATGTCTCATGAGTTTAATTTTTTGCTAAGTTTCGTAGACAACCCCGTGATAAAGAATCACCTAGTAAGGATGAGATTATTGGTCTTGCTTCTATTGCCGTTCCTCGTACTGATCCGTTAGAACAATATTTGCTAGACCATGAAAATGATATGTTTATGAATGAAAGAAGGGAAATAGATGAAGTGTTCCTTCAATAGGAACCTATTATGAAACACAACCTACCTGTTGAAATTCTAGGGGACCCCCCTCCACCCAAGGGTGATCCCGTGTTTGAACTCAAACCATTACCTGATAATCTTAAGTATGCTTATCTTGATGAAAAGAAAATATATCCTGTTATTATTAGTGCTAACCTTTCAGAGCAAGAAGAAGAAAGATTATTGAAAACTCTGAAGAAGCACCGTGCTGCTATCGGATATACTCTGGATGATCTCAAGGGCATTAGTCCCACGCTATGCCAACACAAAATTAAATTGGAGGAAGGTGCCAAACCAGTTAGAGATCCTCAATGACGATTAAATCCTAAGATGAAAGAAGTGGTCAGAAAGGAGATACTAAAGCTCCTTGAGGCAGGTATAATTTATCCCGTTGCTGATAGTGATTGGGTAAGCCCTGCCCATTGTGTTCCTAAAAAGGGAGGTATTACTATCGTTCCTAATGATAAAGATGAATTGATCCTGCAAAGAATTATTACAGGTTATAGGATGGTAATTGATTTCCGTAAATTAAATAAAGCTACTAAGAAAGATCATTACCCTTTACCTTTTATTGATCAAATGCTAGAAATACTATCCAAACACACACATTTCTGCTTTCTAGATGGTTATTCTGGTTTCTCTCAGATACCTGTGTCAGCGGGGGATCAATCAAAAACTACTTTTACTTGCCCTGTCGGTACTTTTGCTTATAGACGTATGCCTTTTGGTTTACGTAATGCACCTTCTACCTTTCAAAGATGTATGATGGCTATATTCTCTGACTTTTGTGAAAAGATTTGTGAGGTATTCATGGATGATTTCTCCATGTATGGATCCTCTTTTGATGATTGCTTGAGCAACCTTGATCGAGTTTTGTAGAGATGCGAAGACACTAGTCTCGTCTTGAACTGGGAAAAGTGCCACTTTATGGTTAATGAAGGCATTTTCTTGGGGCATAAGATTTCTGAGAGAGGTATTGAAGTTGATAAAGCTAAGTTGATGCTATTGAAAAGATGCCATGTCCCAAGGATATAAAAGGTATAAGAAGTTTCCTTGGTCATGCCGGTCTTTATAAGAGGTTCATTAAGGACTTTTCTAAAATCTCTAGGCTTCTGACTAATTTATTGCAAAAAGATATTTCTTTTGTCTTTGATGATGATTGTGTAGAAGCATTTGAAATACTTAAGAAATCTTTGATCACTGCACCTATTGTTCAGCCACCTGATTGGAATTTACCCTTTGAAATTATGTGTGATGCTAGTGATTATGCTGTAGGTGCTGTCCTAGGGCAAAGAGTTGATAAGAAATTGAATGTTATCCAGTATGCTAGCAAAACTCTTGATACTACCCAGAGAAATTATGCTACTATTGAAAAAGAGTTTTTAGCAGTCGTATTTGCATGTGATAAGTTTAGACCTTATATTGTTGATTCCAAAGTCACTATTCACACTGATCATGCTGCTATTAAATATCTTATGGAAAAGAAAGATGCTAAGCCTAGACTCATTAGATGGGTTCTCTTGCTCCAAGAATTTGATTTGCATATTATTGATAGAAAGGGAGCTGAGAACCCCATTGCAGACAACTTGTCTAGGTTAGAGAATGTTCTTGATGACCCACTACCTATTGATGATAGCTTTCCTGATGAACAATTAGCGGCCGTTAATGCTTCTCGTACAGCTCCTTGGTATGCTGATTATGCTAATTACATTGTTGCTAAATTTATACCACCTAGTTTCACATACCAGCAAAAGAAAAAGTTCTTTTATGATTTAAGACATTACTTCTGGGATGAACCACACCTATATAAAGAAGGAGTAGATGGTGTTATTAGACGTTGTGTACCTGAGCATGAACATGAATAGATCCCACGCAAGTGTCACTCTGAGTCATATGGAGGACACCACGCTGGAGACAGAACTGCACATAAGGTATTACAATCTGGTTTTTATTGGCCTACTCTCTTCAAAGATGCTCGTAAGTTTGTCTTATCTTGTGATGAATGTCAAAGAATTGGTAATATTAGTAGACGTCAAGAAATGCCTATGAATTATTCTCTTGTTATTGAACCATTTGATGTTTGGGGCTTTGATTATATGGGACCTTTTCCCGCCTCTAATGGTTATACACATATTTTAGTTGCTGTTGATTACGTTACTAAGTGGGTAGAAGCTATTACAACTAGTAGTGTTGATCATAACACCTCTATTAAGATGCTTAAAGAAGTTATTTTTCCGAGGTTTGGAGTCCCTAGATATCTTATGACCGATGGTGGTTCACATTTTATTCATGGTGCTTTCCGTAAGATGCTTGCTAAGTATGATGTTAACCATAGAATCACATCTCCTTATCACCCGCAGTCTAGTGGTCAAGTAGAGTTGAGCAATAGAGAGCTCAAATTAATTTTGCAAAAGACTGTGAATAGATCTAGAAAGAATTGGTCCAAAAACCTTGATGATGCATTATGGGCCTATAGAACTGCATATAAAAATCCTATGGGTATATCTCCGTATAAGATGGTTTATGGAAAAGCATGGCACTACCTCTAGAACTTGAACATAAAGCATATTGGGCTATTAAAGAGCTCAACTATGACTTCAAACTTGTTGGTGAGAAGAGGTTATTTGATATTAGCTCACTTGATGAATGGATAACCCAAGCCTATGAGAATGCCAAGCTATTCAAAGAAAAAGTCAAAAGCTGGCATGAAAAAAGGATACAAAAGCGTGAGTTTAACGTAGGTGATTATGTGTTATTATTCAACTTTTGTTTAAGATTTTTTGCAGGAAATCTTCTCTCTAAATGGGAAGGTCCTTACGTTATCGAGGAGGTCTATCGTTCCAGTGCCATAAAAATCAACAACTTCGAAGGCACAAGTCCGAGGGTGGTGAACGGTCAAAGAATTAAACATTATATCTTAGGTAATCCTATCAATGTTGAAACTAATATTGTTGAGACTGTAACCCCGGAGGAATACATAAGAGACACTTTCCAGAATGTTCTAGACTCCGAAAAGGAATAGGTATGTGGTACGGTAAGTAAACCGACTCCAAAACAATTCTAATGGCAATTTTTATCTGTTTTGGAATATTTAAGAATTTTGGAAAGAAAGAAGTAGTCCGGGAAGGACACGATGCCTCCACGAGGGTGGAGGGCGCGCCCCCTGTCTCGTGGCCACCTTGTGTGCCTCCCGGACTCCGTCTTCTTGCACGTTACGTATTTTGGTCGGTAAAAAATCATTATATAATATCCCGAAGGCTTTGACCACCGTACCACGCAAATATCCTCTGGTTTTGTTTCGAGTTGTTCCTGTTGCAGATTAAGAGCAAGATGGCTTCTCAAGAGTCAGTCGGGGAGAGTCGGGTGTCTCACCCGACACCAAGTCGAGGAGCAAAGAGCTATGCTTATCACTTTGGACCATCAACGGAGGATGAGATGGAGGCCGACTTGAAAAGGATAGATGCCATGGAGGAAGATCAAGAAGTTACTTCTCGCCTCCAAGCAGGATTCATGATGGGGGAACTACATAGCTCGGTCCTCCCAAATTTGGTCATCCCTTCCGATGTTAAATTTCTTTCTTATGAAAATATGAAAAAGAGCGTCACTTGTTCTCCAGAAGCTATGCAACATCCTTGGGTAAAGGGAGCTTTAGCCGTTACAGGCAAGCTCCGCAAAGAAATTATGGACCTCAAACAACAAGTCAACAAGCTCGAGGAGGAGAATCGTATCTTGAGGGGCATCATCGCCAAGAAGATCACCACACAAACTATGAAGGAGACATAATCACATGGATATGGGCACTCCCCTTGGCAACTGCCAAGCTTGGGGGAGGTGCCCCGGTATCGTATCACCATCACACTCCTATCTTTACCGTTTTACTTAGTTCGGTCCTTTTAGTAGTATCTTGATCTAGTAGACTAAAGTTTTGGTATCAAGTAGTTTTGAGTTTTGCTTTGTGATCTCTTTATGTAACTGAGTCCATGAGCTATCTATAATAAAGATTAGTGTTGAGTCAAGGGCTTTGCTATCTTGCCATGATCTTGAGAAAGTAGAAAGAATAAAAAGAATAAAAGAGTTCATATTGATCTTATGGATAGTAATGACTTCACACATAAAAAGTATGAGGCGTAAAGGTTGATGAGAGTTGACAAACGTAGTTTTGGTCATCGTTGCAATTAATAGGAAGTAATAAGGAAAGGGAGGTCTTCACATGCAAATATACTATCTTGGACATCTTTTATGATTGTGAGCACTCATTAAGTATGACATGCTAAAAGAGTTGATGTTGGACAAGGAAGACAACGTAATGGTTTATGTTTTCTCACATCTCAGTTAAAGTATATTGTCATTGATCTTCCCAACATGTTGAGCTTGCCTTTCCCCCTCATGCTAGCCAAATTCCTTGCACCAAGTAGAGATACTACTTGTGCTTCCAATTATCCTTAAACCCAGTTTTTGCCATGAGAGTCCACCTTACCTACCTATGGATTGAGTAAGATCCTTCAAGTAAGTTTTCATGTTGCAAGCAATAAAAATTGCTCTCTAAACATGTATGAATTATTAGTGCGAAGAAAATAAGCTCTAAACGATCTTGTTATGGAAGCAATAAAAGCAACAGACTGCATAATAAAGGTCCATATACAAGTGGCAATATAAAGTGACGTTCTCTTGCATTAAGATTTTGTGCATCCAACCCTAAAAGCACATGACAACCTTTGCTTCCCTATGCGAAGGGCCTATCTTTTACTTTATGTTTTTACTTTATGCTTGAGTCAAGGTGATCTTCACCTTTCCCTTTTTCATTTTATCCTTTGGCAAGCTCCTCGTGTTTGAAAGATCTTGATATATATATCCAATTGGATGTAAGTTAGCATGAATTATTATTGTTGACATCACCCAGAGGTGAATATGTTGGGAGGCAACACAATAAGCCCCTATCTTTCTGAGTGTCCGGTTGAAACTCCATAACCACAAGTATTGCGTGAGTGTTAGCAATTGTAGAAGACTATATGATAGTTGAGTATGTGGACTTGCTGAAAAGCTCTATTCTTGACTCTTTCTGATGTTATGATAAATTGCAATTGCTTCAATGACTGAGATTATAGTTTGTTAGTTCCCAATGAATTTTCTGAACCATACTTGACATTGTGAATCGATTGTTAGTTGAGCATAAGAAGTCATATGATAAAATCAATTTATGTTGCTGTTATAAGAATGATCATGATGCCCTCATGTCCGTATTTTATTTTTATCGACACCTCTATCTCTAAACATGTGGACATATTTTTCGATTTTGGCTTCCGCTTGAGGACAAGCGAGGTCTAAGCTTGGGAGAGTTGATACGTCCATTTTGCATCATGCTTTTATATCAATATTTATTGCATTATGGGATGTTATTACACATTATATCTCAATACTTATGGCTATTCTCTCTTATTTTATAAGGTTTACCATGAAGAGGGGGAATGCCGGCAGCTGGAATTCTTGCTGGAAAAGGAGCAAATATTGGAAACCTATTCTGCACAGCTCCAAAAATCCTGAAACTTCACGGAAGTCAGTTTTGGAATTAATAAGAACTATTGAGCAAAGCAAACACCAGAGGGGGCCCACACCCTGGCCAGGAGGGTGGGGGGCGTGCCCAGCCCTACTGGGCGCGCCCCTGTCTCCTGGGCCCCTTGGTGGCCCTCCGGTGCCCATCTTTTGCTATATGAAGGCTTTTACCCTGGAAAAAAAAATCAGAGGCAAGCTTACGGGATGAAACTCCGCCGCCACGAGGCGGAACCTTGGCGGAACCAATCTAGGGCTCCGGCAGAGCTGTTCTGCCCGGGAAACTTCCCTCCGGGAGGGGGAAATCATCACCATCGTCATCACCAACGATCCTCTCATTGGGAGGGGCTCAATCTCCATCAACATCTTCACCGGCACCATCTCCTCTCAAAACCCTAGTTCATCTCTTGTATCCAATATTGTATCAAAACCACAAATTGGTACCTGTGGGTTGCTAGTAGTGTTGATTACTCCTTGTAGTTGATGCTAATTGGTTTACTTGGTGGAAGATCATATGTTCAGATCCTTAATGCATATTATTACTCCTCTGATTATGAACATGAATATGCTTTGTGGGTAGTTATTTTGTTCCTGAGGACATGGGTGAAGTCTTGCTATTAGTAGTCATGTGAATTTGGTATTTGTTCGATATTTGGTGAGATGTATGTTGTCTTTCCTCTAGTGGTGTTATGTGAACGTCGACTACATGACACTTCACCATTATTTGGGCCTAGAGGAAGGCATTGCGAAGTAATAAGTAGATGATGGGTTGCTAGAGTGACAGAAGCTTAAACCCTACTTTATGCATTGCTTCGTAAGGGGCTGATTTGGATCCATATGTCTAATGATGTGGTTAGGTTTACCTTAATACTTATTTTACAGTTCCGGATGCTTGCAATAGGGGTTAATCATAAGTGGGATGCTTGTCCAAGTAAGGGCAGTACCTAAGCACCGGTCCACCCACATATCAAATTATCAAAGTACCGAACGTGAATTATATGAGCGTGATGAAAACTAGCTTGACGATAATTCTCATGTGTCCTCGGGAGCTCTTTTCTCATTATAAGAAATTGTCCAGGCTTGTCCTTTGCTACAAAAAGGATTGGTCCACCTTGCTGCACCTTATTTACTTTCATTGCTTGTTACTCGTTACAATTTATCTTATCACAAAACTATGTGTTACCTACAATTTCAGTGCTTGCAGAGAAAACCTTACTGAAAACCGCTTGTCATTTCCTTCTGCTCCTCGTTGGGTTCGACACTCTTACTTATCGAAAGGACTACGTTAGATCCCCTACACTTGTGGGTCATCAGGCTGCGACGGTAGTCGACCATAAGAACTTCTGTCGCGGGGTCACAGCTCCCACTCTCGGAAAACGTGTCTCCAAAGTCAATCGACAGGTCGACTGGTCCGCAGTGAAATTCATCGGGCTCAATTGTCGCGACTTGGGGGGTGGACGTCTGATGAGCCACCGCATGCTTCACCCACCGCTGGAGCCACGACCGGCCAGATTGCTTGCATCGGCGTCCAGTAGAGTGAGTAGGCAATGCAAGGACTGACCGATGCGGGGTCGACGGCTGCCGAAGGAGGACACCGCAGGAACTCGCGTGGAAGTGCGACGATCCGCGGATCGGGAGAGCCTCGACGTCGTGGGGGGCTTCCGGGAGCCATGCGGAGTCGTCGGCGACGAAAGTGAGCGCGCCGAGTCGGAACTCGCGGCCCATGACCAAATCGCCGTTGGAAACCATGTTGATGAAGATCGGAGAAAACGCAACCTCGCCGGAAGTTTCTAAGACGCTTTGCCCCACGGTGGGCGCCAACTGTCGTGGTACTAAGTCTGACACTAAGAATAGGGGGTATGTATGAGGAGGCGATGCCCTAGCTACGGCGAGGTTGTACACACGAGTTTACGAGTTCAGGCCCCTCTCGGAGGAGGTAAAAGCCCTACGTCTCGGTGCCCTGAGGCGGTCGACTGGAATATGGGTGTGTGTTACAAGGGGTGCGAACCCTTGTCCCAAAGGAGGAGGGTGGCTTATATAGAGTGCGCTAGGACCCCAGCCGTCCTCCGTTACAGGGGTTCAGTGTACATTAAGATAGGGCGTTACTGGTAACGCCAGCCATAAAGTGTTATCAATGATCATTAAGACTACGGAGTGAATGCCTGACCGTTGTCATCCTGAGTGGCTCTAGGTCTTCTGTACTCCGAGTGGTTTCCTGTATGGTCGAATGAATCCATCCAGGTCGAGTGAAATTGGGGGTATCCGAGTGAGGTGGCTGGTCGAGTGGATTGCCCTCGACGGCTTCCGTTGATACTTCCTGTTGTGATTTGAATGTCTTCGCTTCTAGGGTAGTGACCTTGGGTAGGGCGTATAGGTCAGGCCCATGACCCTACCCTAGGTCTATGGCATCTTCACGCCGCCCACGCTTGTGGTTGCCGGTGTTGTACTCTGGGAGGGCTCGCTCCTCCTCCGACAGAGACGCCGGCACACGGTCGACCTCGGCCTGGAAGTAGTGGGGGGTGCTCAACGTCGGGCAGCGGCGGACGGCGACGCCCTCGGCGGTGAGCCTCCACCGCCCCAGTGCGCGCATGTCGGGAGGCGTGGGGTAGTTTGCTTGGTGGAGGAGATGGGCTTCCACTACTAGGAAAAAGCCTAGTAGTAGCGCGGGGTGCCTGCGCTACTACTACGGCGCTACAGCTAACTAGTAGTAGTAGTGCGGTGCATCCCGCGCTACTAGTATGTGTGTTAGTAGTAGCGCGGGTTCGACACGCGCTACTACTAACTATCTGTAGCACGTGTCTGTGACCCGCGCTATTACTATTAATTTGAAAAACCAAAAAAAAATCTCTACCCCATGCATGCTGTCAATGGTGTCAATGGTTTGGTCAACAACGCCGACGGCCATGGCGACGGGGCGGCGGCGACACGCACGTTGGCCGGGAGCAGGGAGATCGCGGCCATGACGCGCGCCTCGTGAAAGCCGTTGAGGGCGGCTGTGGAGGCCAGCCTGGCATGCGCCGGGAGCTGGAGGACCTAGATCTTGGCGTCGTGCGTGGGGAGCAGCACCTCGCGGCGGCCGTCACCGTTGAGGTCGGCGAAGAGCGGCGGCGGGAGGTGGTCCACGTCGTGCTTGATCGGGAACCCGTCGTCCGATAGGTGGTACCACGCCTCCTGGAACGAGAAGTCACCCTCGTGCTGCCGGAGGAGGAGGGGGATGGGTTAGCTAGGGTTCCGGATCAAATCGGAGAGGGGAGGAGGAGGAGGAGAGCTGACCTGGAGCAAGAAGAAGACGCGAAGGCGACGAGGAGGAGGATGTTGAGGTCGTGCTTCCGCATCTTGGCGGCGGCGAGGAGCTCCGGTGACCTCCCACCGGAGGGATCTCGGAGAGGAAGGGGGAAAGAAAGCAGAGTGTACCAGCGGCGGCCACCGCTGGAGTACGAGGGAGAGAGGAGGAAAGTGAGAGAGGGGGAAAGTGAGGGAGAGAGGAGGGATTCGGCCAAGGATATGGGAATTTCACCTACCTCATATTAGGTAGTAGCGAGGGCTATAAAACCGCGCTACTACTATCAACTTAGTAGTAGCGCGAGTTTGTACCCCTCGCTACTACTATGGCATGTCCCGGCAGGGCACGGTAGAGACCGCTTAGTAGTAGCGCGGGTTAAAAACCCGCGCTACTAGTATCAACTTAGTAGTAGCGAGGGGTAAAAACCCGCGCTACTAGTAAGTAGCAGTAGCGAGGGTTATAAACCCGCGCTACTAGTAAGCGTCTGCCTATAAGCTTTTCCCTAGTAGTGTTCCCACTAGTGCAGAGAGCGGCGGCTGAAGCCATTGGCCGCCGCCCCGTCACTGGGGAACCTTTTGCCCGTCGTCTGTTCGTGCATGGGGAGAGGGGGAAAGAGAGTTCGGCGGCGTCGGCGGCTGTGCGTGCACGGGGAGAGAGGAGGGTTGCGGGCGGGGTGCGTTCACGGGCGAGGCAGGGGCGGCTTATATAGCGGCCGGTGGGGGTCGTCGTGTGTACGCGTGGCGGGAGGGGGCGCGTCGCCTCACTGTGCCGCCAGTGAGGATTCAATGGAAGGCTGACCGGCGGTAGCCTTGGCATTGATTCCCCGCGGGAAACCGAGGCGATGCGGACGACGAGGCGCGGGGGTCGCTGACTCGGCGGGCCAGCCGTTCTTTCGCGCCAAAAAAACGATTGCCCGACGCCCCTGGATGCCCCCAGCATGCCGGGTTCGGCCTGGGTCTGCCGGCGCCAGTTTTGGCCCTAACCGACGAAAATTGGGCTCCTGGGGCGCGACTGGACCGATTTTTGGGCGCCGACGCTAAAAAATAGCCTTGGGGGGCCTGTTGGGGGCGCGGCTGGAGATGCTCTAATCTGATCGGCGAATTATTTGCTTGCATTGTAGTGAGTAATAAATAAGATGGAATAAAGAGTTACCTTGCAAGTTACTTTAAGACCAAGGTTTCCTGAATACACCTTGCTGCTTATAACATGCATCTATGTCAACCTTAATACTGAATCCAAAGTAACACATGAGCTCAATTTATTTTGGGCTTCGTACGGCTTCTTAGGCAGCCCTGTTCAGAGCATAGGACGACAAGGTTTGGCGACGGTTGTTAGAGTTTGTCGAATATTGTGTACAAGATAGGTTAAAGTTGGACTCTAAGTTGTATTTTGTTTAGTTAGGGTATGAAGTCGTGTCCTAATAGGACACTTGTACCCTATGCCTCTTATATAATGAGAGGTTAGACACACGATGTAACCTATGTCAACATAATAGCACATGCATGTAGAGGGAGCCAGCGGCATGTGCCAGTGCCCGGGTGGCCGGGTGCAGTATTGTGACTGTGTCACGGGAGGAGCGGCCGTAGTTAGACCCTGGGATGTAGCCATCTCGATGAACCTCGTTAATAAATCTCAGTATCGTGTTCCTTGTGTGGTCCTCGGATGATCGAAAGAGCGTTTCAGATTTATTCTAACAAATGGTATCATGAGCTAGGTTACAAGACGGTTGTATGTTGATTCAGAGGATAACACATTGGCTGGTTGACTTCGTTGGTGGTGCTGATGATCACATGTGTGATTTGCACCGGAAGCAGCAACCGAAGGCGGCGTGATGGTCGAAGCTAGCGGCAGGGGCGTTCTGGACGAAGACTCGTCCAGATCGGGTTGGTGTTGGAACCGTGTACTGCGCAAAGTCTCTTTTACCGATGCCGGGATCTAGCGGCGATGTACGACCCAATAGGGTACTGCCACATCCTGAAGTATTTCAATACAGTAGCATGTATTTGATTCTTTTTTTAGCTTTAAGTGTTGGTATTTGTCGCTTGTGGTTCCCACCATTGGCAGGCATGCATGGTCTTTTACTTTCATTTTATGTGACTCACAGTACTGGTTATGACACATCCACTCTCTCCTCTCTCACCAACAAACCCATCCTTTTATTCCACCCATGCCAATTTTAATCATTCATATCTTTTAAACTATATTTTTGTTTCTGAAATAATTTATATATTTGAACTCCTTGCAGAAAGACCTTTAAACAAGATCAATCCTGGATATTTTTCAAACACGTTTAATTTCCAATGTTTCAATTAACATATTTCACTCAATATATTTTGTGTGGAACTGCTTATTTCAGTGTTTGAAACTAATTTTTTTGTGATGAGTGAAATATGTTTCAAGTTTTTCACATATACGTAGTGAAATTAGTTTTTATATCTATTTTTGTAATGAGTGAAATTAGTATAAGTGAGTGTAATACATTTTTTGAAAATAATTCTAATGTGTTTTCTGATACTAGTGAAAAGTAAACTCAACTTTTTGTAAACGAGTGTAGTGTGTTATCTGAAATGAGTGAAATATGCTATTTCGAAAAAGTGAAATATAACCATTTTTGGCGTGAAACTAATTAATTTGGTGTGAAACGGCTTTTTCAATGGAGTAACTATGATGTGTTTTTCTGAAACTAGCGAAATCTATCTTTCGTGATGTGTGTAATCAGTTTTTTGAAACAAGTGAAATATAGTATTTCAATTGAGCGACTGTAATGTGTTTTCTGAAATGAGTGAAATGAGTTATTTGAGAAAAGTGAAATATATCTTTTTGGTGTGAAATGGCTTTTTCAATGTGTGAAACTGATATTTCTGCAGGGTGAAATATGTTTTAATATTTTTTCATAAATACCGAGTGAAATTAGTTTTTGAGATATATTTTGTAATGAGTGAAATCAGTTTTCCAAATCAGTGAAATGGGTTGTTTCAAATTTGTGAAATCAGTTTTGTAATGAGTTCCATATTCCAGTTTGTGAAAATGAAGAAACATTAGAAAAAACTTTTATGAAATAGAGAAATAGTTTAGTGTTTTATGAAAGTGATTTCAGGGATAATTGAAACATATAAAATAAAATATATTTCAAACATATCCAAAATTGATCTTGTTCTGAAGGTCTTGCTACCATGAATTCAAATATACAAAATGTTTCAATAGTGGACATTTGGTTCAAAAGATATGAGTCATTAAAAATATGAGGATGAAAATAAAATGCATGTCATATGTATGGCCTGAGTGAATGCATGCGTGCATGCACCTTTGTCTCCACTCTAACTCTCTCTCTCTCTCTTCTGTAAAAGCTGATAATATCTGACACTAGTACATGTATTGCTAGCGTGTAGTTTGATTAAAAGTAAAGTATAAAACCTGCACGGATTTTAATGAAAACGACGGATGGTGGATTGCCTACCGGTACATCGCGGCACCGGTAAAATTACTTATTCACCGTGCACTGCAGCTTCGCACGAGCGCAGGTAGCAGCAGCGGTCGATGCCCAGGCGGGTCTGGCTAAAGGGCTGTGCATCGCCGGAGCAGCGGCCCATGGCATGAGCAGCGTGCGGGCGTTGGGCTGTAGTGGCGGCGCAAGCAGAGACGGGTGAAACCAGCGATCGGAGGAGCAATCTGGGCGGTGTTTGAAAGAGGACCGAGTCCTCGTGTTGACACGTGAGGCAGATCGGTCGGGTTGAAGAGATCCATCGTGTTGTGCATCCATCGGGCTTAGGCAAAGCAATTAGCTAGCATCGGAGTTTGAGCTAAGGGAGCCATCATGTGGAAAGCTTAGGTAATTTTTTATAGGGTCAACTTTACAAAAAACTATGGCGTCAATGAGTATCAGGTTTGAGGTGGAGAAGTTCAACGAGACTGGAAACCTTAGGTATGGCGGACAATGGTGAAAAATTTATTGGCGCAATAAGGAAATGCTTGAACGTGTTACGTAGTGTCAAGCCAACTAATATGGAATTATGGTGTGACAGGCGAAAATTCACGGAAGACGATTTGGGAACCTCGAGTGTATCATGTAGTCGGAGAAATTCGGCTGTGTAGACTGGATAGTCAAACGGGTCGACGTGAGTCGGTTGGAATAGAAGACGATTGTGGAATCGCGACGACAACATAGGAGCGTAATGCTGATGGTGACCGACTATTAGGGCGTGAAAACACGTGGCGCAAGCTCGAAGGCTTGTGTGGCTTCGACAAGATTATGAATGAATGGCCCGAGGGCTTGCGTGGAAACACGTGAAGCAGCAGCTGTTCGAGCAAAGCGTGCATGGTAGGTTTGGCTAGTCGGTAATTCTTTCCCCTCCTTGTTTCCGGAGGAAGGAGTGGATGGATATGCATGCAGATTAATACATACGGACACTTCATTTTTCCTTTTTTTTTTACAGCACGAGTACAGGTACACATACATACAGCGAGGCACCAGAAACGGAACGGTGAGTAATTACGGGGCTCCAATTCTTTGGCACACACTCAAGAGACGGCATATAAGTGAGAATAGCGGATGCAATATCTGCTTAGCTAGAGATGAAGACCTCCAACATGCGTTGATGTACTGTTCGCATGCGAAGAGGTTCTGGTACTGGCTCGGTCATGGTTTGATCTACATCTACCTTGGCTCCATCTAGACTCTTGGGTGAGGGATATATTATGTCATGATCGTTTTTCAGAGAAGGACAGGCCACTGATCATTACGATCATGTGGGCCATTTGGCACTCCCGCAACAAAATCAAACACAATGAGGAAGGAATAGATCCGGCAACATCAATGCGTCTGACGAGAGAGGCTCTCGCCATTCTAGATCTTCCTCGGAATCTTACTATGACCATGGTGGGGCATCGGTGGCGGCCACCTGAGTTTGATCACATTTCTATCACTACAGATGGCGCCATTGACTTCGACACAAGCACTGGAGGTGCAGGTGGTGTGGCTCATTCGGCAACCAAGATGTTAGGAGCTTGGTGTAAACCATACATGGGAATCACCGATCCCCTCTTGGCTGAAGCTTATGCACTTCGTGACGGGGTGTTGTTTGCAAGACTTCGAGGCTTCACACATGTGATAATGGAAGTAGACTGCATGGAGATGGTTGATCTCTGGAATTCTCGTCACAATTCGAGATCTATTGTGGCACCTATCTTAGTTCAGATTGGAGAGCTAGCTCCTGATTTTTCTCTTTTTGTTGTTCAACATGTAAATTGGTCAGCGAATGTTCCGGCTCATCTATGTGCTAAGCGTGCTTGCACATTGCATGTAACGGAAAGCTGGCTTGATGAGACTCCCAGCTTCCTTGTGACAAGCCTTATGGTTGACTGTCCAAGGAATGCTCTTGTTTGAATAAAGCTCTCTGAATTGATTGCAAAAAATATATTCTTTGGCAGACTTTAATCTTACAGCTAGTAGTTAGCTAGCTAGCCGCTGTGCAGTTACTCCACTCCCGCTGCTCTATCCGTGCATGCATGTCAACGTTGAGTGGCGTCACCGCCGACAGTCTTCTTTTTCTCTTTGTGCAATGCGTTTGGCACTGACCTCCATTCCCAGTCTTCTGGCAAAACACGAGAATATATATACTGGAACTGCGTCAAGATTGAACTGTACTCTTTCTACATACGGCTAGGAATTGTTGTGAACTTGCATAGGCGTACAGAGAGGCTGAAGAGAAACAAGGGGAACCCGTGCGCCCACCTTTGATTTCTCGAGGGATCGATATGCTGTCAGCCAAGCTGTGCGCGCGTGGTGGAGGTGGAGCAAGCATCTTCTCCACTCGGATATCTCTCCATGGATGGAAAGGGGGTGACGGGAGTAAATTGCAGAAAACCATCACTTTGAGGGCTAGGTTTTCATAAAACACTAGGTTACAGTTTTTTGACAAATTGCACCATGTCTTGTGTAATCTTTTTGCAAAAATCACTGATTGGCGGATCTGGCTCGGTTAAGTGCGTTTATGACAGATGGGGCCCCTATTTTGCTGATGTGGCATAGCGTTTTACCAAAGACAGCATTAGATGGGTAAAAAAGCGAAAACACCCCCAACACTTTTGCCAAAAAGTGAAAACATCCTCCCCGATTCAGATCGGGATCTGCCTCTCCTGCTGCATCACCGACCTGCCTCGCCTCGTTTTCCTGCGACCCTGCCTCCCGCCGACGAGCAGCACGCCAGAGTCGTTGCCCTGTTGCCGCTCCATTCCCCGCCGTCCCTGCGCGTTTCGTCGCCTCGCAGCCGCCGCGGGCCAGCGTCGCCGGCCGCCGACTTCCTCTGCTTCGCCCCCTCTGCTTCAAGGGCAAGCCGTGCTGTGGTGCTCGAGCGTTGTTGGGCCCGAATGGGAGCGACTCGCTCCACTGGTCCGCCACGAGGCTGCTGAAGCTCACGCTCCGGCAGTACGCTGGCCGCGCCGGCGCCACCGGCTCCTCCAGGAGCTGCTGCTGGATGCTGTCCAGCGCCACCGCCGCCGCCGCGTCGGACGACCAGCCTGTCCTCACCATCCTCCGCCAGATGCTAGCCGCGCCACCGCCGCCCTGCTCCGCCTGCGCCAGCCGCGCCACCGCCGCCCTACTCCACCCGCGCCATCGCCGCACTCCCCATCTTCCTGGATCGATCTCGAGCTCGGGAGGACGGCGACCGTGGCGGGAATATGAGGGTGGTGCTGGAGCTCCGCTGCTGCTACTTGCTCCGGTGCACGCCCCGGCCTCCTCCCTACTCGCGCCCGTGCGCGGCTGCAGGCCCTCGCCGGCTAGGGAAAGAGAGAGGGAGGAAGGAGATGGGAAGAAGGGGAGGTGTTGTGGAGCTGATTGCTTTCTTTCTGATTTAGGGGTGTCTGTGCAAAATCTACGGAGTAGTTTGTAAATTTAGACTAAAATTGATCTAGCACGAAATGTTACGCCACGTGGGCAAAAAAGGGGCCCATCTGTCATAAACGCACTTAAACGAGCCAGATCCGCCGATCAGTGGTTTTTGCAAGACCATTACGTGAGATGTGTTGTTTTCTGCAACGGAAATGTATCCTAGTGTTTTTCACAAACCTAGCCCTTAAAGTGGTGGTTTTATGCAATTTACTCGGGTGACGGACGCTGGCTGGCTGCCTGGCTGAAGCCGAACCATCCTTTCCCACAGAACGCGTATGTGCGCAGTGGCGTCTCGTCGTGGACAAAGCAGCGGCATGCACCCAGTAGCAGCTGGCCTGATATATGCACCGCCCGGCCCGGAGATGGGACACATGCAGATAGATGCGGATGATGGCGCAACTGTTGTGTGGCGGTGAAAAACCACGACATGCAGATAGTGGTTTTACTGGTTGGTTTCTCTTGTATTTTTGTTATACTTTGACATTTGATTTAATAACTAACAAAAAAGAAGATACATACCACAAAATGGTATCATCGGAAACCTCTTTCTAATATGAATCTAACAATACGAGTTTTGTGACATACTACATATATATAGTTAGTCAAATCGATGGTCAAAATTGAACAAAAAATACAAACGAGACCAATAAACCGGATGGAGGTAGTACTTCTACAGGGTCGTGTTTGGTAGGTTTTACCCTTTTTTGCCTCTTCATGTCTGTGACTCGGTTAGGCCCGACTGAGTAAATACATGGTAAAAATCATGTTTTGCATGCAGTTTGGTAGGCCATATACAGTTTGGCTACATTAGGCCTCGTGCAAGACACTTAGGTGGGGTGCTTCGAAAACAAATCAATATTTTCTTAAGCACTGGTGTTTATTTGTTTAGGGTAGACATTTAATTAGGCATATCTCCTGTAGAAATAGGCACTGGTGCTCCAGAAAAATTCAGTTTATTTTTATAAGCACCTCCCTAAGGACTTAGCAATGTACAAGGCCTTAGGGAAGCAATTTATACCTAGCTTTTGGTGGCCTGCGTTGGCTGGGCTAATGCGCTACATGGTGTTTGGTTGCATAAACTGAACATGATTAAGAGTTAACAGTTATACATGACACATAGAGTTACATTGGTGTGCCTCGACGTCTAGGGTGAACGATGGTCACGGCGCCGCATTAGACGTGATGAGCACATAGTCGTAGGCATGGGGAACTGGTTCCTAGCGGTACCATCACGGGGAAGTCCACGAGAATGGATGGGGAGGAGAGCACCGAGGCAGTGGACAGGGAGGAGAAGTGTAGTGTGTGCACCATGGTGGCGTTGGTGAAGTAGGCTGCAGGCGAGGCGGCCGAGAGGAATGATGCCGGCGGCGGTGCCGGGCACGACATGTCATCCATGTGGCAAGGTTGACAACCATCAGTACGAATGGAAAGAAGCCACTCCGAATTTCGTCTAAACCATCAGATGAATACCTTATTACAACACAATAGGGAGATACCCATATACTCGTCTACAACCATCGAAATAGAAAGCGTACAATATGAAAGTCATGTGAAACAATGAGATGAAGCTACTGATCGAAAGAAATTTCAAATGGTCGGCTGTGCATGACGATTTGACAACAATTTGTCAGAAGTAACTCCGAACATGAACATGAACTTGAACATTCATAGTCAACGAACCTACAAACTGATTGTCTGAATTAAACCACAATGTTATTATGCATCCTTTTGGTGTGCAAATTATCTTGAATTGAAGCACCGTAGTGTAGATTAGAAGGGTCTAGGTGAAGAAGATTACGAAGTATGATTGAAATAGACCACACATATGTATATTGTACTGACCACTAGAGAGCTGTATATCTACTCATCTAAGACCGCCGAAATGAAGAACGTACAACACCGAGTCACGTGAAAACGGCGAGATGAAGCTAGTTGTGAAAAACAATTTCAGATAGTCGGCCAGGTGTAAAGATGTTGCCGAAATTCGTCCAAAAAATCTCCAAATATTATCATGGAATTGAAGATTTACAGTCCATGAAATTGAGAACTGATTGTTTGAATGAAACCACAACATTGATGTGCATTTTTTTCGTGTCGAGCCTATCTCACCTTTGTGTAGGGGTTAGATGAAACAGATTAGGAGGAGATTAGAGCAGAACACCTGCAAACTCAATTACAGGTTGCACCCAGTCTGCACAAGCTCGCATAAAACTGCACCAGGGGACCCATCCATATTAGCTCGATTGCATTGCTTGGGTTTGGCTCGCTAGAAACGCTCGACTCGAGCGTTCCTTCTCATCCAGGGCCAAAGGTGCTTTAAACGCTTGTACCAAGATTTTGATACATGGCAAACAAGCAAACGGATCAAAACTGCATCACGCGAGACAGATTGAACCTCTTGCAGGCTACTAAATGTGGGACCTCCTATTTGGAGTGCTAGGCCCTCACAAATGAGTTAGCGCGCACCCCCCCCCCCCCCCCCGCACGCCCTTTTGGCGCTGTGCATGCGTAGGAAGGGACGTCCACTGAATTTTTCGTTTCATTTTTTCCTTTTTCCTTTTTCCATTTCTGTTTTTTCTTATGAAAAATAATTATGAATTAAAAAGTTCTGAATTTCGAAAAATTGCAAATTCTGATAAAAATTGTTCAAGAAATCATAATATGTTCATCTATACAAGAAATATTCACCAAAGAAAAAATCATCGTGAAAATTAAAAAAATGTTCATTATTTTCAGAAACGCTGCATATTAAAAACCGTTCACAAATTTAAAAAAATTCATACATAAAAATGTTCGTGAATTTTTAAAAATATGTCAAAAATTAAAAAAAATATCAGTTTCCAACATTGTTACCAAAGTCAAAGTTCATCAGTACAAAATATGCTCACTGATTCAAACAATGTTCAAGAATTTAAATAATTTTCATGCATTCAATAATAATTTTTTAAGAGCAAAATAATGTTACTGAATTTAAAAAATTGTTCCTACATTTTGATAAATGCTAATCATTAAAAAATTGTTCAGAATTTTAAAAAAACTTTTTGCGAGTTTGTAAAAAATGTTCATCAATTTAAAAAATGTTTCAGAAGTTGAAAAAAGTTGCAATTCCAAAAATATCTGCGTATTCATAAAATGTCCATCATTTCAGACACTATTCATTAATTTGAAAATTATTCATAAATAAAAAAAGACAATGAAAAGTAAAATAATAATAAAATTAAAATGGAAAAATGGAAAAGGTAAAATGTAAAATAAATAAAAAATAAAAATAATAACAGAAAATAAAAAGGAAAAACGAAATAGCCAAAAGAAAGAAAAAAACCCAGAAGAGAAAACATAGAAAAAAAAGCAAAAACCCACTTCAGGAAAGGTTCTAGAACCTTCCCAAAACCTATGGGAAAAAACCAGTATGGCCCGACCTATATAGGGGACATGCGCACGGGGTGTATGTGCTGAGTTGCTATTTGGCGACCTGTGGGCCATGACTGGCCAGCAAACGCGTCCCAGGTGTTCGTGCAGGAGGACTATTGATGGGCCCAGAAGAAGAACTAGCATGATCCATACACTCCAAGATCAGCATCTTAAATGCTGCTTGCTATACATTGCTTATTGCAAGTGCTAAAAGGAGGGTCGCCTACAACATGCTGCCATGGCCAGGCCCATCACGCCTCCTACGCTCGCTCACTATATGGCAATGGCCGCTACCCCTGTAGGCCGTAGCCCAAAGCTGGCTAAATGGGTCGGGGCAACCAGACCAGCCCGTGAGCACGCCAGCATGGCCCCCCATGGGCCAGGGCTAAACGGGCCGTGCTCGGCACGCGACACGGCTTGGGCAGTGCCTTGGCTTGGAGGTTGGCACGCAGGCAAGGCGCAACACGGCCCATTCATTTATTATTTACACTTTTCAGAAATTTTTATATATTCTAAAATACAACCTAATATACCTAAAAAACAGCCCAACATGCTGAAAAATATTAGCTCAACATGCTAAACGTGCCACGGGTTGGCCCATTTATTAGTTGGGTCGTGTCTGGGCTGGAGCACAAAGCACGCGGGCCAGCATGGCACGACCTGGCTAAAAATCATGCCACTGCATGCCGTGCTGTGCCATGCCCAATTAGGGTGGGCTGGGCCGTGCCGTGCCAGGCCGACATGTTCGGCCAGCTCTGTAATAGCCTATTACGATTCATATATTTTTTTCTTTTTCTTTCTTGTTTTCTATTTTTTTTATCCTTCATGTTTGTTTTTCTTCTGGTTTTCCCGTTAAATAATTCTATTTTGAGAAACACATGCAACTTTGTTCATACTCATAAAAATTACAGGTACACTGATTTGGACCTAAGATCCAATAAAAAAAAGTAACTCCTATTACTAAGAATTACTATGAAATCTCTTGTAAGCACCTTCTTCGTGGTATCAATCTCTGCTCGAAGAAATACTCCAAAGACTTGGGTCAATAGGCTGCAATTACACTGGAGCAACAAAGTTGTCACTCAATCACCCGCACGAACATTACCAATAATGATTTTTTAAAGTGCCTTGAGTCGCCCATCTAAAAAGATGGGAAGACTTGATCAATGAACGTATTTTGTGCGGGGTGATCCCATAGAAGTACAGGTTGTCGAATCACTATATCTTCACCATGGTGTCGGTGAAAAATTTCACCTCCATAAAGAATAAACCTACAAAAGAAGCTTGACACAACAATATAAACTCATAAGATCTGAATAATCGGATCTGCGAGGACATAAAACTATCTGAACTCATGGCACCGCCAAAACAACAAGAGAAAATTTATTCTCACAAAACTATAATGATCACTAGATGTGGATGAACAACATAAAGGTCTTGAAGATCTGAGGTCCCCCACCTCTTAGCACCAAGATGGCAGTTGGAGGCGAGGGACCTAAATTTCACAGATGGCACGTAAACCCTCACAAGTATTTCTCGATGGTGATCCTTGTCATATGGAGCCGCTTCTTTAACTTTTTCTTTGTTATGGTTTTCTATACTACAAACATTGTTCTAATGAACAATTTTCAAATACACACTGGACACTCTTTCATATACGGTGAATATTTTTTTTGAATACACACTAGAAAATTTCTTAAAATATGGTGAAAATTTTCAATTACGCACTTTTTATATATGACAAACTTTCTTTAATATACAATGAACCATTTTTCTATGTACAGTGAATGTCTTTCAAATATACACACTGGACAACTTTTTAATAAATGATGAACATTATTTTAATATAAGATGACTTTTTTATATACACACACCAAACAAACATTTTAAATATAACAAACAGTTTTCTTATACATTGAACTTTTAAAATATAATACAAACTAACCATTTTTACAACGCAAGCTGAACATTTTCAAAAAAATAAAGAAAAAGTAGAGAAAACCTAAATGAGCAGTCAAAATACCGGAAAACCAGAATTTAAAAGTAAGAAAAATGTACAAATGTGTTGGGGAACGTAGTAATTTCAAAAAAATTCCTACGCACACGCAAGATCATGGTGATGCATAGCAACGAGAGGGGAGAGTGTTGTCTACGTACCCTCGTAGACCGAAGCGGAAGCGTTGATGCGACGTAGAGGAAGTAGTCGTACGTCTTCCCGGTCCAACCGATCCAAGCACCGTTACTCTGGCACCTCCGAGTTCTTGACACACGTACAGCTCGATGACGCACCCCGATCTCCGATCCAGCAGAGGCGCGGGGAGGAGTTCCGTCAGCACGACGGCGTGGTGACGATCTTGATGTTCTCCTGTCGCAGGGCTTCGCCTAAGCACCGCTACAATATGACCGAGGTGTAATATCGTGGAGGGGGGCACCGCACACGGCTAAGGAACGATCTCAATGATCAACTTGTGTGTCTATGGGGTGCCCCCTGCCCCCGTATATAAAGGAGTGGAGGAGGGGAGGGCCGGCCCTCTCTATGGCGCGCCCTAGGGGAGTCCTACTCCCACCGGGAGTAGGATTCCCCCTTTCCTAGTCCAACTAGGAACCCTTCCACGTAGTAGGAGTAGGAGAAAAGGAAAGGGAAGAGAGAAGGAGAAGGAAGGAAGGGGGCGCCCCCCCTCCCTAGTCCAATTCGGACTAGTCCAAGGGGAGGGGTGCGGCCACCCTTTTGGCCCTTTCTCTCCTTTCCCGTATGGCCCAATGAGGCCCAATACGAATTCCCGTAACTCTCCGGTACTCCGAAAAATACTTGAATCACTCGGAACCTTTCTGAACTCCGAATATAGTCGTCCAATATATCGATCTTTACGTCTCGACCATTTCGAGACTCCTCGTCATGTCCCCGATCTCATCCGGGACTCCGAACTCCTTCGGTACATCAAAACTCATAAACTCATAATATAACTGTCATCGAAACCTTAAGCATGCGGACCCTACGGTTCGAGAACAATGTAGACATGACCGAGACACGTCTCCGGTCAATAACCAATAGCGGGACCTGGATGCCCATATTGGTTCCTAAATATTCTACGAAGATCTTTATCGGTCAGACCGCATAACAACATACGTTGTTCCCTTTGTCATCGGTATGTTACTTGCCCGAGATTCGATCGTCAGTATCCAATACCTAGTTCAATCTCGTTACCGGCAAGTCTCTTTACTCGTTCCGTAATACATCATCTCGCAACTAACTCATTAGTTGCAATGCTTGCAAGGCTTAAGTGATGTGCATTACCGAGAGAGCCCAGAGATACCTCTCCGACATTCGGAGTGACAAATCCTAATCTCGAAATACGCCAACCCAACAAGTACCTTTGGAGACACCTGTAGAGCACCTTTATAATCACCCAGTTACGTTGTGACGTTTGGTAGCACACAAAGTGTTCCTCCGGTAAACGGGAGTTGCATAATCTCATAGTCATAAGAACATGTATAAGTCATGAAGAAAGCAATAGCAACATACTAAACGATCGGGTGCTAAGCTAACGGAATGGGTCATGTCAATCAGATCATTCAACTAATGATGTGATCCCGTTAATCAAATAACAACTCTTTGTCCATGGTTAGGAAACATAACCATCTTTGATTAATAAGCTAGTCAAGTAGAGGCATACTAGTGACACTTCTGTTTGTCTATATATTCACACATGTATTATGTTTCCGGTTAATACAATTCTGGCATGAATAATAAACATTTATCATGATATAAGGAAATAAATAATAACTTTATTATTGCCTCTAGGGCATATTTCCTTCAGTCTCCCACTTGCACTAGAGTCAATAATCTAGATCACATCACCATGTGATTCACATCGATAGTTCACATCATCATGTGATTAACACCCATTGTTCACATCGCCATGTGACCAACATCCAAAGGGTTTACTAGATTCAGTAATCTAGTTCACATCACTATGTGATTAACACCCAAAGAGTACTTAGGTGTGATCATGTTTTGCTTGTGAGAGAATCTTAGTCAACGGGTCTTTCACATTCAGATCTGTTATGTATTTTGCAATTTTTTATGTCTACAATGCTCTGCACGGAGCTACTCTAGCTAATTGCTCCCACTTTCAATATGTATCTAGATCGAGACTTAGAGTCATCCAGATCGGTGTCAAAACTTGCATCGACGTAACCCTTTACGACGAACCTTTTATCACTTCCATAATCGAGAAACATATCCTTATTCCACTAAGGATAATTTTGACCGCTGTCCAGTGATCTACTCCTATATCACTATTGTACTCCCTTGCCAAACTCAGTGCAGGGTATACAATAGATCTGGTACACAGCATGGCATACTTTATAGAACCTATGGCCAAGGCATAGGGAATGACTTTCATTCTCTTTCTATCATCTGCCGTGGTCGGGTTTTGAGTCTTACTCAATTTCACACCTTTGTAACACAGGCAAGAACTCTTTCTTTGACTGTTCCATTTTGAACTACTTCAAAATCTTGTCAAGGTATGTACTCATTGAAAAAACTTATCAAGCGTCTTGATCTATCTTTATAGATCTTAATGCTCAATATGTAAGCAGCTTCACCGAGGTCTTTCTTTGAAAAACTCCTTTTAAACACTCCTTTATGCTTTGCAGAATAATTCTACATTATTTCCGATCTACAATATGTCATTCACATATACTTATCAGAAATGTTGTAGTGCTCCCACTCACTTTCTAGTAAATACAGGCTTCACTGCAAGTCTGTATAAACTATATGCTTTGATCAACTTATCAAAGCGTATATTCCAACTCCGAGATGCTTGCACCAGTCCATAGATGCACATTTTGTTAACACCTTTAGGATCGACAAAACCTCTTGGTTGCATCACATACAACTCTTCTTTAATAACTCCATTAAGGAATGCAATTTTGTTTATCCATTTGCCAGATTTCATAAAATGCGGCAATTGCTAACATGATTCGGACAGACTTTTAAGCATCGATACGAGTGAGAAAATCTCATCGTATTCAACATCTTGAACTTTGTCAAAAACCTTTTTCGACAAGTCTAGCTTTGTAGATAGTAACACTACTATCAGCGTCCGTCTTCCTCTTGAAGATCCATTTATTTTCTATGGCTTGCCGATCATCGAGCAACTCCACCAAAGTCCACACTTTGTTCTCATACATGGATCTCATCTCAGATTTCATGGCCTCAAGCCATTTCGCGGAATCTGGGCTCATCATCGCTTCCTCATAGTTTGTAGGTTCATCATGGTCTAGTTACATGACTTCTAGAACAGGATTACAGTACCACTCTGGTGCGGATCTCACTCTGGTTTACCTACGAGATTCGGTAGTAACTTGATCTGAAGTTACATGATCATCATCAGTAGCTTCCTCACTAATTGGTGTAGTAGTCACAGGAACAGATTTCTGTGATGAACTACTTTCCAATAAGGGAGAAGGTACAATTACCTCATCAAGTTCTACTTTCCTCCCACTCACTTCTTTCGAGAGAAACTCCTTCTCTAGAAAGGATCCATTTATTAGCAACGAATGTTTTGCCTTCGGATCTGTGATAGAAGGTGTACCCAACAATTTCCTTTGGGTATTCTATGAAGACGCACTTCTCCGATTTGGGTTTGAGCTTATCAGGATGAAACTTTTTTACATAAGCATCGTAGCCCCAAACTTTAAGAAACCACAACTTTGGTTTCTTGCTAAACCACAGTTCATATAGTGTTGTCTCAACGGATTTAGATGGTGCCCTATTTAACGTGAATGCAGCTGTCTCTAATGCATGATCCCAAAACGATATTGGTAAATCGGTAAGAAACATCATAGATTGTACTATATCCAATAAAGTACGGTTATAACGTTCGGACACACCATTATGATGTGGTGTTCCAGGTGACATGAATTTGTGAAACTATTCCACATTGTTTTAATTGAAGACCAAACTCGTAACTCAAATATTTGTCTCCACGATCAGATCGTAGAAACCTTATTTTCTTGTCATGATGATTTTTCCACTTCACTCTGAAATTCTTTGAACCTTTCAACTATTTCAGACTTATGTTTCATCAAGTAGATATACCCATATCTGCTCAAATCATCTGTGAAGGTCAGAAAATAATGATACCCGCCGCGAGCCTTAACACTCATTGGATCGCAGACATCAGTATGTATTATTTCCAATAAGTCAGTTGCTCGCTCCACTGTTCCGGAGAACGGAGTCTTAGTCATCTTGCCCATGAGGCATGGTTCGCAAGCATCAAGTGATTCATAATCAAGTGATTCCAAAATCCCATCAGCATGGAGTTTCTTCATGCGCTTTACACCAATATGACCTAAACGGCAGTGCCACAAATAAGTTGCACTATCATTATTAACTTTGCATCTTTTGGTTTCAATATTATGAATATGTGTATCACTACGATCGAGATCCAATGAACCATTTTTATTGGGTGTGTAACCATATAAGGTTTTATTCATGTAAACAGAACAACAGTTTATTCTCTTACTTAAATGAATAACCGTATTGCAATAAACACGATCAAATCATATTCATGCTCAACGCAAACACCAAATAACATTTATTTAGGTTCAACACTAATCCCAAAAGTATAGGGAGTGTGCGATGATGATCATATCAATCTTGAAACTACTTTCAACACACATCGTTACTTCACCCTTAACTAGTTTCTGTTTATTCTGCAACTCCCGTTTCGAGTTACTACTCTTAGCAACTGAACCAGTACCAAATACCGAGGGGTTGCTATAAACACTAGTAAAGTACACATCAATAACATGTATATCAAATATACCTATGTTTACCTTGCCATCCTTCTTATCCGCCAAATACTTGGGGTAGTTCCGCTTCCAGTAACCAGTCCCTTTGCAGTAGAAGCACTTAGTCTCAGGCTTAGGTCCAGACTTGGGCTTCTTCACTTGAGCAGCAACTTGCTTGTCGTTCTTCTTGAAGTTCCCTTCTATCCCTTTGCCCTTTTCTTGAAACTAGTGGTCTTGTTAACCATCAACACTTGATGTTCTTTCTTGATTTTTACCTTCATCGATTTCATCATCATGAAAAACTCGGGAATCATTTTCATCATCCCTTGCATACTATAGTTCATCACGAAGTTCTACTAACTTGGTGATGGTGACTAGAGAATTATGTCAATCACTATCTTATCTGGAAGATTAACTCC
The DNA here is from genome assembly GCA_963921465.1 of Triticum timopheevii. Lineage (NCBI taxonomy): Eukaryota > Viridiplantae > Streptophyta > Magnoliopsida > Poales > Poaceae > Triticum > Triticum timopheevii. Next base: position 646,335,347 of record OY997266.1, on the reverse strand, counting down.
CACTTGATTCAAGCGATTGGAGTACCCAGACAGTCTGAGCACATGCTCACTAGTTGAGCGATTCCCCTCCTTCTTTTTGCTATAGAACTTGTTGGAGACTTCATATCTCTCAACTCGGGTATTTGCTGGAAATATTAACTTCAACTCCTGGAACATCTCATATGGTCCATGACACTCAAAACGTCTTTGAAGTCCCGATTCTAAGCCGCTAAGCATGGTGCACTAAACTATCAAGTAGTCATCATTATTGAGCTAGCCAAACGTTCATAACGTCTGCATCTGCTCCTGCAATAGGTCTGTCACCTAGCGGTGCATTAAGGACATAATTCTTCTGTGCAGCAATGAGGATAAACCTCAGATCGCGGATCCAATCCGCATCATTGCTACTAACATTTTTCAACACAATTTTCTCTAGGAACATATCAAAATAAACATATGAAAGCAACAACGCAAGCTATTGATCTTACAACATAATTTGCAAAATACTACCAGGACTAAGTTCATGATAAATTTAAGTTCAATTAATCATATTACTTAAGAACTCCCACTTAGACAGACATCTCTCTAGTCATCTAAGTGATCACGTGATCCAAATCAACTAAACCATAACCGATCATCACGTGAGATGGAGTAGTTTTCAATGGTGAACATCACTATGTTGATCATATCTACTATATGATTCACGCTCGACCTTTCGGTCTCCGTGCTCTGAGGCCATATCTGCATATGCTAGGCTCGTCAAGTTTAACCTGAGTATTCCGCATGTGCAAAACTGGCTTGCACCCGTTGTAGATGGACGTAGAGCTTATCACACCCGATCATCACGTGGTGTCTGGGCACGATGAACTTTGGCAACGGTGCATACTCAGGGAGAACACATCTTGATAATTAGTGAGAGATCATCTTAAAATGCTACCGTCAATCAAAGCAAGAATAAGATGTATAATAGATAAACATCATATGCAATCAAAATATGTGACATGATATGGCCATGATCATCTTGCGCCTTTGATCTCCATCTCCAAAGTACTATCATGATCTCTATCGTCACCGGCACGACACCATGATCTTCATCATCTTGATCTATATCAATGTGTCATCACATGGTTATCTCACCAACTATTGCTCTTGCAACTATTGCTATCGTATAGCGATAAAGTAAAGCAATTATTTGGCACTTGCATCTTATGCAACAAAGAGACATCCATAGGGCTTCTGCCAGTTGCCGATAACTTCAACAAAACATGATCATCTCATACAACAACTTATATCTTATCACGTCTTGACCATATCACATCACAACATGCCCTGCAAAAACAAGTTAGACGTCCTCTACTTTGTTGTTGCAAGTTTTACGTGGCTGCTACGGGCTGAGCAAGAACCGTTCTTACCTACGCATCAAAACCACAACGATAGTTTGTCAAGTTGGTGCTGTTTTAACCTTCGCAAGGACCGGACGTAGCCACACTCGGTTCACCTAAAGTTGGAGAAACTGACACCCGCTAGTCACCTGTGTGCATAGCACGGCGGTAAAACCAGTCTCGCGTAAGCGTACACGTAATGTCGGTCCGGGCCGCTTCATCCAACAATACCGCCGAACCAAAGTATGACATGCTGGTAAGCAGTATGACTTATATCGCCCACAACTCACTTGTGTTCTACTCGTGCATATAACATCAACACATAAAACCTAGGCTCGGATGCCACTGTTGGGGAACGTAGTAATTTCAAAAATTTCCTACGCACACGCAAGATCATGGTGATGCATAGCAACGAGAGGGGAGAGTGTTGTCTATGTACCCTCGTAGACCGAAGCGGAAGCGTTGATGCAACGTAGAGGAAGTAGTCGTACGTCTTCCCGGTCCAACCGATCCAAGCACCGTTACTCCGGCACCTCCGAGTTCTTGACACACGTACAGCTCGATGACGCACCCCGATCTCCGATCCAGCAGAGGCGCGGGGAGGAGTTCCGTCAGCACGACGGCGTGGTGACGATCTTGATGTTCTCCTGTCGCAGGGCTTCGCCTAAGCACCGCTACAATATGACCGAGGTGTAATATCGTGGAGGGGGGCACCGCACACGGCTAAGGAACGATCTCAATGATCAACTTGTGTGTCTATGGGGTGCCCCCTGCCCCCGTATATAAAGGAGTGGAGGAGGGGAGGGCCGGCCCTCTCTATGGCGCGCCCTAGGGGAGTCCTACTCCCACCGGGAGTAGGATTCCCCCTTTCCTAGTCCAACTAGGAACCCTTCCATGTAGTAGGAGTAGGAGAGAAGGAAAGGGAAGAGAGAAGGAGAAGGAAGGAAGGGGGCACCCCCCCTCCCTAGTCCAATTCGGACTAGTCCAAGGGGAGGGGTGCAGCCACCCTTTTGGCCCTTTCTCTCCTTTCCCGTATGGCCCAATGAGGCCCAATACGAATTCCCGTAACTCTCCGGTACTCCGAAAAATACTTGAATCACTCGGAACCTTTCCGAACTCCGAATATAGTCGTCCAATATATCGATCTTTACGTCTCGACCATTTTGAGACTCCTCGTCATGTCCCCGATCTCATCCGGGACTCCGAACTCCTTCGGTACATCAAAACTCATAAACTCATAATATAACTGTCATCGAAACCTTAAGCGTGCGGACCCTACGGTTCGAGAACAATGTAGACATGACCGAGACACGTCTCCGGTCAATAACCAATAGCGGGACCTGGATGCCCATATTGGTTCCTACATATTCTACGAAGATCTTTATCAGTCAGACCGCATAACAACATACGTTGTTCCCTTTGTCATCGGTATGTTACTTGCCCGAGATTCGAACGTCGGTATCCAATACCTAGTTCAATCTCGTTACCAGCAAGTCTCTTTACTCGTTCCGTAATACATCATCTCGCAACTAACTCATTAGTTGCAATGCTTGCAAGGCTTAAGTGATGTGCATTACCGAGAGGGCCCAGAGATACCTCTCCGACATTCGGAGTGACAAATCCTAATCTCGAAATACGCCAACCCAACAAGTACCTTTGGAGACACCTGTAGAGCACCTTTATAATCACCCAGTTACGTTGTGACGTTTGGTAGCACACAAAGTGTTCCTCCGGTAAACGGGAGTTGCATAATCTCATAGTCATAAGAACATGTATAAGTCATGAAGAAAGCAATAGCAACATACTAAACGATCGGGTGCTAAGCTAACGGAATGGGTCATGTCAATCAGATCATTCAACTAATGATGTGATCCCGTTAATCAAATAACAACTCTTTGTCCATGGTTAGGAAACATAACCATCTTTGATTAACAAGCTAGTCAAGTAGAGGCATACTAGTAACACTTCTGTTTGTCTATATATTCACACATGTATTATGTTTCCGGTTAATACAATTCTAGCATGAATAATAAACATTTATCATGATATAAGGAAATAAATAATAACTTTATTATTGCCTCTAGGGCATATTTCCTTCAAAATGGTGAAAGAAAAAAGAAAAAGAACAAAGTAAAGTAGATACTAAAAAACCAATAGAAAACCACCTGGGAAGGAAACAATTTTTCATCCCTGGAAAGTTCCAGCAAAAAGGTCGACCATTTTTCCTCAATTAGGTTGCACGTCCTAGCTGACCATGAAGCTAGCCGTGGCAGAGTGGTTAATGATGCTACCCACCGCTACCGACGGCCGCTCCGCTACCTTGGACCGGACTCATCGATAGGGGTTGAGGAACAAGTTATCCACACAAACTCACCATTAATCCTGCATCAAGCAAGCGATCCCGCGGAGGTATAAAATCCAATCCATCTCTTGATGATTCAGTTTTTGTGAGTAGTTTATTTTTTAGATCAAGTTTACTTTTGGTGTGGATTTTTCTCAGGAGATTGCAGTCAGCTTGATATCGCGGCAAAATGCCAGTCAATCTTGCATCACAAGAAATATGTTGACTACAACCAAGGGACACGGTGATTTACACATTCTCTAGATGAGTACAATACCGCTAAGATTTCATAGGTTTACCCAAGGCATAGCAGAAGAAGCCACAATTCATCGTATTTGAAACAAATCATTGGCAGCAATTTCGCTGGTATGCTAGTTGGGCTGGGCCCAGATGTTGCTGCCCTGTGCAACAAGCCGCCGTTTAGTCGTACTGAGTAATAAATTGGGTTTTCGTACATCTTAACCCTTCTCCTAAAATTTGTTAACTCCCACAAACTAAAGCTGACAATCAGGACGGGTTTGATCAAGTCTAGCTCACACAGAGGCAATATAGGGTCGATTGCCTGCCTGTGACCCTACTCATGGGTCTTACATCGTCATGTGCCTGAACTCACCAGGTAACTCGACCGAATCAGGCACCCATCGGGCGCAAGTTTCCAATGGTCACAACGACCCAAATTATATGTACAAGATCCCCGCTGGTTTCAAAGGCAGGCGACCATTACCAGGGACGATCAACACAAGCCCTATGGAAGAGCGCAAACGGTAGTTTAACTATTTTGAGCACTATAAATAGTACACAATAAAGTAGTAAGAATTTATGTCATGTTTAGTAGTATGCTTAATTATGTTTAGCAATGTGTTGATGAACATGGAATTTAGTCATGGAGTTTCGTTTAATTACGTTTAATAATTTTCAAATGGTGTTCAAAATGAAGTTCAAATGCTTTTTTATGCAGGCTACATACCAAACGAAGAAAAGCAAGCATTTGTGGCGAGTGAGCTGAATAATGGTCATTCAATACAAAGTGCAAAGTATGCAAAAACTGTTAGCTGATTGTTGGTCTAAATAAGTATTTTGCATGCAATACCTAATAGACAAGTAATGCAACAATTTCAGGACAAGCCACTCATAGATACTATTTATATTGTAGAATTTTCTATTTAGGTTGCAGATAATTTTCCCTTTTATTTATTTGCACACAAGGAAGTCAAGAGTGCATTCCAGAAAACTCATTTAATATTGCAGCTCTATGCCATGATATCTAAGGAAACTAAAATAGACACAAAGACCAACCTATATTTGTAACTCATCAAAGTGGCACGAATTAATGCATGAAGACTTTGAATTTTATTCTTCTCCATTTGGCTCTAATTTATGAAATATTTATTAAACCAAAAAATAGGAAATGTCTCAAAAATAAAACAACAAATACATACACCTTGTACTATATATTTCAAATTTAGTGAAATTACATTTTCTATTGTTGAAGTTAAAATTCTATAATAAATCGCATCTTAATATATTGGTTGTACCATTGTTTAATTGTTAAGTATATTATAAAACTATAAAGGTTAAAATGATACATTTTAATTATAAACAAGTAGAAAATTTTGGTCTAAATAAAAATCTCATGAGTCTCTGCTTTCAAAAAAGGAAAAGATGAAAGTCTTATACATATCAAAATTGCATAAGAGCACTCGACGACAACATATATTGAAATCCGCCCCATCCAGTCATTTCAGTATTGACACTCAATATATTAGGTGTTTTGTATTCACATTTTAGTCGTCGTGTATTCTTTTTTCAATGCTGAGTATATCAGAACTACAGTTCACGCGGTTCTGTCATTCAAAAGAAAAAGTTTTCCGTAGATCTATACTTTCATATAGTTCACATCAAGTGCTCAGCCTCGATGAGGCTTGCGCAAGAACTAATCAAATAGAGTTGGGTGATAGTACTGTACTAATTAATCAATAGATCCATGGGTCTATATGTGTGCAACACAAGCACGGTCTCTATATGTCTTCTCCCCCATGTGGCCATGCCCACCCTCGGTGAGCCGCTTCTGCCATGCTTGGTGCCGTTGTGGCATGCATAATCCCAACATTGGCCCTGAGCCAAGGAGGTGGTGGTTCTCATTGGAGGCAAATACACCGCGAGATGATGACCCAGACATATTCTCCTTTTAGAAAAGAAGGATTACCCTGGCCTCTGCATCAAAGTGATGCATGCAGCCCCAACCCGAACATATGAACATGTACGTGTGGACCATATGATGCCACGTTGCCCCACACCACATTGTCAACGCATGAACATCCGCTTCAGATTTTGTCTCTAGAGTTTCGGTAATTGTGTTGTGTGGTTTCAGTTTTACCTGAACGAAAATATACTACTCACGTTATCCAGCAGTATTAGTGGATCTGGGCCATTGGATTGCCTTGAACGAAGGACTCATATTGTTCAGTAGGCACCGTAAAAGAACTCATAGCAAAGGATACCTTAGTAGGGCCACCGAGATGATCTCTGGGTCATTCTCCAGTACCAGTAGAACCCTTCATAGCTTAGCCGCTTGAACTATGATATTCTAAACATCATCATACTAAACACATAATAAATTTCTCTATAGAAATAGAATTTGATTCTGATCTTTAGATAGCAGTGTCACTCTCGACCACGACTAAACCAAAGCCGAGGCCCATCTCGACTTGAAATCACTGTACTTGTATTGTGCTCCATCTTTTTCTAAGAAATATATAGTGCACTTTTTACGGGAAAATGTATAGTACACTAGTGAAAGGATACCATAGCAGGGCCACCAAGACGATCTCTGGGTGCTTCTCTAGTACCATGGTGTAGAACCCTTCGTAGCTCAGCCGCTTGAACTCCGATCTTCTCAACAACATCATACTAAGCACATTAGAAATATGTTGAGAAAAATAGAAATTGATTCTGATATTCAGATAACAATGTCACTCGGAGCCCCAGCTAAACCACAAACGAGGCCCATCTTGACTTGAAATCACTATATTTGTAATGTGCTTCCCGCTTTCTCTACGAAATGTATGGTTCACTTTTTATGCGGAATTGCACAATACACTAGTGAAGCGAAGGATATACCTTAGCAGGGACACTGAGATGATCTCCTGGGTCCTCCAACACCTTGGTGTAGAACGCTTTGTAGCTCAGCCACTTGAATTCCGATCGACTCAACAACGTCATACTAAACACATAAGAAATTTGTCGAGAAAAATACAAATTGATTCTGATCTTCAGATAGCAGGGTAACTCTGAGCCCCAGCTAAACCACAAACGAGGCCCATATAGACTAGAAATAACTATACTTGCAATGTGCCTCCCTCTTTTTCTACGAAATGTATAGTACACATTTTATGGGGAAATGTACAATACACTAGTGCAGCGAAGGATACCTTGGCAGGGACATCGACACGATCTTTGGGTCCTCCAACACCATCGTGTAGAACCCTTTGTAGCTCAGCCGCTTGAAATCCGATCTTCTTAACAACTTTATACTAAGCACATAGGAAATTTGTCAAAAACAATAGAAATTGATTGCAATCTTGAGATAGCAGTGTCACCCTGATGCTTGTTCCTTTGCCTGGTAGAGAGAGCTTCGTCTAACATACTGGAGGCCCATAAATGGCCCGATGGAATGAAGTGAAGTGAAGGATACCATAGCAGGGCCACCCAGACGATCTTCGGGTCCTTCTCCACTAGCAGGGCCACTACTGAAGTGAAGGATACCATAGCAGGGCCACTGAGACGATCTTCGGGTCGGTGTAGAACCTTCCGTACCTCAGCCATTTGAACTCTAATGTTCTCAACAACATCATAGTAAACACATAAGAAATTTGTCTAGAAAAATAGAAATTGAGTCCGATCTTCAGATAGCAATGTCACTCTGAGCCCCAACTAAACCACAAATGAGGCCCATATGGACTTGAAATCCCTTTAGTTGTAATGTGCCTCCCTCTTTTTCTACGAAATGTATATCCCACTTTATATGGGGAAATGTACAATACACTAGTGCAGCCAAGGATACCTTAGCAGGGTCACCGAGATGATCTCTGGGTCCTCCAACACCATGGTGTAGAACCCTTCGTAGCTCAGCCGCTTGAATTCCGATCTTCTCAACAACATCATACTAAGCACATAGAAAGTTGTTGAAAACAATAGAGATTGATCCTGATCTTTAGATTGCAGTGTTACTCTGAGGCTTGTTCCTTTGCCTGACAGAGAGTGCTTTGGCTTAACATACCCGAGGCCCGTAAACAACCCGGTGGAGCATGTCGATGCCTATGCGCCGGTCCTTGACAGGGTTGAAACACTCATCCAGCACGCCCAGTGCCACCGTCAGCTTCGTATTGCACTCCAACACTTCTACAGGCTTCCTGGTGTCCTCAACCTTAAGCATAGGACATGAATAGTTGTATTTGTCGACACTGTTCATCTCTCCCGCCATCTCTGACGGCTTCGCTATAATCTAAAATAAGCAAGTCCAAACTGTCGGCGCCAATGTCATTGTAGTAGTAGTATGATCATGAGTTTGAATGTTAAAATTCTTGCAAAAACAGGTTACAATGTTAAAACACCATAATTAAAGTGAGAAAGCCTGGTTTTATGACAAAGGGTGAATTTTATTGCCTAAAAAGGAGTATCAAGAGGGTACAAACCTAAAGAACAGCCTCTGGATAGTTAGGATGCACACAGCCAACACCAATGCATGAACACAAAAAGCACGCCAGCAAATGAAAAAATCATATAAGACGAAAGCTATGTGTAGGCGAGGAAAGAAGAAAAATCCAAAGTGATTAGATCCGCGATCGGAAAACTAGAACAATGATCATATCCCCACCAACCATCTCATGACACCACACAGACAAGGAGGTTCTTTAATAGCAATGGCTTCAATAAGGGAGCAACACTCAAGCGTCGCCATCACTGGATCCAACCACCAAGCCAGAATCATGGTTTTCACGCTGAAGAATCAATCAGAGCATATCTGAGCAATGCCTTCAACAAGATAACGATGTAAAAAACATTGCCATTACGAAGTATAACCATCTCGGGTTAGGTCTAGGCTTCCACACCGGAGCTCATGACCGGGTGCTCGAGTAGCATTATCATCGAAGTCACTCAAGTGTTGCTGCCACCACTTTTCTATGATTCCAACATCTACATGCAATGCAACCGTCGCCGTTCACAATCATTCCTCCCCGTGAAATCGTCGACCATAATTTGCATCTCACAGCTGAAGTCAACCACTGGATCTTGAGCGATGAACACTCCTGAAGATCTTGTGGTGTCACGCCATCGTGGGGCCATAGTAGGTCACTGCAGCAAAGTTTGCAGTACTCCGCACTCGGTCGAACGGATCTGGATCACCACCACCAAGCCTTGCACCATAGTGTTGCTGGTCGGTCACCTCGCTCGCGGAAGTCTAGCACCTCGCCGTCGCGGTTCACCTGCCAGCAGAGAGCCCTACGCACCTCATGTCCCGGCATGCCAACCATCAAACATGGGTCGCCGCCCCAATTTCGGGCGCTACAGCCAAGCAGCCGAGCACCGGCCGCCACATCAAATGGTTGTCGTGAGCATGATGAGCTGCCGACATGACCACCAGAACTGGGCATCGAGCTCGAATCTCTCGTGCGGCAGGCCGCCCCTTGAACCATCACACTGGACCTCCCCGCCGCGTCGCCGAGGAAGGTCGCCACTAGATCCGCTGCCCCGGCTTCAGCTATCGTTCCGTGAGTATGCCACATCGGCCAGGGCGACGCCACACGAGAAGGGGTCACTCTATCGCCGCTGTTCACTGGGGCGGGCTTTGCCCGATGTCTTCATCCGGTAGCGGCCAGGTCCGATGAGATGAGGGAATGGACTGGGCAGCGGTGGCTGGGTTTGTCTGTGCCGCGCTCCCTAAAGAGTGATGCGAGTGCCTTTTCAGGATTGGACGGTAATTGTAGTAGATTATTTCCTTCCGGTGATTGATAGAATTCATTAAGCATGAATAAGATATCATCACCAACTAAATGCCAATAGAGCTTGTAAAATTCTACCAAAAAGCCATCTAGCCTAGCAGCCCCATTATGCTACATGTAGAAACTACTTTCGAATTACTTATCGCGGAAATGGATAGAAATGGATGTACATAAAACTAATATATATATTTTTTGAAACGGAGGCAAAAACTTTGCCTCATCCATTAAATAAGAGAGAATAGAGTTTGTTACAAATCACCCACGACACCACATGAATTATTACTCTCACGATATGCAAGACCCTAATTTTTTGCACCGGCAGTGACCCAAAGGTTGGCCTTGCAACAAGTAATTTGGGTCGGAGGGACTACTATACTAGTCTCTGCTAACGGAAGTCACATAGCCAAACATCCACAACCCCAGTCCTGTACACATGAAGGAAACTCAGCTAAACCACGAGGCCCATCTCAACTTGAATTTACCGTATGTGTACATTACATTCTTTTCGCAAAAATAATGTGTACAAGTACATCCTTTTAAAAAAAATGTACGATGCACTTTTTATCGGAAAATGCACAACAACATAGTGCAGCCAAGGATACCTTAGTAGTACCTACCTTCAGTAAATGCAGTTTGAAATGGTGCAATTACTTTATCAGTTACATAGCTAGATAGCTCCATTATTTTCCAAGTTCATAAATTTTTGAACGAACAATACATTTAACAAACATTAGGCCTATATAATTGACTGGTATCAACACCAACACTTTGAGTAACAAAGTTAAAACACCATAGAAAATGAGTAGGACTGGTCTACCTTGACAAAATTCATTAAACATGAATAAATTATCATTACCAACTAAATGCCAATAGTATTGGTGAGTCATAAGGGAAACTAGATCATTGATGGCGCGCGTTGCTGCGCCCATCTATTTGTACAATGAAATGATAGGAATTTTGCTAAATATATGACCATATGAAACATATTAAATGCGTAAATATAACCATACATCAGTTAGTAATTTGAGGAGATCTGGCAAGATTCAGACATACAAATTGGCTTGGTATAACAATGTACACAACAATTAAGATAGTAAATACGCCTACTCAGCACTACCAAGACAAATAATAAGCAGAGATTGTATACATGCTACATAAATGGCATCTTCACAAGCCTCTACCAAAGGGCTACCATGTTTGGAAACAAAGAAGAAATAGGGGAGCCTTATGCATCTGGTCACAAAAATGTAAAACTCCCATGGAGACAGCATAACTGATATAGCGAGCACCATCATGTGCCAGCTCTAGTAGAAAAAGGCTCATTTGTCCCGGTTCATGAGGCCCATTTGTCCCGGTTCCTAGCATGGATCCAGTACGTCCTTCTTGAAGCTCTCAACCTAGATATCATTGCTTTTATGCGCTAGTACTGAAATAAATTTCAGCAAAGAGTCGGTCAAATTTTATCGCATGAAAACCTACATACAGAAAAAACGTAACTTGAATCCTCTTTGACAACATAATATCCGTTCAACTTGAAACAACCAAACTTTCTACACTATTTGTTAAAAAAATTGAGTAATAACAGTCTAGCCTGATTGGCACACTTCTTCTGTTCTTTCACCTGACACGGAGCCATCACAAGTTTGACCTATCACTAACACGGCAGTGAAACCTTGTCTGACAACCAAATACAATGTCCTAAGTTTAAACTCGGCCAGACATATTAAGAACTTTTTATCTCTAGGAACTATATACTGAAGAGGAGACGTTCTAAACAAATAGACATTTACAGGAATCTGCAGCAAACATTGCTTTCTGGTAAATAATTTGGCATACCTTGGAACAGTAATAAGCAACATTTGTATTTATGAGGAATGGGAAAATCAAATGGAACAGATCTTTGTGTTTGCGAGGCCAGCTTATAAGTTCAATCGGGTTCACTCCAAATATTAGATAGTGAGTGTACTCTACTAATACCACATGTACTCGTGAATTAGAGCAAAAAAATCATACCTAGTTTATAATCTTCATGTAGTACTACTGCTACTCATGATTGAAAAGGGACCACATGATTTAGAGATAGATAATCTACATAATGTGAAAAATAAATTTTGGATGCTGACATATACTGTAACAAAATTCAAGATACTCACATACTCTATTATATTGTACATGATAATTTGCTAACTCCAGCAAAAATAGCAATTCTTTTGCTTTCAGGCACATAATTAGCTAAGTACAAGAGGGGCGATATCTAGGAAAAGAGAAAATGGTAAGTACTAAATGTTTCCAGCCGAGGGACTTCAGAATCATGTACTTACGCTGGAACCAAGTTGATGCTCCATTCCTATCTTAGCATCCATCTAAAACTCAATAGGTGGTACATATTGGAGTCATTTGATTTATAACATGGAAGAAGTTGTTAAATTAGGTATTGCGATTACACAAAGTAATCGGTTACCTTGAGATTTAGAATAATAATATTAAACAACTGACTGCATTCAGATTAGAACATTACAATATGTATAGTAACAGATTTATGATCTGTCAGATAGACGACCCTCCTACTCTAAAAGTAGTTAAGTCAAAATATAGTCAAGGGATTGCCTATTAGTTCATCCACATGTAAACAAAGTGAATTCATTAAGAATCTAGCAAAAATACATTGTAACCTCTTTTGCCATGATTCCTGAAGCAACACATATGCATGGTGGGAGATGAGGTCTACCAACACATTGACATTGAACTTATTTCATGCCTAATTCGAAGGAACAAAGACATAGAACAATAAGAATTCTACCCAAAATATATTTAAAAAATCTTTTCTTGATGTGTAATTAATCATAAAATATTAACCCATGAAAGAAACAGGAAGGAATCAAAACTTCAATAGTATAAACAATGGAATCACCATAGAAGTGATATCGATAGGAATTTGATTGGGGTTGAAGGGATTTCAAATGGGATACACGTACATAGTAAAATGCTTGGCTAACACAAAAATCCTAGCTTATAACTGATTAGTGTAATAATCTTGCAACAGCAAACCAATACTGACAGACAGTAACATTATCTTCCACTTGGAGCAAAGATTCAACTCTGCTTCATAAAATAAAACTCAGAGCGGGCAACTTCTTGTATGCAGCACTGAAACGTGATCACTAAGATACTCTTCCTGGTTTTTCAAATTGGTTGTTTCAACACATGAAAACTAAAAAGAACATAACTAAATACAAGTGCATAACAAGACTATGAGGATGATGGCATGATGTTACTAAAACTGCAAAGAGTAAGCCATCATTATATTTTGCAACGACCAATTAACTATATTAATTAAATGATACGATTGCAAAAGGAAAAGTGGTAGGAAGATCTAGCAATACCTGAACAGTAGTTTCCTCCACAAAAAATTCATTTACCTCATAGCAGAACGCTTTGACCTGCAATTGGCTCTACCAGTACAAGAGAAAATTCACAGATTGAATGAAATATTGTTCGGGGATGAGTGGAAGACCGAGAGAAACAAAGTTTGCAAAGTTGTATGAAGGTGTTACCTTGGAGGAGGGAATTTGACATCAACGTGTAGAGGAGAGGGTGTCATGACGTGTATATAATCACCCAAACCAAATCCCTTGATGCTGCTCGTTGTAGCGCGTTTGTGCTGGTTGTGCACCTGCGAGAGGTGCCAGATCCACAAGGCTAGTGTCAGAAACATAGGGTCAGGCTGGATGGCAGCGGCGCCGACGTTCCACCTTGAAGGACGGATCTGAGCATTCCAGGTAGACGGAGAACATGCCGTCGAGGAGGCGAAGCGACAGAGATGGTCGGTGCAGCCATCTGGCAAGCTGGGGGTTGCCGATAGAAAACGAGAACGAGGGAGACGCACCACTGCTCGAGGTCGTGGTGGGCGGCGGTGCCTGGAAGGCGACGTCGCGTCCAGCCGCCCGGATCGCCATGACCCTCGCGCCGGGACCGTTCGCGGCCTAGTCACCTAGGTCGACCAGCAATGGGAACAGCCGCCAGCCGCCGCGTTTGGTCTTGGGAACAAAACGGTGGCTTCACGAAGGGGATGGTGCTGCAGGCCCATTAGGCCCAATTTAATCTGAGACGCCGAAAAAAGCGACCAGGGCAGCGGCCCATGACAATTAGCAATCCCTAATGGCGAACAAGGCCAGATAAGGAGCGATTTACAGTAAATCTGACGACTGAAAATGCTCAAGATTGATGATCCGATGGCTACGGGCGCTGATGGCCTGAGACGGCAGGAAAAGTGCTCAGTTTTAATGTTTTTAAATTCATCTAGCCAAGTATCCTTATTATGCATCATCCGGAAGCCAAGTGGCATGACATGCAAGAAAGAAAAAAGAAAAGCTAATTTTTTTTTCATGGATCTCGACTAAGACTTGATTAAGTCTCAGTCGACCACTGATATTTAGCAACCCGCTATACTAATCTCCTCTAATGTAAATGACGTACGACAAAGATTCAGAAGCTCCCCTAAAAATAATCCCCTGATAACATAAACATAAACTGGAATTCCCAAACCATGTCCCAGATACGCATATATTGATGTAAATAAGTTTCAAATATCAAAATTTCAATAGTGATCAGTCCAAATACCCAAATTTCAGAGTAATCGGTAAAATTTTCCGCCTTTTCGAAACGAACAACATGTAGCTATAAATTTCAGTACTCAAATAAAAAAAGGCACAAAAAAAATCTTCAGAAGTCTCGTCGTCATTGCGCGCAACACCAGCCTGCCTGATTACTTGTTCATGCCGAGGCGGAGACTGGCGCCGTGCGCAGCAGGTGCGTAGCTAGGCATCTGGAACACGCTCGAGCCCACCGCCTCGCCGCCGCAGGACCGCCGGCCGCTCGTCCCCGGGGCACCAACACCCAGCCCCCTCACGGCGGTTGCCAGCGGGTCGGCGCCAGACGGCGGCGGGAACGCAATCCCGGCGACGAGGTCGGTGAAACTGGAGAGCGGCCAGCTCATCTCCAGGAACGCCAGCTCGTCCTCAGTCATCGGCGGCGCCTCTTGGCAATCCTCATCGCCGTGCGCAGCCTGCTGCCTGGCGATGTGCTTCTGCAGCATGACGGTGCCGGTGACGACGACCATGCTGAGCCTCTTGGTCTCCTCCCTCAGCCGCGGCTCCATGGGCGCGAAACCGAAGGACCTCTTCCATGTGTCCACCACCTCGGTCACCGCCGGAATCACCAGCTTCTCCACCTGCACCGTCGCCAGCACCTGGCAACACAAGTGATGCATGCACATGCGTCAGTGCAAAATTTACAAGCGATCTTTGGACCGTCATTGCAAAAATGGTGGTTGTTCTCTTGATCTGTGAACCACCTGCTCGACGGCCTTGACGAGGCGGCCCATCATCCCCTGCCTCCGGTAGTGCGGCAGCGTGCCCGCGAACGGCATCTCTGCCAGTTTGTTGCCATGGAACCTGCAAAGTAAATTAAGAGGCGAACTTATCTCAGCCAGGCGTGTTCATCTCCATACATTTTTCGGTTTTGGATGCTATGTACTCCATCAGCCTACAAAGTTAATTACGGTACATGCAGCTAAAATGCTCGAGCAAATTAAGAGTAGTATGACTGTCTTCTCATCTACAGTACTTGACACTCATTTGGCTAGCCAAATGTTTTGTACATTTTGTTTTATGGGAAATTGAAGATTTGGTCGGGAATATGCTATTAAAAAAAAGGTTGGTTGGTGATGAGGACATGGCTACCTTGGATACGACCAAAATAGTGCTTTATTTTTGTGTGGTCATTTCTATTTATGTTATGTAGGATAAAAATACTTCAGCTATTTTTTATTTTATATCAAATTGCAGGATTATTGGACACTTGTACAAACCACACATCTGCCTCCATCAGTTGGGAACAAACACCCACCCTTGCTTACATATAAAAGCCCGACACTATGTGGACATCATCATACATGTGCGTGCGCGGCTGTGTCTAGCCCGCAGTGAGACACAAGTGAGTCTCGCCTCAAGGATGCCCTAAATATACAGCTTTTGATATTTTTTAATTTCTTTTCAAAAAAAACATGAATCCATATATTTAAAAAACTTAATATAATTAATTTTGAAAAAAAAATTCACTCAGAATTTAAAAATATGTTCTGTTCATTTTTTTGTACTGTAATTTCTAAAAAAAATATAGCATTAAAAAATTGGTTCATGCATTCTAAAAAAGTATGTGACATTCTTGAAAGATATTATACCATGTAAAAAAAGTTTGTGTAATTAAAAAAAATCGTACCATTCAGAAAATATAAAATATGTTTGTGACATTCTATAAATTTTTACCTGTTTTGTTTTTTTCCTCAAAAAAATCTTTAGTGTACCTTCATCTTTTGTTCTTTCGAAAAATGTATAGTGCACATCTTAAAATCATAAATTACATCTATAAATAACTTAAAATTACTATATCTGTTTTTTTTTGCCTCAAAAAAATCTCTAATGTACATTCATCTTTTTTTTCCTTCGAAGAAAATGTTAAGTACATAGGTGCAGCGAAGGATACCTTAAGAGGGCCACCGAGATTATTTCTGTGTCCTTCTCCAGCACCGTGGTGTAGAAACCTTCATAGCTGAGCCGCTTGAACTCGGACCTACATACTCAACAAACACCATCGTCATCAGAAACAGATCAGAATTGATTCTTATCTTCAGATAACAGTGCCAATCTGAAGCAACCAATCAGGTTTTCTTCAAACAGAAGTGCCACCCCCTGATGAATCTTCATTTGCCTGGAGTGACATTGTGAGAGAGATCTTGAGCTTACCCGAGGCTGTAGACGGCCTGGTGCAGCATGTCGACGCCGGTGCGCCGGTCCTTGACGGGGTTGAAGCACTCATCCAGCACGCCCAGAGCCACGGCCAGCTTCACATTGCACTCTAAAACGTCGGCGGAGTCCCCGGAGTCTTTCTGGATCTTCAGCAGGGACCAGGAGTAACCGTCCTCATCGGCGGTGTTCGCCGCCCCCGCCATCTCCGTCAGCTTCGCTGCAATCTGAAATTAGAAAGCCCACACTCTCTGTCAATGTCATCTTGTTGCAGCAGTTTCAACAGTACTATACGAGTGTTGCTGGAAGCAAAAATGGATGTTTCAGCGACTGTTTCCACCTTGTTGCAGGTTTCGCTGCAGAATGGCCCGATCTCGTGCCCGGCGAACAGCGACGTGCGGCAGTGGTTGTGATCTGCATGGAAGCATGCAGAGACGTCGTCAGTGCAGTATTTTTTTTTTCAACAGTATGAGAGATGATCATGGCGGTGATCATGGCGGATTGCTTACACTTGCGGGCGCACTGGTGGCAGGTGGAGGGGGCGCCGTCGCTGGCGGAGCAGAGGAAGCAGCGGCAGTAGTGGCATGCCCAGGAGCCGTCGGGGACGCCCTGCACGGCGACGCACTCCGGGTGGAAGGTGGACGGGCAGCTGTCGCAGCACAGCAGCTGCCCGCCGTCCGCGCACACGCCGCACGCGTCGTCGCTCCGGTCGCCGCCGCCGTCGACGGCGAGGGCGCGAGCTCCTCCCTTCCTCCCCTGCTTGGCGAGCAGCTGCAGCGACCGCTTCTTCGCCTGCGCGCTCCGCTCCCTGTCCTGCTCCAGCGCCGCCCGCGCCCCCTCCTCCGCGCGGAAGATCTTCACGCGCTCCAGGTCCCACGCCTCCCGCAGGCACCGCAGCAGCGGCTTGCCGGACATCAGCAGCAGCCTCTCCCACGGCGCCGACGACCCGTCCGCGGAGCCGGCGTGCGACGCGAAGGCCGGCAGCGCCATCGCCGTCGCGCCGTCGCAGCAGCTGCACTGGATGCCCGTTCTGGTCACCGCGCCGGACACGACCTTCGCGGTTATGCTCGCCTTGTCCTCCGGCCCCGGCACGTAGAAGACCTGCTCTCTCTCCTTAAGCACGCCGGCGTCGATCAGCCATGTCAGCACCGTGTGCTTCTTTTCTGGCGTCGCCGCCGCCGTGCCGGGCGTGCTGTTGCTGTCGTTCATCCTTGCGACGAGGCTGCACCGTGTGGCGCTGCTCGGCGTCGGCGATGGCGAGGCCGCGGCCGGGGCGGCGTTCCTCCTCTTCCTGCCGCTGCTTGGAGGCGAGACGGTCTTTGGCTGGTCGTTCCCTGGGGCGCTGGGATTCGTGGCCGCCGGTTTGTCGGCGGCGGGTTTCCTGCCGGGGACCTTCTTGGGTCTCACCAGAGTGCTGCTCCCCTTGGGCGCGCGCGGCTTCCGTAGGCGGCCGTTCGGCGACTTAGCGGCGGCCTTACCTTTGCGGACGGCTCCCGTGGACGGAATAGCGAGCACAGGGCCCAGAAGCGCCACGGCGGTATCGCCGTTGCCGGCGCCGGCCGGCGTCACGTTCTTGCCCGCCCCGTCGCCGTTGCCGCCGATCGTTGGCGCGTTCTTGCTGGTCCCGGCACCGTCGTCAGCAGGGACGATCTGGAGCGACCTCTCGCTCGTTGGTTTGCCGCGGCCAGCGCCAGTATCCTTGGGAAGATGGTCGCCGCCGGCGTCTCTCTGCCCGGCTACGGCGGTGCCGCTGCCGCTGGCCCCCGGTATCCGTGGTATCCGTGAAGATGCGAAAGGTGGTTGCATCCCACGGCCTCTCCCGGAGGTGGAGAACGGCGGCGGCGTGCCCTGCACGTAGCTCTGCAGCCACGGCGGCCGGGAGGAAGCGCCCCACCCCGCCAAGACCATGAGCTGCTGCAGCAGGTGCGGCGACGGCATCGACTGCGTGGACGGAGCCCGCATGGCAATGGGCACCGGCGGGGCGGCACCGGTGGCCGGAGGGCCGTAGGTGGTCATGGCGCGCACCGACGTCGAACGCCACAATGCCGAGGCGTCGGCCCGTGGAGACGGCAGCTGCCGATACGCCGTCGCGCCGTTCGTTGGGGCGGCGCCTCGTGGAGACGGCAGCTGCCGATACGCCGCCATGCCGTTCCCTTGCGCGACGCCGTTCGCTGGAGCGGTGGCTCGCGGGGACGGGAGCTGCCGATACGCCGTCGCACCGCTTGCTTGTGCGGCGCCGTTCGCCGGAGCGGCGGCTCGCGGAGACGGAAGCTGCCGACCGCTTGCTTGCGCGACGCCTTTCGCCGGAGCGGCGGCTCGCGGAGACGGAATCTGCCGATGCGCCGTCGCGCCTTTCGCCGGAGCGGCGGCTCGCGGAGACGGAAACTGCCGAAACGCCGTCGCGCCGTTCACTGGAGCGGCGGCGCGCGGAGAAGTGAGCTGGCGATACGCCGTCACGCCGTTCCCTTGCGCGACGCCGTTGGCAGGAGAGGCGGCCCGTGGGGACGGCATCTGCTGGTACGCCGCGCCATTCCCCGGTGCAGCGGCCCGTGGAGAAGGCAGCTGCCGATACGCCGCGCCGCTGGGCTGCCCAGCGTCAGAGCCTCCGCCGCCGCCGCTGCTGGAGTTGAGCACGTGGAACTGGCCGTCACCGGCGGCGTGCTCCGACCTCCCGGGCGCCGGCGGCGAAGTCATTCTGCTGGGTGATCGACGAGGAGACGAACGACACGAGAGTGCACTCGTTTCTCTTTCCACGGGGTGATCGATCGATCGATCCACGGGGCCGGGGTAAAAGAGGATGCACATTAACACGAGATGATAACAATGGCTCCGGTTGTCACCCAGCACCACGCGGTAACATAAACCGCGGGGATCATCAAGGGCATTATTGGTTACTAATAAGATGAACGGATGATGATCAACGAGGGCTAAAACAGGAGGCAAATTAAAGCATGCCAGCATGCGTGCATAAAGCTGCGTTGGCAACAAAAGCTAGCATGGATACAGTGGGACGGTCATTAAGAGCATTGGCAAGGGCATTACTAGCTGCTAAACAACACGTCCGCGGTTATACCATTCCCAAATTCACTCTTACTACCCACCCTGCCAAGCCGTCCGATATGATCATCCGGTGGTCTAGGTGACGCGTATGCGTGCCCTAGTTAGATGCGCACGAACCATAGTTTTAAATAGCGCGCTAAGCCTTTTAACGGTGGACCTCTTCTAAGCGCTATATCATGCTATAGCGGAGCTATATCATGCTATTTAAAATGTTTGTTCATGTGTTTGAATGAAAGTCCCTTACCGCAAGACCTCTTGTAAATGCTATAGCGTGCTATAGCGAAGATACATACAAGGTGTTTCCACCTTGCTATATGTGGGTGGAATCCACTTGTGCATGAATATTGACATCCTTCCATTTTCTGAAATTAGTATAAATTTTAATAATTTACTTATCTTGCCGGTTGGTGTTTCGGGCTTCTAGTCCGCCTGATCTACCCACTCTCCCGCGACCTCCCTTCCCCGCATCGCCGCCACTCCCGCCGCCGCTTCCTCCACCGCTTCCCTTAGCCAAGGATATGCTTCCTCGCTGGCACGGACCCGCGGTCCAGCAGTCCCCCCCCCCCCCTCGCCCGGCAGGAGTTGGAGCCGCCTCGAGATGACGCTCCCGTTCGTTTACGAGGCGTTCGAAGAGATGTTGCGGCCGATTGGATCGATGCCACGGGAGGCGTTGGAGGCGACGAGAGAGCGACAGCGATTGGAGAGGGATGCGCGACTTCGCGACGACACCTTCTCGGGGACCTATGCGTGTGGGACTGGAATGACGCGTTGCAGGCGACGGAGGAAGACCGGATCTCGTGTTCCAGATGGGAGAGGTATGCGCAGGTCTGTCGAGCTCAAGCGGATCGAGAGCAGGATAATCTAGCGAGGCGGATCTACTTCGAGACCACGGATTCCGAGAGGACAAGGACGTCGCAGTCCCTCGTTCGCCGCCGGTGGGTTTCATCCTCTAAGCGGAGCAGGAGGCTAGATCAGCAAGGTGGATCCCCTCCCTTATCTGTTCCCGGAACCATCAGGGGATTTAGGGGATTTCACATCTCTCCTCTCGCCGGAGTTGGCCCGCCAATTTACTCGTGGGAAGAAGCCAGGTGTTTCGGTCAATGGTCCTCAGAAAAAGGGTGCTAGGGTGTTGGATTCATGTATTGCAAGTCGGTGGCCGATTTTGGGTGACGCGGCAACTGGATGGAGATGATGTTTGTTCTAATGGCGAGGAGGATCAGGACTGCTGAACCTCTTATTTGGTTACCTTTGGGGACGCATTGGATTGTGCTCAAAAGCAAGCTAGGAAGAACAAGGTGAACATGCAGAGATCAAAGGTGGATATTGTTGCAAGCTATCTGAAATGCAAATGTGCTCAAATTCCCACAAATTTGATGCCGCTGGACTTTAGGTATGTGAGCACTGCTCCAGGTCACATGTTTGCTCCTACTGTTTCCCTATTCTAATTCAGTCAGTAACACTAGTCCATGGCTTCAAATTCTTCGAGGAAAGCCAATGGAAGTAGGTGTTGGGCCCCGATCCACTTTGGTTGCCCATGGGACATGATGGATGAGTTCAACGTCTGGCAATCGCTGGACTAGACGAGGCGCCACTCACCACTCGATCGCCGACACGAAAAGATGGGGATTTAGGATACTTTTTTTTGTTTCAATTCTCACTTTGGGTCACATGAGTCCAAATTATGTGATGATTTTGATAGTTGTTATTGGCCCACATGCTAGGCTTTTTGGAATTTTACCACGTTCGCGCATTACTTTTTGTCCGTATTCCGCAGGTGATGTCATTTGGAGCAACTAAAATTTTATGGAAGGAATTCCAGAAAATGTTGGTGGAATCAGGTTATTTAATGTGATAATCAACTACCATAAAAGAATGAAGCAAAGGGGCCAAGGGAGGAGCTCATGTGGCGCCTCCAGAGCCAAAGACAGCCTATCCTACGAGCGTGCCCACTCGTATGAGCGGTCATACGAGGTGCCAGCGCTGATCCAACATTTTCCCCCTCATCCGGAAGGAGATGGATCCACCTCGAGATACCACTGCCCTCGTCTACGACGCGTTCCTCGGGATGCTGCGGTGGACTTGCTTGATGCCACGTTACGGTGAGGGGTTCTCGGAGATGCTACGAGGGATAAGCTGAATTATGTTGCTGCATCATTGTCATGGTGGGGCGGATGTACCTTCGGATTTGTTCGTCGGGAGCTGCGGTCTCTTTGCCGGCAGCTAGCCATGTTATGGGCGGACCTTTTACGTACTGGACCGAGTATGGAGGAGAGAAGGATTGAAGATCACATGGTGGAACTCGCGTACAGGGAGGAGATCATGGCGAGGCAGCGATCACGTATTTTGTGGCTGCCTGAGGGAGACAGCAACACTAAAAAAATTCAGAGGAAAGCTAGTGCTCACAGAGCTAAAAATAAGATTAGACAACTTGTACGCCAAAACGGAACTACATGTACAGATCCAAACGAGTTGACTAGTATGGCTACTGAATTTTATGCTAATATGTACACATTTGAAGGTACTCCACCATTGGTATGGAGGAGTCTTATCCCATATGTTTCCGACAAAAGCACCAGGCCCGAACGGTTTTTCAGCACACTTTTTTAAAAGCACTGGGATTTATGTGGTGATGAAGTTACCATGACGATTATCAGAGTGCTTGATGGTGTAGATTGACCAGAGGAGATAAATAACACGTTAATCATTTTGATTTCCAAGATAGCAAGTCCAAAAGTTTGAGAACAGTTTCGGCCTATAAGCCTTTGATGTGATCTACAAGATTGCATCAAAGGTTCTTGCAAACAGGTTGAAAACCATTCTCCCCGATATCATCTCTTAAGAGCAGTCAACTTTTGTCCCTGGACGTCTCATCACAGACAATTTCATTACAGCTTATGAATGTATGCATTATATGAAAACCAGGAGGGCTAAAGGCAACAAATTTTGCACGCTCAAATTGGACATGATGAAGGTCTATGATAGATTGGAGTGTTCTTACTTGCGGGCAGTTATGCTCAAGATGGGGTTTAGTCCCTGGTTCACTGAAACTGTTATGAGGTGTGTGTCATCGGTTCCCTTTTCCGTTTTATTTAATGGTGGAACTTTGGATGTTTTCATGCCTACTCGTGGCTTGTAGCAGAGGGGGCCCTATATCGCAAATTGTTCCTGCTTGCATCTGAGGGGCTATCTTGCTTGCTCAAGGCACAATGAGGGGTGCGGGGGATAGCAGTGACGCCAAACGCCCCTTCGGTTAATCATCTGCTTTTCGCTGATGAGAGTTTACTCTTTTTCGAGGCTAATGAAGCTAGTGCTACACGAGTGATACGTATGGACAGAGAATCAATATGGACAAATCAATATGGACAAACCTTAAGCTGGTTTTCAGTGTCCTCGACACACTTCAACAGGGTAGCCTTTTCAGACTCAAAGGTTTTCCTTTCAGCTTCAAAGCTGACCTTCATTGTTTCTAAGTCTTTCAAAGAAGACCTTAAGCTCGATTCTGCCTTGGCGCATTCAGCTTGTTGAGTCTCAAGACTTTTTTGTAAGTCGGCGAAGTTTGACTCGCCCAAACTTAAAGCTTCCTGCAAATTTAAGAAGGAATTGGTTCAAACCAAGAAGGCAATATGAGCAGGCTAGTTAGTATTCCCTCCGTCCGGAAATACTTGTCGGAGAAATAGAAAAAAATGAATGTATGTGGAACTAAAATATGTCTACATACATCCATCTCTCCGACAAGTATTTCTGGACGGAGGGAGTAGTTGACAAAGATATTATGACAACTATATTCAAGTCCCAAGCACATTGCAAGCAATATCCTTGGCACTTGGGGGCTAATGTACATTGTTGTCTTTTTCAAGGAAGACCCAGCTCAACATGAATAGCTAAGTCCGCCCTTGGGGGCGACGGAAAGGCTATTTAAGGTGGTTATAGAACAAAGACCTCGACGTATCATTTAACATGATAACCCGGCCCTTAGGGGCTACACTCAGATTTTGGTTTACAATCAAAGACCCGACTCATTTCTTAGATATAAGTCGGCCCTTGGGGGCTACATGGCCAAGTTTTTTCTTGAAGTCTTTATCATATTCAATGTTTCATATAATCAAGACTTGGGGGCTAATGCATGCATATATAGTAAAAGCAAGAGGATATACCTCATATTTCCTTTTCATCATGCCAACCAGGCTGGCTTCCATGTCTCGGCTAGTAGCCAGGCGGCTTAAATAGTCCGAGTGCAGCTCATCAATGCTAAGGTTTTCAAAGTTGGACAACTCAAGTTTCAGTTTGCCCCGAGCCACAATGGGTGTCTCCTCTTTAGCTGAGTGTTTGGTTAGCAATGTTAAAGCTCGGGCTGTAAGATTGTTTGGGAAGCGTAGAACCCTTTGTCTCAGGCCGCATGTATATATTGAGGCAAAAGCCTTGGTAAACAAGTTACAGAGAGAGATTACAGAGAGAGAGATCGAGAGAGGAGGAGGAGATCGACCGGGAGGGAGATCGTTACAGGAGTCTCTCAGGATAAGGAGAAGAAGAGATAGATACAAGTTTAAACACCTCCTATCCTTATACAACAATTCCAACACTCCCCCTCAATCTAAACCTCAAGCCTTGCTAAGGTTGAGATTGTACTTGAACTCATCCAATCTCCTCTCAGTCAATGGTTTAGTAAACCCATCTGCAAGTTGATCCCCTGTAGGAATGAATCGTATCTCAAGTAGCTTGCGAGCTACTCTCTCTCTGACAAAATGAAAGTCCACCTCAATGTGTTTGGTTCGTGCATGGAATACAGAATTTGCTGAAAGGTAAGTTGCACCAATATTATCACACCATAACCGTGCAGCCTTCGGAGCTTTAATACCAAGCTCATAAAGTAATGTTTGTATCCACATCACTTCAGCTGTAGCATTTGCTAACGATTTATATTCAGCCTCTGTACTTGATCGTGAAACAGTAGCTTGCTTCCTTGCACTCCATGACACAAGGTTAGATCCCAGAAATACAGCAAAACCACCAGTAGATCTTCTGTCATCAGCACATCCTGCCCAGTCTGCATCAGAATATGCAGTAACAAGCAAGGAAGAGGACTTGACAATCTGAAGTCCAAGCCCTTGAGAATACTGAAGGTACCTTAAGATCCTCTTAACTGCTGTCCAATGAGTAGTTCTAGGCGCATGCAAGTATTGACATACCTTATTCACTGAGTAAGAAATATCTGGTCGTGTAAGTGTTAGATATTGCAAAGCACCAACAACACTTCTATAATTTGTTGCATCTTCTGGACCAAGAATTTCTCCACTGTCAATTGTGAGCTTTTCTGAGGTGGAAATTGGTGTGCTAACTGGCTTGCAATTCTCCAATCCCACTCTCTTAAGAACATCAGCTGTATATTTTTCCTGTGAGAGAAGTATGCCATCTTTGACTTGCTTCACTTCTATGCCAAGAAAATAGTGAAGGTCACCTAGATCCTTAAGAGCAAACTCAAGTTTCAAATCCTTTAGCAAACAAGTTGTGGCCGCTTGACTTGAGCTGGCAACAATTATATCATCAACATAAACAAGCACAAACACAGTGATATTGCCTTTGCTATAAAAGAACAAAGATGTATCTGCTTTAGATGGTATGAACCCAAGATGTTGTAACTGCATGCTTAACCTAGAATACCATGCTCTTGGAGCCTGCTTCAGTCCATATAATGCTTTATCCAACTTACATACATAATGTGGTGTGCTGTGATTTTCATAACCTGGTGGTTGCCGCATGAACACTTCTTCCTCAAGAACACCATGAAGGAACGCGTTCTGAACATCTAGCTTTCGTAAGCTCCAGCCTCTGGAAATAGCAATGGATAAAACAAAGCGAATGGTAGTTGCTTTAACCACAGGACTAAAGGTGTCATCATAATCAATACCAAACCTTTGCTTAAAGCCTTTGGCAACCAACCTTGCCTTGTACCTGTCTATACTACCATCAGACTTCCTTTTAATTTTGTACACCCACTTGCAATCAATTATGTTAGCACCCCGTTGTGGTGGTACTAGATGCCAAGTCTGATTTTTCATGAGTGCATTATACTCACTATCCATGGCCTCTTTCCAATCCTTACTGGCAAGTGCATCATGCAAGTTAACAGGTTCTCCAGTAGTAGCAAGGATAGCACGCTTAGTAGGATTATACTTTATTGTACCATCACTGTATTTTTTTTCTTTAACAATACCTGACCTTGACCTGGTGTGTCGACGAGGAGGCGAAGGAGATCCAGCAGCCGTAATGTGAGCCACAGAAGATCCAGGTTGATCCGGCTCCAGATCCGAGGGCGATCCGCGCAGCTCCTCGGTTTCGCTCCCCCCCCCCCCCGTGCCACGCTCGACAGCCGCGTCGGGGCGGTCGGAGCAGTTAGGCGAGGATTGGTGGGAAGCCGCGTCAGGGCCCGTGCCGGCCCCGGTGGCGCCGGAAGGTACGTCAGGGCCCGCGTCTGCACCAGATTCGCCGGGACCCACCCTGTCGGCTCGGCGTGACGCGGCCTCGTCCGCTCCTGGAACCGCGCCTGGGTCCACGTGACCCACCGGACCGGATTGGCGGAACGCGCCCGGATCCGCGCCTGGACCTGCCTCACCCACCTGGTCGGTTTGGCGCGACGCGCCCGGGCCCGCGTCTGGTCCCGCAGTGGAGCTGCCGCCGCTGTCGCCCGCCAGGAGGGAATCAGCACGGGATCGCGCGCTGGGCTGCACTGCATGCTGGCGCAGATCAACCTGGGATCGCGCGCTGCCAGCCGGATCCACCTCAGATTCCGCGCCTGATTTGTCCTGTGTGCACATAAAATGACGAGCAGAATCTGCACAATAGCCATTAGATATGCGGTTTTCAGCGGATTTTTGCACATGGTCATTTTCAGTTAGTTCACCCCCGCGATCAGGATTAACAGAGTAATCTGGTAGGAGTGCAATTTCTGCACGAAGTAAAGCACCAGCATTGGGATGAAGGAGGGAAAACGGGAACAAAGTTTCATCGAAGATTACATCACGGGAGATATATATACGTCCAGTAGACGGTTCAAGGCATTTATATCCTTTATGAAGGTTGCTGTACCCAATAAACACACATTGTGTGGAGCGAAATTCTAGTTTATGACGATTGTATGGACGTAAGTTGGGATAGCAAGCACAGCCAAAAAATTTTAGAGAGGTGTAGTCTGGCTTTTGATGATACAATCATTCTAAAGGAGTTGAATTGCCAATGACCTTACTTGGAAGACGGTTAATAAGGTATGTAGCCGTGATGAAAGCCTCATCCCAGTACTTGAGGGGCATAGATGCATGAGCTAGAAGAGATAGACCAACTTCAACGACGTGACGGTGTTTGCGTTCAGCAGAACCGTTTTGCTGATGAGCATGAGGACAAGACACATAATGAGTAATCCCAATGCTTTGGAAGAAGGAGTTGAGTTTTTCATACTCCCCTCCCCAGTCACTCTGGACTGAAATAATTTTTCGATCAAAGTGGCGCTCAACTAGCTTCTGAAACTCTTGGAAGATTGAAAAAACTTCAGATTTATATTTAAGCAAATAAATCCATGTAAACTTGCTGTAATCATCAATGAAGCTAACATAATATTTTTTTCGACCAAAAGAATCTC
Organism: Triticum timopheevii; assembly: GCA_963921465.1. Classification (NCBI taxonomy): domain Eukaryota; kingdom Viridiplantae; phylum Streptophyta; class Magnoliopsida; order Poales; family Poaceae; genus Triticum; species Triticum timopheevii. Next base: position 646,308,150 of record OY997266.1, on the reverse strand, counting down.
GAGCATGACCCCATACATCAGTGAAGATCAATTGTAATGGAGCATGAGACACACTAGTAGACTTAGGATAAGGAAGCTGATGGCTCTTGGCACATTGACATGCTTCGCAGACAGACTCATTATTTGAACTATGTGACAAAGGAAGTTTGTCTTTATTGACGATTTGCCTAACTATGATGGAGGATGGATGTCCTAATCTTTGATGCCACCGCTCGAAAGAGGGCTTGATGACGGAATAGACTCGACGGTGCTTGCTGCTAAAGGCTCCGGAGGAGATGGGGTAGAGGCCACCAACGCATCTACCGTGATAGAGAGCTGCCCTCGTTGCTCGGTCCTTAATGAAAAAATAGTGAGGGTGAGTTTCAAAGAAAACATCATTATCGGTGGCTAGACGAGACATAGAGGCAAGGTTTTTGTCTGCTTGAGGAACATGAAGAACATCCTTAAGAAGTAGATCACGTTGAAGAGTAGGGGAACTAAGCGAAACTTGACCAATGTGACAAATATCCATACCTTTACCGCTGGCTGTGTGGATCTGGTCGTTGCCGTGATACGTCTCGCGAAGGGCAAGTTGCTCTAGTTCATTGGTGACGTGATCAGTAGCTCCGGAATCGACGTACCAGACGCCATCCCCGCCTTGCTCGCGCATAGCAGCTGCAACCAGTTTGGAGTCAGGGACAAAGTTATCATCGTACCGATGCCAGCAGTCGATGACCTCATGACCAGCCTTCTTGCATAGCTGGCACCTAGGTCGAGGACGAGGAGAAGAAGTGCGGCGGCCATTGTTGGAGTTGAAGCCGCCACCCCTCTGGTTGTTGCCGTAGCCCCCGTCGTAGTTGTAGCCGCCACCAGAGCGTGAACTGTCGCCCGAGGGAGCGCCACGGCCGCGCCCTCCACCGCGGTTGGTGCCCTGGTGACCACGGCCACGATCGCGACCCCGTGAGGCAGAGTAGGCAGAAGACTGCCGCAGATCGCCTCCGTGAAGAAGCGTGAGGCGGGCGTCGAAGCTGAGAAGCTGGTTGTGTAGCTCCGGGACCGTGATCGGTTCCACTCGTGCCGCCAAGGTAGAGACCACGGGATTATACTCCATGTCGAGGCCGGCCAGGATTTTGGAGACGATCTCCGGTTCGGAGAGCGCCGAAGTAGTACAAGCAACCTCGTCTGTGAGGGTTTTGATCTTGCCCAGGTACTCTGCCATGGACATATTACCTTTTTTAAGGTTGGTAAGCTCGATCCGGGTGTTGATCGCCTGCGCCTGACTCTGGGCAACGAACATGGTGTTGATGGCGTGCCACACCTCGGCCGGCGTCTGGAGCGTGGCCACCTGGGACAGAATCTCGCGGGAAAGAGAACCCATCAAGAAACCTTGAAGCTGTTGTTGCTGAGCATACCAGAGGGTGCGGGCGAAGTTGACGACTTGCTCCTCTTTTCCCTCCGTGGTGATGGTGAGGGTGGGCGGCGGCGGCTGGCTGGTGGCGTCGAGGTGGTGCTCCATCTGGGCACCCCTGATCTGAGGAAGCACGATGGCTTTCCAGAGAAGGAAGTTCCCTCTCGTTAGCTTCTCCTAGGCGGCGATCCGAGGAAGGTGTTGGTGGTTGAGGAGGAGGGGGCAAAGGTGGAGGTGGAGGAGGTGGTGGTGATCGCGCCCACGGTGCTGGGCGACATTGAGGCGGATGTGGTGGACATGGCTCGGTCGCCGAAGGTAGCTAGATGCGATCTCAATGAGGAAGAGGCTCTGTTACCATGTAAGATTGTTTGGGAAGCGTAGAACCCTTTGTCTCGGGCCGCATGTATATATTGAGGCAAAAGCCTTGGTAGACAAGTTACAGAGAGAGATTACAGAGAGAGATCGAGAGAGGAGGAGGAGATCGACCGGGAGGGAGATCGTTACAGGAGTCTCTCAGGATAAGGAGAAGAAGAGATAGATACAAGTTTAAACACCTCCTATCCTTATACAACAATTCCAACACCGGCGCCTTAAAAGCTGACCCAGTGATGGTAACATTGTCAGTGTCTTTGTCAGCAGCAGTATCTTTGGCCGGTTTGGCAGGGGATGAAGTGGGACTCGGTGGGTCAGGGATATCCGTCGGGTTAGTATCCATGGCTTCAGCAGTTATTGCCTCAGTCTATGGAGCCGAGTCAGGATTGTTGTCATGATGTGCTTCAGGGTCTTCATTATGAGCATCAAGGGGTATTAATACTTGTCCTTCCGACTCAAGATTTTCGGGGGCCTCGGAAGAGTCGCCGGTCCTTCTCTTCTTGCTTTTGGCTTTGGCCCTGTGATTAAAATTGGAAGAATAAGATGTGAATAAAAATGAGCTTGGCTTTGAGTTAAGTACAATCTTACCCGGCGTTTATGATCAAGGGAGGAAGCTGAGTTTGAGACGAGCCATCCGAAGATGGGGATGACTCCTGATAATTTGAGTCAGATGGATTAAGGGGTTGTCTGATAAGGCCTGCTTTGGGAAGAGACAAAGTTGGGATATGTGGCACCTCAGCATGTCGCTTGCAAGAAGGATTATTTGTTAACCCAGCCATCAGTTCTTCGGCGCCACTACTCCGTGTTCGGCGTCTTGCATCACATTGAGCCTTTTTCAAAACTAAGTTTGGGTCTAAATAAGCATTTGGATGTGAAAATGGAACCTTCCGAACGACTGCCTGATTCTCTTTGGAGGTGGGGAATCTGAGCCGAAAGAGATAGAAATTACCTCTGAATTGTCAGCCCGGCTTGATGCACCCTCATCCTGAGACTAAGAAATGTCAGCTAAATCATTAAAAAGACGGCCAAGAGAATCAAGGTCTACCTCAGACGGGTCATCAACATTTGTTGACTCACCAATAACAGCCGACTTAGCCACGGTCGTTGCCTTAGTTCTCTTCGATTTTGGGCCGGGCTTGGTCTTGGTTGTAGTGGTTTTTAGTTTTCTTCTCCAGAAAGCAGAGTCAGGCTGTGAAATAGGCAAGGATTAACAGGTGAGATACAGAGTAAAGCAAGAGCAATTAAGCCAGGCGTAATATTAATACTTACAGCAGGGACCGGGTTGAGCTAGAAAAACGGAGATATACCTATCTTGTTACAATTTTCTTGAGACTCCCCAAGTAAGGAGTTTACAACTTGAAAAACCTCATCAGCAGTAAAATTATCAGAACTGTACTGTTGAGGGTCATCTGGTTTGCCAGAATATTCGTACATTAAATTGGGTCGGCGACTTAGCGGAAGAATCTTCCATGAGACCCAGCAACGAGCTAGATTGACACCAGTTAATCCATTTGCTATGAAAGCTGACACCTTGGGATAATATTGGAGTGCTTCAGTGTGTTTATCAGGAGAAGTTTGCTTGGCGGGTCATAATCGATGGGGAGGCGATGGACCCGGTAACCCGGCAAAGGGTTCTCATTGGCGGGGGCAGTGTTCTTACAATAGAACCAAGTTTTTATCCATCCCTTGGGATGGCTCAGCAAAGTGGCTGCATGAAAGCCGCCATCTCTATGTCTCTAGATTGAGACGTCACCTAATTCTTGAGTCGGGCCGCTGGCGCACTCAGTAGGGTGGTTCAAGTAAAAAAATTCCTTGAAAAGAGCAATGGTGGGTTCCACTTGCAAATAAACTTCGCAAAAGATTTGGAAATGGCAAAGGTTTGTTACTCAATTCAGGCATATGTCTTGAGGATGAAGGCTGAAATAGCGCAACACATCCCGAAAGAACTTCGACCCTAGCGGAGTAAAGCCTCTGAGGATATGATCGGTGAAAACTATCACCTCTCCTTCAACTGGATTAGGAACACTTTCACCTCGAATAACCCACCAGCCAATCACCTCCTTAGCCACCAGGAGGCCTTGATCCACATAGTCTTTGTGTATTTGTTCAGTGACTAGAGAGGGGGCCCAGTTGCAGAGAGTTGTTTTTGCCATATTGAGTCGCCTATAAGACAATATAAAGACGAGTTATTTAAAAATCAGGAAGATATTGACCATCAACAGTTCAAGAATGAGCAGTATGAAGATAAACTGCATTAAGTTAATGATAATCCACCCAAGATGTGATGGGCGGGTCAGCTACACATTCAGGATTGCGAAAAAGATTTTTGCTAATTTGGGAAAACCAAGGTTCAGTATGAAGCAGCTATATTTACGGAAGGCAGTTCGAAAAAGAAAACGAATTACTAAACCTAAAAGGCGGTGGCGGAAGAACTAGTAAGATACCCACTAAATCTAGAAGAGAATATGAGTTGCTAAAATCCAAGATGATGCTAAAACTACTACCTCAATATTTCTCTAATACTTTCAGATCAAAAATAGCTTCTGTTCAAAGTATGCGATGAACTGAGATGAACTCCGACGAACTCTACGAACTCAAGTGACCTAATGTGGATTTGATAAAGGAGAGAAACAGTACGTGTTTACGGTGGATAAAAGCGGAGGCGTACCGCTAGATCCCGACGACAGCAGTGTAGTTCTGTGACTTCGATTGGAGAAGGCGGGCGCAAGTTCGACGGACGAGGCAGAGCTCTGGTTGTGATGAACTCGCGAGGTAGAAGAAGTGGAGGCGACGGGGTAAAAGTGAATGGGGCGGACCCGTGCCTATTTATAAGGAAAATAATGAACAGTAAAAGATCTATCCGAAGATCAAGGAGGCGCAATAAATGTTACGATAAAAGGATGCCTCAGTTTACGAGTTAATAGATTTATACAAAGATCCACTATGACGTCATGAGGATTTTTCTGAATTTATGAAAGTGACATCATCTTTTTTATGGCGGGTTATGAAGAAATGTTCAAGATTAAATATTCAGAAGAATGAAGGAAGACTCGCCAACCGGAAGGATTGAAGATTGATATAACAAGAAGCCTTTCCCAATGGGCCAGTTTAAAGCCCAAGATGGAAGATGGCGACTCACGAGCCAGGAATATGAACCGCCTTAGGTTTCCTTTCGTGGGCGAGTTAATAACGTATACAGTCACGAGTCTAATTCAGACCAGGACTCTTGTAAGCCCAGGGCCTCGACCTGTATATAAAGGGGAGTCCCTGAGGCAGATAGATGAGGTTACAATCAATTGAGTTCTATGTCTAGCGATTCCGCTTTCTTGTAATCGATACTCGAGTTATAAGTAGAAAAGCAGGAGTAGCCTTTTACCTCCATCGCGAGGGGCCAAAACTTGGTAAATCGTGTCACTCGTCCCGCTCAACCCCGACAAGTTAATCACCGTTGCGATGTCCTCATGTTCAAATCCTAACTCTTGGACATCTGCCGTGTTAAAATCACGACACATAGCATGCAAATTAAGTATAGTATAGAATTGTCTCAAATTCGAGTAGATTAAAGATGTCCAACTAGTTGTTCATCAACTGATCATGTCGTCCCACACATAGTCCCCCTTCAGTTTCATCCAACAGTTTGTGTACGTAAATGGCCGTCCCTCTGTCCTGTGGTACGCCACGGCAGCGCGTGCGGGCTACATATAATGTGTAGATCAACACTCAGTGAATGAATCGATCAACAAGTTGAGAAACATGAAGGAGGGGCAGAGTGTACCAGGGTACAAACGGCTCCAAGGTATACAGCTGGAGAGCGGGCGCCGATGGTTGTTGCGGACGTCCGACAATCCCCTTGTGGCGGCCGGAGACGTACAGCAGCTCCGCAAGGAGGGAGTGACGGAGTGGAAGCAAATGTGACCGGAAGGGGGGAATGGGCGGGCCAGGGGTGTCGGAGTCCTGCGTTTTGGGTGTCCGGACTCCCGCAAACCATCCTCATTTTGTCTCCAATTTGCAAGAGAAATCGTGTCTGGACCGCTCCGCGGATCGATACAGATCAGCTTTGAATGGCTTTCATGGTCCAAACAGCTCGGTCCGGATAAATGCAGGCAATTTGCAGGTCCACCTTGGGGACGCCCAGCAGGTAGCCAAACCCCTCATTAATGTTTTCCTTTTTAATGGTGTCACCGTGAGAGAGGCTCGTTACTGCATGCCTTTCTTGTGCTTGCGTGCACTGTCGACGCGCTATGCATGCATGCACGTACCGTGCCGTAGGGCCTAAGCTTGCGACAGAGACTTGGGTGCTACTTCTCTCCATTCTCGATCTTCTATATATGCAATCTTTCTGCCCCCGTGGTTCAAGCGAATCCATCTACCTCCCCACCGTGTAGTTTCCCGGCCGGCCGTCGACAATGGCTGCAGACATGGTTGCCGCTCTGTTCAACTCCCCCTATGCCCTCACCGTTACCGCGCTCGCCTTCCTCGTCGCCGTCGCCGTCCTCGTCTCCTCGAAGCGCAGCCGCAATGCCGCCAGGCAGGGCGAGCTGCGGCTGCCTCCATCGCCGCCCGGCCTGCCGGTCGTCGGCCACCTCCACCTGCTCGGGAGCCTGCCGCACCGGAGCCTCCGGGCGCTGGCGGCGTCCTACGGCCCGGTCATGCACTTGCGGCTCGGGCGCGTGCCCACAGTGGTGGCGTGCTCCGCGGCCGCGGCGGAGGAGGCCATGAGGACCCGCGACCTCGACTTCGCCAGCCGCCCCAGGCTCCTCATGGTCGACCGCTTCTACTACGGCACCGGCGGCATCGGCTTCGCGCCCTACGGCGAGCACTGGCGCCAGGCGCGCCGCGTCTGCGTCACCCACATGCTCAACGCGCGCCGCGTCGCGTCCCTGGGGCGCGTCCGGGCGCAGGAGGCCGCCGCGCTCGTCGACCGGGTCCGCCGGCACGCCGGCGCCGTCGTGAACCTCAGCGACAACCTCATCGTTTACTCTAACACGGTCATCTCGCGATGCACGTTCGGCGACACGGACTACGGGGTCGAAGGCGGCGGCGGCGGCGGCGCGAGGCTGAGGAAGGTGTTCGCCGAGATCGAGGAGCTCCTGGGCACGGTGCCCATGGGAGAGACGGTGCCGTGGCTGCGGTGGGTGGACGTCGTCACGGGGCTGGAGACGAAGACGAGGCGGGTCTTCGAGGAGATGGACGGACTGCTGGAGCGGGTCATCGCCGACCACCGCCAGCGCCGCCGCGCGGGTGCGGCCATCGGGGAGCAGGGAGACTGCGTGGACGTGATGCTGGACGCGGAAGAGCTGGACACGGGCAGCATCAAGGGCATCATACTGGACATGCTGGCGGCCGCCACGGACTCGACCTTCACGCTCCTGGAATGGGCCATGGCGGAGCTCATCAACCACCCGCACGAGATGCGCAGGCTACAGGAGGAGGTCCGAGCGGCAGTCGGCCCGGGCGCCGGCGCCGTCGTGACGGAGCAGCATCTCCCCCGCCTGCCCTACCTGAAGGCGGTGGTGAAGGAGGCCCTGCGGCTCCACCCGCCGACGCCGCTGCTCCTGCCGCGGGAGACGTTGGAGGACACGCGGCTGCTGGGGTACGACGTGCCGGCGGGCACCCGGGTCCTGATCCACGCCTGGGCCATCGGGCGCGACCCGGCGACGTGGGGGAGCCAAGCCGAGGAGTTCGCGCCGGAGAGGTTCCTCGGGTACGACGACCTCAAGATGGGGCAGGACTTCGCGTTCCTGCCCTTCGGCGCTGGCAGGAGGGGCTGCCCCGGCGTCGGGTTCGCCATGATGTCCAACGAGCTGGCGCTGGCGAGCCTCGTGTGTAGCTTCGACTGGGAGCTGCCCGGCGGGAGGATGCCGCCGGTGGACATGAGCGAGCTGCACGGCCTCTCCGTGCGTCTCAAGGTGCCTCTGCTCCTGGTTGCCAAACCTTGGTCGTCTGTGTCTGCTGATGGAGTTGAATGAAGGGAGCAATTAAAGCAAGAATTAAAAGTTTTATTTTTTGCGAATAGAAAGATTTTTTCTTTTTCGGGTGGCGAATAGAAAGAATTAAAAGCTTTACATGTACACTTTTTGCGAATTGAAAGAATTAAAAGCTATACATGTACACTTTGGCGATATGATGAAAGTTACCAAAAAATTGAATTTGGGTCGGTCGGTCGACTTTTCTGACCGTTGATTAATGCTTCAAAATTAGTGCTTTTTCCCCTATTGTGTGTTCCGTCCAGTTTTTTCTTCTTCTTTTGAGTATTGCCAACACTTTATAAATTGATCAACGGGAATGTTTAAGGAAATACAAGAGCCTTATGAGGAGAAATAAGAGCATTTACAGTCGGGCGCCCTCATACGCCCGGGCGGGCCGTCTTGTCACTGTCCAGTACCGAAATTTCAATCCAAACGGGCGTCTCAAACGGGCCTCAAACGCCTGGGCTAACCGGCACCGCTCATATCCAGCCCAAATATGGGGCGGATATGGGGGGCGCCTGGGCACGCCTGCCACGTCGGATCCGACAGCCCAACCCCATTGCAAATTGCACCAAATCCACCCCCCAAGACCCGCCAGATCCATTTGCTATCTCCTCTCTTCCTCCTCCTCCGCACCGTCTGTCTCGTAGCTCCGCCGCCGCGCGCGCTCGGCAACCGTTCCTAACCTCTGCGCTGCTAGCTCCAGCGGAGCAGTCCTCTCTCATGTCCTCGCCGCGGGGGACATCGTCGCCGGCCCAGACGCCACCGCTGTACGTCCGACAACTCTCTGGCTCCGCCCTGCGCTTGATGTGTTTGACACATTGTCTCGTCGGATTTTTTGTGATTTTTTAGGGAAAACGATGGATTCTGATGCTTCGTCCGACGAGGAGTATTGACCGACGGAGCTTGATCAAATGATTTAAGATGAGTTTTTCGATTCCCCGGATTCGGACGGAGAAGTGGACATGATCATGCTCATGAGCATGCAAGAGGAAATGGGCCGGCAAGTGGAGCATATTCTCAACTTCAAGGGCTCAATCAAAGGGAGATGACTAATCAACTAGGATAGGGTGTCCGGAGCAAAGCTACTGCACAGGGACGCTCCCAATCCTACTTTCCCGGATGATCCATGGTTTCGTCGCCATTTTCGCATGCGGAAACTATGGTTTTTGCGCATGGTGGAGGGAGTGGAGGCACACGACGACTACTTCAGCAAGCTCAGATGGGATTGATGCGGACAACTCTCTTTATTTGACAAGTAGAAGTGCACGGCTGCTGTAAGAATGCTTGCACTTGGTACTGTTGCAGATGCCGTTGGTGAGATGGTCAGGATGGAGGAGAGCACGTGCTTGAAGACTACTGTCAAGTTTGCCTGCGTCGTGGTGGAGGTGTTTGGACCTGAGTATCTCAGATAACCAAACTCCCAAGACAAAGAGAAGTTGTTGGCTATTGGAGAGGCAAGGAGATTTCCAGAAATGCTCAGATCAATTGATTGCATGCATTGGCAATGGAAGAACTACCCAAAGGTTTGCTGGGAGTGTATCAAGGTCACACCAGAGAGGCCACCATCATACTAGAAGTAGTGGCATCACATGACTTATGGATTTGACAAGCTTTCGTTGGAATGCCGGGCTCTCACAACGATATCAACGTGCTTCAACGATCTCCGGTGTTCAGGAGATTTTGCAATGAGGAATCACCGCCGTGCAACTACACCGTCAATGATCGACAATACAACATGAGATACTATCTTGCCGATGGTACCTATCCTCAGTGGGTGACGTTTATGAAGACCATATCCGAACCGCATGGCAATAAACAGATCCACTTTTCAACAATGCAGGAAGCGGCTAGGAAGAATGTGGAGAGGGCATTTGGTGTGCTTCAAGCTCGTTGGGGAATTGTGCGGAGCGCTGCAATGATGTGGCAATTAGAAACTATGTGACAGCTAACGACATGTTTTGTTATTTTGCACAACATGATTGTCGAGGATGAGGATGATGGTGTAGCCCAAATCAATGATTTTGAAGCACCTAGAGAATAAGTTGAAATCCTGGAAGATCAAGATGTGGCTCAGCTTATGAACTTTCTGCAGATGCATTAGAATCTTTGAGATCATCAGGTGCACATGCAGATACTCAATGGCCTTGTGGAGCACATATGGACCCACAATGGAAACCAAGGAGCTAATGCTTGAGTTGTGCACTTCAAATAAATTTTCTGTAAACACTATCTATGCTCGGTACCAACATTTGTTATTTACGTGCGACATTAACTTTTATTTTCGACGTGCATGGATTTGCATGGATTTGAGAGTCCGAATTTGAGATACACGGATGTCGGGAGCGAAATATGAGGGCCCGTCCCGATGCGCCCGCAGGCGTGCCTGGGCGCGTCCGCGGACGTATAGGGGGTCGGATTTGCCAAGTCCGGCTGTAGATGCTCTAAGCCATGGATGACGACCCTGATCAAGCATAGCTGAGTGTTTTGCAAGTAAATGAGCTTCTAAATTTGGCGCTCTTCCTTCAAAAGTAACTAAGCAACTAACTAAATTACTAGCTCTCGCAACGAACTCATCAACAATCGCCTCGTAAGTGCTTCCTCTTCTCTTCAAAATGTCATATTCCACTATCTTACAATTACATGCGATAACGATCATTGGAATTGAGAAATCTTCAGCTAGTGGCAATGCCTCATGGCAAGCTAGATCTCCAAATTCGCTAGGTCTGTGGTGCCACGCAGTACCAGAGATGATGACCCCAAGTAGCTGCCATCTTAACTTCTGGCAAAAGCAGCGACGCGCCCGTTTTGCCATCTCCTAAGAGACCTCCATCAACATAGATTTTGCAAAAACCTTCTTCCGGCTACCTCCATGAGGTTGGCGCGGCAACATGAAGGGTTCTTGTAGAAGCCATTGGCGAGGAGAGTGCCTTGAAGGAATCAAGCTCACCGATGAACCGTTCAATAAACAAATTAGTAGACATTGGACTCTGAAAAATGTTTTATGTCCCCCCGCAAAAAAAATGTTTTATGTCCTGTTTTTATCTAGGAATTTTAGATCAGTCAATTCCTTTAAGGCCTCCCCCATTAACATGTGTGATCTAGCAAAGCTTAGAGACCTCCTCCCTATTATACATTGGTGTCAATTAGGCCTTAAGCACAACCGACACTCGTGCATGTGGCTACTTGGGCCGGGACCCAATCATGAGCGAACAACTTGGTGGCTTCGCCGGTCGCTTGCTTAATCGCTTCGTTTCTGTATGTTCATTTGCTAATTGCTGTAGAAAAAAGTAGTTGCTGAAAGGACATCCAATTTTTTGAAAAGAAAATTTAAACAAAATCAGGAACAGATACCTGGTCTCCTGCAAAAAAACAGGTATAGGAAAAAATTTCATAAACTTAGAAAATGTTTGTGAATTTAAGAATCGTTCGTGAATTTGAAAACAATTAAGAATTTTAAAAAATAAATCACGAATTTAAAAAAGTTCACAAACTTGGAAAAAGTTCACAAACTCAAAAAACTATTGCATAATTAAAAAAACAACATTAAAACAATTGTCGGAATTTGAAGAAAGTTCATGTATTTAAAAAGGGAAAACTTTTTTTTTTGGCACTCTAGCTTTTGCCAACTTTGCTTATGCCACTCTAGAATTTGAGATTTCACTTTTGCCACTTTTAGCTTTTGACAATATATCACTTTTGCCATTCCGTGGCAAAAGCAAAATTTTCAGAGTGACAAATGTGATACGTTGTCAAAAGCTAAGAGTGGCAAAAATGAAATAAAAATTTATCATTTTTGCCATGGAATGGCAATTGTAATGTATTGTCAAAAGCTAAGAGTGGCAAAAGTGATATGTCAAATTCTAGAGTGGCATAAGCAAAGTGGGCAAAAGCTAGAGTGGCAAAAACAAAGTTTTCCCATTTAAAAAAGTCCATGCATTAATAAAAGTTCATGAACTCAAAGTTTGGGAAAGTTCTACAATTTGAAAAGAGTTCACCATTAAAAATATATGTTTAGAAATTTTTCAATTTTTAGAAAATAGAAATAAAAATACAATTTAAAACTGAAAAAGACAATAAAAAATAGGAGAAATGTAACGAAATAACAATAATAGTAACCAAAGAACAGAAAAAAAGAGAGGAGAACGAAAACAAAAATGATAACGAAAGAACGAACAAGAAGGGATTAAAACAACAGAAAAGAAAAAACAGGCTGGAAGCTTCTAGAAGCGTCACATGAAACCAGGAGGGAGCTCCCGCTCCGGTAAGCGCCTTAAATGGGCCGGCCCACTTGTGATCTGTCGAAGGAAACTCCGCCGGTGTGCGCGTTTGGCAAATAGCAAGAAATTAGCGCATGAAGCACCAAATATGGGATTCTCCAAGCTATATACGTGAATATTATATCTCGCTTACAGCGATTATATTATTCGTCTCGACTGAAGCACGCCCATATGGGCCAGCCATTAGCGCAGGTAGGTAGCTCGGTGCCACTCGGTCGATGTACTGGTTTGGACCCGTTTTTTTTCTATTATTTCCTCTTTTGATTTTCTTTGGCTTTCTTAGGTTTTCTTCTATTTCCTGTATTTCTTTGTTTTTCATTGTTTTATAAAAACTTTCATGGTTATTTCTTCTTCTTTTTTCCCTTTTTTTCATTCTCGGGTTTTACTTTTTTTGCTTTATTTATTTCTTTATTTGCTTATTTCTGTTTTTTTTGTTTCCTCCTTTGGTTTCACTGTTTCCATTCGTTTGCATTGGTTTTCTTTGGTTTTTCTTTTTTGATTTTCTTTATTTTTATTTTTCTGTTTTTTTGTTCTTTTGCACATTCTCATTGGTCTCTCGCTTATTCAACACATGTCTATTTTTCCAGTAGACTACGCATCAAACATTTTTTTTGTACATGCTGAACATTTTTCAAATACACGTTGTATTTATTTCATTCAATACATGTTTTGAAAACTTTTAAATACATGGTCAACTTTTTTCAAATACATGTTCAATTTTTCTATGCTAATAATTGTTTTTTAAAACTATGTACTGTTTACATTGTGTAGATTTTTTTTAATGTTCTCAGTACATAATATACATTTTTAGTGTAGACACGAAACTTTTCTTTGATAAGCCCTCATCCGGGCTACCCGTTGATTGGATTGCACAAGCCAAAAGAACATACACAAGACCCTTCTTTTTGGAAATCTTCTTTGTGGCAGCTTGGAGCTTATGGAAAGAAAGAAATAATAACCATTTTCAGGGAGCCCAACCCAACATTTTGTCTTGGAAGCAAAGATTTATTGTAGACTTCTCACTTCTCACCCATAGGGTAAAAGGGAAGTACAAGCCATTTATTCCCTCCTTTGTAGCCTCCTTGTAATACCCCCCCCCCCTTTCCTACCCTACCCTAAAGTGGCCAAGGCAACAATGTAAATACTCATGTACCTCCACTCTTCATTTCATTGAAAAGGCACACAGTGAGAGGCTCTCTCACTATTTCAACGTTCAAAAAAATTGTTCATAGGATGTTTTGGCTACAACTTCCTAATTTTAAAGACACTGTAAAATCTATTTGAGATCAAGGAGTTTTTGAACATAATAGTGCTAAGAGAGTTACTGTAAAATTTAAAAGAATGAGAAAGGGACTGAAACTACGCGGAAAAAAATATTTCTTAGCTGGCCATGCTCATTAAAAACTCAAACGATCAGATCCTCTTGTTTGATATTTTGGAGGAGCATAGACCCCTTTCTATTGAGGAATGGAATGGAAGAAATATCCTTAAAAATCATTTGATCAATCTCTCCTATCAGAATGCCTACTGGAAGCAAAGAGAAACTATCAGATGGGTTAAGTTTGGAGATGAGAACATTGATTTTTCTTCAAGCAAAGGCAACTATCGAATAAAGACACAATCAAACCCGGTGGTTAAAGGATGAAAACCTAAATGAGCACACAGATGATCAGGCTAAAGCTGTTATTCTTAGGAGAGCCTTTAAAGGGAGAACGGGAACAACCGGAAAAACTAAGATTTTTCCCACTTCAAGAGCCTTTAAAGGAAGAAATGTTCCCAGCTGATATTTCTCTTTCTGAGCTGGAAATCCCCCTTTCAAAAGAATGTGATTAAAGAGCTCCCTCTGGCAAAGCTCCTGGCCCTGATGACTTCAATGGCAATTTCATCAAAGCCTGTTGGAGTATCATTGCAGAAGATTTTTTATGCTCTCATTGATGATTTCTACCATGGTGCCATTGATCTTCAATCTATAAATGGGTCATTCATCACCCTAGTGCCAAAGATTGGCAATCCACAACTGCCTGTGGACTTCAATCCCATTTCATTGTTAAACTACATAATTAATTAGAATCATCACAAAGTTGTCAAACAAACTGCAGAAAATTATTCTGAAGCTTGTCCACCACTAGTAGAAAAGGGGGCAATGGTCCAGGCCGGTCCAGCCCATTAGTCCCGGTTCAATCCAAAATCGGGACCAATGGGGGCATTGGACCCGGTTCGTGAGCCCCGGGGGCCGGCCGGGTCACGTGGGCCATTGGTCCCGGTTCGTATGGACCTTTTGGTCCCGGTTGGTGGGACGAACTGGGACCAATGGGCCTCGCTCCTGGCCCACCACCATTGGTCCCGGTTGGTGGCACGAACCGGGACCAAAGGCAACCCATTAGTCCCGGTTCATGCGACCAACTGGGACCAATGGTGGTGCCTATATATACCCCCTCACGCAAGAGCAGAGCACGCTGCTCTGTTTTTTCTGGCCGAGGGGGAGAGGGCTTGGTGGTGCTCTAGCTCACCTCCTATGCACACAAGGTGTTCGATGGAATGCCCGAGCCACACTACTTAAGGTTTCTCCTCTCCAAGCTCGACCGCCAAGCTCCATTTTCCTCAATATTTGTCTAGGTTTAGCGGTCTGTCACGCCCCGTCCCCGTCTTCACCGTCGTCGATCACCCGCGCCGATCTCATCACTGGCACCACCGTGGTGAGCCTCTTGTTCTTATCTTCTTTCTGAAAGGAAAAATATTCTTACTTGTATGTTTAGATAGATACTTGTATAATTTTCTTACTTTTATTATTGCATCTTATATAGTGTGATGGTTTTGGTATCCGCCCCCGTAGGCCCTCGTCCTGTCTATGATTCGGATGTGGTATATATATTATCTTTTCATAACTATTTGTTCATTTATTGTTTATGACAATTATGCCGACCAACGTGACATAGATTTTATTTATCTAGGAGGTTGTTGAACCGGAAATTCCAACCGACCCTATTGTCGAGAGGTTAAATTTAGTTGAAGAAGAAAACAATTTGTTGAAGGAAAAAATTAGAAAAATTGAGGAGGAGAAGATGATATTGGAGTTGCATGTTGCGGATGTCGTCGATGATCACAAGATCAAGATGGATGCAATGCGCTTGAAGATTAGAAAGATTAGAAAATATGCCATTCATACCAAGGCTTGGTATCATTTTGCCGTTGGATCAGTTGTTACATTGGTTGCGATTATGATCGCATTTGTTTTCGCATTGAAATGTTTTACATGGTTTCAGTGTATGGTTTAATTAATTTAGATGCTCTGCAGAGCTTTATGTTGTTAGATGAGAACTATGTATATACTTTGGTTTTAATGTGATGATGAACTTCTATTAATTTGGTCAGTTAATTATCTATTCATGATGTTCTGTAATGATTTTTGACACACTTAATTATGTATAATGCACACGGATGAACCGGCAATGGATGTACGGTTCAAGACACACCTCCGAGTACATTAAGGGCGTGCATGATTTTCTCGAAGTGGCTGAGGCAAACAAGCAGAATGGTTTTATGTGTTGTCCATGCCCTATATGTGGGAATACGAAGTCTTACTCTGACCGGAAAATCCTCCACACCCACCTGCTTTACAAGGGTTTCATGCCACACTATAATGTTTGGACGAGGCACGGAGAAATAGGGGTTATGATGGAAGATGGTGAAGAAGAAGAGTACGATGACAACTATGTGCCCCCTGAATACGATGATGCTACTGAAGATCAATAGGAACCAGACGATGTGCACGATGATGCTGCAATGGGCGAAGCTGCTGAAGATCAAGAGGAACCAGACGATGTGCCCGATGATGATGATCTCCGCCGGGTCATTGTCGATGCAAGGACGCAATGCGAAAGTCAAAAGGAGAAGCTGAAGTTCGATCGCATGTTAGAGGACCACAAAAAAGAGTTGTACCCCAATTGCGAAGATGGCAACACAAAGCTCGGTACCGTACTGGAATTGCTGCAGTGGAAGGCAGAGAATGTTGTGCCTGACAAAGGATTTGAGAAGCTACTGAAAATATTGAAGAAGAAGCTTCCAAAGGATAACGAATTGCCCGACAGTACATACGCAACAAAGAAGGTCGTATGCCCTCTAGGATTGGAGGTGCAGTAGATACATGCATGCCCTAACGACTGCATCCTCTACCGCGGTGCGTACAAGGATCTGAACGCATGCCCGGTATGCGGTGCATTACGGTATAAGATCAGACTAGATGACCCTGGTGATGTTGACGACAAGCCCCCCAGGAAGAGGGTTCCTGCGAAGGTGATGTGGTATGCTCCTATAATACCACGGTTGAAACGTCTGTTCAGAAACGAAGAGCATGCCAAGTTGATGCGATGGCACAGTGAGGACCGTAAGAAAGACGGGAAGTTGAGAGCACCCGCTGACGGGTCGCAGTGAAGAAAAATCGAGAGAAAGTACTGGGATGAGTTTGCAAGTGAGCCAAGGAACGTATGGTTTGCTTTAAGCGCGGATGGCATTAATCCTTTCGGGGAGCAGAGCAGCAATCACAGCACCTGGCCCGTGACTCTATGTATGTATAACCTTCCTCCTTGGATGTGCATGAAGCGGAAGTTCATTATGATGCCAGTTCTCATCCAAGGCCCGAAGCAACCCGGCAATGACATTGATGTGTACCTAAGGCCATTAGTTGAAGAAATTTTACAGCTGTGGAATGGAAACGGTGTACATACGTGGGATGAGCACAAACAGGAGGAATTTAACCTAAAGGCGTTGCTGTTCGTGACCATCAACGATTGGCCCGCTCTCAGTAACCTTTCAGGACAGACAAACAAGGGATACCACGCATGCACGCACTGTTTACTTGACACCGATAGTATATACCTGGCAAGCTGCAGGAAGAATGTGTACCTAGGCCATCATCGATTTCTTCCGACCAACCATCAATGTCGAAAGAAAGGCAAGCATTTCAAAGGCGAGGTAGATCACCGGAAGAAGCCCGCCATGCGTATCGGTGATCACGTACTTGCTATGGTCAATGATTTACACGTAATCTTTGGAACGGGTTCCGGCGGACTAGCTGTTCCGAGTGACGCTGGGGGACACACACCCATGTGGAAGAAGAAATCTATATTTTGGGACCTACCCTACTGGAAAGACCTAGAGGTTCGCTCTTCGATCAACGTGATGCACGTGACGAAGAACCTTTGCGTGAACCTGCTAGGCTTCTTAGCGTGTATGGGAAGACAAAAGATACAGCTGAGGCACGGGAGGACCTGCAATGTTTGCACGAAAAAGACGGCATGCCTCCAAAGCAGTATGAAGGTCCTGCCAGCTATGCTCTTACCAAAGAAGAGAAGGAAATCTTCTTTGAATGCCTGCTTAGTATGAAGGTCCCGACTGGCTTCTCGTCGAATATAAAAGGAATAATAAATATGGCAGAGAAAAAGTTTCAGAACCTGAAGTCTCATGACTGCCACGTGATTATGACGCAACTGCTTCCGGTTGCATTGAGGGGGCTTCTACTGGAAAACGTCCGATTGGCCATTGTGAAGCTATGTGCATTCCTCAATGCAATCTCTCAGAAGGTGATCGATCCAGAAAGCATACCAAGGCTAAGGAGTGATGTGGTGCAATGTCTTGTCAGTTTCGAGCTGGTGTTCCCACCATCCTTCTTCAATATCATGACGCACGTCCTAGTTCATCTAGTTGACGAGATTGTCATTCTGGGCCCCGTATTTCTACACAATATGTACCCCTTTGAGAGGTTCATGGGAGTCCTAAAGAAATATGTCCGTAACCGCGCTAGGCCAGAAGGAAGCATCTCCACGGGCCATCAAACAGAGGATGTCATCGGGTTTTGTGTTGACTTCATTCCTGGCCTTAAGAAGATAGGTCTCCCTAAATCGCGGTATGAGGGGAGACTGACTGGAAAAGGCACGCTTGAAAGGGACTCAATAATATGCAGGGACAGATATTCTTAGTCTCAAGCACACTACACAGTTCTACAGAACTCTACCTTGGTGACCCCGTATGTCAATGAACACAAGAACAGTCTGCGCTCCAAACACCCGGAGCAGTGCGATGACTGGATTACATGTGAACACATCAGGACTTTCAGCAGTTGGTTGGAAGCACGTATCAGAGGTGACAACACTATTTGTGATGAGCTGTACTTGTTATCCAGGGGACCATCTTTGACTGTATTGATTTGGAAAGGATACGAGATAAATGGGAATACATTTTACACGATTGACCAAGATCAAAAGAGCACCAACCAAAACAGCGGTGTCCGCTTTGATGCAACAACTGAGAGGGGAAAGGACACATATTATGGTTACATAGTGGACATATGGGAACTTGACTACGGACATGATTTTAAGGTCCCTTTGTTTAAGTGCAAATGGGTCAATCTGTCAGGAGGCGGGGTACAGGTAGACCCACAGTACGGAATGACAACAGTGGATCTGAAAAATCTTGGGTACACTGACGAACCGTTCGTCCTAGCCAATGATGTGGCACAGGTTATCTATGTGAAGGACATGTCTACCAGACCAAGAAAGAGAAAAGATAAGGAAGCGAATACATCATACGATGAGCCAAAGCGCCACATAGTTCTTTCAGGAAAAAGGGACATCGTGGGAGTGGAGGACAAGACAGACATGTCTGAAGATTATGAAAAGTTTCATGAAATTCCTTCCTTTAAAGTCAAGGCTGACCCCAGCATCCTGATAAACAATGAAGATTATCCATGGTTACGGCGCAATAAGCAAATGACACAAGCGAAGAAAAAGTGAAGACTTTCTCCTGCAACTATTATGATGATACCATGCCAACTTTGTAACTGACGAGTATGATACCATTGTCCGTTTTGTACATGCACATGCTATGTGTGGGTCAATTTATGATACCATGCCAACTTTCAACTTTTTCAGAGTTCATTTGAAATGCTTTAATGTCTTATGGTTCGGCCCTCGTAATAATTAAAAATAGCAACAATAAGTATTTTGTTGTAACTAGAAACAAAATAAAATAAATAAAGCAAGAAAGAAAACAAAAAAACAAAAAAAGTGTTTCAAATTTGAAAAGTAATGGCACTAACAGAAAGTTATAATTTTCCTAAAACTAAAAGCAAAAAGAATTAAAAAATAAAGCAAAAAACAAAAGAAAATAAATAATGCAGAAAACAAAACAAAAAAACAGGAAAAAAAATAAAAATAGCAACAATAAGTAAAGAAAAAAATGCCTCCTACTGGGCCCCCACGGCCTGAATACGACATGAAACCCTACTATGGGCCAGGATTCAGGCCCGCGGAAGGCCCAGTAAGCCCACCAGGCAAAGTTTAGCAAGTAGGCCCGAAAGCCTCGGGTCGAGAGGAGTTCGAGAGGGGTGCGACAGTGGGGCTTATAAACCACTGCGCGCCCCTCTCAACTAGCGAGGTGGGACTAAACTTTGGCCCCGACGCGGGCAGCACAGGGACCTTTGGTCCCGGTTGGTGGCACCAACCGGGACTAAGGGGGGGGGCATTGGTCCCGGTTGGTGCCACCAACCGGTACCAAAGGTCGCCGCTTCCCGCCCTTTGGGCTGCCGAAAAAGAGGCCTTTGGTCCCGGTTGGTGGCACCAACTGGGACTAAAGGGGGCATTGGTCCCGGTTGGTGCCACGAACCGGGACCAATGCTCTTGCTATATATACAGAACTTAGCAGTTTTCGCCCAAACCCATCTCTTTCTTCTCGCCCCGACGCCTCTGCTCCTCGTCACGTCGCCGCCGAGCCCTGCCCCGACGCCGTCAGGCTGGTCCAGCTCGCCGTCGCCGCCGCCGAGCTACTGCCCCGACACCGTCGCCGCGCCCGCTGCCCCTGCCGGCCCCGACACCATCGTCGTCGCCGCGCGCGCCACCGGCCGTTCCCCGACCCCGTCCCCGTCGCCGTCGCCGCGCTCTGCCCCTTCCCCGACCCCGTCGCCGTCGCCACGCGCGTCGCCCCTTCCCCGACCCAGTAGCCGTCGCCGCGCGCGCCGCCCCTTCCCCGACCCCGTCGCCGTCGCCGCGCGCGCCACCCCTTCCCCGACCCCGTCGCCGTCGCCGCGCGCGCCGCCCCTTCCCCAACCCCGTCACCGTCGCCCTGACCACACGCCGCCGCCTTCGGTCCGGCCGCCGGCGCCCTTTCCTCTTTTTTTTATATATGCAGAAGTTTATATATGCAAAAATTTATATATGCAAAAATTTATACATATATGCAAGTATATATGTATTTTTTTCGTAAGTGTATTTTTTTGTTCATTGCATTTTTTTCATATATATAATGTATATATGTATGTGGTAGCTATATATATGATGAATGCATGTGGCTATATATGTATGTATGAATATAATGTTCATAGCATTTTTTTGTTTATATATGTTTTTTCATATATGTATTAATTTTATATTTAGGTTGTTAGTAGATATCGATTTTAGGTTAGTGCATTTTAGGTTAGTGTAGAGGAGAAAGTAAAATAAGGAAAAGGAAGAAAAGAGGAAGAAGGAAGAAGGAAGAAGAAGAAGAAGAAAAAGAATGAGAGGAAAAAGGAAAATAAGAAGAGGAACAAAGGAGAAAAAGAGGAGAGGAAGAAGAGGAGAAATAAATAAGAAGAGGAAAAAAGAAGAAAAAGAAGAGGAGAAGAAGAAAGGAATAGAGGAGAAAGAAGAAAAAATAGAAGAAAAAAAATTCTATTTTTTCTTCTTCTCCTCTATTCCTTTCTTCTTCTCCTCTTTTTTTTCTTCTTTTTTTTTCTTCTTCTTCTTCCTTCTTCCTTCTTTCTCTTTTCTTCCTTTTCCTTAATTATTTTCCTTTCTCGAGGGAGAAGAAGAAAAAGAAGAGGAGAAGAAGAAAGAAAGGAATAGAGGAGAAAGAAGAAACTTCAACACGAGCTAGGGGGTGGTACAGATACCCCCTCCCCGATAACATTATTTTCCCATGTATATGTATGTCGCGTTGTTGTCGATATAACCCCCTCTAGATAACTTCGACATGAGGGGCGGTCGATATATATACCCCATCTCGATCGTGATAACTTATACAACTGCAGCATCCCCCTTGGCCCTCTCGCTCGACCAAAACTCTCGAGGACACCCAAACCCTAGAGAGAAAACGATGTTGGTCTCCTACCCCCTCCCGCCGCGCCCCTACCCGACAAATTAACTCTCTCAAGGCCACCCAAATTTATCAAGTTAAAAGAGCGTTGTCGTCGAGGCCACCCCAAACCCTTGAAGCGTTGTGTCGAGGCGACCCCAAACCCTAGAGAAGCAGCGTCGAGGCCACCAACATGATTCCTTATTGTGATTAGCTAGCTAGTTCTACGTTTGCCACTAATATATATATATATATATATATCCATCTGTACCACGTTTGAATAATAATTGACATGTTGTAAATATTTGCAGAAACTATGGAGCACTCACGAGACGAAGAAACAGAAGTGATGTTGGGGGAAATAATCACACAAGGAAGTGATGAAGTTGCGTCATTTCTCAACGAGACCGATGGTCAGGAAGGACTAGATGAAGAAGAGGGCTATGTTCATGATGGCTTCAACCCATTAATGCCGGTACAAGAAGAGGACTATGTTCATGATGGCTCCGGTGGCACAATGGAGGTACAAGAAGGAGACCGTGCTGACTGCTCCGGTCACCGAACCGAGTCCGGCCAGGTATATATATATTAGTTAAGCCCGTGCTGACTAGTTAATTGATGCATCCATTGTTTTGGTATATGTACACATATTAATTACTCTCGTCTTTCTTCCTTATAATTTCTAGCCCTCCGGATCGAGCACAACTTCGGTAAGGAGACGAGGCCCGAAGAAAAAGTTGAGCTCGGATGAAAAGTTTGAGATCATAGAAATCGCGCCCGACGGCGAACCGATTGAACCCATCCGGACAAGGAAGGCATTTTCTGCTCAGTGCGGGGTTCTTGTTAGGGACAAGATCCCGATCAGCATCCAACAATGGTATAAGCATGCTAAGGATGAAGACCCTGAGGTGTCTTATGTCAATGATATGCAGAAAGACGATCTTTGGACTGAGCTGAAGGCAAATTTCACCCTACCGCCAGAGGAGGATCCGGAGAAGCCAGTTAAAGAGCAATTAATCAAGTCTTGTGCTCTTAAGAAGATGGCAACCCTAATGAGGAGGTGGAGGAAAGAGCTGAACCAGTTTGTCGAGAAAAAAAAAGACACCAGAATTCATCGGCAAATATGAGAAGATCAAAGATCACTGGCCCGCATTTGTGGCCCACAAGACATCGGAAAAGAGTAAGAAGATGTCGGCAACAAACAAGCAAAATGCTGCGAAGAAGAAGCTTCACTATCGCACGGGGTCAGGTGGCTACCTCAAAGCCCGGCCTAAGTGGTCCAAGGCTGAGCATGATCTGCTTGAAAAAGGGATCGAACCAGAGAAAATGCGCTGGCCAGACCGTTGCCGGACTTTGTTCTTCGGGGCTGGCGAAACCTTGGACCCTATAACAGGGAAGTGTCAGTGGACGGACGAGCAACTGCAAACACCAGTCAAGAACCTTCGACACTATATCGATGCAGCGCAGCGAGGGACGTTCCTTCCAAACAGGGAGAAGGACGAGCTCACAATGGCCCTTGGGAATCCTGAGCACCCTGGACGGACACGAGGCACGCTAGGCTCCATTCCATGGAAGGTTGGTTTTCCGGACGCAGGGGGTTACAAAACCCACGAGAGGAGGAAGAAATTGGAGCAGGACCAAATGCAGGCGCTGCACGAAAGGGTAATGGGGCTAGAGGAACGAGAAGAGGTACGAGAAGCATCAGATCGCAACAAACGACCTGCCGAAGCTTCCCCCGAAGCTACCCCGCCATCTCAACGGAAAAGCAGCGTGGCTTCCACCGAGCTACTTCAGCCGGAGCATGTCTTGATGGCTCCTGCCAGCTATCCCGTGGATGGTATCACGGAGTCTCAAAATTGCCACATTATGGCATGATGGATGAATTTGAAGGTCAAGGCGGCTGTTGGCCAAGTTTATCCTAGTGGACCCGGCACAATTTATCACTAACAGCCGATTCCAGAAGGATTTGCTAAGGTGATGGTGGATGAAATAACGGAGGGATTTGAGGACCTCGTGCTTGAGCACCCTACCGGTGAAGGGGAGACTAGGCTGGGTTCTGCTCTGAAGACTCCATGCCTATGGCGGAAGGAGCTCATCAACCTTCTGAACTGGACGCCTCCGCCTCCTCCTCCTCCTCCGGCGAGTCAGGGCACTCCACCTCCTCCACCGCCTCCTCCTCCGGCGAGTGACGATCAGGGCACACATGGCGGCACTCCGCCTCCTCCACCGCCTCCTCCTCCGGCGAGTGACGATCAGGGCACGCGTGGCGGCACTCCGCCTCCTTCTCCGGCGCATGGCGGCACTCCGCCTCCTTCTCCGGCGCGTGGCGGCACTCCGCCTCCTCCTTCTCCGCCTCGCCAGCAAGGGCGGAAGAGACCCGCCGCCGCCCCGGCTGCTCCGGTGCGTCGTAGTCCTTCTCCTCCGCCTCGTAAGCAAGCATGAAAGAAGACAGACGCTGCAACCGCTCCGTCTGCTCCGGCGTCTAGCAGCACAAGAAGAGGAGAGAGGCAATACATATACGGTCCACCTCTAAAGCCTCTAGAGAAGTTACCGTACGAGAGGACCAAGGAGGAAAACAATATGATCATGCAGGCCCACGTGAAGGAGTTCTTTGAAGGGGTGAAAGCAAAGAGACATCCACCTCCGGAGGAGAAGGTAGATCCGGTGAAAGCAAAGCGCACTCTCGATGCCCTGAGGAAACCACGAAAGTCTCCGCCGAGAACCAACTATGAGCGCATTACTGAACAGACATATCTCCAAGCCAAGCGGTCGGGAACTACTGTCAGTGATAAAAGGTTAAAAGAACGAGCAAAGGGGAAAAAAATTGCCCAGCTCGGCGAACAAGCACAGCAATCATGCCCCCCGCTCAATGTGTCTAATCCTCTGGGGACGGTGGCCGGTTATGGCAATCTTGAAGATTACCTGCCTAACGATGCACTTCCTGATTTCATGGAGGTGGATGAATTCAGATACGAGTACGGGAAGCCTCTCGTCAAAGATGAAAAATCTCTGACAACAATGATGCGAAGATTCCATAGTTGGTACATGAAAACCTGCAGAGAGTCTGAGGGGAAGAACAGTTTGTATCTGAACATTAAAGAGGAGCACGACCTCATTTCAAATGATCTGTTGTGTGTTCCATTTGAGGAGTTCTTCGAGTTCTTCAATCAAAAGGCCCTCGATAAATTAATGGTCTTTTGCTACTGCCTGTACGTACTATTTCTGTCATTAAGTCTCTACATATAGCTCGGCTCTTTCATTGCATGTATTTATAATTAATTATCCTCAATATATTATGCAGATTGAAGATCGTTGAGTGCAAAAAACAAGAAATTTATGATATTGGGTTCATTAACACAAATATCATAGATGTATTTCTGGATGAAAAGCACGTCGAAGAGGCCGAGGACAACTTGCTACAATCGTTGATCAAAAATCAAAACAAAGATACCATACTCTTTCCTTACAATGGCCCGTGAGTGTTACTGTCGTGTGCATATTCGGTTTCCCTTATTACTCGAGCGAGGTTATAGTAATGTAATTGATGAGTTATGCATGCGTGCGTAGGTACCACTATATTCTTCTGGAGATTAAGCTTGAGCGTGGACTAGTAACCATCTTAGACTCGAGACGGAAAGATCCCGAAACCTATGCGGACATCACTGAAATGCTCAGCAAGTAAGTTCAATCGATCATTATCGCACCATATCGGCAACTTTTTGTTCATTTCCTGATATCTCAAGTAATAATAATTATTTTCTTTGTCTTGCAGGGTTTGGAATAAGTTCACCGCACAAGCTCCGGGATTGCCAAAGGAGCTGCGATATACATACCCGAAAGTAAGTACTACTGGCTAGCTAGTTGCGCGCATCTCCCATTGATTCTATAGCTATACTTTCATCAATGTCATTTACAATGCTTCATTATCAGTTTGATTGACCTCTCTTTCTCGTAAAGTGCTTGTGGCAGGAGGAAGGGAATGATTTCTGTGGATACTACGTGTGCGAGTTCATCCAAAATGCGACTTTGAAAAACAAGCGGGGCTACTCTAGAAGACAATATGAAGTGCGTAAGCAATAATATTCACAATTTAATTTTATTACACCATCATTTCTGTTGAGTTTCATTCATATATATGTATTAATTAACCCCCTTCTTCAAATAGACGTGGCAGATGCGGGATGAACTCCTAGAACCAGATCGCATGAAAGCAATTCAAGAGGAATTGGCGGGATTCTTTCTTGAACACGTCATCAGTAAAGCCGGAGAATACCATGTGGAAATTGATTTCAAATGCTAGGAGTTTGTAATTAAGAGATCTTATACATATTGTACATGTATGTAGCCAGTAAAAAACTTGTTGTTCGACCAATCTCTCGGAGAAGGAGAGGTCGATCGATCACTTCTCTCGGTATGCATGACGAACTTCTGTACTGAATGGTTCTCTCGATCACTTATGTATATATACTACGTAGCGTCGACCAAGCACGGACATAAGAGAGGACACTTCTCTCTATTAATTAGCTAGCTAACACAATATACGAAACACCTAAATTAACCCCCCAAAACCCCCAACCCCCCTCCTTAAAAAAAACAAAAACCCCAGCCACTGGAATGCAGACGCGTGGATGCCTTTTGGTCCCGGTTGGAGCCACCAACCGGGACCAAAGGCCCCCTGACTGGGCTCGGCGCACAGGGCCACGTGGAGGCACATTGGTCCTTGTTCGTGTTTGAACCGGGACTAATGGGTGGAGGTATTAGTAACGACCCATTAGTCCCGGTTCATGAACCGGGACTAAAGGCCCTTACGAACCAGGACTAATAGGTGTTTTTCTACTAGTGCACACTAACAAATATGGATTTCAGAAAAATAGACATCCAAGATTGTTTAGCTTGGGCATTTGAATATATTCATTAGTGCCAGCAGACAAAAAAGCAAATGGTCTTGTTGAAGCTAGACTTTGAAAAGGCATTTGATATGATTGAGCATAAGACAATACTGGAAATCCTTAAGGCAAGATGTTAGATGGATCATGTGGATCAAGATGATATTTTCTTCAGGGGTCTCTTCTGTGCTGTTAAATGGAGTGCCTGGAAAACAGTTCAATTCTAAAAGAGGGGTGTGACAAGGAGATCCTTTACCACCTCTCATCTTTGTGCTGCTGCTGATCTCTTACAAACAATTCTAAATAAGGCAATGAGGGCAGGACTAATACAGGACCTAACTGAATCAAGCTCAAACCCCGATTTTCCTGTCATACAGTATGCATATGACACAATCCTAATTCTGCCTGCTAGTCTAATTCAAGTGGAGCAAGTGAACAATCTATTGAAGCATTTTCCAATCAAACTAGGCTAAAAATAAACTACCACAAATCAGTTATGATCCCTATAAATATGCATGAAGGGGTTTTTAGCCAGATTTTGAATTCACTAGGGTGTAAGAGAGGATCCTTTCCATTTACATATTTGGAACCTCCATTAAGTGCTAGCAGACTCAAAGCAGAGGATTTCTCCCCAATATGTCAACAAATTTAGAAAAGATTGTCTAGATGTTCAACAAAGCTCTCTTGTGATGGCAGACTTCTTTTAATCAAATCTATTTTCTCTGCTTTAGCAATCTATTTCATGAGCATTCTGCCTCTGCGTGCTTCAATCACTAGCCGGATTAACAAATATCTCAGAAATTTCCTGTGGAGAAAATATGGAGTTGGTGGCTGGCCCTGCATTAATTGCCTATGATAAAGTTTGTAGACCAAGAAAACAAGGAGGTCTTGGAATATTGTATGTGAGTCTGCACAACAAGGCCCTACTGATGAAAATTGTGCAGAAGTTTCTTAACGAGGAACCCCTTCCTTGGGTTCAAGTTATTTGGGAGAAGTATTATTCTCAGTCATTGCCAGGTTCTAAGTTAGAGGGATCCAACTGTTGAGAAGTCACTTGGGGTTATTTGATGATGATAAATCTAATTCAAATTGTAAGCTAGGCAATGGACATGCTATCCTTCTTTGGCATGATAATTGGAGTGAACACTGATGCGTCTCCAATGTATCTATAATTTATGAAGTATTCATGCCATGTTTACAATAATTTTATAACTTCTCAATTGTAGGTTGTTGCATTCGAGGTAATTAAGATCCCCAAATCTTTGAACAAAGCATCAAGCATCATTTGTGTTATCCAAAACTCCTCTTGATGGACTCCAATTTGCTTTCCAACTTCTTCTTTTTGAACACGGTAAAATCATAGATGCCCACATATATGCACATACAACTATGAACGCACGCACGCATGCCCTACCCGTATGAGTACCTCCAAGATACTGAGCCAACATCACACATTGAGATTGATGAAGTCACGACAGGTGTCTTGTAATTGACGGAAATGGCTCATCCACTGAACGAACCTGACCATCTGACTTTCTTGGCATGAAAATGAACAAAAACCAATAGTAATATGATATAGTAGCAGAATATGCAATTCTCAAGTGCTAAACAGGACTGAACTGTGTTATGTAATATTTACAATGGAATCCAAGCCAGTCGAGGGGCATATGAGGGCATTTGTCATTGAGAATATGCCATAAATGATGCCGTATTTTCAAGTCATCGGAGGGTAGCCGGTTGTTTAATCAAGACAAATCAAGACAACTGCAATCTAGGAGGGTCCTGACAAACAAAGTTATTTTAATACCAGCGTGATACTAGTATTAGCAGTTTTTGGGTTTTGTTTTTAGATTGTGATGTCCCACGGTTCAATGTTTCCCACAGAGTAAAATACACCCACAGTACCTGTACTCTCCATATAAAATCACTTTGGTCATTGTATTCTGGCAACTGCAAATTACGGTCATTATGCTAACGTTGCTTGCTCACCATACGGTCACTTGCGCCCGAAACGTACGTATTTGCACAGCTGGCATGCAATTTTTGCAATTACACCCTCCCCTCCCCCTCCCACCATCAAATCCCTAGCTCGTTCGGTCGTTCCCCATTCAACATCGGCTGTGTCGCTGCGTTCCACTTCTGCACAGAGAGAAGAGAGGAAAGGGGGAGCAGAGAGAGCCCAGGCGATCGCTGTCCGCTAGGGTTTCCCGTCGCGGTGGCTACCATGACCGGCGGAGGTGGTTCGTCGGCCGGAGCAAAAGACGCCCTCGACTCGCTGGATGTTGGAGGAAGCAGCAGCGAGCCAAAGCCCTTCCTCCGTCGACCTGATCATGCGCGGACGCCGGCATACGGTGAACACTCTCGAATCCTTCGCCCTTCGGTTCGCATCTCTTTGTAGGAGTCTCGATTTGGAGTGATTGTTAGGGTTAGATGAACGATTTTCCTCTGTTGCTCTGAAATAAAAGAGGGGGTTTTGCCGATTTTCCTCTGTTGCTCTGAAATAAAAGAGGGGATTTGTAGTTAGGGATAGTTTGCTGATTTTGCAGTGATTGTTAGGGCTAGATGAATGATTTTCCTTTGTTGCTCTGAAATAAAAGAGGGGTTTTTGCTCTGTTTTTTTATTTTGCAGAGGAATACAATTATGATTATCCGTGCAGTCTAGGCATATATCATGGTGGTTTCTTTGTTGGCCAAGGTAGCTACAGGAGTTACTGCAATGGAAAAACTGCTTGGTATGATTATGTGCCGTCTGCGAAACTGACCATGTCTGAATTGGAAAGGATAGTTGAAGATCTAGGCTATGAGATGGCAGGTAGATTGGATGTATATTGGTGTTTGCCAGGGTTGCAAATTAAGACTGGTGGTCTTAGGAAAATGAATTCCCAGGAAGCTTGTGTCAATATTAGTGCTTGTGTAGTTTCTGGACATAAAGAAATTCAGTTATTCCTTGACCATGATGAGAGCTACAGGAGTATCGAATGGGAT
Source organism: Triticum timopheevii (assembly GCA_963921465.1). Classification (NCBI taxonomy): domain Eukaryota; kingdom Viridiplantae; phylum Streptophyta; class Magnoliopsida; order Poales; family Poaceae; genus Triticum; species Triticum timopheevii. The sequence goes on along the minus strand of OY997266.1, from coordinate 646,279,166 downwards.
GATGTTGTGGTCTTTCCTGTCAATGATTTACCTCATGTGATCAGTCCTAGGAAAGTAAAAGAGGAGCAATTTGCAGAGAGAATGCCTGAACAAAATATGGCAGAGGAGCAAGGTGATGACAATGCAGAGGAGGCTGGGCAGAACATGGAAGAGGAGCAAGGTGATGAGCAATTCAATGAGGAAGAAATTGAGCAGTATATGGCTGATGCTGAGGAAGAGGATGAGGCTGATGTGGAAGACGAACAGGAGGAAGATGTTGTGGAAGAGGAACATGATGAATATGCACAGTCAGATGTAGATGATGGCAGTCTTTCTCATGCTGGAAGAGGAGTTAGTGATTCAGAAAATGGGGATGCAATTGTGGACAGTGATTATGCTATATCTGATGGAGATGTAGATCTTCTAGAAGATCAAATAGAAGAGGTGGTCATAGATGTAAAAGGAAAGAAAGCTGCAGATATTGGAGCTTCTTCTGATGAGGAAGATCTTCAGATGCCAGATTCTGATGAGGATGAGCTAAAGCACAACTTCAATACATTCAGGCCAGAAGATATGCATGATCCTGTGTTCAAAGTTGGACAGTTATTCCAGTCACCAGAGATGTTAAGGAAAGCCATTAGGGAATATAGCTGCAAGAACAGAGTTGATATCTCACTCCCAATAAATGATAGAAAAGAATTTCAGCCAGGTGTGAAAAAGGATGTTCATGGTACTTATGGGCATCTCATGACAGCAGGACCAAGTGCATGATGATCAAGACAATGACCACTGAGCATACTTGCTGCAAGAAGTGGAAAGTGAGGTCTTTTACCTCTAGATTTCTATCAGAGAAGTATGTTGAGCATTTCAGGGCTGATGATCACATGAATATGAGGAACTTCAGCAGGATTGTCCAAAAAGATTGGAACATGACACCCACCAGAAGCAAATTGCAGAGAGCCAGAAGATTAGCGATGAATGTTATACATGGAGATGAAGAACAACAGTACAATCTGCTATGGGACTATGCAAATGAAGCTAGAAGATCTAATCCTGGTAGCACTTTTTTTGTCTCGCTTGATAATGAAGAGAGGTTTAAAAGATGTTATTTCTGTCTTGATGCATGTAAAAGAGGATATTTGGAAGGATGTAGACCTGTGATATGTCTTGATGGATGTCATATCAAGACTAGGTATGGTGGTGTACTGCTGAGTGCCATTGGCATGGACCCAAATGATTGTATCTATCCATTGGCCTTTGCTTATGTTGAAGTGGAAGACACCCACACCTGGACATGGTTTCTTAGGGCTTTGAAGCAGGACCTTGGAATTATAAACACTGAGCCCTGGACACTGATGTCCGACAGACAAAAGGTAAATTCAGTTCAGTTACTATTCACTTTTAGTGTATTTTCAATTCAGATACTATTCACTTTCAGTTCAGTTATAATTCAATGCACTTTGAGTAATTTTGCAATGCACTGTCAGTTAATTATGTGTTGTTTCAGTTAATTTACAGTGTGCTTTCAAATTTCAGGGACTAATCAATGCAGTGGAAGCCTTGTTTCCTCACTCAAAGCACAGGTTTTGTGTGAGGCACTTGTGGCAGAATTTCACAAGAGCTGGTCATAGAGGTGATGTGCTAAAAAACCAGCTCTGGAAGTGTGCTAGAAGCACAACTGCCACTGCTTGGGAAGAGAGCATGGAGGAGATGAAGGCTTTGAGCAAGAGAGCTTATGATTGGCTATATGCTCTGGACCCCAACACTTGGGTGAGAGCATTTCAAGAGGACCTTCCCAAGTGTGATATTCTGTTGAATAACAATTGTGAGGTCTTCAATAAGTAAGTGAGCTCATTGTCAATATTTACATTGTCAATGTTTGCATTGCTATTGAGCTCATTGTGAATATTTAAATTGTTAGTGAGCTCATATGTGTAGTTATGCAATGCAGGTACATTTTAGAAGCAAGAGAGTTGCCAATCCTCTCTATGGTAGACAGGATTAAGGCACAACTAACTACTAGGATGGTTACAAAACATGAAGAGATGTTGAGCTGGACATCTCCAATTTGCCCAAAGATTAAGAAAAGACTAGACAAGAACACAGAATTAGCTAACACATGTTATGCTGAATTAGCTGGAGATGGCATATATTCTGTGGAGGACAGAGGGTACACATACATTGTTGAGATAAATGTGGAGAGCTGCAGCTGTAGAAGGTGGAATTTGACAGGAATACCATGCCCTCACTCAATACCATGCCCTCACCAATTGAGCTAGTGCACAAGTGTTACTCCATTGAATCTTACCACAAGGCATACTCTCATTTTATTGTGCCTTGCAGAGATAGAAGAGAGTGGACAAAGATGAATGGATGTCCTATTGCACCACCTCTTTATGTGAAGAAGGTTGGAAATCCTGGTCATAATAGGAGGAGGGCTCCTGAAGAAGTTGCAGATGGGAGAGGTGGAACCAGAATGACAAGGCATGGTGTAGTTATCCACTGTGGGCATTGCAAACTACCTGGACACAATAGGAGTTCATGTTCTGATCTTAAAGTTGGCATACCCCCATATGTTCCTGCCCCCAAAGCAACATGTCAGGAGAAGGAGAAGGGCAGAACCAACTACTGAAGAAGATCAAGAGGCAGAACCAAATGTTCAAGAACAGCAAGAGGAAGCACCAAATGTTCAAGAACAGCACGAGGAAGCACCAAATGTTCAAGAATAGCAAGAGGCACAACATACACAGGATGAGCATGTCATAACTCAGGTTTTTATGTTCTACTGCTATCAATCTTGATGCTTGTTCTTGTCATTTACTAGATGTACTTCAACGATGCTGAGCAATTTTGTTTTTATTTCTGTAGGATATCAATGACCAAATTCCTCTATCTGTTGTGTATACTCATGATATGCTCAATGAAATGATTTTCCAGGTACTTACCTGTTTCTAACTATAACTTGTCTCATATTGTTCATTTATGCTCAATAATGATATGCTTCAAGACATGACCATGTTTTCATTGAATTATTTATTCAGAGACCTATGCCAAAGAAAACTACTACTCCTAGGCCTTTGCCAGACTGTTCTTTTATTACTGCTGCTAGAGAAGCCCTTGGCACAGGGACAACAAGCACCTCAACAGCAGCAGGAGACCTTGCTATGAAGGCTGCAGCTATGAGAATTGCAAAAGAAAAGATCTTTGCTGCACAGAGAGATGCAACACAAGAGCAAAGGTATGAGTCCCATGAGAAGCAAGCTGCTGATGTGCTTGCTAGAAGAGAAGCAGAGAAGGCAAAGAAAGAAGAAGAGAAGGCAAAGAAGAGAGCAGAAGCGCTAGCAAAGAAAGAAGAAGAGAAGGCAAAGAAGAGAGCAGAAGCACTAGCAAAGAGAGAAGAAGAGAAGGCAAAGAAAGCACAGAAAATGGCAGCAGAGATAGAAGAAAAGAGGAAAGTTGCAATTGCCAGGAGAGAAGCTCATCTACAAGCAAAGCTTAGGGAAGCAGAGGAGAAGAAGGCTGCTGCACAAGCAAAGAGGGCTGCTTCTACTATGTCCAACAGAGCAAAAAAAACACAAGGTCAACATGTTTGATGAATTCAGATGAATGTTCATCCTCTAGTCTTTAGTTCATTAAGTGTAGTGATCTTAAAAACTATGATCTTTATTTTGTTGCTCAACAAACTACTGGTGATCTTAATTTTGTTGCTCAGATGGAGCATTTAGTTGAACTTCATTCTACTCTTACCAAGTGGAGTATGGATGTCAACTTTGTAATGCTTCTGTATTGAATCTTGATATGTAATGAAGCAAGTTGAACCTGACTATGCTAGTGATGAAAATGTGTTGATCCTTTTATGATGGTGTAGTTCATTATATGTAGTTTGTTGGGGATGAAGGCATCGATGCTTGAAGGGAGTCGAGACAGAAGTTTGTTTGGGATAAATTGCATTATTTGGTACATCCATATTCTGGGCACGACTTTGCTCGAAGGCATCGATATTTATTCATCACTTGACAAATTGCATCATAATTAACAGAAAAATAACAATCTTGTTAAATTCATTCATCATACTCATTTGATACATCCATATTCCCCAACACACAAAGATCACATTTTTAACACTGCAACTCCACACAACACAACAAGTGCAAATAGTAAAGCAACTATCATCTTCAAGACAACCACAACCTCATTTCCTACTGCAACTACTGATCTTATCATCTCTTTAATCCCTTCCTCTTGCACCATAAGATGTCCAGGTTGTTGGCCATGCCCTTGCCCTGCGAGTTGGCCATGCCCCTGCCCTGCTTGATGCTCATGCCTTCCCAAATGACCATATTTCACTAAATGCAGAACATATGAGAGCTCCCAATGCCAGAAATCACAACCACCTTTCTTTGGCTGTTCAAAAAAGCATATAAAACCATGAACAAATTCAGACAACAACACAAATGCATTTGCAGAAGATGCTAGAAATCACTCACATTATGGTTCATGCATTTGTAGAAGAAGATGTTCATATGCGCCGGGGTCTGTGAGAAGAATCGCCTCACAGTCTGACCGCAGTCAGGGCACTTGATTAGAGGGAGCACAACAGAAGCAACACCACCACCTATCCCGGACGAGCTCGCGCTGGACATGGCCGTCGTCGACAAGCTCGTAGCGGAGGACAAGCTCGCGCTGGATATCCTGATGGCGACGACGCGCGGCTGAGCGAGGGCGGGGCAGCGAGCGAGGATGGGCGCTGATGGCGACGACGCGCGGCTGAGACGGCGGCTGAGACTGTGGCCGCGGGGCAGCGAGCGAGGGTGGGCGCGGCTGAGACGGCGGCCGCGGCTGAGACGACGACGAGGGTGAGCTAGGGATTTGTGGAATGAGGAACGAATGGGAGGGGGAGGGGGAAGAGGAAGGGGGGTGTAATTGCAAAAATCGCATCCAGCTGTGCAAATACGTACGTTTGGGGCGCAAGTGACCGTATGGTGAGCAAGCAACGTTAACATAATGACTGTAATTTGCAGTTGCTAGAATACAGTGACCAAAGTGATTTTATACAGAGACTACAGGTACTGTGGGTGTATTTTACTCTTTCCCACAGCGGGGCGAAGTGTCCCTCCCATTAACGGAAGGGCAGGTTCCCCCGTAAAAAAACAAAAATAAAAACAAAACAAAAGGGCAGGTTGCTTGTACTATTTATTTATTTATTGACATATATTTAATTTGTATTTATCCTGAGCAAGATGCATGGAGCCCTCAGATTCTAGGGTCGTCATGGATCAAGATGTATTTTAACTTATCATCAATAATGTTGATTTTTCTGGAACACTCAGCTTCTACAGTCATCAGATTGGATCATATGCCAGTTGAAACCCACGTCAGGAGGCGCGGTGGATCCCATCCCTTGCTGGCTGGAGGGCTCCGTTTTTTGGTGTTTTTGTGCGTTTTATTAGGGATTGTGTCCTACTCAGATGCGAGGCGGAGACGACTCCCTGTAGATGGAATAAGGTCATCCCCACCTAGCCCCCGTACCGGTGGTGTTTCTAGAATCGTGGGAGGGCGTGTGGAGATTTGCGTCCGGCGGATCTCATAGGATCCGATCGGCTTTGTCTTCGGTGGATCCACATGGATCCGGTCTTTGTTCGTATGTTTTTTGTGTCTACATGTTGGATCCTTTCGATCTACGTTTCTCTTTATGGGCGACGGTTGCTGTTCTGATGAGCTGGTCCTATGGGGCTTTAGCACGACGATTTCCGGATTGTCTATTACAACAAGGTTTGCTCGACTCCAATGAGGGAGGGGCGATGATGGCGTGCTTGTAGTCGTCACTAGCTGGTCCACGGACCTGAATGTAATTTTTTTTTTACTTCTGGTGTTGTTTGTACTATCTCGACAATCGATGGATAGGTCGGAAGTTATACTAAAATAAACTTGTACAGTCATCATGGATTAAGATTTAATTTCTTGGTATAAATAGCACGTCACATCCTACCTGCCCCCCGCACGCGCACACACCTCCAAACTTGCATTTGTTTTTTAATGACGGGTTCTCTAACTAATCAAACCATTTGAGCGTAAACACGTAAAAGTTCGAGGCAAATGTGCTGTTTTCATGTTTGCTGTCTACTCCCTCCGTTCGGAATTACTTGTCATAAAAATAGGTGTATCTACAACTAAAATACATCTAGATACATTGATTTCTTAGACGAGTAATTTCGAACGGAGGGAGTAAATGTTTTAAAAAATCATAGTCCCTCCGTACTGAAGGGGTGTCAAATTAATATGAGTCGGAGGGACTATAGAACAGTTGCTACTAGTAAGTGATATAAAGAGACATGTTTTTTTTCCTTTTTTGTGGATAAAAGAGACATGTTTTTTGTTACTGAATAGCGATTTTTTGTAGCAATGGAGGACACAGAAGAGGTCCAGTTATTTAGCATGATGGTGGAGGAGACGACGACACTAATTGGTGCATGGACGGTACACTAGTGAGATGGCTGGACTAGTGTAGGCTACGTTTCGTAGTTCAGAGGGTTTCTGCAATACACTATTCTTTGGTTGAATTATTGATGTTGATTAAATTATCTGCGACAGTCGACACTATTAGCTACGAGACAAATCAACATCAATAATTCAACCGAAGGATAGTGTATCAGTGATTAAATTATCTGCGACACTATTAGCTAGCGCTGCACTACAGCCGACCATCTTTGTTTCCCGATTAAATTATCTGTGATTTCTGGGTATAAATGCCAGGCCGCGTCCTACCTGCCGATGCACACAAATTAGACACTATATGTGGAAGATCAGTGACACTTAAACTTCTCTGGGTGTCTAAGTGCACAAGTGACACAATGAACACCATCTTCGTTCTCGTCATCACTCTCCTGCTCCCCCTATTCACACTGGTAGTTCAAGCCCTAAGGCGCAGGACTAACCAAAGCCCGCTGCTGCCGCCAGGGCCTCCGGCTCTCCCCATCATCGGCCACCTCTACCTCTTCAGGGGCCCCCTCCATCGCCGCCTCACACGCCTCGCCACCCGCTATGGCGCCGTCTTTCGCCTGCGGTTCGGCACCAAGAACGTCGTCGTCGTGTCCTCCGCCCAAGCCGCTGAGGAGTGTCTCGGCGTGCACGACATCGTGTTTGCCAACCGGCCGCAGCTGCCGACCGGCAAGATCCTCTCCTACGACTGGAGCACCATGGGCACCGCCAGCTATGGGGATTACTGGCGTCACATCCGCCGCATCGGCGTCACTGAGCTCCTATCGGCGCACCGGGTGCAGCAGTACGCCGACGTCCACACGCAGATGGCGCGGTCCATGGCGCGGCGCCTCTACCGCTCGGCTGCCGGTGGTCGCGCGCGGGTTGAGCTCAAGTCGCGGCTCTTCGAGATGCTCATGAACGTAATGACGAGCATGATTTGCGCGAGGACATACTATGGGACGTACGTAAGATCACTCAATTTACATCACTACCGTAATAACTAGCTATGCCGACGGATTATTCTATGCCGACGGCCCCGACAAAAAGCCGTCGGCATAGATGGATGTATGCCGACGGCCTGGAGAATCGTCAGCAAAGAAAAGCCATCGGCACACCATCATATATGCTGATGGCAATCGTAGGCATAGAAAGGCCGTCGGCACACCATGGATGCATACGACATACTCCACTATCTCCGACCATACATAGCATACAAAATATCGCGATCTACTGCTCACTACTATAAAAACTCAACAGAAACTGTTCTTACGGTTTTACAAACTTTTCTAGTGTACCATCTTATATTTACTAAACGAAATCTAGTTTTGTAGTCCTCGCGTTGATCCTGGTGAGATGCACTAAGAAAAAGGATAGATCACTTTGATTTTTTAAAAAGATAGATCACTACAGAAAATATGTCGATACGGGGTGCTTTATTCTACGCTGAGTTCTAGAGCACGGGATCTGAGCGACAACAATTTTAAGCCGAGTTGTATTCTGCACCCTGGGTGACGAGCATTAAGTAATCTATATACTAATGTTCGTAACTTCATCCTCGAGGCTCCAAACACCATGGTTCTTGTTGCCTTAGAAACTAGATTAATTAATCAAACTGTTTGCAGTAGGAACACAAAAAAAATCAGTATGGTTCAAATTTAGCTCCAAATAAGATGATTTTGAATGACCACTCCTGTTATGTTCATATTGTTGTCTAGATAGTAATAAATTATTTTGGTAAATGTGCCCATGTTGTTTTCATGTTTACTATCAAAATATTTAAAAATTATGGACAATAACTATTCACTACATTTGGTTACAGTAATTTTATATAAAGCGACTTGATTTTGTAACTGAATGGAGTTTTGTGTAGCGATGGCGAGGAGATATTGGAGGTGACAGATGAGGTCCAGTGGTTTAGGACGATGGTAGAGGAGACGATGACACTAATTGGTGCGTCGACAGTGTGGGACTACATACCAACACTGGTGCGGTGGCTGGACATCGGCGGGTTCGGGAGACGGTTGTGGAGGCTCCGAGAGAGTAGAACTAAGTTCGTGCAGGGACTTATCGAGGATGAGAGAAAGAAGATGGAGGAGGGCACGACAACAGGGAGGACGATGATTGGGGCACTGTTGGCCCTGCAACACAAGGACCCAGAGGATTGCCCAGACCAGCTTATCCGAGCTTTGTGCATCGTGAGTATTCACTTATAATTTCAGAAATATTTCAGTGGCATATTTGGACGCTGGTACTGCAAAGGGGTCCATATAATTTAAATTAAGGCCTTAGGATCTGGATCAAGTCCCCCTTAGGTGTGTAGTACTAGACATGACAAGTAGTAGATATTTAACAGTGAAGGATGCCATTACGTACAATGCCCATTATGTGACATCAGAACTTAGTTTCAATTGTTATTAGTACATGTTCCATGCGTAACTGTAAAATTCCCCGTAGGTGATAGTGCACAAAACCTCACGGGTTCAAGTAGAAGTTGTAGTCATATTATATGGAAGAAAGTCTAAGCCTAGGCAGGTTTTATTATAAACCGCTATTTAAATGGAAACCAGTAAAAAGATATTCGACCACCAGTACCCACAAAACGAGGTGTTTCTTGCAGAAACCCTGTAAACCTGGAAACGTACATAATTGACACCAACTTGTTTGGAATATTCCTGCCACTGATTGGAGTGGCGTAATAGACTCACAATTTGGTTGCCGGCTCCAGTATAAAAAACTAGGCATATTTTGCTTGTGTGCATAAATAGTAAAATCCAGAAAGCCACTTTTTGCTAAAAGATGATCTAAAATATTAGATTTTTTTCTAGATACTGTGCCGCATAAAAACATTTCCAAATGATGAAGGCATGTTTTGTTGTTGGATCTATATATGCTATACCAGTGCATGTGGGGCTCACTTTCCATATGCATCTTCTTACTCCCACTCCCCTTTTCTATATGTTGTTGTTCCTTTCCTAGTTCATTGCCTATCTTGTCGATCCACACATCTCATTGTAAGTCACATTCCAATAGTTGTTTTCCCCTGTTACAATGCGCGCATCTAGGGCATGGTTGTCATGTGGATGGTGCTCTACACCATATAGCGGAGGGTTGGGTACCTTCGATCAAGCGATGAAGCTTAATTATCAAGGGTACATTGGTCACAGCCTTATGAGTATCAGAAACAATTATCTTCATAGCAAACAATGGACTTGTGGCATGGGTTTTGTATATAAATATCGCAACCCAAATTTATTAGTCACATTCATGTTCTCTCAACAGAAATAGCAAACCTTATGGTGAATTTCCTTTTTTCCCTAATTAATCAAATGTATGGTGTAGCCATGTTTATTTTACTAGATTTTGTGCTTGTCATTGAACCTTTATAAAAATTATGTTTATAAAAAATTCATCAGTGGAATAGTACTTTTTTATCGTGTGTATATAATATTTTACCTATGCTGTGTCATTCTTCTGTCATTGAAGAGCGCCCTCGAAGCTGGATCATCTACTTCTGCAGATACAGTTGAGTGGGCAATGTCCCTCATGCTGAATAACCCTAACGTGATGGTCAAAGTCCGTGATGAGATTGATTCCTACATAGGGAAACCAGTACGCCTAATTGAGGCGGCCGATCTCCTAAAGTTACAATACCTTCGTTGCATAATCATGGAGACGCTTCGTCTGCATCCACCAACACCACTTCTTGTTCCTCATGAATCTTCTATTGACTGCACTATCGGTGGATTTTATATTCCCAAGGGGACAATGCTTCTTGTGAACACATCTGCAATACACAGGGATCCCAAGATATGGGATAAACCAACAAACTTTATTCCAGAAAGGTACTGAGTATGAAACCATGCATTCACTGTTTATTTGGTTTCCTGGAAATGCTTATTTGAGTAGCATAGACCTTACTGATTTGTACATTATTTTCATAGGTTTGAGGGTGAAAAGGATGAAGGTAATATGGCTATGCCATTTGGTATGGGCAGGCGACGATGCCCAGCAGAGAATTTGGGCATGCAGATGGTAGGCCTTGCTCTGGGAACTATGATCCAATGTTTCGAATGGGAAAGAGTGGGGGAGGAGCTTGTGGACATGACAGATGGCTTTGGCCTAACTGCTCCGAGGGCAGTGCCCTTGGAGGCCTTCTATAAACCCCGCCAATCTATGATTACTCTTCTTTCGGAGATATAGGTATTATTGTGGAACACATGGCTGTTCTATTGTTGCTTTGTGTTGTATGGTCATCGTCAGCAAAATATTGTGTGGACATGTGACAATAATTATCCATGTCTCTATGTGTAAAAACTATGTGTTGCAGTTTGCTAGCTATTCACCACCTGTGAGTGGAGAATCGACCATGCACTCCGTTGATGCTTGGATGCCACCATATAACTTAAATCTGTTTTCCATATAAAGTTGTGCTATATTTTTTGACATTTTTAATTCAGAACAGATGTGTGTTTGATCATTTGTTTATGTATCAAGTACTTCTACTTGTTTTATTTGACCCTTCGGCTGGTTTCCATAAGCATTTTTTTCACATAAACACGGTGAGTACACACCTGGCCTCTGCGTAATTAGGATGCATACATCCAACACCAACGCACACACACCAAAAACATGCCAATAAATAGCAAAGTCATATAAGACCAAAGCTATACGTATGCGAGGAAAAAAGTGATCAGATCAGCGAAGCAACAAACTACACTAATGATCATATTCGCACCAATTATCTCATGACACCATGGGGACAACGAGGTTCTTCAACAGCAACACCTTCATGAAGGAGTGATGCTTAAGCGTCGCCTTCGCCGGATCCAACCATCCAGGGCCAAAATCTAGATCTTCATCCTGAAGAACCAGTCCGAGCATAACAATGCCTTCAACAAAGTAATGATGTAAAACCATCATCATTGCCAAGTATAACCAACTCAGGCCAGACCTAGGTGTACACCTATATAAGGGAGGTAGGGGCCTCCCGAGTTGGCAGCTAACATGCGCCTCTCTCATGTGAGACAACCACCATCAAAACAGATTGGACATGCAAATTACCTCACCTCAAGGGATTTTTTTAGAACGAAGGCTCAAGGAAAACCCGACTTTAAATTAACAAAGCCATCAACCGGCCAGGATTACACAAGGCCACCAAGCAAGAGCGACCAAAAGATACAAGGAGCTGACTGAGCAGCTTACAGCGCACTACTGCACACAAAGGAAGAAACAAGAACGACCTGCAAGTAATGTCGAAGCCCGCTGCACATCGGCACAAAGAACAGGAAAGCAGAGAAGCCTCGGGGATCAGCCAGAGGCCTGCAAGCGCTGAGAGCAGCCGGATCCTGGGATTGGGACCACGAACACCTGTCTTCCAGTGCCGAAGAAGACCCCAATCCTCTCACCTAGGCTCGAAGGCACCACACCGTCGGGTCGTTGGGCGCTCACCGGAGAGCACGAACATGTGCCGGTCGTAATCCAGAGCAAGCAAAGCTCACGGTTCTCACCACGCTGTAGGCTCACACCACTAGTTGCACTACCACCCGCCCAGGCAACCAAGAATAGAAGGAAAGCCGCTGGGAAGATTGTCGAAGAAAACAGCTGCAAAAGACCCAAGGGCGAAGCTTGGAGAAGCCTCAGCTTGGACTCATAGCTAACGGGCTCTCTTCTGTCTCGACGCCACACACCCGGAGAACCAGACGGCCCAAGGCGGCGCCTCCAAGGAGGGAATGACGCGTAGGGCCCCGCCGCTGCTCAACCCAAGACGGGTGAGGGAGTCCTGGACTAGGGGGTGTCCGGATAGCCGAACTATTATCATCGGCCGGACTCCAAGACTATGAAGATACAAGATTGAAGACTTCGTCTCGTGTCCGGATGGGACTTTCCTTGGTGTGGAAGGCAAGCTTGGCAATACGGATATGTAGATCTCCTACCATTCTAACCGACTCTGTGTAACCCTAGCCCTCCCCGATGTCTATATAAACCGGAGAGTTTTAGTCCATAGGACGAAGAACAATCATACCATAGGCTAGCTTCTAGGGTTTAGCCTCCTTGATCTCGTGGTAGATCCACTCTTGTACTACCCATATCATCAATATCAATCAAGCAGGAGTAGGGTTTTACCTCCATCGAGAGGGCCCGAACCTGGGTAAAAACATCGTGTCCCTTGTCTCCTGTTACCATCCGCCTAGACGCACAGTTCGGGACCCCCTACCCGAGATCCGCCGGTTTTGACACCGACGTTGGTGCTTTCATTGAGAGTTCCTCTGTGTCGTCACTGATAGGCTTGATGGCTGCTTCGATCATCAACAACAACGCGGTCCAGGGTGAGACTTTTCTCCTCGTACAGATCTTCGTATTCGGCGGCTTTGCACTGCGGGCCAATTCGCTTGGCCATCTGGAGCAGATTGAAAGCTACGCCCCTGGCCATCAGGTCAAATTTGGAAGTCTGAACTTCACGGCCGACATCCGCGGAGACTTGATCTTCGATGGATTCGAGCCACAGCCGAGCGCGCCGAACTGTTACGATGGGCATGATTTAGCTCTGCTACCGGACAGTGCCCTGGAGGCCGCACACGAGTCCGCTCCGATCCTCAATTCGGAGCCGACTGCGCAGATCGAGGACGGGTGGCTAGACACCGCCTCGGGGGCTGCTACCTCTACGGTGATGGAGCTGAATACTAACCTTGTCCCTTGTGAAGCTCGTGACTCCGAGGTGCCGGACTCCTCGCCGGACTCCGAACCTCCCGCGCCCCCTCCGATCGAATCCGATTGGGCGCCGATCATGGAGTTCATCGCTGCGGACATCTTTCAACACTCACCTTTTGGCGACATCCTGAATTCGCTAAAGTATCTCTCGTTATCAGGAGAGTCCTGGCCGGACTACGGTCAGGACGATTGGGATGCGGGCGACAAAGAAATTCAAAGCCCACCCACCACCCACTTTGTAGCCACTGTCGACGATCTAACCGACATGCTAGACTATGACTCCGAAGACATCGACGGTATGGACGACGATGCCGGAGACGACCAAGAACCAGCGCCTACAGGGCACTGGAAGACCACCTCGTCATACGATATATATATGGTGGACATCCCAAAGGACGGGAATGGCGAGGAAGCAGCAGAGGAAGATTCCTCCAAGAATTAGCCCAAGCGCCGGCGTCAGCGGTGCCGCTCTCAATCCCGCCACAGCAAGAATGGAGATTCCGGCACCGGAGATAATAACACCCCAGAGAGTGCCGAAGACAACCACCTCCAGCAAGATTCAGCACAGGAGGACGGAGAAGCCAGCCCTCATGAGAGAGCAGCAGACGAAGAGGTAGAGGACGATAACTACATGCCTCCCTCTGGAGACGAGGCAAGCCTCGATGACGACGAATTCGTCGTGCCCGAGGATCCCGTCGAACAAGAGCATTTTAAACGCAGGCTTATGGCCATGGCAAACAGCCTAAAGAAAAAGCAGCAACAGCTTAGAGCTGATCAAGATCTGCTAGCCGACAGATGGACTGAAGTCCTTGCGGCCGAAGAGCATGAACTCAAACGCCCCTCCAAAAGCTCCCCCGATTAGAGGAGGAGGCATATAAACCTGCATCACCAGCGCACAATACGGATGACCGACCACCTCATGGCCGCGACAGAGAGGCCTCTAGGCCCTCCACCAGAACCGTACCTGTCGGGGATATGCCCCGCGGTGTAAACCGGCCGGACTAGGCGATTCACCGGTGACCTGCACAGACCAGACGATTTATAGTTCATTGGTAATCCGGCAGGCGGGCCAGAGGAGCAACAAGACCCGGTGGCCTGTCTGGCGGTTCATGAAGGCCGGTTCAACCATTGTGGGCCGGTTTAAGAGGAAAGGAATATTTGCCTTACAAGGAGTTAAGACTAGGACTTGTATCCGGTTTGTTTTAGAGATAGACTAGTCCTAATCCTAATAGGACTCCACATGTAAACCGCCCCTTCAACATATATAAGGAGGGGCAGGGCTCCCCAAAGGGGGACGAGTTAGAAGCTACAAGCAAGAAGCAATAATCTCTAGGGCTAGATACAAAGAGGAGAGCCGGTTTACGGCGACTCCCTCATGATGATAATGAGACCTAGCCTCAAACAGCATGTAGGGTTTTTACCGGATGATGTTTCCCGGGGCCCGAAGCTGTCTAAATCCCTGTCTTGTGTTGCGTCTCTCGATTCCGCTCAACCCCTCTCAAGCTACCACATAGATGCGTTGGCCTCGCGAGTAAGTCCTCACACTAAGGACATCTGACGTGTTAATTCCACGACAGTTGGCGCCCACCGTGGGGCTCGCGCACGGTGGTGTTGAGATCTTGAAGGGATCTCTTCAGGGATTGAGAAGTTCGTGGTTTGCTGGATGGAAAAGAACCGACGCAGAAGTTTACATCGTCGACGAACAGTCAAACGGTATATTCGAGATTCAAGATCAAGAAAATATTAGGGCTGGATCGTAGCTACCGCCATAACTCGCCGAGATCAAGAGAAGGAATTATTCTCGTCAAAACCAAAGCTACTGCTACAAGAGCTGTCAGCGGAGAATCGGCGAGCGGGTCCGATGACTACTGTGTCGGGCGGCTATCCGATCGGCCACGTACGAGTGGTTGCCGTCCACAAAGATTTCAATATCCCAAGAAAGTCCGACACGGTTCGTGGAATACGATTGAAAGTGGCCAAAGATTGCAGCGTTTTCCTTAATTAGTATGGAGGGACCCGCACCAGGAAAGCTGCCACTCACGTAGGCATCAAATCCCATCAGTCAGAAATTACCAAGGCAACGTTTTCACCGGCGGGTCAACCCTGGTTGAGCGGCCGCACCAAGCCACCGTTGCTTCACTGCAGTTTCGTCCGAATCGCCGGTCTGTTCCGAGTCAACTTCGCGTTTTTAAACCGGATCAACTCTGAATCGCTGCTGCTCTACGTTCACAAATCCCAGGCCGTAGCAATCAACCGTGTACTGCTGCCTTTTCTTCTGCCACGAAGGCACTACAGATCACAGAAAAAGACAGTCTATGGATCAAACTAACATGACACCAGATGTTGTTACTAGTACGCAAGGAGTCAAAGGGCAAAATACTATGGATCAACGGCAGTCATCTACATTAAAAAAGAAAAAAGGCTGCAGCCTGACCGCTGTCCCGTGTCTCCATGGCAGTTACTTTCCAAAGACTTGCTACTAGTGCTAATTGAAACGGAATTACAATGGCACAATCTCCAAGAAGGACCATCATCCATCACGTGGAAGACAAGACTAGTCAAATCCAAGTATTACCAGTACTTGGTCACGTGATTACGTGAAGGTGCAATCAATTTCAGGCAAATACCACTGGATGGAGGCGTTAAAAAAAAGGGGCGTCAAGGCTAGCCACAAGAAAAATCGAGCCAAAGTACAATTGCCAAAATTAGGCGTGCATCAGTGAGGCTATCTTTTTCATCTGATTGCGTCCAATTTTATCCAATACCAGTGTCCTGTTCATCCAGGCACAAACCACCAGGTGCTATCTTTTTTATATAGTATCAGCACGTATTAAATTGTTTAAGAACAATTACTCTGGTCTATGCTATTTTTTCGCAGGACTATTATTCGTTATAAAGGTGTCGCAAAGGGATGTGCGCCAGTATTATTTTTGGCACTAGCGCGGATGAGAGAGTCGTCACCCCCGCTACATCAACGCACGTGGTTGACTCGTCGTTCACGCCCGCGGCCGATTCGCACGCGTCTGCGCCGCTTCCAACGCGGTGGCCGACTCGCTCATCAGCACCGGCTTACAACGCCACAGCCGACTCATTTATTGTCCGGACGAGTCAGGTGGTATCCATATAAAATATATTGTATTGTCACAAATTATTTTTGTCGAAGAGCAGTTTTATCTTTGCCTTGGTCTGCAATATTGTTGATGCAGGACAATTGTCCACTACATCAAAACGACGTGGTTAACTCGCCCGCACCGGCTTACAGTACCACGGCCGATTCATCTGTTTGAGCCACCTCTGATGCCAAGGTCATCTTTTTCGTCCGCCTCTCGTGGCCTGGTCTACATCAACACACCGGGCCGCACTTGTCTACATAAGCTGTTTATTGAGTGTGAGCAAGTCACAGCTTGGGTAGCCCGGTTTTCTTTAAAGCAAAATGGAGGCAAATTATCATATACTATCAACCGCCGTCTGCACTGGATGGCTCAATGGGCAGGCGCACAAATCGCCGCCACTACAGTTTGGTTAACTTCAAATCGCCAGTTGGAAGGAACCATTGGCCGAGTTGCTGACACGGCTCATACGGGATCATTTATAACCCGCCGCAGTCACCTCAACCTTCTGTGGATTCACATCATGCTATCAACACCAATGATATACAAGTTATGCCAGTTTATATGACAGTCAAATATGGAGAATCTCAAGCCAACTCTTCGAGTCACCTTGAGACTCGGGGGCTACGATGATATGACGTAAAAAGTCTTGCCAGTTTTCATCAAATTTAAAAACCCCAGGACAATGGAGGGAAAGATAACCCGGTCCCGGAGGCTACTATTATTTAGGCCGTCAGAAAATTTCCGGCTTGGAAAGTATATGACAATTACAAAATCCCGGCTCAATGAAGAAGTTCCGGGTCATCAGAAAAGATTCCGGTTTAAAATCCGGCTCAAGGGAAGTCAGTCTCACTGAAGCTCTCAAATATCCAGTTTATAATCCGGTTCAAGGGAAATCTGTTCTCCCACAAAGCTCTGAAGCTCTCAAATCTGGTTTGAAAATGACCGGTTCAAGAAGGAATTAACTTTTCGCAAGTTCGAGTTTAAAGACCGTCAGAAAATTTCCGGTTCAAAATGAAGATTCTGGTTTAAAATCCGGCTCAAGGGAAAGATGTCTCCCACAAAGCTTTGAAGCTCTCAATGTCCGGTTCAAGATCCCGATTCAAGAAGAATTTATCTCTTGCAAAAAAGTTAAAAATTACCGAAGAGGACCTGCTGCCATGATGCACGGTTCAAACATGGATATCCTACCTTATTGGCCTAACATATTGATCACATGGGGGCTTCTGCTTCATAAAGCGGGGTCTCTGTTCTTTTTTACATCATGCGTGGTTACATGGAGTGGCTCTATTTTTAAAGCGGCCTCCGGTTTACCCCTTGACATTTGCTTTTTATATATCACTTGGGGCCTTGGTCGTGTCCGAACCAACGCGACACCTTTTGATAGGCGACAGCCACCAGATCACTTGGGGACATGGTCAAGTCTGAACCAGTCATGCCTCTTGATCGGCCTAAGGCCACAAAATCACTTGGGGGCTTGGTCGAACCCGAACCATTGCCACGCCTCTTGATTTGGCATATATGCCACGAATCATTTGGGGACCTGGCTGACTTGAACCATTGTCACTCCTATTGGGGGCTTGGTCCTGTCCGACCACGGTAACACCATCTGATCAACTCAGTATAGCATATTTTTTGCAAATGGTTTTATTATTGCCTTTGCTTGAAATTTTCTTTAATAAATATTTCTTCTTTGTTGCGTTTTTAAACCGACAAAATTCGCAGACCGGTTCGACTGTCAATTTACGGAACACGGTCAATTCTTAATCCGGAGATTATTTGCCCGGTTTGATTTTTGATTTTATGTTGCCATCTTATCATGGAGTAAACCGGTGTCCATTAACCCGGCTTGGCTTTCAATTACAAGCTGTCAGTACATGATCAAATCATAATCCGGAGACTATCAGCCCGGTCTGGTTTCGACTATAAGTCGCCAACATTATATATGGTTAAACCGGTGTTTATCACCACTCGGTACGGTTTTATCATAAACCGACACAGTATGAAAGGAGTTATCATTACTCAAGATTGGGATTATCACCCTTACTACAAAAAGTTGGTAAACCAATGATGTTATTCAATGTCACAGGTATGATATATTTCATATTTGATTATTTTTAAGTGCAGCCTTGGTTATAAACCTGGGTTATATGTTGGGCATTATGACCCGTCCGGCGGTAAACCGCCAGGACACTTTAAACTTGTTGTATGCAGAGACAGGTTGAATAAAGCATGATGATAAATTATCCGGTGTTTATTAAACCGGCCTGG
Organism: Triticum timopheevii; assembly: GCA_963921465.1. Classification (NCBI taxonomy): domain Eukaryota; kingdom Viridiplantae; phylum Streptophyta; class Magnoliopsida; order Poales; family Poaceae; genus Triticum; species Triticum timopheevii. The sequence goes on along the minus strand of OY997266.1, from coordinate 646,260,618 downwards.
CTTTAAGACGATAAGTCGCCAGTATATGATGGGAAATTGTCCGGTGTTTATTAAACTGGCCTGGCTTTGGACTACACGTCGCCAGTATATATTTGAATTGCACCATTGGAATCATGCGCTTATAAATCATTGGGTTATATTATTCAAATAGCCAAACTTGGCTGAATTTTCATTATGATACTGAATAAGGTTTTCATACCGGATTATATTATCTTGAATAGCCAACATGGCTGGATTTTTGTTATGGTTATCAATAACCAGTATTATATCATATGATGTTATTTTCATTGAAGTATATATCAAGTCTCAGCTCAATATTATCTTACTGAACCGGCCCTTGGAGGTTACACTAGTTGAAGTTTTTATGAGCATCAGGAAATTACAAGTCCCAGGTCGCTGCAAGCATGACAACCCGGCACTTGGGGGCTACATAATATGGAGTATTCAGTTTTTGCTAGTGACTGGGATGAACAACATGGATTTCTTCGATAGTGACAGTATTTATATTGAAGCAAGTCTTAAGCCATCATTTTGTTCTACTCAAGACTTGGGGGCTACAGGTATTATATTATTATCCAGGAAATATTTTCAAATTCTCTGTTTGAGCAAACTAGATTGACCCGGCGTCACCAATCATTATGACCCTATGGCTGCAACCCGGTGTCATCAATAATCATAAACCGGTGTTGGCAACAATCATGAACCGGTGTCTGCAACAATCATGACATGGAATTATCAGTTTTTATAACCCGACAGTCTTTGGCAATGATAAAACCGGCAAGTTCTGCATCTTCAAACCGGTTGAATATCAGATGAGTATTTCAAGACCAATATTTCTTAAGCCGACGCTTTGGAAGCCGACTCAAGTGGATTATTCTTTGCAATATTTTTTCTATAAGAAGCCAACATCAACAATTTGAGTATGAAGCTGGTTATTGACCCGGATTTTCTAGGAGGAAGAAATGACAAGGACTTAAGGACGATCAGGTGCCGGTCTACAAGAATTCTTAACCCGGAGCACAACCTGTCAAATTTGTTTTGGTGTTTATTTGCAACATAAGTTTACCATGGATCAATCCAAGCTAAACTTGGGGGCTAATGTCGGGGATATGCCCCGCGGTGTAAACCGGCCGGAAGGATAAACCGGCCGGACTAGGCGATTCACCGGTGACCTGCACAGACCAGATGATTTATAGTTCATTGGTAATCCGGCAGGCGGGCCAGAGGAGCAACAAGACCCGGTGGCCTGTCTGGCGGTTCATGAAGGCCGGTTCAACCATTGTGGGCCGGTTTAAGAGGAAAGGAATATTTGCCTTACAAGGAGTTAAGACTAGGACTTGTATCCGGTTTGTTTTAGAGATAGACTAGTCCTAATCCTAATAGGACTCCACATGTAAACCGCCCCTTCAACATATATAAGGAGGGGCAGGGCTCCCCAAAGGGGGACGAGTTAGAAGCTACAAGCAAGAAGCAATAATCTCTAGGGCTAGACACAAAGAGGAGAGCCAGTTTACGGCGACTCCCTCGTGATGATAATGAGACCTAGCCTCAAAAAACATGTAGGGTTTTTACCGGATGATGTTTCCTGGGGCCCGAAGCTGTCTAAATCCCTGTCTTGTGTTGCGTCTCTCGATTCCGCTCAACCCCTCTCAAGCTACCACATAGAGGCGTTGGCCTCGCGACTAAGTCCTCACACTAAGGACATCTGACGTGTTAATTCCACGAGAGTACCCCAGCACCGCTCGAAGAGTATGAAGCCACGGGGGAATGCGCCGGACTTGCGAGACATATTGGAGGATAAGGCAAGACAATCAAGATCGATCTACGGATCGCGTGGGCGCCCCACGATGCACGACGACTACCGTCGCGCCGGATACAGCAACTCCGGCCGGGCCGAACACAGTAGACAAAGCTCGCTTGAGCTACGTCGTGATATAGCCCAGTATAGAGGCGCCACACACCCGCTATGCTTCACAGATGAAGTAATGGATCATCAAATCCCCGAAGGGTTTAAACCCGTGAACATTGAATCCTACGATGGCACAACAGACCCCGCAGTTTGGATCGAAGACTATCTCCTTCATATCCACATGGCCCGCGGTGACAATCTTCACGCCATCAAATACCCCCACTCAAGCTTAATGGACCAGCTCGGCATTGGCTTAACAGCTTGCCAGCAGAATCAATTGGGTGTTGGGAGGACCTGGAAGCCGCATTTCTTGACAACTTCCAGGGCACATATGTGCGACCACCAGACGTCGATGACCTAAGCCACATAATTCAGCAGCCAGACGAATCGGCCAGACAATTCTGGATACGGTTCTTAACAAAGAAAAATCAAATCGTCGACTGTCCGGATGCAGAGGCCCTCGCAGCCTTCAAACATAACATCCGCGACGAGTGGCTTGCCCGGCACCTAGGACAGGAAAAGCCGAAATCCATGGCAGCCCTCACATCACTCATGACCCGCTTCTGCGGGAGAGGACAGCTGGCTAGCCCACAGTAACAACCTCAGCAAAAACTCTGGCGGTCCGGATAACAAGGACCGCAATGGCAGGTCGCGTCGCAACAAAAACAAACGCCGCGTTAACGGCGATAACACTAAGGATACGGCAGTAAACGCCGGATTCAGAGGCTCCAAACCCGGTCAGCGGAAAAAGCCATTCAAAAGAACTACTCCGGGTCCGTCCAATTTGGACCGAATACTCGACCGCTCGTGCCAGATACACGGCACCCCCGAAAAGCCAGCTAATCACACCAACAGGGATTGTTGGGTATTCAAGCAGGCAGGCAAGTTAATTGCCAAAAACAATGACAAGGGGCTGCACAGCGATGACGAGGAGGAGACCTGGCCGCCGAACAATAGAGGACAGAAGGGTTTCCCCCCACAAGTGCAGACGGTGAACATGATATACGCAACCCACATACCCAAAAGGGAGCGGAAGCGTGCACTCAGGGATGTATACGCAATGGAGCCAGTCGCCCCAAAGTTCAATCCATGGTCCTCTTGCCCAATCACTTTTGATCGAAGGGACCACCCCACCAGTATCCGCCATGGCGGATTCGCTGCATTGGTTTTAGACCCAACCGTCGATGGATTTCACCTCACCAGAGTCCTGATGGACAGCGGTAGCAGCCTGAACTTGCTTATCAGGATACAGTGCGCAAGATGGACATAGACCCCTCAAGGATTAAACCCACAAAGACGACCTTCAAAGGCGTCATACCAGGTGTAGAGGCCAATTGTACAGGCTCAGTCACACTGGAAGTGGTCTTTGGATCCCCGGATAACTTTCGAAGCGAGGAGTTAATCTTCGACATAGTCCCGTTCCACAGCGGCTATCATGCTCTGCTTGGACGGACCGCGTTTGCAAAGTTCAACGCGGTGCCGCACTACGCATACCTTAAGCTCAAGATGCCAGGCCCTCGAGGAGTCATCACGGTCAACGGAAACACTGAACGCTCCCTTCGAATGGAGGAACACACAGTGGCTCTCGCGGCAGAAGTACAGAGCAGCCTCTTAAGGCAATTCTCGAGTCCGGCCGTTAAGCGGCCGGACACTGCTAAACGCGCCCGGAGTAACCTACAACAAGACCACCTGGCACGTACCGAGCACGCATAGCAGTACGGCCCCCACCCTGGCCCTTGCACAATATCAAGACTGGTCCTTCGCGTACACCATTACACTCTGGAGATACCATGGGCATAGGGGGAGGGGCACGACCACGACAGGCCCAGAGTGCGGCTCAACCACACCAGGGGCTCCCAAGTGTGTCATCTTTTTCTTTTTCTTTTTCTTCTCATCCACAGGACTCCATTTACCAGAGGACCTGTCCGTGTTGGAAATATGCCCTAGAGGCAATAATAAAAGTATTATTATATTTCCTTGTTCATGATAATTGTCTTTTATTCATGCTATAACTGTATTATCCGGAAATCGTAATACACGTGTGAATACATAGACCACAATATGTCCCTAGTGAGCCTCTAGTTGACTAGCTCGTTGATCAACAGATAGTCATGGTTTCCTGGCTATGGACATTGGATGTCGTTGATAACGGGATCACATCATTAGGAGAATGATGTGATGGACAAGACCCAATCCTAAGCATAGCACAAAGATCGTGTAGTTCGTTTGCTAGAGCTTTTCCAATGTCAAGTATCTCTTCCTTAGACCATGAGATCGTGTAACTCCCGGATACCGTAGGAGTGCTTTGGGTGTATCAAACGTCACAACGTAACTGGGTGACCATAAAGGTGCACTACAGGTATCTCCGAAAGTGTCTGTTGGGTTGACACGGATCGAGACTGGGATTTGTCACTCCGTATGACGGAGAGGTATCTCTGGGCCCACTCGGTAATGCATCATCATAATGAGCTCAAAGTGACCAAGTGGTTGGTCACGGGATCATGCATTACGGTACGAGTAAAGTGACTTGTCGGTAACGAGACTGAACAAGGTATTGGGATACCGACGATCGAGTCTCGGGCAAGTAACGTACCGATTGACAAAGGGAATTGTATACGGGGTTGTTTAATCCTCGACATAGTGGTTCATCCGATGAAATCATCGAGGAGCATGTGGGAGCCAACATGGGTATCCAGATCCTGCTGTTGGTTATTGCCCGAGAGTCGTCTCGGTCATGTCTACGTGTCTCTCGATCCGTAGGGTCTACACACTTAAGGTTCGGTGACGCTAGGGTTGTATGAATATGAGTATGCAGCATACCGATTGTTGTTCGGAGTCCCGGATGAGATCCCGGACGTCAGTAGGAGCTTCGGAATGGTCCGGAGGTAAAGAATTATATATAGGAAGTGGTATTTCGGCCATCGGGAAAGTTTCGGGGTCACCCGATAATGTACCGGGACCACCGGAAGGGTCCCGGGGGTCCACCGGGTGGGGCCACCAATCCCGGAGGGCCCCATGGGCTGAAGTGGGAGGGGAGCCAGCCCATAGTGGGGTGGTGCACCCCCCTAGGCCCACCCCCTGCGCCTAGGGTTGAAACCCTAGGGTGGGGGGGGGGGGGCGCACCACATGCCTTGGGGGACACTCCACCCCCCTGGCCGCCGCCCCCTTGGGAGATTGAGTCTCCCAGGGCCGGCGCCCCCCCTGGGGGCCTATATAAAGGAGGGCAAGGGGGAGGGCAGCCGAACCCTGTGCATTGGCGCCTCCCTCCCCCTGCTACACCTCGTCCTCCTCCCGCAGCAGCTTGGCGAAGCCCTGCCGGAGTTCTGCTGCATCCACCACCACGCCGTCATGCTGCTGGATCATCATCAACCTCTCCTTCCCCCTTGCTTGATCAAGAAGGAGGAGACGTCTCCCGTCCCGTACGTGTGTTGAACGCGGAGGTGCTGTCCGTTCAACACTTGGTCATCGGTGATCGGAATCACGGCGAGTACAACTCCATCATCACCATCCCCTTGAACGCTTCCGCACTCGATCTACAAGTGGTATGTAGATGCAATCTCTCTCCCATGACTCGTTGCTTAGATGAACTCATAGATGGATCTTGGTGAAACCGTAGGAAATTTTTTAATTTTCTGCAACGTTCCCCAACAGTGGCATCATGAGCTAGGTCTATGCGTAGTTCTCTATTGCACGAGTAGAACACAATTTTGTTGTGGGCGTGGATCTTGTCAACTTGCTTGCCACTACTAGTATTTTCTTGCTTCAGCGGTATTGTGGGATGAAGCGGCCTGGACCAACCTTACACGTACGCTTACGTGAGACCGGTTCCACCGACAGACTTGCACTAGTTGCATAAGGTGGCTGGCGGGTGTCTGTCTCTCCCACTTTAGTTGGAGCGGATTCGATGAAAAGGGTCCTTATGAAGGGTAAATAGAATTTGACAAAATCATGTTGTGGTTATTCGTAGGTAAGAAAACGTTCTTGCTAGAACCCAATTGCAGCCACGTAAAAGATGCAACAACAATTAGAGGACGTCTAACTTGTTTTTGCAGCAATTGTCATGTGATGTGATATGGCCAGAAGTTGTGATGAATGATGAATGATATATTGTGATGTATGAGATCATGTTCTTGTAATAGGATTCACGACTTGCATGTCGATGAGTATGACAACCGGCAGGAGCCATAGGAGTTGTCTTTATTTTTTGTATGACCTGCGTGTCATTGAAGAACGCCATGTAAATTACTTTACTTTATTGCTAAACGCGTTAGCCATAGAAGTAGAAGTAGTCGTTGGCGTGACAACTTCATGAAGACACGATGATGGAGATCATGATGATGGAGATCATGGTGTCATGCCGGTGACAAGATGATCATGGAGCCCCGAAGATGGAGATCAATGGAGCTATATGATATTGGCCATATCATGTCACTACTATATAATTGCATGTGATGTTTATTATGTTTATGCATCTTGTTTACTTAGAACGACGGTAGTAAATAAGATGATCCCTTACAACAATTTCAAGAAGTGTTTTCCCCTAACTGTGCACCGTTGCTAAAGTTCGTCGTTTCGAAGCACCACGTGATGATCGGGTGTGATAGATCCTTACGTTCACATACAACGGGTGTAAGATAGTTTTACACATGCAAAACAATTAGGGTTAACTTGGCGAGCCTAGCATGTGCAGACATGGCCTCGGAACACAGAGACCGAAAGGTCGAACACGAGTCGTATGGAAGATACGATCAACATGAAGATGTTCACCAACAATGACTAGTCCGTCTCACGTGATGATCGGACACGGCCTAGTCGACTCGGATCGTGTAACACTTAGATGACTAGAGGTATGTCTAATCTGAGTGGGAGTTCATTGTAATAATTTGATTATATGAACTTAATTATCATGAACTTAGTCTAAAACCTTTGCAAATATGTCTTGTAGATCAAATGGCCAACGCTCATGTCAACATGAACTTGAAAGCGTTCCTAGAGAAAACCAAGCTGAAAGATGATGGCAGCAACTATACGGACTGGGTCCGGAACCTGAGGATCATCCTCATAGCTGCCAGGAAACAATATGTCCTAGAAGGACCGCTAGGTGACGCTCCCGTCCCAGAGAACCAAGACGTTATGAACGCTTGGCAGTCTCGTGCTGATGATTACTCCCTCGTTCAGTGCGGCATGCTTTACAGCTTAGAACCGGGGCTCCAAAAGCGTTTTGAGCATCACGGAGCATATGAGATGTTCGAAGAGCTGAAACTGGTTTTCCAAGCTCATGCCCGGGTCGAGAGATATGATGTCTCCGACAAGTTCTATAGTTGTAAGATGGAGGAAAACAGTTCTGTCAGTGAGCACATACTCAAAATGTCTGGGTTGCACAACCGCCTGACTCAGCTGAACATTAACCTCCCTGATGAGGCGGTCATTTACAGAATCCTTCAGTCGCTCCCACCAAGCTACAAGAGCTTTGTGATGAACTACAATATGCAGGGGATGGTGAAGACCATTCCTGAAGTATTTTCAATGCTAAAGACAGCAGAGGTTGAGATCAAGAAAGAACATCAAATGTTGATGGTCAATAAGACCACTAAGTTCAAGAAGGGCAAGGGCAAGAAGAACTTCAAGAAGGACGGCAAGGATGTTGCCGCGCCCGGTAAGCCAGTTACCGGGAAGAAGTCAAAGAATGGACCCAAGCCTGAGACTGAGTGTTTTTATTACAAGGGGAAGGGTCACTGGAAGCGGAACTGCCCCAAATACTTAGCGGATAAGAAGGCCGGCAACACCAAAGGTATATTTGATATACATGTAATTGATGTGTACCTTACCAGTACTCGTAGTAACTCCTGGGTATTTGATACCGGTGCCGTTGCTCACATTTGTAACTCACAGCAGGAGCTGCGGAATAAACGGAGACTGGCAAATGACGAGGTGACGATGCGCGTCGGGAATGGTTCCAGAGTCGATGTGATTGCCGTCGGCACGCTGCCTCTACATTTACCTACGAGATTAGTGTTGAACCTTAATAATTGTTATTTAGTGCCAAGTTTGAGCATGAACATTGTATCAGGATCTCGTTTAATACGAGATGGCTACTCATTTAAATCCGAGAATAATGGTTGTTCTATTTATATGAGAGATATGTTTTATGGTCATGCTCCGATGGCCAATGGTTTATTCTTAATGAATCTCGAGTGTAATATTACACATATTCATAGTGTGAATGCCAAAAGATGTAAAGTTGATAATGATAGTCCCACATACTTGTGGCACTGCCGCCTTGGTCACATTGGTGTCAAGCGCATGAAGAAGCTCCATGCTGATGGACTTTTAGAGTCTCTCGATTATGAATCATTTGACACATGCGAACCATGCCTCATGGGCAAAATGACCAAGACTCCGTTCTCCGGAACAATGGAGCGAGCAACCAACTTGTTGGAAATCATACATACCGATGTGTGCGGTCCAATGAGCGTTGAGGCTCGCGGAGGATATCATTATGTTCTCACTCTCACTGATGACTTGAGTAGATATGGGTATGTCTACTTAATGAAACACAAGTCTGAGACCTTTGAAAAGTTCAAGGAATTTCAGAATGAGGTAGAGAATCAACGTGACCGAAAGATAAAGTTCCTACGGTCAGATCGTGGAGGAGAATACTTAAGTCACGAATTTGGTACACACTTAAGGAAATGTGGAATCATTTCACAACTCACACTGCCTGGAACACCTCAGCGTAACGGTGTGTCCGAACATCATAATCACACTCTATTGGATATGGTGCGGTCTATGATGTCTCTTACCGATTTACCACTATCATTTTGGGGATACGCTCTAGAGACAGCTACATTCACTTTAAATAGGGCACCGTCTAAATCGGTTGAGACAACACCATATGAATTATGGTTTGGGAAGAAACCTAAGCTGTCGTTTCTAAAAGTTTGGGGATGCGATGCTTATGTCAAGAAACTTCAACCTGAAAAGCTCGAACCCAAGTCGGAAAAATGCGTCTTCATAGGATACCCTAAGGAAACCGTTGGGTATACCTTCTACTTAAGATCCAAGGGCAAGATCTTTGTTGCCAAGAACGGATGCTTTCTGGAAAAAGAGTTTCTCTCGAAAGAAGTAAGTAGGAGGAAAGTAGAACTCGATGAAGTACTACCTCTCGAACGGGAAAGTGGTGCAGCTCAGGAAAATGTTCCTGTGATGCATACACCAACTGAAGAGGAAAATAATGATGATAATCAAGGTACTTCGGATCAAGTTGCTACTGAACTTCGTAGGTCCACATGGACACGTTCCGCACCAGAGTGGTACGGCAACCTTGTCCTGGAAATCATGTTGTTAGACAACGGTGAACCTTCAAACTATGAAGAAGCGATGGCGGGCCCAGATTCCAACAAATGGCTTGAAGCCATGAAATCCGAGATAGAATCCATGTACGAAAACAAAGTATGGACTTTGACAGACTTGCCCGATGATCGGCGAGCGATAGAAAACAAATGGATTTTTAAGAAGAAGACGGACGCGGATGGTAATGTTACCATCTATAAAGCTCGACTTGTCGCTAAGGGTTATCCACAAGTTCAAGGGATTGACTACGACGAGACATTCTCTCCCGTAACGAAGCTGAAGTCCGTCCGAATCATGTTAGCAATTGCCGCATACTATGATTATGAGATATGGCAGATGGACGTCAAAACGGCATTCCTTAACGGACATCTTAAGGAAGAGCTGTATATGATGCAGCCGTAAGGTTTTGTCGATCCTAAGAACGCTAACAAAGTATGCAAGCTCCAGCGATCCATTTATGGGCTGGTGCAAGCATCTCGGAGTTGGAGCATTCGCTTTGATGAGATGATCAAAGCGTTTGGGTTTATGCAGACTTATGGAGAAGCCTGCGTTTACAAGAAAGTGAGTGGGAGCTCTGTAGCATTTCTCATATTATATGTAGATGACATACTCTTGATGGGAAATGATATAGAACTTCTGGACAGCATTAAGGCCTACTTGAATAAGTGTTTTTCAATGAAGGACCTTGGAGAAGCTGCTTATATATTAGGCATCAAAATCTATAGAGATAGATCGAGACGCCTCATAGGTCTTTCACAAAGCACATACCTTGATAAGATTTTGAAGAAGTTCAAAATGGATCAGTCCAAGAAGGAGTTCTTGCCTGTGTTGCAAGGTGAAAGATTGAGCTCGGCTTAGTCACCGACCACGGCAAAAGATAAAGAAGAGATGAGTGTCATCCCCTATGCTTCAGCCATAGGATCTATTATGTATGCCATGCTGTGTACCAGACCTGATGTAAACCTTGCCGTAAGTTTGGTAGGAAGGTACCAAAGTAATCCCGGCAAGGAACACTGGACAGCGGTCAAGAATATCCTGAAGTACCTGAAAAGGACGAAGGACATGTTTCTCGTTTATGGAGGTGACGAAGAGCTTGTCGTAAAGGGTTACGTCGACGCTAGCTTCCACACAGATCTGGATGACTCTAAGTCACTAACCGGATACGTGTATATGTTGAATGGTGGAGCAGTAAGCTGGTGCAGCTGCAAGCAGAGCGTCGTGGCGGGATCTACATGTGAAGCGTAGTACATGGCAGCCTCGGAGGCAGCGCATGAAGCAATTTGGGTGAAAGAGTTCATCACCGACCTAGGAGTCATACCCAATGCGTCGGGGCCGATCAAACTCTTCTGTGACAACACTGGAGCTATTGCCCTTGCCAAGGAGCCCAGGTTTCACAAGAAGACAAGGCACATCAAGCGCCGCTTCAACTCCATCCGTGAAAATGTTCAAGATGGAGACATAGAAATTTGCAAAGTACATACGGATCTGAATGTCGCAGATCCGTTGACTAAACCTCTCTCGCGAGCAAAACATGATCAACACCAGAACTCTATGGGTGTTCGATTCATCACAATGTAAATAGATTATTGACTCTAGTGCAAGTGGGAGACTGTTGGAAATATGCCCTAGAGGCAATAATAAAAGTATTATTATATTTCCTTGTTCATGATAATTGTCTTTTATTCATGCTATAACTGTATTATCCGGAAATCGTAATACACGTGTGAATACATAGACCACAATATGTCCCTAGTGATCCTCTAGTTGACTAGCTCGTTGATCAACAGATAGTCATGGTTTCCTGGCTATGGACCTTGGATGTCGTTGATAACGGGATCACATCATTAGGAGAATGATGTGATGGACAAGACCCCATCCTAAGCATAGCACAAAGATCGTGTAGTTCGTTTGCTAGAGCTTTTCCAATGTCAAGTATCTCTTCCTTAGACCATGAGATCGTGTAACTCCCGGATACCGTAGGCGTGCTTTGGGTGTATCAAACGTCACAATGTAACTGGGTGACTATAAAGGTGCACTAGAGGTATCTCTGAAAGTGTCTGTTGGGTTGACACGGATCGAACTGGAATTTGTCACTCCGTATGACGGAGAGGTATCTCTGGGCCCACTCGGTAATGCATCATCATAATGAGCTCAAAGTGACCAAGTGGTTGGTCACGGGATCATGCATTACGGTACGAGTAAAGTGACTTGCCGGTAACGAGACTGAACAACGTATTGGGATACCGACGATCGAGTCTCGCGCAAGTAACGTACCGATTGACAAAGGGAATTGCATACGGGGTTGTTTAATCCTCGACATAGTGGTTCATCCGATGAAATCATCGAGGAGCATGTGGGAGCCAACATGGGTATCCAGATCCCGCTGTTGGTTATTGCCCGAGAGTCGTCTCGGTCATGTCTACGTGTCTCCCGAACCCGTAGGGTCTACACCTTAAGGTTCGGTGACGCTAGGGTTGTATGAATATGAGTATGCAGCATACCGAATGTTGTTCGGAGTCCCGGATGAGATCCCGGACGTCACGATGAGTTTCGGAATGGTCCGGAGGTAAAGAATTATATATATGAAGTGGTATTTTGGCCATCGGGAAAGTTTCGGGGTCACCCGGTAATGTACCGGGACCACCGGAAGGGTCCCGGGGGTCCACCGGGTGGGGCCACTCATCCCGGAGGGCCCCATGGGCTGAAGTGGGAGGGGAGCTAGCCCATAGTGGGCTGGTGCGCTCCCCTAGGCCCACCCCCTGCGCCTAGGGTTGAAACCCTAGGGTGGGGGGGGGGGGGGGCGCACCACATGCCTTGGGGGGCACTCCACCCCCCGGGCCGCCGTCCCCTTGGGAGATTGAATCTCCCAGGGCCGGCGCCCCCCCTGGGGCCTATATAAAGGAGGGCAAGGGGGAGGGCAGCCGAACCCTGTGCGTTGGCGCCTCCCTCCCCCTGCTACACCTTGTCCTCCTCCCGCAACAGCTTGGCGAAGCCCTGCCGGAGTTCTGCTGCATCCACCACCACGCCGTCGTGCTGCTGGATCATCATCAACCTCTCCTTCCCCCTTGCTGGATCAAGAAGGAGGAGACGTCTCCCGTCCCGTACGTGTGTTGAACGCGGAGGTGCTATCCGTTCAGCACTTGGTCATCGGTGATCTGAATCACGGTGAGTACGACTCCATCATCACCATCCCCTTGAACTCTTCCGCACTCGATCTACAAGTGGTATGTAGATGCAATCTCTCTCCCATGACTCGTTGCTTAGATGAACTCATAGATGGATCTTGGTGAAACCGTAGGAAATTTTTTAACTGCAATGTTCCCCAACAGTCCGGCAGCAGACCGGCCGAACTCACGATGCAACAGCCAGGGAAGGAGAAAGGCCACGATGAGTATCCAGGTGGTCTCCATTACGAGCATTAAATCTTTTTTATACACCATTCCGCAGCCTACCCCTGGAGGGGGACATGTTTAATAGTCCCATCCCTTGCTTACCGCACTATTTGTATCGTTCTGCATTCATGGCACTATTCCTTGAATAAATAATGCATCGCTTTTGCTTATAATTGCATTTCTTTCTTACACATATGTTTATTTATGACATGTTGTATCCATACACTTTGGTACGGCTAAATACACCAGGGGCTTAAGCTCCCCGCATTATGGTGCGATAAGTCCGAACACTTTCACAAGTGCGGCACCCCGAACTTATAGCATTATATGCTTCGGCTCTGAATCATGTCTTGGGTCAATAGTTGGGTTTGCCCGGCTCCCATGTTTTGGTACCTTATGTTCCGTTGTATCGGCTAAGGTAGCACTGGGAGAACCACTGCAATTGCGCCCCGGTTGAGCTGGGCGAGCGCCTCAGTGGAGAATGCTAAAACTGACCGTCATGATGCGGCGAGAGCTGGTCGCTGTTCGAGAGGTTTTTTCGAGTCCTTAAAGACTTATGCCGCTTGGAGCGAGGAACCGGCTTTGTCCGGCCCAGGCGTGGATAGCACCCCGAACTCGGTCTTCCGAACACTAGGGGCTTCGCCGAAATTTAAAATTATAGAATTTTATGGCTAAGTGAGAGTGTTCAAGCATTATAAGTCCGGTTGCCTCGTTCGTTGTGTTGAGCGCCTCCCTAGATGGACCCAAAAACGGGAACAAGAGCGCTCAAGTTTATCCCGAACACCCCAGCACTCGTGGCATGGGGGCTGAAGCCGACGACTTGCCATCTCTCAGATTTAATAAACGGCCGCACAGAAGGTAATATTTTAAATTAATAAGCGTTGCTTAGCGCATATGAACAAAGTTTTCAGCGCACAGGATAACGAAATGCGAGTCTACTCAAATATTACATCTTTGGAGCACTCACCCGCAATCATGCGGGCACCCTTCAGGACACTCTAATAATACACTTCGGGCATGCGATACTCCTTGCCCGCCGGTGGCGCATCCGTCACAAGCTTCTCAGCGTCCATCCTGCCCCAGTGCACCTTTGCACGGGCAAGGGCCCGACGGGCACCTTCAATGCAGGCGGATTGCTTGACGACTTCAACCTAGGGACACGCATCCACCAGCCGCCGCACCGGGCCGAAGTAGCTCCCAGGCATGGCCTCCTCGGGCCACAGCCGAACTATGAGGCCCTTCATGGCCTGTTCGGCCACCTTGTGGAGTTCGACCAGCTGCTTCAGCTGGTCGCTAAGGGGCACCGGATGTCCGGCCTCAGCATACTGACACCAGAAGACCTTCTCCGTCGAGCTCCCCTCCTCGGCCCGGTAGAAAGCGGTAGCATCGGACACGCTGCGTGGCAGATCTGCGAACGCTCATGGAGAGCTCCGAATTCGGGTAAGTAATAGGTAATTCACATTCACATGCTTGCTTTGCATGAAAAATGCCTTACCCGCCGATATTTTCTTCAAATCCTCGACTTCCTGGAGGGCCTTGTTGGCTCCGGCCTTAGCGGCTTTGGCACTCTCAAGAGCCGATGCAAGCTCGGACTCTCGAGTCTTCAAGTCACGCTCCAAACTCTCGCTTTTCCACGAGAGCCTGGAGCTCTTGCTATACCGCCGCCACCCGCGCCTCCTGCTTCTCTCGCTCGGCTCGTTCCGCGGCCGCATTGCGTTCGGCCGCGGACACCGCCTCCTTCAGGGTCGCCACCTCGTTTGTGGCCCCTGTAGTACCCACGTTATCCTTGTTATCACTACAACAAAATAGGCATGTAGAGGCGCTCAATGTAGGTGCTAGAGGCGCAATAAATCATCTCTAGCGGAATTTAGAGTCGCTTATTAAAGCGTCTTTGGAGCGTCTCCCCACGCACCGTCTCAAATACCATTGAGACTCACAGCGAGCTTGTCTACATGAAAATGAGACGTTTTAAGAGCGTCCTTACAAAGCGTGTCTACATGGATGAGACGTTTTAAGAGCGTCCTCATGCCCTTAGAGACGTATTGCTAAATTCATGCTAGATGCAACTGCATATATTCTCTTTCGTTTTATAATTCCTTAATTAAGTTGCACTTAATAAAATTACTTTCTTATATTAAACAGTTTGACTCCCATTTACATATCAGAAAATATTCAAAAATTGTATGGCATCGCGCAAAATAATAGCATTGTATTAATGAGAGCAATAGCATTTTACAAACTCAATTGTACACGTCATCAATAAAAAAATTACACATGTCACAAACTAGTTGAAATATATCTACTCCCTCCGTTTCTAAAGATAAGTCTTTTGACAGATTTTAATTGGAACTACATACGAATGTATATAGATATACTTTAGAGTGTAGATTCTCTGATTTTGCTCCGTATGTAGTTCATATCGAAATCTCGAAAAAAAACTTATATTTAGGAACGGAGGGAGTATATGATTTCTAGTTTCTGCATCCAGATAGTGGAAGAATAGCTCCTTGCTTTCTCTACTTCTGTAGTTTATCCTTGTGGTGGCTACCTTTAGAATCCGCACGTACAAGTTTTCTGCAAAGAAAGCAAAATGAGATTTTTTAAAAAAAATTATTGGAACTTCTACCAGTGAGTTCTCCTTTGCTGAACATACAACCATAAGAATAGAGAATGGTATTTATGTATCACACCGAGTAAACATGCCCTCCAGAAGTTCAATCTAGTCTGGCTGATGTCATGTTACCATACGAAGTATAGATACGTATACTGTAAAAGGAAGAAACATCATGTTGTTTTGTTGATGGATATACCTTACAAAAAATATGTAAAGAAATAACAACAGGTTAACATACGGGGACTGAACTCTCATGGTTGTTGACACTAATAATCTCCAAGCCTTAATATTAAGAGCATAAGACGACATTTACTATAATAAAGTGAATTCTCATGGTAGTTCACATTAATAATCTTCAGTCTAACACAAAAGCGAGCATCACGCCATTTTGCTGCTTCAGACATAGTACAACGCATCTGATCCAGATGTTTCACATAATCACATATGATTAGATTTTACCAAAAATGATAATATATCCATCCACGGTGCTCTGTACCTGACAACATCCGAAAAGTTTCTGCAGATGAGAAACCACATGTATGAGTTGATCTCTCCCTCTTATAGTACAAGGCATGTTTATTCAAAAAAATAAAAAATATTAGAACGTGGGCACAAAGTTCTTGTTATCAGTTATGGGGGAAAATGAAGGTGATTTGATAGTTGATACATGAGCATTATTAACTGCATGAAAAAGAAAATTTCATTAAGAACACTGACCATCTTATTCTATCAGGATATTCTCACAGGCTTTTTATCAAGTACCAACATTCGTGTGTGCCAATAATTTGGAAGCAAACAAGTGTAAGATGGACTTTAAGTTGAACTAGTAGTTTAGTCAATAAAAAGGTGAGAGTTCAGAAAAAAACGACAAGTATTGTTGTCCCAACTTGTAATAGAGATAACCTAAAGTAAATGTAATGTCAAGATTCTCCTCCACAATTAAGTACGCATCAAGGGAGGGGCTCTAATTTTTTACTTGGAATGAATTGATAGAACAACAACTAAAATTAAAAAAGTAGATCAACTCACCTATAGATGAATTGGCCGCCTTGTGCGCTCGCGCAGGTCCCTTATGTTCTCCAAATCACCTGCTAGCTTGCCGCTAGTTGACAGTGGTGGGCACGAGGTCAGTCAACCTGATGGCAATAAGCTTCACATGGCAGACGACGCATGGACGATTTTTGGTCGTGAGACGAAGGGTTCTCAGAGACAGAGAGGGTGGCAGTTCACAGGGGCGGACATTTTTTCCCCGAGGAACAGTGGCGGAGGACGAATTTTTTCTGAGGTGGGGTGAACTTTAAAGCACAAAAAAAATCAAAAGACAATGGTAGTGCACACAAATACTTTTTGCTGAAAATGCCACTCAAATTAATAAAATTACACACATCACCTTTGCCTTTGCTAGCCCTTCCCCTTCATATCCATGTTTTCCCTTCGCCAGCAAAGTTGGCAACGCCGGTGCGCCACCCACGCACACTCACTGTTTTTAATCAGCAAATGTCAATTTGTCATCAATATTCAGACAAATTTCTATCACAGAGCATAAAACACATAAAAAACGAGTGTGGTTTTGTGTAGCTGGAGCTACACGGTACCCCTTATCTTAGCCATCCATTTTGGCATCAAGATCCGTGCAGGCACATTTGTTATTTTTGTTTCTCTCAAACGAAACAACGTATAAACTTCACACTTTGCAGGACAACAAAACATTCTAATTACTACGTGGGAAAAAACTTTCAGATTTTTTCATGCATTTAAAATGTTAAAAATTATTTTTTTTAATCAAAAAAATTCACATTTTGTATATTTATGTTGGTCCAAAAAATCTGAAAGTTTTTTCACACATTGAAGTTGTAAAGTTTGTTTGATCTGCAAAGTTTGAAGTTCATATGTTCTTTCATTTGAGAGAAACAAAAAAGAGAAATCTGCTTGTTGCAAGTTAGTTGAAGAGTACGAATCTCAAAGCAATATTGAAGGGCTGAAGATAAGAGGTTCCATGTAGGACGAGCTACAAAGGAACTTTGTGATAACTGTAAAGCACTGAGTAATTATTATTACATATCACACATTCTCAATGTTTTTAATCAGAAAATTTCGTCAATATGTTATGAATCTCCGGCCACTAGTGTACACACGACTACAAAAAGAGAAAACAGAACATGGATGGAAAAGAACACGGAGTCGATGAGGGCGCTGCAGGCGGGGTGTGGACGCTGACCGCCGCCCTCGCCGTTCCAGCCGGACGCCGGCCTCGCTGCTCTCGCTCTCCACTGGTCCGCAGCCGTCCGCCGGCTCTGCGCACCGCTACATGCTGCTAGGTGAGCTCCGGCTGGCTTGGTGCTGCGTTGGACGGCTGGAACCTTGGAGGACAGAATCGCTGCTCACTGACTCACGACCCAACAAGACAACGATTTTTTCAGGAACTATCGATGAATCAGAGCGAGTACACATACGTACACCTATACGTAATTTTCTTCCCCGGCAAATCAAGGTAGGGCGGGCTCCCGTCCTCGCCCTACCGAGAGTTCCCCCTGTGCCGAGGATCACATAAACTAATTAAGATGCCTGTGATAACATTGTTGTAGTGGGCAGGCAAATAAAACAGCAACATACAGAAAGATGAATCTCAATCAAAGTCTGATCGACACTACAAACAAACGAGCGCCTAGCTGATCAGTACCATGTCTCGTTAATGGTGGTGGTAGACCAGGAGTGCAAAACTTGGGGGCGGGGGTGAGTCAGTACTCAGTAGGAGGAGGTGGCGATGTGCAGTTCTGTGCTGACCCCGCCATCCGTCATCTTCCCTTCCAGCCGCAGCGCACCGTGTGCCGGAGCTGCAGGTCGAGGCGGCCGGAGTGGGGCTGGGCGCCGCCTGGAAGCTGGCATCCCTGAGACCCCGAGGCTGCTGCTGGCAGCTGGCGAGCGAGGGGGAGGCCGTGAGGGGGGTGGGTGGGGCCGGGGTGGACCTGCGACAGCGAGTCTGCGGTGGGGAGGACCAGGATCTTGGAAGATGCGGCGGCGTGGCATGGCGGCGCTAGGTTTAGAGGTAACAGAGATCGCTCTCTTTTTCACGGTAGTTATTTTCTTAGCCCATATCGCACGATGGGGGATAAGGGTTGATGGTGGTTGAACAAGATATTTTTGACGCACCTGAATCTTTTTTATGGAAATCAAGGGTCGATGTCCTTTGCGCCTTAGAAGATGTCCCCATGGGCCAAGTGATTTTGAATAATGAGACGTAGATAAAAGCGTCAAATCGAAAGCGTCTCTACATGTCTATTTTGTTGTGGGGTATTTCTCTTGCAACCAAATCCTTTTCTGTAAGGTACAACTTTAACGGAAATGTTAACGCCCACACGTGTGGGCGTTCACCACTCCGTCCACACGCAAGCATCGCCGTTAGTTTTGTTTTGCACGAATCTTGGAGCAAAAGGGCTGGTTTTCGGCGCCACGTAGGACGATTCTAGTGTGCGGTATGCGAGTGGGTTCGCCCGCACGGTAGTTGCCATCCCGCGGTCAGCGGTTGCCACTGAGAGGCGTGCGGCGGAACTGCCATGCGCCCGCACGCCACGGTCCGACCGCAGTTGACGTCAAACACGTCGCACACCCCTCCACCCTCTCCCTCACGGTTCCATTCACTCTCCCTCGCGTCGCATTTACTGGCACAACCCACTCGCATTACAGTCCACTGGAGGAGAAGGCGAGGGGAGAAGGCGACGGCGGAGGCGGGACAGTCGACGGTGTTCGCGGGCGTTGGTGGCGCTCGTCGGAGCGGAGCGGCGTCGCCGGAACGCGTGCGGGTCGAAGGTAATGCTCGCTTCATCTATCGCATACCCTTCCTGTTTTTGTTCCCCTCTTTCCTCCCTGTTCGATTTCTAGATCCATTCCTAGAAATTCCGGCGATTCGGCGGTGCGCCGGCGTTCCCGCCGCTGCGGCGGTGCGCCATAGTTGTGTGCCTGCCGTTGCTTCGTGGGAGTGGGCAGTTTCGTCGCCGCCGCTGCGGCGGCATCTTCGGTGAGGCTATGCCTGCTCGTAGGCAACGCATTAGTCTTGCATTTGGATTTTGAGAGTTGTCCGCCGGGTTGTTTTGGTGCGGATTGGTTCAAAATTTAGGGTTGCAGCCAATTCGCGCGTGAATTGTAAGGGTGATTTTGAGGTTGAAGCAGTTGCCGTTGAAACCTAGATCTAGTCTAGTTTTGGGGTTGAAACTGCAGACTGTGGCGAAATTGGCAGTATGATTGAACGTGAACAAATGTGCGGCAACTAAACTACCTGAAGAAACGTGGTTGTTGCCACAAACGTGTTCTCCCATGTGGCCGCAGATTTCTGAAAAATGACTGTCATAGTTGCCACTCCAAAACGAGGTGGCAACTAATTTTATTGAACTCCTGTGGCAGTTGCCACACGCATGCTCTTCCCATGTGGTAAATTTTAATTCTGCTGAACTTGTACGATAAGTAACCAGAAAAAATATGCTTTCTGAATGTGGCAACTATGGCAGTATGACCGAACGTGAACAGGTGTGTGGCAACTAAACTACATGAACAAATGTGGCAGTTGCCACAAATATGTTCTCTTCTGCGGCAACATATTTTCTGAAACTGACTGTCATAGTTGCCACAAATGTGTTCAAGCTCACACACAAGGGGGGCAAATAAATTTTACTGAATGAATGAGATAGTTGCCACATACACGCTCTTTTAACGAGGCAAACTGATTTTTTGCTTAATTTACATAATAGTAACCTCAAACATTCTTTTTTCATTTGTGAGATTTGTTTTTTTTCTGAATTATTTGCGACAGTTTCCATACTTTGATAGTTGCCACAATTGGTAGCACTGGACGGAATTAATGTGCACATCGAGTGGGCGTGTTTGCCACTTGGATTTTGTATAATCATGTTGCAATACAGTATGTGAACACAATGTCTGTTGCCACAACACAGATATGACAATGTGGCAAGCTGGCTGCATAGTATGGCAACCACATTTGCATTCAAATAGTTAACATTTTTTTCTGTTAGGTGGCAACTGCTTACCCATTGCATTTTACATTTTCGCCATTAACAATTTGGTCTGTTCCTACATCAGCAGAATGGCTCGCGGCGATCATCAAAGTGATGATGACGATTTCATGGATCCACCTCAACGTAACCGGGCAACTAGATGGAGAAAAGAGGGCGATGAGGTAACTGTCCGCACACCCGCCCCCCCTCCTCCTGATTTATGTTATTTGCTGGCACCTAGATCTTTTTTATAGTCGTCCATCATGAACTAAATTTTCATAACATTGCAAAAACATGGCAACAGCTCAACACTTTTGTGTTTGTTTTTTGCAGAAGAAGAAACGTATTCGCAACAGAGCCTCCCAGGAATGTCTGACCGTGTTGATTGAGAAATTCACGGACGATCAAAAGGGAGCCGCTGCTGAGATGGGTATGCAGGTTCTGATGGATGTCCGGTGCACGAACCTTGTCAACCCGGTATGCGACTAGCTTGGTGAGATATACGATCCCGCCTCCAGGGAATTCGTGATCCCGGGACGGGGAAGACTCCCACTGAATGAGGAATCCGTGTTCTGCACTTTGGGTGTGCCTCGGGGACATATCAAAGTCCCGTACGAGGTTAATAATGAGATCGAGGAAGAGCTGTTTGCCCGTTTGTTTCCTGGGTTGGAGGCAATGCCGAACACGTCTGTACTGGCAGATTCTCTGTAGGCCATGACGACGCACGGAGAAGTTTTCAAGATGAAGCTACTCATGTACCTCATATCAGCTGTTTTCGCGCCGACCACTTCTCTTCGCCCAAGCAACAAATGTTTCCCCATCCTGGTGAATGATCCATGCTTACTACTGCCAGTGTTTTCGTTGTGTTTCTTTCAGTTTGATTTCTGACGCGGCAAACTTTTTTGCCCTGAAATTTTTGTGTGGTGCAGGCGAATCTGAAAAACGTGAAGAATATGAACTGGTGTAAGTTCATTGCCGACTTTCTCCACGATGCTTTCAAAAACAAGATGTACCAGAAGGGTTGTCGCCTGCATTTAATGGTATTTATTTTTACCAGGTCTCTGTGTGAACTCTTTGTTTATAACGCACTTTCATTCATGCATGACAATCTGGTCACAAGAAGATGGCAACTGCCATAGCGACAATGTGGCAACTGCCATAATGACAACGTGGCAACTGTCATACTGACAATGTGGCAACTGCCTTCATATTAGCATGGCAACTGCCATCACAGTAGGATGGCAACTGCCATCACACTTTGATGGCAACTACCACATACATATTATCGTTGGATCATGCATTATCCTGCTCTTTTTTTTTAAACTACAAATTACCCATGATGGCAACTGATATTTTCTTTTCTTTGCAAAATTGTTTTTAAATCAGCTTATGTATGTCGACTGTCTCGATATGTCCACCATGGATTTCACTGGGGTAGGAGGCCCGCCGCCTACGCACAAGTTTGCTGTTTCTGCGTGGACCATCAGCGCTGTCAAGGCTGTGCTTGCTGCAGACAGGGCAACTGATGGCACGTATGGAAAACTACAGGTTAGTTTTTGTTTATGTCTTTTTTTCACACGACATGCTTACAAATTTGACACGACGCAACCGTCCGTGGTTTATTAGGCATGCTTACAATTTCTTTTTTTGTTTTTCATAGCTGATGGCCAAGCATGCTATATACTACAGCGTGTTTGGGGGGCCTCAAAAATTTGAAAAGTGGATGGACGTGCACTCAGCTTCGTGTTGCCCTTCTGAGGTAATCAAAATGTCCACATCCATGGTTTGCCGTGGATTACATGTTGATGTTGCGGAAGTGACTTCAATACGGGTTGTTTGTTGATGCTTCTTGTTTTCGTGGACAGGCGAGGGCACCAGTTGAGCATCTAATTGGGCAGTTTGCTTCCAGAATGACCGGATTGCTCGGGAAGTTGGTCGAGGGGTGGACGTCCCTCAGTGCCTCTGACAGCGACGCGGTTGCGAGGCAGTTCACTTCATTTGTCCCAGAACGTACACACCGGCCAACCGGTTGTCCTGGCCGATACGACTACAACAGTTCCTAAGAGCCCGGCGACACACAAGATGATGTAGACGGAGACGTTGGCCTCAGCAAGGATGACGACGATGACATGGACAATGTGCATCAGGACACGGATGACGATGAGCAAGCTGAAGTTCGCAGAGGCGGCAACAGGGGCAAGGATGCAACAGATGCCCCACCACCGGAGAAAGTGAAAGAACAGACGGCTGTGAGAGGCCAGGGGGTGTTGCCATCAAGGAGGGGGAGGGCTCCAGATGATGTTGGGCAGGGTTCTCATGGCAAGAAGTCCAAGACGGATCCCGTAGCTGCCAGGAGGAGGTTCGACTTTCAATTTTTAGTTTTCCGCTGTGTCTATTTTCTTGGAACAATCTCATCCAATTTTATTTGCACTTTTATGTTGTCAAGCGCGGCAACGGGTTTGTTGTCTGACATTTGCCACCTTGCCTTTTTCCCTCCATCTGTTATTTTTTGCAGCGAGCCGACCGCTGGTGGACGAGCAGTTACGAAGAAACAGGCGCCAACGCCAACCCGTGCTTCTGCTCGCTTGAACAAAGGTGCCCCCATTGCTGGTGACACCCCTTCCACCATGTTGTCTCCTCGTACGACGACGACCAACACCGGGGATCCTGTTGTGTTGCCAGACATGAGGAAGCCAGTCAAGAAGTATGTTAATCAATGTGCTTTCATTTTCATATTGTTTTTTTTCCTTCAATTTTCCAATGCTTTTTTGTTCAGCTTTGTCACATGATCTTCTTTCACCGTCACCCACGCGGCAACCTCTCTTCCCCCAAATGATTTCTTCCTTCAATTCTTTTTTTAGTTTTACGGCAACTCATATTTGGTCTTCACATGGCAACTGGCAATCTAGTGCAACTGGCATCTAACCCTCTACCTCATGGGCAACTGCCATTTTTTACCTATGGCTTTGTGAGCTCATCCCATACACAGTTTTCAAATTGCATTCCTGACAGAACATACATCAGTTTTTCATTCTTCAATTTTTTGCTAACATGGCAACTACTGCTGAATGGCAACTTCTAACCAGGACACATGGCAACTCAAGTTCCCATTACATGGCAACTACCAACTTTCCACTTGTTTTTCATTCACTTTAAGGTTTCTACCATTTTTGCAAAACATATTTTTGCTCATTTTTTTCAAACTTTTCTCATGTGATTTTTTTTCTTTTTGCAGGGTTAAGAAGACTACTACGCGCGGGGCCAAGCATAGGATAAATGATCCGCTTGAACGACTACATTCAAAGTTGTCAACTGGGGGCAACTCAAATGTACATGAAGCACCCGTCGACAATACTGCTGCTGCACCGATGACTGCTTCCACTAACCCTGATGCGAGTGGCCGACCATCTCCGCCGGCTGCGGATGCCCAGGCTAGAACAACAGGCATCCGTACATTCGGGAGTGATGAGTCCATATCTGCCAGGACAGCTGAAATATTGCCAACTCTTCTGGCAATGAAGGAAGCCGCAGTGAGCCATGCCACCCCATCAGCAAGTGTTGAAGTGGACGCTCCCGAGACGAACATAGGCAAGGAAGATTCCCGCTCTTCAGACACTGACTCCAAGGGCGTGCGTGATGGCACACCTGTGTCCATGACAGAAGCCGCTGAGGCGGCAGTTCATAAGGATATGCCATCTTCAGGAGAGAGTCCTGGCACAACAGCTCCAGCCCCTATCGGTGCAAATACTGCTAAGGTTACCGTGGCGCGTGCTGGTCTTCCACCTAGGCGTCGCAGCCCCCATAAGCAACCAACAGTCGTACCCAATGCACCGGCTGTACCTAGTAGCAGGAGAGATGAGTCTGGGTATGTTCCTGCATCCACACTGTTCCCGCCAACCGCCCAAAGCAATGTGATGGAGAACCCGCAAGACCGGAGCAAAACTGAGGCAGTTGTCAAGGCTGGCACGAGTGACACAGGTGAACGGCCGGAGCAGACTGCGCCTTTACCCGCAGTGGAAATCCCCAACATAAATCTGCGCACTTCCAGGCTGCCAGTCAATGTTGGTGTCCCCTACAGCCCAAACAAGAAGATTGCCATGAAAGCTGCTGCTGATACCGCTGACAAGACGCCCCGCCCTGCAAACAAGCCCGAACATTCTGTAGCGGCTGATTCAGATATGTTTGTTGATCTTTCACCATTGGATTCTGCGCCGCAAATCGTTCGTGGTCCGGCCAGTAGGAATGAGAGGCACCCAATGGCATTTACCCCACCGAGCTTCAGCCTTGGCATAAGTCAAGACCAAGCGGTGGTGCATGATCCTATTCCAGTTGCCTTTGCTTTTCCAGGAGGCACGGCGGCAATGATGGCGCAGCCAATGGTCGAGGGCAGGAAGGCTGTCAAGTTCGCAGAGCCAATTGTGCAAGGTACACTTGTCATGTCCTTACGATTTTCGTGTGCACATATTTTGTAGTTTGAATTTTGTCCCAATCATATTCCTTTCGGGGATGTTCTCACCTGAGGTGGCAACTGCGGTGTGATTACATGGCAAGTTGATTTTTGATGCACCATAGCCTACATTTTTTTTGGTTGTTGCCATGCTGCATTTTGACATTTGGGTAAACACATGGCAACTGAAGTTGATTCATCATGGCAACTGTATTTGCTGACACATGGCAACTATAGTTTATTACATATGGCAACTGGATTTGCCACACCATGTCACCTGCATTTTTTTTGTTACCATTCTGCATTTTTTCTATACGGTAATCACATGGCAAGTGGAGTTGACACAACATGGCAACTGCATTTGATGTGACATGGCAACCACAGGCCATCTGAACGGTAATTCATCACAACTGCATGGCAACTGCAGTTGCGATGACATGGCCACCGTATTTCCCCACTTTTCCCCAGTTTTCATCACAACTGTAGTTGCACCACACATGGCAATTTCCCCATTTTTCCTACCTGCATCTCACATCATACACCCCATTTCCTCACAATCCATATGTTTTCTGACTTTCTCCTTATCCTAACACACTTTTTTATTTTTTCTTCTCGAATCATTGCAGGCACCCCTGAGGAAATTTCACCGTCACTTGACGAAGCTTACCGCAAGATTGAGGAGGCAGCATTGCAGAGGAGGACATCCCGAGGACAAGGGCAATCAAGTTCCAACTTGACTGCGGAGATGGCAACTGAGGATACCATCAGAAGCGTGACCCCTAGTTCTGTGAGACAGCAGAGGGTAGTTCACGCACCTCCCGCGGAAGACTACGAGCCCGAATTCTGGGCCACTAAGGAACAGACCCAGCTGTACGACGTCATCAAGCAGTTTGGAAATGCGAGGGCCAGCAGCAAGCATATGAAGGAGTTGAAAGCGTAAATGACCACATCCTACAATCACTCATTTTGCTTTGTTCTTTTTTTAGCATTTTCATCTTTTTCTTTTTGCACTCCCTATACATGATGCACTTACGTTTAAGTTCTTTCATATATCTCTTTACTTAGCAGGCATGATTCTTCCGTGTTATGTCGTTTTCATACAGCTCATGTTTGGACAGAACCAAAGTCATTCAATGTGGAGCGACGTACGTCGACCTGGGTGATCTCGCCGAGTCTGTGAGGCCAAACGGCAAAATGTCGACGAATGTGATTGCATGCGGGATCGACTACATCAACAATCACATCGATATGTGTGCCGACAAGGTCATCATGCATTACATCGTGACATGCAAAATATGGGATGGTGACTTCCACCACAAAATTCTGAGGAAGAATTTCGCTCAGCACGGTGAATTCAAGCTAACACTGAAGAAATATGTGAGTACTCCTCCCCTGTCTGCACTATTTTTTTTACATGGTGTGGTTTTTGCCATCTTCTGCACTTTTGTGATTGTGTGTCAGATGTTTTTTTCATGTGGCAACAGTTGCCATGCACATTTTTTCTTCTTTTTGTTTTGTGCATTCCCCGTGCGAACCACGTGGCATTTTTTGATTTTGCGAAATGCACGGCAAATCTTGTACATACATGGATGGCAACTTTTCCTTCAACTACCCCCACCCATAACCAAAAAAACATCCTACATGATTCTAATTTTTTTGTCCCTCTGCTGTTCTTTTTATGTGAACTCTGCTTCTCATTTCTTCACTTTTTAAATGCAGGTCATGTTCCCCATGTTCTAGGAGCTTGCACCACATGCCCAACACGACAAGTGTGGTCACCACTACGCGATCTGTCTGGACCTGAAGAACCAACGCTTCGAGGTGCTTGATTCAATCCGTTCGGGAGCTGATTCAGATCTTACTACGCATGCTGAATTCTTCATCAACAACCTCAAAGAGACATGGAACCGTCACTACGAAAATTCAAAGGTCCAGATCAGACATTTCCCGATTGAGTATGTGGCGACTGTGAAGCAAGGGAACACGTAATTTCTTTTTTCCCTCCTTTTTATGTGCCATTTACATCAATTGCAACCCCTCTTTTTTTGTTGCCACATGTGAATTGAAGTCTATGTTTTGCTATGTCTGTCCTTTTTTTGTGTGTTCATCTGAGTCTTTTTCTCGTGCATTACGGACTGCGACTTTCACGCGCTGGAATACTTTGCAAAGTGGGAAGGCAGAATCGTCCCCGCCATCACAGCTGCAATGATTGTCGAGCTCCGGAAAATCCACACGTGGAACTGGTTGACGAACGAAGATTTCAACAAGCGGTCTGGAGCACGCGAGTTCGTGGAGGAAGCTGTCAAGAAAATCAACAAGAAGTACAAGTGATCATGTGGTGTTAGACGCCGGACGCATACCTTACATTCTGTTGCTGAGGAATGTAAGGTACTTATCTATCTTGTTATTGTCGAAAACTTTGTTTGTGTGCTATGTTACGACTGCAACCCAGCGTATGCCACTATGCAGTGGTGGTGTGTGAGCGACATTTCTTAGTAGTTCTGTAATATATGTGTGGACGTGAACCTATTTTTTTAGTCGTTAATGCACATATGTTTTTATGTTTTTATCATTATTACAATGGTTTCAGTCGCACACATCACCAGTTTTTGTCGTTTTGGATTGCGTATATGATATTTTAAAACAGATGGCAAATGTAGTTCAACATACGTGGGGTATCACCGGCTAGCATTGGGGGGGAGGGTTGATCATGCAGCCACAACCCTGGCTACGATTTATGCATGTTCCGCCTTTTGTCCAACTTGATTTTCCATACATTGCGCACAACACAATATGTTTCTCTAAACCGTGTGGTATTTGTCATGGAAATATATGTCATGCACAGTCATTTCAAATACCATGTCATATTTTAAGCACAACTAACATGGCAATTACAGTTCAAAACAACATGGCAGATCAAGCATACTTGACATGGCAGATACAGTACAACTAACATGGCAGATACAGTACAACTAACATGGCAGATCCAGTACAAAAAGCATGGCATATTTAGTACAAAGTAACATGGCATATTTTTAGTATAAGATAGCATGGCATATTTTTAGTACACACTACATGGCAGATTTAGTACACACAACATGGCAGATTTAATACACACAACATGGCAGATTTCATACACATAATATGGCAGATTTAATACACATAACATGGCAGATTTAATACACATAACATGGCAACTGCATTTCTGCAGTCAATGAATTTTGTCCCTTTTCTTTTCTGATGTTCTTCAATAGTTATTCTCCCAATTTTAAAAACAAAAAATCTCATCGTATAGGGGTACAAAATAAAATGTCCACAAGGACCATGACGCAACGCCCCAATTTCTGCTCATGGATTGCCCGCCGCTTTCTTCGTTTTCTTGTGTTTTGCTTGAATCTCCAATCCTGACTTGTACCTTATCTCTCTCGGGCGACCCTTTGTGATGGAACGTGGTGGGTTCCTAACCTGCGTTTGTGTGCTTGCTGTTCCAGATCCTATGTCCGGGTTTTCAGATGATGGCCCAGTCGATGAAGGCACACTTGATGTGCGGGGGAACCGGTGTAAGGCTTCCTCAGCTTTCCGCTTCTTGATCTCATCAAGCTCTCTTTTTAGCGCCTTCCTGTGTTTTTCTGCGACTCTTACTGTCTCATCACTTTTGCACGCTTCATCAATTAGCTCAGCATAGTTCTTTGTCAGCACTATGTGCCTCACGGCTTCCATGGTGGACTCTGGTCTCTCGTCATGCACAGCCAGAACCGCGTGTGTTGTCTGCGGCGCCAACGCGTCGTCAGCGTCCCAAGTCCATCGTCGCCTTATGAAATGGCGGGGCATCCGTGTCACAGCGTTCATGTCCATCACTTTTAGTATGTGACAACACACAATGCCGTCCCGTTCGAACTTGCAGCATTGGCAGTAGTACTCGCCTTCGCCTATCGAGGCTTTCACGAAGTAGTTCCTTCCTTTGTCTGGGTCTTCAGGTTCTGAATCCGACATGCCCAAAATAGAACACACCTTGAACGTATGTTCGTCCATCTGGAAAGCCGTGAACATGCTGGCACGCTTTATTTCTTCTTGGAATCTGCATGTTTTGTGTGCTTTCTGTTAATCTATCGTGCGATCCTTTTTTTTGTAGCACGTTATGCTGTCAAGGGAATAGAAATATATTTTTGTTTTTGAATATGGCAATCATAGTACACTGAACATGGCAAACATAGCACACTGAACATGGCAACTGTAGTACACCAGACATGGCAACTGCATTACAACAGACATGGCAACTGCAGTACCCCAGACATGGCAACTGCAGTACACCAGACATGGCAACTGCAGTACACCAGACATGGCAATTGTATTACATTTTCAACTAGCCATCATCGTTTCCACACCAATGTTTTCCAAAATGGAAGCACATTGCATCAAACATGAGCATCTACATTTCAGTAAACATGAGAATTGCATTTTCAACAAACATGGCAGTTGCATTTTATTAGACCTTGCAATTTGTACATTCAGCATACGTGTTGACAGTATGACATTTTTTCAGTTGACATTGACATCCGCATACCAAAACATGGCAACTGCAGCTGAGTAAGCATTGTAAACAGATAATTTCATCAAAAACATGGCAACTGCAGCTGAGTAAGCATGGCAAACAGTATTCCATTAAACATGGCAACTGCATATCATGGCAACTGCATTTGCAAATCTATATGGCAACTACTGCCCTAGTGCTTTTTGTGCAAACAAGACCCGTAACGCAACTGACTTACTTGTTAAAGATCTTGTTTGTGTATATCTTGCTCATTTGCCTCTCCATTAGTAAGTACGTTAGCAATTTCGGCTGCTTTAGTGCGGTGGTAGCTTCTTGCTGCAGCTCAGATCCCAGAATTTTTTGTTGCAGAGCTGTGTACTGCTTGGCAAACCGTAACAATGAGTTGCCAGGGCTCACGTATCGCTCCAACACAGCATTGAACCCCTCGCTGCGCTGCGTAATCTGTAAAAAAGGGAAGAAGCACTGCATGAAGTAGGCGGGCACCCAGTACATTCGCTTTTCCCACAGATTAGCAAGCGTCTCGTTGTCTTGGACTTGATGTGTTTCAACCATGGCCATCCAGCTCCTTTCAAACTCCTCGACCGTCAAGCTGTGGTCCACGCACAGCTCGAATGCCTTGTGCAGCTCTGGACGGTCAGCAAAGAACGGTCCTAGCGTCTCCTCAGCCTTCTTTATTATGTGCCACCTACAGTGCCTGTGCACTGCCAACGGAAAGACCTCCTCTATGCCTGCACGCATGCTAAAATCCTGGTCTGTTATTATGTTCATCGGAGCAAGTCCATCCATGCACTCCAAGAAGGTCTTGAACAACCAGACGTACCCATCCGTGTCTT
Organism: Triticum timopheevii; assembly: GCA_963921465.1. Taxonomy (NCBI): domain Eukaryota; kingdom Viridiplantae; phylum Streptophyta; class Magnoliopsida; order Poales; family Poaceae; genus Triticum; species Triticum timopheevii. The sequence continues at coordinate 646,230,512 of OY997266.1, read as the reverse complement.
CGTTCCGAACGAGCCCGCAACCGAACTGCAACAACTGATTGTGGTTATTTATTCCTATGAACGGAGCGCATGGCATCTTGTACATATTGGTGAGGTACGTTGCGTCGAACGAAATGCAATCTCGGAAATGTTTGTAGGCTCTCCTTGCAGCACCATCCACCCAATACATGTTCCTGACACGGTCCTCATCGTCCAACCTTATCCTGTAGAAGAAATCTGGATCTTCCTTTGCTTTCTCATCGAAGTAGGCAATTGTAGCCTCTATGTCAGCCAGCCTGCTCTCTCTACGGTACCTAGCCTGTAGGTTTGTGACGTCAGCCGGTATGTAGGGCATGCTACTCAGTTTCCCCTTTTTGCTGTGGATGAGTGATAGTATCTGGACCATTCTGGATGGACCAACGTTACAGTCATGTAGCAGCTTTACGAATTGTCTTTCGACTGGGGTGAATCCTCTGTGGGCGGTCAGAAATTTGACCACGTCGAACTTCTTTATGAGACTGTGGTTGTGCTCGTCAAAATATTCAGTGACCACATACTGTGTTCCATCTACGTTTAGCTTACACCGGACAGGGCATCCTGTCTTGAGAATGATTCCTCTTTTTCGTTCTGGAACAACAGGCGCAGCACCTTTCACCTTCTTGTTCCTCCGTGCCTTGTGGCACCTCATCTCACCTCTACTGTACTCATTAGTTTTCTTAATTTTTCTATGGTACTCGGTGTTGACCGCAAATCCATGGAACTTTGCATATGTCTGGTAGTATTCCTTTGCTTCCTCGAACGATTCAAATCTCTGCCCAATGTACGGTGGCTGAGGTACCACAATCTCTGATTGCCCACCATCTTCATCATCTTCTGCCTCATCGTCACTTTCATCATTCACTTCAGTATCGGCGGCAACTCCTTCTACTTGAGTGTTGTCAGTGTGCGTGTTCAAAGGGGTGCTTGTCTGTATTGCTGGAATGATTGCCATTCCCGACTGTGACTCGAAATTGTCTGCGGCACGAGTGTCTGCTGGCTGGTGGAACGCGTCTTCCGTGCGCTCAGAGCTCCCCGCAGTTGATGTCGCTGCGCTGCCGCTAACTGCAGTTGTAGGCCCTGCGATAGGGCAAACAGGTACGAGATTTAAGTTTTATGTTTGAATAACATGTGTATCGCAACAGAACACACCATCTACGAGTGATTTTGCACGGCATCATTTTTCAAACAGCAAGCCGCGAGTATGTGTGTGGGCATGCACGACAGCTATAGCTGTCCAGTGATGGCAGCCATCGTTCCAACAAACACGGCAACTAGTTTGTTTTTGCATGCAAATAACTTCAAGTATCAAAGGTACTGTTTGTTTTACTGGTTCAGATTTTTTCCCTTACCTTGGTGCGTTGCATTCGACCTTCCCGTGTTGCCTGGGACACCAAAATGGTTCCCCCCCACCTGAAATTAGCGAAGGCTGCCACGAGACGTTTGCCGGGGTACCACCAGCGTAATAACCTGTGTGCATAGCAGTGGTTGGTCAAATTCATGGCTACTGTATTTTTTGCGCTAGCACGGCAACTGTAGTTGCCCCTGATGTGGCAACTGCAATTTTATTTGGCAAAGCAAATGTATTTTGCATCGGCATGGCAACCGCAGTTGTTCCTCCATGGCAGCTGCAGTGCCATGACATGGCAAATGTAGTTGTAATGGCATGGCAACTGCAGTTGTTCTCCCCTGGCAACTATATTTGTCCATGGACGGCAACAACAGATGTGCAGGGATGTCAAATGTAGTTTGCTAATACATGGCAACTGTAGATGACCAGTCATGGCAATTTTGCATTTGCCACCTATGCTCCTTCTGCTAATTGATCATCCTCAACTTCACCTTATTTTATGGACTGACCTGTGTACGACGTCGACGGCAGGTACATTGGCGGTGCCTGATGCCACGTGCTGCACGAAGGCTCTGCATTTTCACACCGCGGTAAGTCGTGAGTCCTTTTGCTAGATTTTTTTGCATGTTCATTTTTCATGTCCACCGCAGTATGCGCTCTTTTTTTCGTGTTTACATTACCTTGACTATCCATACAAGCTAGTTGAAGTTTGCTGCCCGTACATTTGTCAGTGATAGCTCCTTGCGAGTGAACTTGCCATGGGGCCCCGCTAATTGTGTTTTGGTCACAAGAACCTGCTAAAAATGGCAATGCACGACAAAAGTAGAATGTCATCTTCATCGTCGCGAAGATGGCAACTGTTCTCTTCTTTTTGTTAGCACGCATCATACCTACGCCTGCATACTGTTCCAGTAGTGGCAGCAACGGCCCTGAAGAGATGAGCTGACTGTACTCTGTTGCATCCCAAGGTGCTGTTTCTGGCCTTTGAGAACCCCAATCACCAGCGCCACCTTCGTGATTCATTCTTACCGTGTCTCCCTTCTTTTCCAATGTGTTCTCAATCTCTGCATGAGCAAGAAGGCATCAACAACCCACAAGAATAGCATTCTTCTGCTGCTTGCCCACAGAAGATATGGATGGCAATCGACGGGTCATAATAGGTGGCAGCTAACGACAACGGAAGGTGGCAACTGTCGTTATACACAAGTGGCAATTAATTTCTTCCAACACTCTCCATTCCAAAAAATTTCCCCTACCGTCCTATATTTTCGTACCCAACTACTTGCGTCACTTAAAACTAGGAAATTAAGTCAATTTCAAACGTTAGTACATGGCAGATCTGGTGTGCACTCTGCCTGGCAATTGCGAATATACACCGAACCACGCAGTGTTCTACCCCTATAGTATGGACCCAGTACAAGATCGGGAGATTTTCAGCCTTAAGGATGAGAGGGAAGGACGAGATCGAGAATTTTCACTTGGTTTTAGCTGATCGTGTCTGGAGGGCTGGTTTGGAGTGGGGGGCTGGGGATGGGGAGGGTTAGGGTGTGGTTTGGGGTCGGAGCGCCCTACGGATCTGCCCTGGTTGCCATGGCAACCAGGGATGGCCGGTGACGGATGTCGGGGTTCGAGAGGTGGGGGACGATGGCGGCGTACGAGAGAGGGGATGGATCGGAGGCGTGGATCGGCTGGGTCGTGCGGGCAGCCGGTCTTCTGGCCCGGACGGGGCAGTGCGGGCGGGGTTGCCACACACCGGACGTGCGGGCCGCGCTTTTGTGCGCTCGGACGTGGTCGTGCGGGCCGATCCCCGTCTATGCCGCACGAGGCGTGCGGGCGGGTTCCTATCGATGCCACACGTGTGGCAGTTATTCGGACCCAACTTTAATACGGTGTTACTCACCTTCCTTCTCCTCGAGCTGCTTCTTGGCACGGCCGAGCTCGCTCTCGAACCGCTCGAGGCTCTGCTTCAAGGTAGTGACCTCCGCAGTCAGTGCGGTAGAGGTCAGCAGCGCAGCCTGCAAACCCATATTGACATATTTTTTAGACTCCTGCGTATATCTTTTTTAGATCCTCAGTCCAGCTTTTGTTTCCAAACACCAAACCGAGCATCAGGGGCTACTGTCTATGCGGTATTATATTACATATCTTAAAATTCTTACCTCAAAGCCTGTTAGAAGGCTGCTGCAGGCTTCGGTCAGCCCGCTCTTGGCGAGCTGAACCTTCTGAATCACCGCACTCATGATAGTGCGGTGTTCTTCTTTGATGGAAGCGCCGTTGAGCGCCTCCAGCAAGTTATCCGGCGCCTCCGGTTGGACGGAGGCCGCCGGCGTCACAGTCTTGCCCTCCTTATGAAGGGGCCGCTCGCCGGACTCCGGAACCCTTGCAGGTTCCGGTGCGGAGTCCGGTGCGAAGTCCGGGAGGTTGCCCTGCGGCACCTCCGGGGCCTCCTCCTCCTGGCGGGTCCCTTCCCAAGATCCCACCTTGACGTCGTCAGCGTCACGAGGGGTGGAGGCGGTCTGAAGAGAATCCATACCCAACGTGCCCAAGGACCCGCTCGACGAAGCGGGAAGATCGTCCTTGGCCGGACTACAGGTTGTATGCCGCATTAGAAAGGCACCGCGTGGCGAAAAGAAAAATTATAAATCATCCAGGAGTCCGGATACTTACGATCTTGCCAGGGGCTTGGCCCTTGGGGGCCACTCCTCGTCGCCGTCGCCGACGTTGGCGGAGCAGTCCGGGGGAAGGGTCCTTCCCTTCTTGGACCCTTCGGCCTCCCTCGTTGGGGAGGCCTTCCTCTTTTTCTCCCCCCCGCTGGGTGAGAGGCCTCTTTCTTCTCCTCCTCGTCCTCAGGGGAGGAGTCCGCCTTGGAGTCATCGGACGATGAGTCCGATACCAGCTGACGCCGGGAACTCCTTCGGGTTCCCGTGGCCTTCTTCTTGGCCTTCTTCTCCGGCACCACATAAAGTGCTGGGACCAGCAGCCCCGTCAAACGGGTGTCCGCTGGATCTTCTGGAAGGGGAGCCGGACAGTTAACCTGTCCGGACGTCTTCTGCCAGTCCTGTTAAAGGCATTGGGAGTTTAGTGAAGGAAATATGCCCTAGAGGAAATAATAAAGTTATTATTTATTTCCTTATTTCATGATAAATGTTTATTATTCATGCTAGAATTGTATTAACCGGAAACATAATACATGTGTGAATACATAGACAAACATAGTGTCACTAGTATGCCTCTACTTGACTAGCTCGTTTATCAGAGATGGTTATGTTTCCTAGCCATGGACAAAAGAGTTGTCATTTGATTAACGGGATCACATCATTAGAAGAATGATGTGATTGACTTGACCCATTCCGTTAGCTTAGCACTTGATCGTTTAGTATGTTGCTATTGCTTTCTTCATGACTTATACACGTTCCTGTAACTATGAGATTATGCAACTCCCGTTTACCGGAGGAACACTTTGGGTACTACCAAACGTCACAACGTAACTGGGTGATTATAAAGGAGTACTACAGGTTTCTCCGAAGGTACATGTTGAGTTGGCGTACTTCGAGATTAGGTTTTGTCACTCCGATTGTCGGAGAGGTATCTCTGGGCCCTCTCGGTAATGCACATCATTATAAGCCTTGCAAGCAATGTGACCAATGAGTTGGTTACGGGATGATGCATTACAGAACGAGTAAAGAGACTTGCCGGTGACGAGATTGAACTAGGTATTGGATACCGACGATCGAATCTCGGGCAAGTAACATACCGATGACAAAGGGAACAACGTATGTTGTTATGCGGTTTGACCGATAAAGATCTTCGTAGAATATGTAGGAGCCAATATGGGCATCCAGGTCCCGCTATTGGTTATTGACCGAGAATAGTTCTCGGTCAGGTCTACATAGTTCTCGAACCCGTAGGGTCCGCACGCTTAAGGTTTCGATGACAGTTATATTATGAGTTTATGAGTTTTGATGTACCGAAGGATTTCGGAGTCCCGGATGAGATCGGGGACATGACGAGGAGTCTCGAAATGGTCGATACGTAAAGATTGATATATTGGACGACTATATTCGGAGTTCGGAAAGGTTCCGAGTGATTCGGGTATTTTTTGGAGTACCGGAGAGTTACGGGAATTCGTATTGGGCCTCTTTGGGCCATACGGGAAAGGAGGGAAAGGGCCAAAAGGGTGGCCGCACCCCTCCCCTTGGACTAGTCCGAATTGGACTAGGGAGGGGGGCGCCCCCTTCCTTCCTTCTCCTTCTCTCTTCCCTTTCCTTCTCTCCTACTCCTACTACATGGAAGGGTTCCTAGTTGGACTAGGAAAGGGGGAATCCTACTCCCGGTGGGAGTAGGACTCCCCTAGGGCGCGCCATAGAGAGGGCCGGCCCTCCCCCTCCTCCACTTCTTTATATACGGGGGCAGGGGGCACCCCATGGACACACAAGTTGATCTACGGATCGTTCCTTAGCCGTGTGCGGTGCCTCCTTCCACCATATTCCACCTCGGTCATATCGTCGCGAAGCTTAGGCCTTGCCCTGCGCCGGTAGAACATCAAGATCGTCACCACGTCGTCGTGCTGACGGAACTCTCCCTCGACACTCGGCTGGATCGGAGTTCGAGGGACGTCATCGAGCTGAACGTGTGCTGAACTCGGAGGCTCCGTACGTTCGGTGCTTGGATCGGTCGGATCGTGAAGACGTACGACTACATCAACCGCGTTGTGCTAACGCTTCCGCTTACAGTCTACGAGGGTACGTGGACAAACACTCTCCCCTCTCGTTGCTATATCATCACCATGATCTTGCGTGTGCGTAGGAAATTTTTTGAAATTACTACGTTACCCAACAGTGGCATCCGAGCCTAGGTTTTATGCGTTGATGTTATATGCACGAGTAGAACACAAGTGAGTTGTGGACGATATAAGTCATACTGCCTACCAGCATGTCATACTTTGGTTCAGCGGTATTGTTGGATGAAGCGGCCCGGACCGACATTACGCGTACGCTTACGCGAGACTGGTTTTACCGCCGTGCTTTGCACACAGGTGACTAGCGGGTGTCAGTTTCTCCAACTTTTGTTGAACCGAGTGTGGCTACGCCCGGTCCTTGTGAAGGTTAAAACGGAGTCTATTTGACAAACTATCGTTGTGGTTTTGATGCGTAGGTAAGAACGGTTCTTGCTAAGCCCATAGCAGCCACGTAAAATTTGCAACAACAAAGTAGAGGACGTCTAACTTGTTTTTGCAGGGCATGTTGTGATGTGATATGGTCAAGACGTGATGCTATATTTTATTGTATGAGATGATCATGTTTTGTAACCGAAGTTATCGGCAACTGGCAGGAGCCATATGGTTGTCGCTTTATTGTATGAAATGCAAACGCCCTGTAATTGCTTTACTTTATCACTAAGCGGTAGCGATAGTCGTAGAAGCAATAGATGGCGTAACGACAACGATGCTACGATGGAGATCAAGGTGTCGCGCCGGTGACGATGGTGATCACGACGGTGCTTCGGAGATGGAGATCACAAGCACAAGATGATGATGGCCATATCATATCACTTATATTGATTGCATGTGATGTTTATCCTTTATGCATCTTATCTTGCTTTGATTGACGGTAGCATTTTAAGATGATCTCTCACTAATTATCAAGAAGTGTTCTCCCCGAGTATGCACCGTTGCGAAAGTTCTTCGTGCTGAGACACCACGTGATGATCGGGTGTGATAGGCTCTACATTCAAATACAACGGGTGCAAAACAGTTGCACACGCGGAATACTCAGGTTATACTTGACGAGCCTAGCTTATACAAATATGGCCTCGGAACACGGAGACCGAAAGGTCGAGCGTGAATCATATAGTAGATATGATCAACATAGAGATGTTCACCATTGAAACTACTCCATCTCACGTGATGATCGGACATGGTTTAGTTGATTTGGATCACGTGATCACTTAGATGACTAGAGAGATGTCTGTCTAAGTGGGAGTTCTTTAGTAATATGATTAATTGAACTTAAATTTATCATGAACTTAGTCCTGGTAGTATTTTGCAAATTATGTTGTAGATCAATAGCTCGCGTTGTTGCTTTCATATGTTTATTTTGATATGTTCCTAGAGAAACTGTGTTGAAAGATGTTAGTAGCAATGATGCAGATTGGATCCGTGATCTGAGGTTTATCCTCATTGCTGCGCAGAAGAATTATGTCCTTGATGCACCGCTAGGTGACAGACCTATTGCAGGAGCAGATGCAGACGTTATGAACGTTTGGCTAGCTCAATATAATGACTACTTGATAGTTTAGTGCACCATGCTTAACGGCTTAGAATCGGGACTTCAAGGACGTTTTGAACGTCATGGACCATATGAGATGTTCCAGAAATTGAAGTTGATATTTCAAGCAAATACCCGAGTTGAGAGATATGAAGTCTCCAACAAGTTCTATAGCTAAAAGATGGAGGAGAATCGCTCAACTAGTGAGCATGTGCTCAGATTGTCTGGGTACTTCAATCACTTGAATCAAGTGGGAGTTAATCTTCCAGATAAGATAGTGATTGACAGAATTCTCTAGTCACCATCACCAAGTTAGTAGAACTTCGTGATGAACTATAGTATGCAAGGGATGACAAAAACGATTCCCGAGCTCTTCGTGATGTTGAAATCAACGAAGGTAGAAATCAAGAAAAGAGCATCAAGTGTTGATGATTGACAAGACCACTAGTTTCAAGAAAAAGGGCAAAGGGAAAAGAAGGGGAACTTCAAGAAGAATGGCAAGCAAGTTGCTGCTCAAGTGAAGAAACCCAAGTCTGGTCCTAAGCCTGAGACTAAGTGCTTCTACTGCAAATAGAATGGTCACTGGAAGCGGAACTACCCCAATTGATTGGCGGATAAGAAGGATGGCAAAGTGAACATAAGTATATTTGATATACATATTATTGATGTGTACTTTACTAGTGTTTATAGTAGCCCCTGAGTATTTGATACTTGTTTGGTTGCTAAGATTAGTAACTCGAAACAGGAGTTACAGAATAAACAGAGACTAGTTGAAGGGAAAGTGACGATGAGTGTTGGAAGTAGTTCCAAGGTTGATATGATCATCATCGCACACTCCCTATACTTTCAGGATTAGTGTTGAACCTAAATAAATGTTATTTGGTGTTTGCGTTGAGCATGAATATGATTTGATCATGTTTATTGCAATACGGTTATTCATTTAAGTTAGAGAACAATTGTTGTTCTGTTTACATGAATAAAACCTTCTATGGTCATACACACCAACGAAAATGGTTTGTTGGATCTCGATCGTAGTGATACACATATTCATAATATTGAGGCCAAAAGATGCAAAGTTAATAATGATAGTGCAACTTATTTGTGGCACTGCCGTTTGGGTCATATCGGTGTAAAGCGCATGAAGAAACTCCATAAAGATGGATTTTCGGAATCACATGGTTATGAATCATTTGATGCTTGCGAACCGTGCCTTTTGGGCAAGATGACTAAAACTCCGTTCTTCGGAACAATGGAACGAACTACCGACTTATTGGAAATAATACATACTGATGTATGCAGACCAATGAGTATGAAGGCTCGTGGCAAGTATCATTATTTTCTGACCTTCACAAGATGATTTGAGCAGATATGGGTATATCTACTTGATGAAACATAATTCTGAAATAGTTGAAAGGTTCAAAGAATTTCAGAGCGAAGTGGAAAAATCATCGTAACAAGAAAATAAAGTTTCTGCGATCTGATCACAGAGACAAATATTTGAGTTACGAGTTTGGTCTTCAATTAAAACAATGTGGAATAGTTTCACAGCTCACGCCACCTGGAACAGCACATCGTTATGGTGTGTCTGAACGTCGTAACCGCACTTTATTTGATATGGTGCGATCTATGATGTCTCTTATCAGTTTATCACTATCGTTTTGGGGTTATGCATTAGAGACAGCTGCATTCACGTTTAAAATAGGGCACCATCTAAATCCGTTGAGACGACACCGTATGAACTATGGTTTAGCAGTAAACCTAAGCTGTTGTTTCTTAAAGTTTGGAGTTGTGATGCTTATATGAAAAAAGGTTTTTCAACTTGATAAGCCCGAACCCAAATCGGAGAAGTGCGTCTTCATAGAATACCCAAAGGAAATTGTTGGGTACACCTTCTATCACAGATCCGAAGGCAAATTTGTTGCTGATAATAGATCCTTTCTAGAGAAGGAGTTTCTCTCGAAAGAAGTGAGTGGGAGGAAAGTAGAGCTTGATAAGGTAATTTGTACCTTCTCCCGAATTGAAAAATAGTTCATCACTGAAATCAGTTCCAGTGATTCCTACACCAATTAGTGAGGAAGCTAATGATGATGATCATGAAACTTCAGATCAAGTTACTATAGAACCTCGTAGGTCTTCCAGAGTACGGTCTGCACCAGAGTGGTACGGTAATCCTGTTCTGAAAGTCATGTTACTAGACCATGATAAACCTACGAACTATGAGGAAGCGATGATGAGCCCAGATTCCACGAAATGGCTTGAGGCCATAAAATCTGAGATATGATCCATGTATGAGAACAAAGTGTGGACTTTGATGGATTTGTCCGATGATCGGCAAACCATAGAAAATAAATGGATCTTCAAGAGGAAGACGGACGTTGATAGTAGTGTTACTATCTACAAAGCTAGACTTGTCGAAAAGGTTTTTGACAAAGTTCAAGGTGTTGACTACGATGAAATTTTCTCACTCGTAGCGATGCTTAAGTCTGTCCAAATCATGTTAGCAATTGCCGCATTTTTATGAAATCTGGCAAATGGATAAACAAAACTACATTCCTTAATGGATTTAAAGAAGAGTTGTATATGATGCAACTAGAAGGTTTTGTCAATCCTAAAGGTGCTAACAAAATGTGCAAGCTCCAGCGATCCATCTATGGACTGGTGCAAGCATCTCGGAGTTGGAATATACGCTTTGATAAGTTGATCAAAGCATGTAGTTTTATATGGACTTACGATGAAGCCTGTATTTATAAGAAAGTGAGTGGGAGCACTACAACATTTCTGATTAGTATATGTGAATGACATATCGTTGATCGGAAGTAATGTAGAATTATTCTGCAAAGCATAAAGGAGTATTTGAAAGGAGTTTTTCGAAGAAAGACCTCAGTAAAGCTACTTACATATTGAGCATCAAGATCTATTGAGATAAATCAAGACGCTTGATAAGATTTTTCAATGAGTACATACCTTGGCAAGATTTTGAAATAGTTCAAAATGGAACAGTCAAAGAAAGAGTTCTTGCCTGTGTTGCAAAGGTATGAAATTGAGTAAGACTCAAATCCCGACCACAGCAAAAAAAAAGAGAATGAAAAGTCATTCCCTATGCCTCAGTCATAGGTTCTATAAAGTATGCTATGCTATGTACCAGACCTATTGTATACCTTGCTCTGAATTTGGCAAGAGAGTACAATAGTGATCTAGGAGTAGATCACTGGACATTGGTCAAGAATATCCTTAGTAAGGACTAAGGAGATGTTTCTCAATTATGGAGGTGATAAAAGAGTTTGTTGTAAAAGTTACATCAGTGCAAACTTTTACACTGATCCAGATGACTCTAAGTCTCAACCTGGATACATATTGAAAGTGGGAGCAATTAGCTAGAGTAGCTCCGTACAGAGCATTGTGGACATAAAATACTTGCAAAATACATACGGTTCTGAATGTGACAGACCCGTTGACTAAGCTTCTCTCACGAGCAAAACATGATCACACCTTAGTACTCTTCGGGTGTTAATCACATAGCGATGTGAACTAGATTATTGACTCTAGTAAACCCTTTGGATGTTGGTTACATGATGATGTGAACTATGGGTGTTAATCATATACAGATATGAATATTGGTGTTAAATCACATGGCGATGTGAACTAGATTATTGACTCTAGTGCAAGTGGGAGACTGAAGAAAATATGCCCTAGAGGCAATAATAAAGTTATTATTTATTTCCTTATTTCATGATAAATGTTTATTATTCATGCTAGAATTGTATTAACCGGAAACATAATACATGTGTGAATACATAGACAAACATAGTGTCACTAGTATGCCTCTACTTGACTAGCTCGTTTATCAGAGATGGTTATGTTTCCTAGCCATGGACAAAAGAGTTGTCATTTGATTAACGGGATCACATCATTAGAAGAATGATGTGATTGACTTGACCCATTCCGTTAGCTTAGCACTTGATCGTTTAGTATGTTGCTATTGCTTTCTTCATGACTTATACATGTTCCTGTAACTATGAGATTATGCAACTCCCGTTTACCGAAGGAACACTTTGGGTACTACCAAACGTCACAACGTAACTGGGTGATTATAAAGGAGTACTACAGGTGTCTCCGAAGGTACATGTTGAGTTGGCATACTTCGAGATTAGGTTTTGTCACTCCGATTGTCGGAGAGGTATCTCTGGGCCCTCTCGGTAATGCACATCATTATAAGCCTTGCAAGCAATGTGACCAATGAGTTGGTTACGGGATGATGCATTACAGAACGAGTAAAGAGACTTGCCGGTGACGAGATTGAACTAGGTATTGGATACCGACGATCGAATCTCGGGCAAGTAACATACCGATGACAAAGGGAACAACGTATGTTGTTATGCGGTTTGACCGATAAAGATCTTCGTAGAATATGTAGGAGCCAATATGGGCATCCAGGTCCCGCTATTGGTTATTCACCGAAAATAGTTCTAGGTCATGTCTACATAGTTCTCGAACCCGTAGGGTCCGCACGCTTAAGGTTTCGATGACAGTTATATTATGAGTTTATGAGTTTTGATGTACCGAAGGAGTTCGGAGTCCCGGATGAGATCGGGGACATGACGAGGAGCCTCGAAATGGTCGAGACGTAAAGATCGATATATTGTACGACTATATTCGGAGTTCGGAAAGGTTTCGAGTGATTCGGGTATTTTTCGGAGTACCGGAGAGTTACGGGAATTCGTATTGGGCCTCTTTGGGCCATACGGGAAAGGAGGGAAAGGGCCAAAAGGGTGGCCGCACCCCTCCCCTTGGACTAGTCCGAATTGGACTAGGGAGGGGGGGCGCCCCCTTCCTTCCTTCTCCTTCTCTCTTCCCTTTCCTTCTCTCCTACTCCTACTACATGGAAGGGTTCCTAGTTGGACTAGGAAAGGGGGAATCCTACTCCCAGTGGGAGTAGGACTCCCCTAGGGCGCGCCATAGAGAGGGCCGGCCCTCCCCCTCCTCCACTCCTTTATATACGGGGGCAGGGGGCACCCCATGGACACACAAGTTGATCTACGGATCGTTCCTTAGCCGTGTGCGGTGCCCCCTTCCACCATATTCCACCTCGGTAATATCGTCGCGAAGCTTAGGCCAAGCCCTGCGCGGTAGAACATCAAGATCGTCACCACGTCGTCGTGCTGACGGAACTCTCCCTCGACACTCGGCTGGATCGGAGTTCGAGGGACGTCATCGAGCTGAACGTGTGCTGAACTCGGAGGCTCCGTACGTTCGGTGCTTGGATCGGTCGGATCGTGAAGACGTACGACTACATCAACCGCGTTGTGCTAACGCTTCCGCTTACGGTCTACGAGGGTACGTGGACAAACACTCTCCCCTCTCGTTGCTATATCATCACCATGATCTTGCGTGTGCGTAGGAAATTTTTTGAAATTACTACGTTACCCAACATTTAGATCCCGCATAGAGTCAAACTATGAAAAGCAAATGTCCCATAAAGGATAACATAGCTTACCTCGCCAGCCGGATGCTGCGTGCTGAATCCGCGATCTTCGGTAGCGGATGCGGGAGCTTCGGCGCCCTTGAACAGCACCCTCCAGGCAGCTTCGTACGTAGTGTCGAAGAGCCTGCTCAAGGTCCGGTGCCGTGCCGGATCAAACTCCCACAAATTGAAGTCCCGTTGCTGGCAGGGGAGAATCCGGCGGACGAGCATGACCTGGATCACGTTGACAAGCTTGAGCTTCTTGTTCACCAAGGTCTGGAGACAGGACTGGAGTCCGGTCAGCTCCTCCGAACTACCCCAAAGCAAGCCCTTCTCTTTCCAGGAGGTGAGCTGCATGGGGATGCCAAATCTAAATTCAGGGGCCGCTGCCCATTTAGGGTGACGCGGCTCGGTGATATAGAACCACCCCGATTGCCACCCTTTGATGGACTCCACGAAGGCACCCTCGAGCCAAGTGACGTTGGGCATTTTTCCCACCATGGCGCCTCCGCACTCCGCTTGGCTGCCCTTCACAACCTTCGGCTTGACATTGAAGGTCTTTAGCCACAAGCCGAAGTGGGGCTGGATGCAGAGGAAGGCCTCGCACATGATGATAAACGCCGAGATATTGAGGATGAAATTTGGGGCCAGATCGTGGAAATCCAGGCCGTAGTAGTACATGAGCCCCCAGACGAAGGGGTGGAGTGGGAAGCCCAGTCCGCGGAGGAAGTGGGGAAGGAATACGACCCTCTCATGGGGCCTGGGGGTGGGGATGAGCTGCCCCTCGTCGGGCAGCCGGTGCGCGATGTCGCTGGACAGGTATCCGGCGCCGCGCAGTTTCTCTATGTGCCCCTCCGTAACGGAGGAGGCCATCCACTTGCCTCCCGCTCCGGACATGGCCGGAGAAGGTTGAGGTGAGATGTGCGGACTTGGGCGCTGGAGCTCGAGTGCGCGGAGATGGATAAGCAAAGGAGGAAGAAGGCGTAGGTAAAAGAGGTGGATCCTTATCCCCTTCTATATGGGCGGACGAAACTATACGTCCCCACCGGCCTGGTAAAACTCGCTTATCTCCCAAGCGCCACAATCAATGGCGAGGTTGGGTTACCCACGTCCGTATTGATGGGAATCCCGGAATAAGGGGAACAGGATCTCTGCTTCGACAAGACGTGCCAAGGAAACCGCTTCGCTAAACGCGCTGAGGTGGTATAATAAAAATGAGTAAAGGCTTGGTAGTGGTGTGACGTCACGCCACAAAATACGTCAGCAGATTGAACTTGTGCAAATGTTATTCTCTCTACGGTGGTACGTGGAATTTATTTTGCAGAGCCGGACACTATCCTGGCGTTCACAATCTTCTATGAATTATTCAGAGGAGGAACCCGCCTTGCAATGCCGAAGACAATATGCGCGCCGGACTCGTCGTCATTGAAGCCTGGTTCAGGGGCTACTGAGGGAGTCCTGGACTAGGGGGTGTCCGGATAGCCGAACTATCATCATCGGCTGGACTCCAAGACTATGAAGATACAAGATTGAAGACTTCGTCCCGTGTCCGGATGGGACTTTCCTTGGCGTGGAAGGCAAGCTTGGCAATACGGATATGTAGATCTCCTACCATTGTAACCGACTCTGTGTAACCCTAGCCCTCCCCGGTGGCTATATAAACCGGAGAGTTTTAGTCCATAGGACGAAGAACAATCATACCATAGGCTAGCTTCTAGGGTTTAGCCTCCTTGATCTCGTGGTAGATACACTCTTGTACTACCCATATCATCAATATCAATCAAGCAGGAGTAGGGTTTTACCTCCATCGAGAGGGCCCGAACCTGGGTAAAAACATCGTGTCCCTTGTCTCCTGTTACCATCCGCCTAGACGCACAGTTCGGGACCCCCTACCCGAGATCCGCCGGTTTTGACACCGACAACGAGTGTTGGGCTTTCACCCGGGATCTGGGACGGGGATGGATAGGGGAGTCCTCAGCGGTGCCTCGAAGGAGAAAGGCAATGCGTGCACGCGCCATCACCGCCGTGGTCGAAGATCCGGCCAAGGGTTTCCACCGGACTCGAGCTATGCCACTAGCACCCTGCTGGCCCCGGAACTGCCAGCCAAAGCTGTAGAGTGGACACAGCCGGAGGGGAGGAGTGAGCAGAGGAGGAGAAAACAGCCCGACCTTCAGATCTGGAGCAAAAGAAATCTGCGCCACGAGCACCACCCGTAGGCTCCACGCCGCCCGAGCAGCCGAGGAGGCCAGCCGCCACATCCCGCGCATGCTGCTTGCTGCAGAGGCTATGCCGCCTCGCCCATCGGGGCCGCCACCCCGGAGTCCGTGGTCCTTCGCAAGGGGAACGAAGCGAGGAGATGGAGATGTTGAAGGAAATATGCCCTAGAGGCAATAATAAAGTTGTTATTTTATATTTCCTTATTCATGATAAATGTTTATTATTCATGCTAGAATTGTATTAACCGGAAACTTTATACATGTGTGAATACATAGACAAAACAACGTGTCCCTAGTATGCCTCTACTAGACTAGCTCGTTGATGAAAGTGTTGGGGAATGTAGTAATTTCAAAAAAATTCCTACACACACGCAAGATCATGGTGATGGCATAGCAACGAGAGGGGAGAGTATTGTCCACGTACCCTCGTAGACCGTAAGCGGAAGCGTTATGACAACGCGGTTGATGTAGTCATACGTCTTCACGATCCGACCGATCCAAGCACCGAACGTACGGCACCTCCGAGTTCAGCACATGTTCAGCTCGATGACGATCCCCGGGCTCCGATCTAGCAAAGCTTCGGGGATGAGTTCCGTCATCACGACGGCGTGGTGACGATGATGATGTTCTACCGGCGCAGGGCTTCGCTTAAACTCCGCGACGATATGACCGAGGTGGAATATGGTGGAGGGGGGCACCGCACACGGATAAGGAACGATCCGTAGATCAACTTGTGTGTCCTAGAGGGCGCGCCAGGAGGAGGAGTCCTCCTCCTAGTAGGAGTAGGACTCCTCCTTTCCTACTCCTACTAGGAGGGGGAAAGGAAGGGGGAGAGGGAGAAGGAAAAGGGGGGCGCCGCCCCCCTCCTAGTCCAATTCGGACCAGAGGGGGAGGGGGCACACGGCCCACCCTGGCCGCCCCTCTCACTCTCCACTAAGGCCCATGAGGCCCGTTAATTCTCCCGGGGGGGGGGGGTTCCGGTAACCCTCCGGCACTCCGGTTTTCTCGGAAATCACCCGGAACAATTCCGGTGTCTGAATATAGCCGTCGATTATATTGATCTTTATGTCTCGACCATTTCGAGACTCCTCGTCATGTCCGTGATCACATCCGGGACTCCGAACAAACTTCGGTACATCAAAACTTATAAACTCATAATAAAACTGTCATCGTAACGTTAAGCGTGCGGAACCTACGGGTTCGAGAACTATGTAGACATGACCTAGAACTATTCTCGGTCAATAACCAATAGCGGAACCTGGATGCCCATATTGGTTCCTACATATTCTACGAAGATCTTAATCGGTCGAACCGCATAACAACATACGTTGTTCCCTTTGTCATTGGTATGTTACTTGCCCGAGATTCGATCGTCGGTATCCAATACCTAGTTCAATATTGTGACCGGCAAGTCTCTTTTACTTGTTACGTAATGCATCATCCCGTAACCAACTTATTGGTCACATTGCTTGCAAGGCTTATAGTGATGTGCATTACCGAGAGGGCCCAGAGATACCTCTCCGACAATCGGAGTGACAAAACCTAATCTCGAGATACCTGTAGTACTCCTTTATAATCACCCAGTTACGTTGTGACGTTTGGTAGCACCCAAAGTGTTCCTCCGGTAAACGGGAGTTGCATAATCTCATAGTTATAGGAACATGTATAAGTCATGAAGAAAGCAATAGCAATATACTAAACGATCAAGTGCTAGGCTAATGGAATGGGTCATGTCAATCATATCATTCTCCTAATGATGTGATCCCATTAATCAAATGACAACACATGCCTATGGTTAGGAAGCATAACCATCTTTGATTAATGAGCTAGTCAAGTAGAGGCATACTAGTGACGTTATGTCTATGTATTCACACATGCATCATGTTTCCAGTTAATACTATTCTAGCATGAATAATAAACATTTATCATGATGTGAGGAAATAAATAATAAATTTATTATTGCCTCTAGGGCATATTTCCTTCAGTCTCCCACTTGCACTAGAGTCAATAATCTAGATTACATAGTAATGATTCTAACACCCATGGAGTCTTGGTGCTGATCATGTTTTGCTCGTGAGAGAGGCTTAGTCAATGGGTCTGTAACATTCAGATCCGTATGTATCTTGCAAATCTCTATGTCTCCCACTTGGACTTGGTCCCGGATGGAATTGAAGCGTCTCTTGATGTGCTTGGTCCTCTTGTGAAATCTGGATTCCTTTGCCAAGGCAATTGCACCAGTATTGTCACAGAAGATCTTCATTGGTCCCGATGCACTAGGTATGACACCTAGATCGGAAATGAACTCCTTCATCCAGACTCCTTCATTTGATGCTTCCAAAGCAGCTATGTACTCCGCTTCACATGTAGATCCCGCCATGACGCTTTGTTTAGAACTGCACCAACTTACAGCTCCACCGTTTAATAAATATATGTATCCGGATTGCGATTTAGAATCGTCCGGATCAGTGTCAAAGCTTGCATCGACGTAACCATTTACGACTAGCTCTTTGTCACCTCCATATATGAGAAACATATCCTCAGTCCTTTTCAGGTATTTCAGGATGTTCTTGACCGCTGTCCAGTGATCCACTCCTGGATTACTTTCGTACCTTCCTGCCAAGCTTATTGCTAAGCATACGTCAGGTCTGGTACACAGCATTGCATACATGATAGGGCCTATGGCTGAAGCATAGGGAACATCTTTCATTTTCTCTCTATCTTCTGCTGTGGTCGGGCATTGAGTTTGACTCAACTTCACACCTTGTAGCACGGGAAAGAACCCTTTCTTTGCCTGATCCGTTTTGAACCTTTTCAAAATTTTATCAAGGTATGTGCTTTGTGAAAGTCCTATTAAGCGTCTTGATCTATCTCTATAAATCTTGATGCCCAATATGTAAGCAGCTTCACCGAGGTCTTTCATTGAAAAACTTTTATTCAAGTATCCCTTTATGCTATCCAGAAATTCTATATCATTTCCAATTAATAATATGTCATCTACATATAATATCAGAAATGCTACAGAGCTCCCACTCACTTTCTTGTAAATACAGGCTTCCCCAAAAGTCTCTATAAAACCATATGCTTTGATCACACTATCAAAGCGTTTATTCCAACTCCGAGATGCTTGCACCAGTCCATAAATGGATCGCTGGAGCTTGCACACTTTGTTAGCACCTTTTGGATCAACAAAACCTTCTGGCTGCATCATATACAATTCTTCTTCCAGAAATCCATTCAAGAATGCAGTTTTGACATCCATTTGCCAAATTTCATAATCATGAAATGCAGCAATAGCTAACATGATTCGGACAGACTTAAGCATCGCTAGGGGTGAGAAAGTCTCATCGTAGTCAACCCCTTGAACTTGTCGAAAACCTTTTGCAACAAGTCGAGCTTTATAGACAGTTACATTACCATCAACGTCAGTCTTCTTCTTAAAGATCCATTTATTCTCAATGGCTTGCCGATCATCGGGCAAGTCAACCAAAGTCCATACTTTGTTTTCATACATGGATCCCATCTCAGATTTCATGGCTTCTAGCCATTTTTCGGAATCTGGGCTCATCATCGCTTCCTCATAGTTCGTAGGTTCATCATGGTCAAGTAACATGACTTCCAGAACAGGATTACCGTACCACTCTGGTGCGGATCTTACTCTGGTAGACCTACGAGGTTCAGTAGAAATTTAATCTGAAGTTTCATGATCAATATCATTAGCTTCCTCACTAATTGGTGTAGTTGTCACAGAAACCGGTTCTTGTGATGAACTACTTTCCAATAAGGGAGCAGGTACAGTTACCTCATCAAGTTCTACTTTCCTCCCACTCACTTCTTTCAAGAGAAACTCCTTCTCTAGAAAGGATCCGATTTTAGCAACGAAAATCTTGCCCTCAGATCTGTGATAGAAGGTGTACCCAATAGTCTCTTTTGGGTATCCTATGAAGACACATTTCTCCGATTTAGGTTCGAGCTTATCTGGTTGAAGTTTCTTCACATAAGCATCGCAGCCCCAAACTTTAAGAAACGACAACTTTGGTTTCTTGCCAAACCACAGTTCATAAGGCGTCGTCTCAACGGATTTTGATGGTGCCCTATTTAACGTGAATGCGGCCGTCTCTAAAGCATAACCCCAAAATGATAGCGATAAATCAGTAAGAGACATCATAGATCGCACCATATCTAGTAAAGTACGATTACGACGTTCGGACACACCATTTCGTTGTGGTGTTCCGGGTGGCGTGAGTTGCGAAACTATTCCGCATTGTTTCAAGTGTAGACCAAACTCGTAACTCAAATATTCTCCTCCACAATCAGATCGTAGAAATTTAATTTTCTTGTTACGATGATTTTCCACTTCACTCTGAAATTCTTTGAACTTTTCAAATGTTTCAGACTTGTGTTTCATTAAGTAGATATACCCATATCTGCTCAAATCATATGTGAAGGTGAGAAAATAACGATACCCGCCGCGAGCCTCAACATTCATTGGACCACAAACATCAGTATGTATGATTTCCAACAAATCAGTTGCTCGCTCCATAGTTCCGGAGAACGGCGTTTTAGTAATCTTGCCCATGAGGCACGGTTCACAAGTACCAAGTGATTCATAATCAAGTGATTCCAAAAGCCCATCAGTATGGAGTTTCTTCATGCGCTTTACACCGATATGACCTAAACGACAGTGCCACAAATAAGTTGCACTATCATTATCAACTCTGCATCTTTTGGTTTCAACACTATGAATATGTGTATCACTACTATCGAGATTCAATAAAAATAGACCACTCTTCAAGGGTGCATGACCATAAAAGATATTACTCATATAAATAGAACAACCAATATTCTCTGATTTAAATGAATAACTGTCTCGCATCAAACAAGATCCAGATATAATGTTCATGCTCAACGCTGGCACCAAATAACAATTATTTAGGTCTAAAACTAATCCCGATGGTAGATGTAGAGATAGCATGCCGACCGCGATCACATCAACTTTGGAACCATTTCCCACGCGCATCGTCACCTCGTCCTTAGCCAATCTTCGCTTAATCCGTAGTCCCTGTTTCGAGTTGCAAATATTAGCAACAGAACCAGTATCAAATACCTAGGTACTACTGCGAGCATTAGTAAGGTAGACATCAATAACATGTATATCACATATACCTTTGTTCACTTTGCCATCCTTCTTATCCGCCAAATACTTGGGGCAGTTCCGCTTCCAGTGTCCAGTCTGCTTGCAGTAGAAGCACTCAGTTTCAGGCTTAGGTCCAGACTTGTTTTTTTTTCTCTTGAGCAGCAACTTGTTTGCTGTTCTTCTTGAAGTTCCCCTTCTTCTTCCCTTTGCCCTTTTTCTTGAAACTGGTGGTCCTGTTAACCATCAACACTTGATGCTCCTTCTTGATTTCTACCTCCGCGGCTTTTAGCATTGCGAAGAGCTCGGGAATAGTCTTGTCCATCCCTTGCATATTATACTTCATCATGAAGCTCTTGTAGCTTGGTGGCAGTGATTGAAGAATTCTGTCAATGACACTATCATCAGGAAGATTAACTCCAAGTTGAATCAAGTGATTATTATACCCAGACATTTTGAGTATGTGTTCACTGACAGAACTATTCTCCTCCATCTTGCAGCTATAGAACTTATTGGAGACTTCATATCTCTTAGTCCGGGCATTTGCTTGAAATATTAACTTCAACTCCTGGAACATCTCATGTGCTCCATGACGTTCAAAACGTCGTTGAAGACCCGGTTCTAAGTCGTAAAGCATGGCACACTGAACTATCGAGTAGTCATCAGCTTTGCTCTGCCAGACGTTCTTAGCGTCGTCAGTTGCATCAGCAGCAGGCCTGGCACCCAGCGGTGCTTCCAGGACGTAATTCTTCTGTGCAGCAATGAGGATAATCCTCAGGTTATGGACCCAGTCCGTGTAATTGCTACCATCATCTTTCAACTTTGCTTTCTCAAGGAACGCATTAAAATTCAACGAAACAACAGCACGAGCCATCTATCTACAACAAACATAGACAAGCAAAATACTATCAGGTACTAAGTTCATGATAAATTTAAGTTCAATTAATCATATTACTTAAGAACTCCCACTTAGACAGACATCTCTCTAGTCATCTAAGTGATCACGTGATCCAAATCAACTAAACCATGTCCGATCATCACGTGAGATGGAGTAGTTTCAATGGTGAACATCACTATGTTGATCATATCTACTATATGATTCACGTTCGACCTTTCGGTCTCCGTGTTCCGAGGCCATATCTGTATATGCTAGGCTCGTCAAGTTTAACCCGAGTATTCTGCGTGTGAAACTGTTTTGCACCCGTTGTATTTGAACGTAGAGCCTATCACACCCGATCATCACGTGGTGTCTCAGCACGAAGAACTTTCGCAATGGTGCATACTCAGGGAGAACACTTCTTGATAATTAGTGAGAGATCATCTTAAAATGCTACCGTCAATCAAAGCAAGATAAGATGCATAAACGATGAACATCACATGCAATCAATATAAGTGATATGATATGGCCATCATCATCTTGTGCTTGTGATCTCCATCTTCGAAGCACCGTCGTGATCACCATTGTCACCAGCGCGATACCTTGATCTCCATCATAGCATCGTTGTCGTTTACGCCATCTATTGCTTCTACGACTATCGCTACCGCTTAGTGATAAAGTAAAGCAATTACAGGGCGTTTGCATTTCATACAATAAAGCGACAACCATATGGCTCCTGCCAGTTGCCGATAACTTCGGTTACAAAACATGATCATCTCATACAATAAAATATAGCATCACGTCTTGACCATATCACATCACAACATGCCCTGCAAAAACAAGTTAGACGTCCTCTACTTTGTTGTTGCAAATTTTACGTGGCTGCTACGGGCTTAGCAAGAACTGTTCTTACCTACGCATCAAAACCACAACGATAGTTCGTCAAGTTAGTGCTGTTTTAACCTTCGCAAGGACCAGGTGTAGCCACACTCGATTCAGCTAAAGTGAGAGAGACAGACACCCGCCAGCCACCTTTAAGCACAAGTGCTCGTAACGGTGAAACCAGTCTCGCGTAAGCGTACGCGTAATGTCGGTCCGGGCCGCTTCATCTCACAATACCGCCGAACCAAAGTATGACATGCTGGTAAGCAGTATGACTTGTATCGCCCACAACTCACTTGTGTTCTACTCATGCATATGACATCTACGCATAAAACCAGGCTCTGATGCCACTATTGGGGAACGTAGTAATTTCAAAAAAATTCCTACGCACACGCAACATCATGGTGATGGCATAGCAACGAGAGGGGAGAGTATTGTCCACGTACCCTCGTAGACCGTAAGCGGAAGCGTTATGACAACGTGGTTGATGTAGTCGTACGTCTTCACGATCCGACCGATCCAAGCACCGAACGTACGGCACCTCCGAGTTCAGGACACGTTCAGCTCGATGATGATCCCCGGGCTCCGATCCAGCAAAGCTTCGGGGATGAGTTCCGTCAGCACAACGGCGTGGTGACGATGATGATGCTCTACTGGCGCAGGGCTTCGCTTAAACTCCGCGACGATATGACCGAGGTGGAATATGGTGGAGGGGGGCACCGCACACGGCTAAGGAACGATCCGTAGATCAACTTGTGTGTCCTTGGGTGCCCCCCGCCCCCGTATATAAAGGAGCAAGGGGGGAGGCCGGCCGGCCCTAGAGGGCGCTCCAGGAGGAGGAGTCCTCCTCCTAGTAGGAGTAGGACTCCCCCTTTCCTACTCCTACTAGGAGGGGGAAAGGACGGGGGAGAGGGAGAAGGAAAAGGGGGGCGCCGCCCCCCCTCCTAGTCCAATTCAGACCAGAGGGGGAGGGGGCGCGCGGCCCACCCTGGCCGCCCCTCTCTCTCTCCACTAAGGCCCATGAGGCCCATTACTTCTCCCAGGGGGGTTCCGGTAACCCTCCGGCACTCCGGTTTTCTCCGAAATCACCCGGAACAATTCCGGTGTCCGAATATAGCCGTCCAATATATCGATCTTTATGTCTCGACCATTTCGAGACTCCTCGTCATGTCCGTGATCACATCCGGGACTCCGAACAAACTTCGGTACATCAAAACTTATAAACTCATAATAAAACTGTCATCGTAACGTTAAGCGTGCGGACCCTACGGGTTCGAGAACTATGTAGACATGACCTAGAACTATTCTCAGTCAATAACCAATAGCGGAACCTGGATGCCATATTGGTTCCTACATATTCTACGAAGATCTATCTCGGTCAAACCGCATAACAACATACGTTGTTCCCTTTGTCATCGGTATGTTACTTGCCCGAGATTCGATCGTCGGTATCCAATACCTAGTTCAATCTCGTTACCGGCAAGTCCCTTTTACTCGTTACGTAATGCATCATCCCGTAACCAACTTATTGGTCACATTGCTTGCAAGGCTTATAGTGATGTGCATTACCGAGAGGGCCCAGAGATACCTCTCCGACAATCGGAGTGACAAAACCTAATCTCGAAATACGCCAACTCAACATGTACCTTTGAAGACACCTGTAGTACTCCTTTATAATCACCCAATTATGTTGTGACGTTTGATAGCACCCAAAGTGTTCCTCCGGTAAACGGGAGTTGCATAATCTCATAGTTATAGGAACATGTATAAGTCATGAAGAAAGCAATAGCAATATACTAAACGATCAAGTGCTAGGCTAACGAAATGGGTCATGTCAATCACATCATTCTCCTAATGATGTGATTCCATTAATCAAATGACAACACATGCCTATGGTTAGGAAACATAACCATCTTTGATTAATGAGCTAGTCAAGTAGAGGCATACTAGTGACGTTATGTTTGTCTATGTATTCACACATGTATCATGTTTCCGGTTAATACAATTCTAGCATGAATAATAAACATTTATCATGATATGAGGAAATAAATAATAACTTTATAATTGCCTCTAGGGCATATTTCCTTCAGAAAGATGGTTAAGTTTCCTAGCCATGGACATGAGTTGTCATTTGATAACGGGATCACATTATTAGCAGAATGATGTGATGGACAAGACCCATCCATTAGCTTAGCATAGTGATCGTTCAGTTTTATTGCTACTGCTTTCCTCTTGTCAATTATATTCCTCCGACTATGAGATTATGCAACTCTCTGACACCCGAGGAATACCTTGTGTGCTATCAAACGTCACAACGTAACTGGGTGATTATGAAGATGCTCTACAGGTATCTCCAAAGGTGTTTGTTGGGTTGGCATAGATCAAGATTAGGATTTGTCACTCCGAGTATCAGATAGGTATCTCCCGGCCCTCTCGGTAATGCACATCATATGAAGCCTTGCAAGAAATATGACTAATGAGTTAGTTACAGGATGATGCAGTACAGAACAAGTAAAGAGACTTGCCGGTAAAAAGATTGAACTAGGTATGAAGATACCGACGATCGGATCTCGGGCAAGTAACATACCGATGATAAAGGGAATAACATATGTTGACATTGCAGTTTGACCGATAAAGATCTTTGTAGAATATGTGGGAACCAATATGATCATCCAGGTTCCTCTATTGGTTATTGACCGGAGAGGTGTCTCGGTCGTGTCTACATAGTTCTTGAACCCGTAGGGTCCGCACGCTTAACGTTCGACGACGATAAGTATTATATGAGTTATGTGCTTTGGTGACCGAAGATTTTTCGGAGTCTCGGATGAGATCCAGGACATGAAGAGGAGTCTCAAAATGGTCGAGAGGTAAATATTGATATATTGGAAGGTTATATTCGGACACCAGAATGGTTTCGAAAAGGTTCGAATATTTCTCGGAGTACCGGGAGGTTACCGGAACCCCCCCTCGGGGGTAATTATTGGGCCTACATGGGCCATTGGAGAGAGGGGAGGCAGCCCACAAGGGCTGTCCGTGCCCCCCTCCCATGGGGAGTCCGAATTGGACTAGGGGAGGGAGCGCGTCCCCCCTTTCATTCTCCTCTTCCCTCTCCTTTCCCATTTTCCCCCTGTGGTTGAAGGAAAAAAGAGGAGGGGGGCGAATCCTACTAGGAGTGGAGTCGTAGTAGGACTCTCCCCTCCCTTGGCGCGCCCCTTGTGGCCGGCCTCCTCCCCTCGTCCTTTATATGCGGGGGCGGGGGCACCCCAAAGCATGTAAATCGTTTAGCCGTGTGGTGCCCCCCTCCACTGTTTACTCCTCTGGTCATATTGTCGTAGTGCTTAGGCGAAGCCCTGCGCGGATCACTTCAGCAACACCGTCATCACGCCGTTGTGCTGACGGAACTCATCGACTCCTTCATGCCTCTACTGGATCAAGAGTTCGAGGGGCGTCATCGAGCTGAACGTGTGTAGAACTCGGAGGTGCCGTACGTTCGGTACTTGATGGGTTGATTCGATAAGACGTTCTACTACATCAACCGCGTTAAGTAAACTCTTCTGCTTTCGGTCTACGAGGGGACGTGGACACACTCTCCCCCTCTCATTTCTATGCATCTCCTAGATAGATCTTGCGTGAGCATAGGAATTTTTTGAAATTGCATGCTACGTTTCCCAACGGTGGCATCCAAGCCAGGTCTATGCATAGATGATATGCGCGAGTAGAACACAAAGAGTTGTGGGTGGTGATCGTCATACTGCTTACCACCAATGTCTTATTTTGATTCGGCGGTATTGTTGGATGAAGCGGCCCGGACCAACCTTACATGACCGCGTTCATGAGACCGGTTCCACCGACAGACATGCAAGTAGTTTTGCATAAAGGTGCCTGGCGGGTGTCTGTTTCTCCAACTTTAGTTGAATCCAATTGACTGCGGCCGGTCCTTGTGAAGGTTAAAACTGTAAACTTGATAAATCACCATTGTGGTTTTTGTGCCGTAGGTATGTACGGTTCATGCTAGTAGCCCGTAACAGCCACATAAAACATGCAACAAACAAACTAGAGGACGTCTAACTTGTTTTTGCAGGGCATGTTGTTATGTGATATGGTCAAGACATGATGTGATGTAAAGATTGTTGTATGAGATGATCATGTTTTGTAGAAGTTATCGGCAACAGGCAGGAGCCATATGGTTTTCGCTTTATTGTATGAAATACAAGCGCTATGTAATTGCTTTACTTTATCACTAAGCAGTAGCGATAGTCGTAGAAGCAATGGTTGGCAAGACGACCACGATGCTACGATGGAGATCAAGGTGTCAAGCCGGTGACGACGGAGATCATGACGTTGCTTCGGTGATGGAGATCATGAGCACAAGATGATGATGGCCATATCATGTCACATATTTTGATTGCATGTGATGTTTATCTTTTATGCATCTTATTTTGCTTAGTACAACGGTAGCATTATAAGATGATCACTTACTAAATTTCAAGGTATAAGTGTTCTCCCTGAGTATGCACCGTTGTGAAAGTTCTTCGTGCTGAGACACCACGTGATGATCAGGTGTGATAAGCTCTATGTTCAAATACAACGGGTGCAAGCCAGATTTGCACACGCGAAATACTCGAGTTAAACTTGACGAGCCTAGCATATACAGATATGGCCTCGGGACACTAGAGACCGAAAGGTCGAACGTGAATCATATAGTAGATATGATCAACATAGTGATGTTCACCATTGAAGACTACTCCATCTCACGTGATGATCGGACATGGTTTAGTTGATTTGGATCATGTATCATTTAGATGACTAGAGGGATGTCTATCTAAGTGGGAGTTCTTAAGTAATTTGATTAATTGAACTTAATTTATCATGAACTTAGTCCTGATAGTTTTTGCATATCTATGTTGTAGATCAATGGCCCGTGCTACCGTTCCTTTGAAATTTAATGCGTTCCTAGGGAAAGCTAAGCTGAAAGATGATGGCAACAACTACACGGACTTGGTATGTAACTTGAGGATTATCCTCATTGCAGCACAGAAGAATTATGTCCTTGATGCACCGCTAGGTGCAAGGCCTGCTGCAAGAGCAGAAGCTGACGTTGTGAACGCCTGGCAAGCTCGATCTGATGACTACTCGTTAGTTCAGTGTGCCATGCTTTACGGATTAGAAGCGGATTTCAAAGATGTTTTGAACGTCATGGACCATATGAGAAGTTCCCGGAGTTGAAGTTAATATTTCAAGCAAATGCCCGAGTTGAGAGATATGAAGTCTCCAACAAGTTCTATAGCTGCAAGATGGAGGAGAACATTTTTGTTAGTGAGCACATACTCAGAATGTCTGGGTACCATAATCACTTGACTCAGCTGGGAGTTAATCTTCCAAATGATTGTGTCATTGATAGAGTTCTTCAATCACTGCCACCAAGCTATAAAGGCTTCGTGATGAACTACAATATGCAAGGGATGGAAAAGACTATTACCGAGCTCTTCGTGATGCTAAAGGCCGCGGAAGTAGAAATAAAGAAGGAGCATAAAGTGTTGATGGTTAACAAGACCACTAGTTTTAAGAAGAAGGGCAAGGGTAAAAAGAAGGGGAACTTCAAAAAGACTGACAAGCAAGTTGTCACTCCCAGGAAGAAACGCAAATTTGGACCCAAGCCTGAAACTGAGTGCTTCTACTGCAAAGGGACTAGTCAATGGAAGCGGAACTGCCCCAAGTATTTGGTGGATAAGAAGGATGGCATAGTGAGCAAAGGTATATTTGATATACATATTATTGAAGTGTTCTTTACTAATTATCGTAGTAGTGTCTGGGTATTTGATACCGGTTTGGTTGCTCATATTTGTAACTCGAAGTAGGGACTACGGATTAAACGAAGATTGGCTAAGGACAAGATGACGATGCACGCCGGAAATGGTTCCAAGGTTGATGTGATCGCCGTCTGCACGCTACCTCTACATCAACATTCGGGATTAGTTTTAGACTTGAATAATTGTTATTTGGTGTCAGCATTGAGCATGAACATTATATCTGGATCTTGTTTAGTGCGAGACGGTTATTCATTTAAATCAGAGAATAATGGTTGTTCTATTTATATGAGTAATATCTTTTATGGTCAGGCACCCGTGAAGAGTGGTCTATTTCTGTTGAATCTTGATCGTAATGATACACATATTCATAATATTGATGCCAAAAGATGCAAAGTTAATAATGATAGTGCAACTTATTTGTGGCACTGCCGTTTGTGTCATATCGGTGTAAAGCGCATGAAGAAACTCCATAAAGATGGAATTTTGGAATCACTTGATTATGAATCATTTGATACTTGCGAACCGTGTTTTATGGGCAAGATGACTAAAACTCCGTTCTCCGGAACAATGGAACGAGATAGTGACTTATTAGAAATAATACATAACGAGGTATGCGGTCCAATGAGTGTTGATGCTCGTGGCGGGTATCGTTATTTTCTGACCTTCACAGATGATTTGAGCAAATATGGATATATCTACTTAATGAAAGACAAGTCTAAAACGTTTGAAAAGTTCAAAGAATTTCAGAGTGAAGTGGAGAATCACCGTAAAAAGAAAATAAAGTTTCGATGATTCGATCATGGAGGAGAATATTTAAGTTACGAGTTTGGCCTTCATTTAAAACAATGTGGAATAGTCTCTTACCAATTTACCACTATCGTTTTGGGGTTATGCATTAGAGACAACTGCATTCACTTTAAACAGGGCACCATCAAAGTCCGTTAAGATGACACCGTATGAACTATGCTTTGGTAGCAAACCTAAGGTGTCATTTCTTAAATTTTGGGGATGTGATGCTTATGTCAAAAGGCTTCAGCCCGATCAGCTCGAACCCAACTCGGAGAAATGTGTCTACATAGGATACCCTAAAGAAATAATTGGGTACACCTTCTACCACAAGTCTGAAGGCAAGATTTTTGTTGCTAAGAACAAAACCTTTCTAGACAAGGAGTTTCTCTCGAAAGAAGTGAGTGGGAGGAAAGTAGAATTTGATGAGGTAATTGTACCTGCTCTCAATTTGGAGAGTAGCTCATCCGAGAAATTAGTTCATGTTATGCCTACACGAACTGGAGAAGAAGCTAATGATAAAGATCATGAAACTGCAGATCAAGTTGCTAAAGAACCTCATAGGTCTGGCAGAGCACGATCCGCACCAGAGTGGTACGGTAATCCTGTTCTGGAGGTCATTTTACTTGACCATGACAAACCTACAAACTATGAAGAAGCTACGATGAGCCCAGATTCCGATAAATGGCTTGAGGCCATGAAATCTGAGAAAGGATCCATGTATGTGAACAAAGTGCGGACTTTGGTGGATCTGCCCGATGATCGGTGACCCATAGAGAATAAATGGATCTTCAAGAAGAAGACTGACTCTGATGGTAATGTTACTGTCTATAAAGCTCGACTTGTTGCAAAGGGTTTTCAACAAGTTCAAGGAGTTGACTATTATGAGATGTTCTCACCCGTAGCGATGCTTAAGTCTGTCCAAATCATGTTAGCAATTGCCGCATTTTATGATTATGAAATCTGGAAAATGGAGGTCAAAACTCCATTCCTTAATGGATTTATTAAAGAAGAGTTGTATATGATGCAACCAAAAGGTTTTGTCGATCCTAAAGGTGCTAACAAAGTGTGCAAGCTCCAGCGATCCATTTATGGACTCGTGCAAGCATCTCGGAGTTGGAATATATGCTATGATGAGGTGATCAAAGCATATGGTTTTCTACAGAATTTTGGAGAAGCCTGTATTTTACAAGAAAGTGAGTGGGAGCTCTATAGCATTTCTAATATTATATGTGGATGACATATTGTTGATTGGAAATAATGTAGAATTTCTGAATAGCATAAAAGGATACTTGAATAAGAGTTTTTCAATGAAAGACCTCGGTGAAGCTGCTTATATATTGGGCATCAAGATCTATAGAGATAGATCAAGATGCTTGATAGGACTTTCACAAAGCACATACCTTGATAAAGTTTTGAAGAAGTTCAAAATGGATCAGTCAAAGAAAGGGTTCTTGCCTGTGTTACAAGTTGTGAAGTTGAGTCGGACTCAGTAACCGAGCACTGCAGAAGATAGAGAGAAAATGAAAGTCATTCCCTATGCTTCAACCATAGGTTCTATCATGTATGCAATGTTGTGTACCAGACCTGATGTGTGCCTTGCTATAAGTTTAGCAAGGAGGTACCAAAGTAATCCAGGAGTGGATCACTGGACAGCGGTCAAGAACATCCTAAAGTACCTGAAGAGGACTAGGGATATCTTTCTCATTTATGGAGGTGACAAAGAGCTTGTCGTAAGTGGTTATGTCGATTCTAGCTTTGACACTGATCCGGATGACTCTAAGTCACAATCCGGATACATATTTTTATTGAATGATGGAGCTGTCAGTTGGTGCAGTTCCAAGCAAAGCGTTGTGGTGGGATCTACGTGTGAAGTGGAGTACGTAGCTGCTTCGGAAGCAGCAAATGAAGGAGTCTGGATGAAGGAGTTCATATCCGATCTAGGTGTATTACCTAGTGCATCGGGTCCAATGAAAATCTTTTGTGCAATACTGGAGCAATTGCCTTGGCGAAGGAATCCAGATTTCACAAAAAGACCAAACACATCAAGAGACGATTCAACTCCATCCAAGATTTGGTCAAGGAGGGAGACATAGAGATTTGCAAAATACATATGGATCTGAATGTTGCAGACCCGTTGACTAAGCCTCTTCCACGAGCCAAACATGATCAACACCAAGACTCCATGGGCGTTAGATTCATTACAATGTAATCTCGATTATTGACTCTAGTGCAAGTGGGAGACTGAAGTAAATATGTCCTAGAGGCAATAATAAAGTTGTTATTTTTTATTTCCTTATTCATGATAAATGTTATTATTCATGCTAGAATTGTATTAACTAGAAATTTGATACATGTGTGGAAACATAGACAAAATAATGTGTCTCTAGTATGCCTCTACTAGACTAGCTCGTTGATCAAAGATGGTTAAGTTTCCTAGCCATGGATATGGGTTGTCATTTGATACCAGGATCACATCATTAGTGGAATGATGTGATGGATAAGACCCATCTGTTAGCTTAGCATAATGATAGTTCAGTTTTATTGCTACTGCTTTCTTCTTGTCCAATATATATTCCTCCGATTAGGAGATTATGCAACTCTTGGACACCAAAGGAATACCTTGTGTGCTATCAAACCTCACAACGTAACTGGGTGATTATAAAGATGCTCTACAGGTATCTCTGAAGGTGTTTGTTGGGTTGGCATAGATTGAGATTAGGATTTGCTCCGAGTATCGGATAGGTATCTCTGGGCCCTCTCGGTAATGCACCTCATATGAAGCCTTGCAAGCAATATGACTAATGAGTTAGTTGCAGGATGATGCACTACGCAACGAGTAAAGAGACTTGCCCGTAACGAGATTGAACTAGTATGAAGATATCGACGATCGAATCTCGGGCAAGTAACAAACCGACGATATAAAGGGTATAACATATGTTGACATTGCGGATAAAGATATTCGTAGAATATGAGGGAACCAATATGAGCATCCAGGTTCCGCTATTGGTTATTGACCGGAGAGGTGTCTCGGTCATGTCTACATAGTTCTCGAACCCGTAGGGTCCGCATGCTTAACGTTCGATGACGATAGGTATTATATGAGTTATGTGGTTTGGTGACCGAAGATTGTTCGGAGTCCCGGATGAGATCATGGACATGACGAGGAGTCTTGAAATGGTCGAGAAGTAAAGATTGATATATTGGAAGGTTATATTCAGAAACCGAAATGGTTTCAGAAAGATTCGGATATTTTTCAGAGTACCGGGAGGTTACCGGACCCCCCCCCCCCCCCCCGGGGAATTGTTGGGCCTACATGGGCCATAGGAGAGAGGGAAGGCAGCCCACAAGGGGTGGCCGCGCCCCCTCCCATGGGGAGTCCAAATTGGACTAGGGGAGGGGGGCGCCCCCCTTTCCTTCTCCTCTACCCTCTCCATTCCGCTTTTCCCCATCCGGTTGAAGGAAAAAAGAGGGGGGGGAGATCCTACTAGGAGTGGAGTCCTAGTAGCACTCTCCCCTCCCTTGGCGCGCCCCTTGTGGCCGGCTCCTCCCCTCCTCCTTTATAAATGGGGGCGGGGGGCACCCCAAGGCACGTCAATTGTTTAGCCCTGTGCGGTGCCCCCTCCATGGTTTACTCCTCCGGTCGTATTGTCGTAGTGCTTAGGCAGAGCCATGCGCGGATCACTTCACCAACACCGTCATCGCGCCGTCGTGCTGACGGAACTCATCAACTCCTTCATGTTCTACTGGATCAAGAGTTCGAGGGCTGTCATCAAACTGAATGTGTGCAGAACTCAGAGGTGCTGTAAGTTCGGCACTTGATCGGTTGATTTGAGAAGACATTCGACTACATCAAGCGCGTTAAGTTAATGCTTTCGCTTTCGGTCTACGAGGGTACATGGACACACTCTCCACTCTCATTTCTATGCATCTCCTAGATAGATTTTGCGTGAGCGTAGGATCTTTTTTGAAATTGCATGCTATGTTTCACAACAGATGCAATAGAATCCTTTGATGTTGTTCGACCAGGTGGCTGATTATTGTTGCTACAATAGTGTTGAGGAGGATCAGGAGTGTTGAAACCCTTATTCAATTACCTTTGGGGATGCGTTGGATCATGCTCAAAAGCAAGATTGGAAGAACAAGGAGAAGAAGAAGAGATTGACGCTGCGTATTGTTGCGAGCTGTCTAAAACGCAAATGTGCTCAAATTCCCACGAAGTTGGTGTCGCTGGAGTACAGGTATGTGAGCGCTGCTCTAGGTAGCAGATCTGCTATTGTCTCGTTTCCCTTTTCCCTTTTCTAATTCAGTGAGTAACACTAGTCCATGGTTTCAAATTGTCCGAGGGAAGTAGGTGTTGGCCCTGATCTGCTTTAAATGCTGAGTTCGACATCTGGCAGTAGCTGGACTGGACGGGGCGTTGCTCGCCACTCAATGGCCAACATGAAAAGTTGGAGATTCAAGAGATGATGTTTTTCTGCGGGATAAATTTTTCATTTTAATAAGCACATTTGATCGCACTAGGCCTAGGGGATAAAGTTTGCGAAAATTACGTCCAAAAACATTTTTAGCCATTTTCAAAATTGACATAAAACCGTACAGAATTGGAAGACACATTCTATATATGAAAGTTTCACATTTGTTCAAGCTTTCCAAAGGCATATCATTTGGTGCATTCGGACAAACTATTGGAAAACTAACGCAAAAATATGAACCTAGAGGAACTTCAAGCATTTTCTAAATTACTTTTAAACCGTTCAAAATTGAAAAAAAAACTTTCTATATGAAAAAGAAGCGCATTTCCATGAGCTTTCCAACGTCATATTAGTTGCATCAATCAGATTAGCGATTTTTAAATTACTCCCAAAAATGAGCTCTCCCGACTGTCAGGGACTTCCTTGCGTGCGAAAATGTAGCTGGTGGGTCCTAGCAGTAGGGGGCACTTCCTTGCGTGTGAAGATGTAGCCGGTGGGTCCCAGCAGTCAGGGGGACGAATCGTTTTTTCTTCCAGATGCACTTCCTTGCGTGCGAAGATGTAGCTGTTGGGTCCTAGCAGTCAGGGGGCGAATCGTTTTTTTTGCCTGGACGCACTTCCTTGCGTGCGAAGGTGTAGCTGGTGGGTCCCAGCAGTCAGGGGGGCGAATCATTATTTTACCCGGACACACTTCCTCGCGTGCGAAGATGTAGCTGGTGGGTCCCAGTAGTCAGGGGGAAACATTTTTTCGTGAAATACAGTGGCCCGTCCGATGGGTCCCAGCTATCAGGTGGAGGAATCATTATTTTCCGCGTAATAAGGAGGCACTGATGGATTCATGTACCTAGGGTAGGGTCATAGGCCTGACCTGAATGTCCTACCCAGGGACAGTCTTAGAAGAGATCACCTTCCAGTCGACCAACGAGGAACCCACTCGACTGACCAGAAGGACTCGACCATGGAGATTCACTCGACCATGAAGATACACTCGACCACCAGAAGGTCAGAAGGCACTCTGCACTGCAACGGCTTGTAATTGAATAGACTTAATGATAGTTAAGGCACTTTATGTGGGGCGTTACCAGTAACGCCCCAGACTTAAAACCCTCCATTACGTGGGCTGGCAGGGGTCCTGGCATACTCTATATAAGCCAGCCCCCTCCACAGGCAGAAGGGTTCGCACTCTTGTAACACCTATACACATAATCCACTCGACCGCCTCAGGGCTCCGAGACGTAGGGCTTTTACTTCCTCCGAGAAGGGCCTGAACTCGTACATCGCTTGTGTTTACAACCTCTCCATAGCTAGGACCTTGCCTCTCCATACCTAACCCCCACTCTACTGTCAGACTTAGAACCACGACAGGCACTTCCTTGCTCCGGCCGTGGACCCAGCTGTCAGCCTCTCCACGTACAGTCCACGTCCGATGGAAGTCGTTCCTTGACCACGTTGACCACGCCGCACCGAGAGCACCAGGGTGGTGGACGACGGCGAGGCCTAGGAAGGGGACGACGGGGAGCCGGGAAAGACGCGACAGTGGAAGCCCGCGCGGAGAGGAGTACGGGGGTTCACTGGTTCGGCTGCGGTGTGAGGCTGCCATCGCCGTAGGGCCTGACCAGCGGTGGGAATAGTAGGGGGTGGTGAGGCCTCCGCGGCAGCACAGCCGGCCATGGGAGGCAGGAGCATGCGGCATGACCGGCGCTGCTTTGGGCGGCTGCAGCAAGAATACCAGAGGTTGAAGAAGCACTACGGCAGTTGGATGGACATCGTACGGTCACTGGAGCTAGAATCGTTTATATTGACTAAGTTGACAAAGCCCTCCGTCCCCGTCAACTTAGTAGGCCCACAAGTCAGCCTCCCACCAAGGTGGGTCCCAGCTGGCAGGGGGGTATTCATTTTTTTGTGTGTAATAAGGAGGCACTTCCGGTGGGTCCGGGCTGACAGCAGGGGGAATTTTTTTTCGCGAAATACGGTGGGAGGCTGACCAATGGGTCCCAGCAGTCAGGGGCAAACGTTTTTTTGCCAAATACTGGTGGCCCGTCCAGTGGGTCCCTGCTGTCAGGTGGAGGAAAATTATTTTCTGCGTAATAAGGAGGCACTTCCTTGCGGCTGCCGTGGACCCAACTGTCAGCCTCTCCACGTACAGTATTCTTCTGATGGAATTCGGTTGTTGACCACATTGACCACGCCGCGCCGAGAGCACCACGGCGGTGGACGACGGCGAGGCCTAGGAAGGGGATGACGCGGAGCCGGGGAAGACGCGACAGTGGATGCCCACGCGGAGAGGAGTACGAGGGTTCACTGGTTCGGCTGCGCCGCCGTCGCCGCAGAATAACAGGGGGTGTGGGTGAGTGGAGTGGAGGGATGGCCTAGCCAGCGGTGGGAATAGTATGGGGGCGGTGAGGCCTCCGCGGCAGCACAGCCGGCCACGGGAGGCAGGAGCAGGCGGCACGATCGGCGCTGCTTTGGGCTGCTGGAGCAAGAAGACCAGAGGTTGAAGAAGCACTATGGCCGTTGGATGGACATCGCACGATCAGTCAAGCTAGAATCGTGCATATTGACTAAGTTGACAAAACCCTTTGTCCCCGTCAACTTAGTAGGCCCACTATACTGGGTCCCAGCTAGCAGGGGGAGTATTCATTTTTTGTGCGTAATAAGGAGGCACTTCCTTGCGTGCTAAGATATAGCTGGTGGGTTCGAGCTGTCTGTGGCGGTAACGTTTTTTTCTGAAATACAGAGGCCCTTTCGGTGGGTCCCAGATGTCAGGTGGAGTAATCATTATTTTGCGCGTAATAAGGAGGCATTTCCTTGCGTGCGGCCGTGGACCCAGCTTTCAGCCTCTCCACGTACAGTCCACTTCAGATGCATGTCGTTCGTTGACCACGTTGACCACGCCACGTCGGGAGCACTAGGGCGGTGGACGACGACGAGGCCTAGGAAGGGAACGACACGGATCCAGGGAAGACTCGGCAGTTGTTTCCCATGCGGAGGGGAGTATAACTGTACGAGAGTTTACTGGTTCGTCTGCCATCGCCGGAGAATAACAGCAGGTGTGGGACTGTGGGTGAGTAGAGGGATGGCTAGGCCAGCGATGGGAGTACGGTGGGGCGATGAGGCCTGCGCGGCAGCATAGCCGACCGTGGGGAGGAGGGACCAGGCAGTCCCGCTGGCGCTTGTTTGAGCGGCTGGAGCAGGAAGAGCAGAGATTGAAGAAGCACGACGACCGTTGGATTGACATCCAATTGTCACTGCTTGTGCGTCAACTTTTTTTTAGGAAAGCCTCAAATCTGTGGAAAACAGCATATAAGCCATCTGCCATTATTTCAAATAATTTACCGCCCATTTGCTAATTCTTATGGGTTTTTTTGAGCCCATATTCTTTTTGTTAGCATGACAGCCCATATTGTGGCCACGGTTAAAAAATTATACAAAATTTTGCATATGTCGGTGCGGTCTGAACTGTTTTTAATCCTGAAATTTTGAGTCACATTCAGACTGATTTTAAAAACAAATGTATATCAATATAAAATCCAATAAATTCTCCACGCATAAAAATCAATGTAATTTAAAATCTCGAAATGAAAAAAAGATATTTGAAACTAATTGCCAGTTTGGTGTGTTTTAAAAATGTACAACCCATTTCTCATTACTGATGGACCATTTTCTCGGCCAGCCGAATGAAGCTCTTCTTGTATTGAAAGATTTGCAGCCCAACAGGCCTGATAAAGCCACATACTTGTCAAATCACAAAAAAAATTGGGCTAGTCATTTTCAGAAAGAAAAAAACTACTGGGCTGGTCTATGGTAAACATAAAAGAAAATGCTGTCTAGACAGGCCAGAGTGTCCCGCACAGCCCAGTTGACACCCTGCTTCCGTCTCAAAAACAAATTAGATAAATGCCACTCCAATTATGGCGATTCATAAAAATGCCACAGCAATTTCCAAACTTTGAAAAATGCAACTGCAATTTTTGCAAACTTTGAAAAACGCCACTGCAGTTTGCAAACTTTGAAAAACGCCACTCCAGACTTCGTAAAATGACACTAGAAATGGCATGAAATGACATTTTTCAAAGTTTGGAAATTGCAGTGGCATTTCTCGGATACACCAGATTTGGAGTGGCATTTATCAAATTAACCCAAAACAAAAAAACTGGGCGAGCTGCTGGGTCCCTGGTGTCAGCCGCTCGTTGTGCAATTCTCTCGTTTATTGACAATGTTGACAATGGCATGGGACCCAGATGTCAGAAATCCACTAGGAGGAGTCATTCTTTTTATTGGCTTGAAATAAGGAGGCACTTGCTTGCGTACTGCCATGACCTTGGCGGGTCCCTGCTGTCATCCTCTCCACGTACAATCATCTCCTGATTGTGTACGCCTCAACTTGGTAGGCCCACAAGTTAGCCTCTAAACCCGTGGAGGACAAATATAGCCCATTCCATACGTTCAAATGGAAAGTTTAACATTCAGAGCAAAGTAACAAGTCTGGTCCACTTATAGAGTACTGAACTTCCACGTTGACAACCATCATAGCCAAGTTAACTATCTACTCCCACTAATACTCTAGTAGCGTACAAGTACTAACTTACTCTTAGCTAACTAGACGATGTCGGCCGCCATCTGTAGTACACGCTAAACGCCGACACCAGCGTCCTGCGCCTCGCCTCGGACTTGCAAGAGGTGCGACGCGTTGCTCGCGTGCGTTGGCCCTTTCCATGCCGGTGTGGTCCACCGAAGCTTCGGCTTCCAAGGGGGAAACCCGCTTGACGAGCTGGTAATAAAAATCGGCATCGCGAATGCGTGTGTGCCCGACAGCCTCCAGGGCTATTTGCCAGGCGCCGACCTCCATGTAGTCGGCCCAGTTGCGGGCGCTCTACTCGCGACTCAGAGCTTCGGTGTGCTGCTGCTCCATGTCCCGCTGGCGGCGTAAATCGGCGATACGCTGCTTCTCCGCCAGGCGGTCGCGCTCCAACAACTCCTGCTCCTCCGCCAGGCGGTCACGCTCCAACAACTCCTCAATCTCCGCATTGCCATCTAAAGACAGATAGAATGCCTCCTCCCTCCGTATGCCTTCCGGTGAAAAACCAAACACTTGTTCTGGCGGTGACTGCCTTGAGCGTCGCCTACCGCGGACGGGCGGGGGCATGGCGGACATGGCGAGCGACGGCGGGCCGGTGGGGGCTTATGAGGATATGGCGAGTTGGGTCACGGTGCCACCGGAGAAGGCCGGGAAACAGTACTTATAGGAGGAAGGTAGCGCGACGGTCATCGAAATTCAATGCATAATGGCTTAGCACGCCAGCTTGCGATGGAAAACTAGAGAAACTGAAATTATGACTGTGTCGTCCCGTCCCGTCTAGGTCGCACGCCGGCATGGTGGTCAAACGAGTGCACTCGGATCATCTCCCTCCTTGTCAATAATGATTCCACGGATTTAAAAAGCCCGCAACAATTAAAGCGCATCTTTTTTCGCATCAGTTAGCTACCTTAATTACGGTCGGCTGCATGCAGGCACTCAGAATCGCTTGTAGCCAGTACGCGGAGCAGCATGCAACGAGTCGCAGCCGAGTGCACGCATGCAGCCACTTAAATCGCTGGAATTAATTAGGCTTCAACTTCTGCATGCCGTCAATTATTGCCATGCCTTGGTCTTGCTGCTTTGCTCACGGGACTAATAAACCCGGACGGAGGGAGTACCTTGGTTGGTGAGAGGTTTGAATTAAGCCCTGCAAACCGGAAAGGAGGTACTAGTACGTGCGTGATCCGCTATTTATTCGTGTAGTATCGAGTAGGTCGTTTCTTGAATTGAGCCCTACAAACCGGAAAGGAGGTAGTACGTGCGTGATCCGCTATTTATCCTTGTAGGATCGATAGTGTAGCTTGTCAGTTTCTTCAGAGGTCGGCATTTTTATTCAAAAAACTGCCACTTTGCATCTTCAGTCGCAAATAAAACTGCCAGGAGCGCATTTGTAGGATAGCTAGTGATCGATCAGTAACTTGTAAACACTGAGCGAATAGAAATAAGTAACTGTTAATGCATCTCAGTGATTCATAGATCATATACAAATATGTAGCTCCAAAAGCAAAGATCAGCCACTTCAGATCTTGCGTCGCAACTAAAACTAACTAGTACAATTCCCATTCATAAGATCAACATGTTAATGCATCTCAATGATTCAAAGATCATATACAAATATGTAGCTCCAAAAGCAAAGATCTAGAAAAAACATTTGTTCTTCCTACTAACATGAATGCTTCTCTTGGCCAACATTCAGTACAGACTGAAAAACAAATTTGTTTGTGAAGTCTACAATTCCTCTTGCAAACGTTAGTGGTTTCACCAACAGCTGGAACCATGAGAATGAACCACACATGATGGAGGAACATCCACTGCAATATGATTTGGTCTTTTCCGCCAGCCTATTTTCGGAATACAAACTTTAACTTAGGCAAAATGATGCCCACTGTATAATCAGACCAAAGCAATGAAGCGCCTAGTGTTGGCCAATAAATAGTACAGTACTACTTTTCTACAGTCCATGAAGTGACTATACAATCTTTTCTATGTCTATTTTCAAATGGCACTGCATGCAGTGACTATACTATTCTCTTGTGCAGTTCAACCAAAATTGCGGACACTTTGTTTGTTTGCCAAATAGCAACGGGCAGACATCTCTGTCTGCAGAAATATCAAGTAGCTAGTAAACATATACCACACCATGTATTTTCGGTTTAAACATGTCTCTTTCGCTTAGCATCTGTCATGTTCTGCACTGGACAATTTGATACAATTATGTTTTGCCCTGGACAATTTGATATTGAATTGATTTACTGGTTCAGAGCAGAAATATAGCGCCTATTCTTCATCAGACCAAGGATATCCATGTTCGCAGTGATGGAAGAGGTGAAATCGATACAACCGAAATTGAGCATCCAATCATTGAATCCCGTCCTGCACCTCCAATGTAGGTCCACCCTACCAATAAATTCACATGCAAACCACCAGTATTACTATCTAATGATAGTACAAAAAGAGTAGCAAGATAGTAGCAAACCATGTACCTTCGTAATGAACAGCTCATAGTGCCACCAATTGGATATAAAGGTTTGGAAAAAAACATGCTCCTAATGTTGAACCAGTTGGACTTTTTGTGCAGTTCCACTAAAATCGAGCATCCCTATTTGCATAGATATTGAAAGTGTGATTACTATAAAAGTGGCACTAGTTGAAGCATAGACTCACAAATATAAGCATTCCAATTTCTTAATGGGAAAAGGTAGCAAGACTGTTCCTAACCACCTGTTTGAAGGAATAAATAAAGCAACAGCGGCTGATGACAGGAAGGCATACATAGTTTTTTCTGAAAAATTGAGCCATTCCTGACCTTTCCTCTTCTTTTAAGCATATTTTGTGCAGTTCAACTAAAATAAAATGCCATCACCGCCTTGACAATTTAGTGACACTATACAAAAGGAAATGACTTAAATTACATCATGATGTCAGGTATGTAGTCGACAGGCATTGGAGACAAACATACAGACCTCCTCTGATAACATAATGAACATTAATTTTAACAAAGGTGTGACTAGCTTTACCTGGATAATTTGAGTGAACTCTACACCCTCTGTTCCTTAATATAAGATGTTTTCGCGGTTCAATTTAAAGTACCCAAACGTCTAGTATTTAGAAAAACAGGTAGTAGTTTTCTTGAGCACATATCTGGGAAAGCTTGCCACACTTTATTTATGTCCATACGCTAATGCAACACCATTCAAATACTACAAATATACACTAATCCAGTGGCTAGTGCAATAGTAGAGTAGTTAGTTTATTATAGGGTATAGTACAATGGTTTTACTGAACAGATTTCAATAAACTCTAGCACTAGAAGATTTCTATAAGAATTAACAATACAAAATGTAAAGGTAACAAGTTTCAGCATTGGTATACTAGCTGTGCATGAGCATTAAACCAAGTACAAAAGTCTGAAGGTAACTAGCATTATTAACTAATGTCAGTATAAAAAATCAAACCATGTACCTCCAAGGTAAATATCATTTCAAACTCGGGGGGACCTTAAAAATCGCTATCCCAATTTGATAATCGATCAAACATAAAAACTTGATCGAACGAATCAAGAGAACAGTCGGAGGAGGAGGTGCCCGCTCTTTACCTTTCCTCTTGTCTTCATAATTTTTTGCGCAGTTTAACCAAAATAAAATGACATCAGCGCCTTGGCATTTTGGTGACACTTTACAAAAAAATTAACTTATCTCATGAAAGTGAGGTATGTAATCTATAAGCATTAACAGTGCAAAAATCTGAAGGTAGTAACAAGTTTCATCGTTGGTATACTGGCTGTGCAACAACATTAGAATGTCTTAGCTGAAAAATCTTTAATACATCCACAATCAACAGCTAACCTTGAAATAATCCAGTGACATTAAATGGCATTGCTTAAATTTATCGGTGGCATTAGACTGAGAGCGGCATTAGTTAAATGTGGCATCACTTTAGCAGTAGCATTGCTTGACTTGACTGCTGGCGTTATACTAACAGCAAAAAAAAGTGGCAATAAGAGCATGGGAGGCCCATTCGGACAGTGGGCGCACCAGTATGATGTACCTCCATGGACGCAGAGTGGTGAGGAAGGTATGGTTGCCCAGAGCAACAAATATCCAGGCAGCATATGTGGATTACGTCCCATTTTTGTTCTCTTTAGCCACCTTTTTCCTATGTGAGGACAACAAACTGATCGACCTGGTCATTCTCTATTGCGTTGTCATGCCTTTCTACCCTTCTTCAACCAAGAGACATGAGACTCATTCCTTAGCTACTTATTTTCCCCTTTTCAACCTAGATGCGGGTTCGATGCCTACTCTCTTGGACAGTACGGTATCCCTTCCTTTCCTTATTCAACCCAGACATGGATTAGTCTGCATGAAGTAGGGTTTCCTTTAATAGTGCAAATTATGGTTTTCGTCTGCATAGCCAGCAGAGTAGAGGATAGCAAATTGGGAACATGGTGGAGTGGAAAAAGATCCACATGCAACGTCGTGGCAGATGGGGCAATAGAACAAGGGTATAGTTCGAAAAGAGGTAGCATACCTGAGGGTCGGCGGGAAGTGGCTTCGCTCGTGGTCATCGTCCTCCGCACACACTACGGCAACGAGCTTGGGGACGGAGGCCATCCCGTGCGGGCGCTAGGTCTGAGAGGATGGGCTTGTCGTTAGTGCGTGACCTCGCTCGCCGACGACGAGTGCGTCAATGCTGCACGTCCTTTTCTTCCCCGGCGGATCTGTGACCACCGGTGAGGAGGGAGAAAGAGGCCGTCTTTTTAGATCTGGAGAGAGGGTTGTAGTTTGAGAAGCAAGTGGGCAGCCCTTAGCAAGAAAGCGCTGAAGCTCCAACCTATATATTTTTTTATACTACTAGTACTGGAGGTGGAGTAGTGGTAGAGTAGTTTATATTTTCTCTGGGTACAGTACCAGTTAGTCGTGCTTCAAAACTGAATGGCACACCATTAAAAAAATAAAGGTTGATAACTAATGCGGTACCTCGGGCCAACGCGGCCAGATCGCATTTTGCACGAGAAATTACACACCATGTTTCGTTGACATGTGGTCCCGTTCCAACATATCAGTGAGACGATGGCGAGTAGTAGTATTTCCAAACGGACGTGTAGGCCGGGGCGCCTCTTCCTGAACCGTGGAAAACTGGCAACCGTCCACCGACTCTTCGCCTTTCCCTCTCGATTTGAAACTGCTGTCGCACGCTCTTCCTCTCCCTCCACCATTTTCCTTTAGCCCTTCACCCTTTCTTCTGCAATTGTTCGATCATCTTCTCCATGGAGGGAACAGGCCGGAAACGACCCCGTTATTCTTGCCCCGATCTCAAAGATGACGTGGTGGAGGAACTCATTGATTGGTGTGACGTCATCACCTCAGCTTGCATGGCAGGTTCGTTCAAGCCCATTCTCGACTCAACTAATAACATCATTACAAGGAACCCAAGAGTCAAGGAGCGGTTTGATATCCCCTATCTTCTTCGCCGTGACCCTGATGACTGGCGCGGGGACAATGGAGGCCTCGCCCTGTGCAAGTTGATACCGCTTGATAATGATACGTATGATGTTAAGATGCCATCACTTGAGGGTAAGGCTTGGGAAGGCGCAAATGGAGATTGGGTTGTTTACATTGGGTCCAACTGCGAGTGGGAACTTGTGAATGTGTACACTCGTGACCGGGTTCCACTTCGAAAAATCTCAGCATACTGCCCAGAGGTTGAGCACACCGGTATTGTACGCACGTTCAAATACAATCATGGTGACTGTCTTCTATGGAAGATCGCATTTTGTCGAGTTCCCAACCGCTCTTGGAATTACAACAACTATGAAGTTGTTGCTATCTTCGACAATCTTGTTGCCGTCCTTCGTGGTTTGACTGGATCGATATTGCTCAAAAATCAGTTTCTGTACACGGATGAGTACTGTGATGCAATTCAATACGAGGGCCTTGTGTTTGCTACCACCACTCGTGGCACTGTTTTTGCATGGAATCCTTATGATTTCGGTACGTTTGTCTTCCACCATAATTATAATTGTTTCATCCACATGCATGCGGGTTAGCATGTTTCCCTTTACTAATTAACCTTCTTCTTGTGTTTCCAAGGTCCTGTGAACATTCCACCACCTATACTTGAAAATTTTTATAACCAAGGGGGAGATGACGATGGTGATGATCACGAGCATGAGGACGAGCAGCGCCCATATACTCTGTGGCGCTTGGCAACTAATTCCGGTGGATCACCTCTTCTTGTGTGTATACAGCCCACTGATGATGTTACTACTAAGGAAGCAGGTGTAGTCTCCCATGGTCGCACTCTCCGGACCTATTCCAACACCCGTTACATGGTATTTGGGATGGATACTAGTGTGCTAGCGCCAACTCCTTCTCCCTGGTACAGAATTGATAGTCTTGGAGAAAACTCGCTCTTCCTTGGACAAAACTATCCAATGATGGTGAAAGGCAATCCAACTGCTGTTGACACAACGTTAGTACCATTTATGAGAAGCAACTGTGTCTATACCTTGGACATTTGGGTGGTTCCCTACCCTGGTACTGATATAGTAGGCCACTTCAGC
The DNA here is from genome assembly GCA_963921465.1 of Triticum timopheevii. NCBI lineage: Eukaryota > Viridiplantae > Streptophyta > Magnoliopsida > Poales > Poaceae > Triticum > Triticum timopheevii. Next base: position 646,186,099 of record OY997266.1, on the reverse strand, counting down.
CTGGATGATCAGTCCTACATTAGTCTCCAGATCGACAATGGATGGCCCGTCCCAGAGAAGCACTTGTGGTTCAAAGCAAGCGTTTCCAACTCCGAGGATTGGTTGAGTTGAAGTTCATTTCGTTGCTTGTTATTTGTTGTGTGGTCAAAACTTTAGTATTTATAATGTATCCTCGTTGTCGATGTGGGTTGATGACCTATTGTATATAATAAAATGATATGCCTGTGATAAACTTACTAAATTTATGAATGGCTTTCGAGTCGCTTCTCTGAGTGAGTGGTGCGATGAGGCAAAAATATATTTTCCGAATACATAATTGTACGTGCATTGCAACAGGTTATCGGATGAGGCCAATCAACAATAGTAGTACACTATTTGTACTAGTTTCACATGCTTCGCGCGTCGGGCGGGTGTTTTTACTGTAGCCATATGTTAATATGTGTTCGTTGTACGTAACCAGCACCTCGAATCCTCGATACTAGTACTATATAGTAAGTAGTAGGAGTAGTAGGGTGGCATGGGCTAGAACAAGCATTCACGTCTAGGAGTACGGCACACGCCACCACCACGACATCCATCTGAAACCATATTATTTCTTGGAGTCCGTGCTAGAGCAATCTCTTCAACCTCGTCGTTTCTCTAACTTTAGCCATCGCGCGGCGGGCGAGGTGGGGGTTTGCCGATAGTCGGTTTCCTCAACTGCGGTCCCACTTGTAAGGCCAACTCCATCGCACGACCCCAAACGGACCTCCATTTTGTACGAACTCCAACGATAATTTTGACTAGAAAACCAAGACCAAAGAAAACAAGAACCACAAGAATGCATTTTACTACTCTAGAAGATATCCAGCTTCCATAACTGCTCCTATAAGTTGGATTAGTGCCTTCTCGATGCATTCATTGTTGATCTGCGAAGGCTCGATCTTGCGTGCTTTTTTCTTCTTCGAGTGTAAAGAAGTAGACGTTGCTTCCTCGCATCTAGTCTCATGTCTAGCCTCTATTCTAGTAGGAGTATCAACAAGTGCACTAGTCTCATCTCTAGCCTCTATGCTAGCTAAAAGTGCTAGAACATCTACTAAATTGTGCTCTATCAATATATGGATGTACTCTTCTTCCCAATACAAAAACTTGCATCCATTCTACTCCCTCCGTTGCACAATACATGCCTCCTATTTGTCAATATATATATATATGTGTATCTAGACATGTTTTAGTATATAGGTACATCCATTTTTGGACAAATGGAAGTCAAGTATTTTGGAACGGAGGGAGTACACAATAAATTTTTTAAGTTAGCACAACTAGTCTAATCAGAGAGCACAACCGAAGATTTGGTCGGGTTCTTTCCTTTTGCCGACACGTGGGACATCCAGCATCCAGTTCGTGTCATGCAAGAAAATAGAGTGGTAGTTGAAGCCACGTGATGTGCATCTTGGGTTAAACTGACTGCTCTTGAGTAACTCCAAAAGCGGCCACCGAAGATCTTTATTGGATTTGTTTTTCATCACCAGCATGTCGAGGTGAAAGATGTGCAGGTTCAGTGGGTCCTCTTGCATTTTCACTGACATGTGGGACCGCATGTGAGCAAACAGATGATGGGCTCCGCACGTCCGCTGGCTGGCTGAGAAGAGAGATAGAGGAGGGCTGAGCACGGACTCCAGGATATTTGTTCTATGTACCTTGATATAGGCTCGATATAGTGGGGTGGCATGGGCCATAACTAGCATTCACGTCTAGTAGTATGGCACACGCCACCCACACGAGTCCCGTCCGACACCAATTTTCTTGGAGTCCGTGCTACAGCCATATCTTCTCCCTCCTATTTTCTCAGCCATCGCGCGGTGGGCGGGGTGGGGGTTTGCCGATAGTCGGCTTGCTCAACTGCGGTCCCACTTGTAAGTGAAAATGCAACACCGCACGCATTCCCGCTTGAGCGGCGTGCTGGACCAACCGTGTGGGGGTGCGACGCGAACACGGCAGGCATTTCCTTTTAAACTCGTATCTTGTAAAATTTGGTTCTGCTCCATTGCGCGACCGATAGATAGAAAATAACGATTTTGCCTAGAGTAATGAGAAGTTTGGTTCTGGCGCCGTTCATGCATGGAGTACATACAAAAATTATGAAGTTGATGCGAAAGGTAAGATAATTACTAGTAGTATCATATACTACTACATGGATTTTACGGAAAGATAAAAATACATAAGGATCCATCAACGACATCCTCACGCCCTAGTGCGCCGGGTCACCAACCGACGTGTGAGGAGCAGTGGCGTTGCAGGCGAGCTTAACGTGCTTCTGAACAATGCCGTCCAAGGTTGTCCTGCGGTCCAAGAAGACCAGCGTCCTATCATCCTCCTCTTGCATGTAGTAGTCCTTGTGGACGATTTGCGCGTAGACGTGGGTGATTATGTCGATGGTGTCTTGCTGCGCCAGCCGCTGCGCGGTGAGCGCGACCTCGAGGTGACATTCTCCGGCGCGACGGCAGGCAGTCGCAGGGCCACCAGTGCGTCGAAGAGGTTGTCACCATAGTGGCCGTTGAGAGTGGCAGGCATCGCAGAGCCTGGGCGCATCGGCTGGAGGCGTACATCAAAGTCGTCCGCGACCTTCTTGACGATGGTGAACTTGTCGAGGAAACCGACAAGGACCTCATCGAACAAGGAGACGAAGCTGTCGTCCAAGCGGCCCCTCGCCCTGGTGGCCTCAAGCAATACTACCTGGAGACATTCCTCGGTGCCAGGCTGCAGGCCGGCGTCGTGGACCATCTGGCATAGCCGGCTAATGCTCGCGCTCATCGCATCCATGGGTCTAGCTTAGCTTCTAGTCAACTGATCTTGCGATTCGAGTGATCACTCTTGCCCTTGGTTAGCGTGCGTAGGTGCGTAGGATTTCGTACTACTCCTCGGCCCTCTACTGCACCTGCCTTTGGCTGTATGGTAGGTGGGCCAGCCACCCCTTGGTCCCACGTGTCATTCACCCAAAGGCAGTTGCAGTAAGTCAATGAAGCTGCGTCCCCCTCCGTGCCGGTGCAGTATAGTAATCTCCCCGGACCTCTAGTTGGGGCCAAACGAGAGAAGTTTGATGTTTAGTGGTTTATTGGTCCCCTTTGTATTTTGCGCCAAGTTTTGACCTTTCATTTAACTAATAAAATGTTAATGCATGTAAACAAAAATGGTGTGTAAGTCACCTTACGAAAACCAAATAATCCCAAAACACTTAAGCACTATGCATTAACTCCCTCCTTGTTTCTTATTTCGTGACATATCAACCAATGAGAGATGTGGGTCGTGCATGCTTTCAATGACTTGAGACTACCAAACATGACATGCAGTGTTTAGTTCATTGCATGTAATCCTATTAGTACTCTAGTTAGCAAAAAGACATTAAGTTCTCTCGCCGATAGGAATAAAACACCATGTATTTATTTACAGAGGGAGTAGTACATTTTTGTGACATGTATTACTAGATATTGCTAGTCAAATACTAAAATCCAGATGGACGTGGTAGTACTCCTAAATCCAGACGGTGGTGCTACTAGTACTAGTAGTAGTACTACCAATGTAGTAGTAGGAGTACTAGCACTGTACTACCCGTTGGTCAAATTATTACGTGCTGCTCCTCACAGTCAAGTGACAAGACCCTGCGCCGGAGATGACACCTGAGTATAGGCGTCGTGTTCGGCATACCATAGTCAGCCTCACCGTCTGCAGTCACTATCATCATGGCTGTAGAGCTAGACTGCTTACAACTAGCCCTGTTCGACATAATTTCCCGTGCATAGATGCCCGTGCATTGCACGGAACACCAAGGTTGGGGGTGGACGGAGCCGGCAGCGGCCATCGCGCCAGATTTTTCGATGACCTTCTAGATGTGGTGGGGAGGAGATAAGGCTGATTGTGAGAGACAAGGAGTTGTTTGTAAATAGGGAACAAGTGCGGGCATCTTTTTGCAAAAATGAAGACGCTTGGTTTGTATGCGTCAGATCTAGATCCGACGGCTATTGGTGAAAGATGGGAGGCACAACATCATCACCAACTCAGGACCTATTTGATTCGCAAGATTTTGAAAACGCAGGAATAGGACACGGCAATATTATAAGTTTCAAATTGATATTATAAATGTTAGGAGTAATGCTGCACCTACGAAGAGGGAATTACTAGGAAGTTTACGTAAGAACTTTCGTTACTTTAGGTGGATGCAGCATTATCGTACAAACTAAAATCCACCGCCCTGACAAGTCACTAATGGGCAAATAACTTTTCGAGTCTCTGTCCACTTGATATTTCAAAAACAAATTCAGCTTCTGCGGAGACTTTCTCATTTAGGCTTAGATGCTTGTGGTGATCAGCACGCCATTCATTGTTGCACCAGAGAACGCCAAACCTCATTACCTTGAGCACACTTGCCTCCAAAACAAAGAACCTGGCCAATTTAATCTTAGATGTGCTGCCTCGGTAGTCGATCAAATAAGTTTCTATAAGATGGAGATCAAGGCATTCGATGAGATTGTTATAGTGTAGCACATTTTTCACTTTCGGGTCTTTTTTTATCTGCAAAAGAAGAGAACATATTAGAGTAGCTGGTTGTATAAGATTGTCATGTCATCAAGAGGTACCAATATCATTCGCTCATACAATAGGGTTGGCTGGCTAGTGATATTTTTTCACTCTCTCTCTCTCTCTCTCTCTCTCTCTCTCTCTCTCTTTCTGTTTCCTCTCATTTAACTAGGAGCACGTGAAGAGCTTGGACATTTTTTGCCTTTGGCACCGCTCTCGCGATGTGAGAGAGTTGGCACCGTTGTGCACACAGATCCACATGTATAAATAAATCAATCAAACCAACTACACCAGCCTCTCACTCTCCCAACGAGTGTTTTTTTATTGCCTCGGTCCTCTCTCTCACACGCAGTGTTTTTTCATTGCGTGAGTTAATTTGGCACTGGAGCAAAGTAGGTGATCCAGATTGGGGCACCAGGTGAGCAATGGAGGGGCATCGATGCCAAATGCATCACAAGTGAATTTGGCACATGTTTTGGCCTACATAGCCCACTTTTGTACTCCCTCCGTCCCAAAATTCGTGTCTTAAATTTGTCTAAATACGGATGTATCTAGTTACATTTTAGTGTTAGATACATCCATATCTAAACAAATGTAAGACAAGAATTTTGGGACGGAGGGAATACTACCTCGTATTTAGTATAAAATTTTGACCATAGATTTACCTAAGAAAATGCCAATGCATGTCACTAAAAATTACACCATTTGAAATTATGTTCAAATATGAATCCAACGATATAGTTCTTAGTGACATGCATTAACATTTTGTCAGTTAAATATATGGTCAAATTTTGATACTACAAAATTGGAAGAGTAAACTAGGATGGAGGTAGTACTTGCTCTTAGGGTAATCATAGAGTTACTGGAGTTGTCTAAGTTACTTTCCACTATGACTAGCCTAGGCTACTATAGTAGTACAACATAAAAACGATGCATGTGATCACATGAGAAAAAATACTAAAAACATTTCTTTCGGTGCAGTGCGTAGATGCAGTTTTGAACACTACACTTGTCATTGTAATTTGGGAAATTATGAAAAAATTGAGCTACGTTGTGATTACCGTTTACTTATAGGAAAGAAGTTTCACCTCGATGAGTAGCTTCTCTGTGCACGGAAAGCATGTAAGGAATCCAACAACTTGATCCAGATTGGGGCCGATAGATTTTAGTGCTAAGATCTTCACTGTGCGCATGGACTGGGTCAAGCTTGTGGGAATCATTTTCTAGAAGACGGTCGTAAATACATCAAGAAGAAATTTAAAAATGTGAGTTTCAAGAAGACGGAGAAGAAGATGAGTGCTGTACCTGAACGATTACGGATCCAATAAAGAGTTCAGAGAATTTGGCAGACGAGTACACCAACGCTGTCAATTTCGGCGCGTCAATGACCCTGATTTTTGTTGGCCTTCTAAATCTAACACAAGCAATCTCTCAAGGAAAGGCGCATTCTCAATGACCATAACGTGGAACAGCTGGAGTGATCTCTTCCCAATTGATGTCTTGCTGCGGGGCCAGCAAGACACATAAATCCATCGGAGATTCGTCGAGGCAATGTGGAGGCTAATGAACCCATGGATCTGCTGAAGACGGAGGTACTCGAGTGCAGTACAGCTGCGGAGCAGGTGCTCCATAGCTTTCTTCAAGATGAAAACGTCGAAGAGGTCGAGCTCCTTGAGTTGAGGGAGAAGAAGGGCGGGTGAGGGAGTCCTGGACTAGGGGGTGTCCGGACAGCCGGACTATCATCGCCGGCCGGACTCCAAGACTACGAAGATACAAGATTGAAGACTTCGTCCCGTGTCCGGATGGGACTTTCCTTGGCGTGGAAGGCAAGCTTGGCAATACGGATATGTAGATCTCCTACCATTGTAACCGACTCTGTGTAACCTTAGCCCTTTCTGGTGTCTATATAAACCGGAGGGTTTTAGTCCGTAGGACACAATAACCATTACAACAATCATACCATAGGCTAGCTTCTAGGGTTTAGCCTCCTTGATCTCGTGGTAGATCCACTCTTGTACTACCCATATCATCAATATCAATCAAGCAGGAGTAGGGTTTTACCTCCATCGAGAGGGCCCGAACCTGGGTAAAAACATCGTGTCCCTTGTCTCCTGTTACCATCCGCCTAGACGCACAGTTCGGGACCCCCTACCCGAGATCCGCCGGTTTTGACACCGACATTTGTGCTTTCATTGAGAGTTCCTCTGTGTCGTCACCGATAGGCTTGATGGCTTCTTCAATCAACAACAACGCCGTCGAGAGTGAGACTTTTCTCCCCGGACAGATCTTCGTATTCGGCGGCTTCGCGCTGCGGGCCAATTTGCTTGGCCATCTGGAGCAGATCGAAAGCTACGCCCCTGGCCGTCAGGTCAGATTTGGAAGCCTAAACTTCACGGCGGATATCCACGGAGACTTGATCTTGGATGGATCCGAGCCACAGCCGAGCGTGCCGCACTGTCACGATGGACATGATCTAGATCTGCCACCGAACAGTACCTTGGAGGCCGCACACAAATCCGCTCCGACCCATAGTCCGGAGCCGATTGCGCAGATCGAGGACGGGTGGCTGGACACCGCCTCGGGAGCTGCGACTTTCACAGCGATGGAGCCGAACACTGACCTTGTCCCTCATAAAGCTCGTGACTCCGAGGTGCCGGACTCCCTGCCGGACTCCGAACCTCCTGCGCCCCTACCAATCGAATCTGATTGGGCACCGATCATGGAGTTCACCACTGTGGACATCTTTCAGCACTCACCCTTTGGCGACATCTTAAACTCGCTAAAGCATCTCTCGCTATCCAGAGAGCCCTGGCCGGACTATGGCCAGGATGGTTGGGATGCGGACGACGAAGAAATTCAAAGCCCACCCACCACCCACTTTGTAGCCACTGTTGACGATCTAACCGACATGCTAGACTATGACTCCGAAGACATCGACGGTATGGACGACGATGCCGGAGATGATCAAGAACCAGCGCTCACAGAACACTGGAAGGCTAGCCCAACACATGATGTATATATGGTGGATACCCCAAAAGGAAGCGATAACGAGGACCAACGGGGCGCGGCAAAGGATAATCCCGCTGATAAACAACCAAAACAGCGACGCAGACGCCGCCCTAAGTCCCGCCTCGACAACAATAGCGCTCCTAATGACCTAGCAATAGAGCAGGGCAAACCAGTGGACGACGAACATGCAACCAAGCAACCGTCCGAACAGGACAAATCCGATAATCAATCCATGCCCGGCGAAACCAACAGTCCAGACGACCTCACGCCGGACACACCACCGGAGAATAAGAGCCTTCGCAACAGACTCGTCACCACTGCAAGAAGTCTGAAGAAGGAAAAACGGAAGCTCAAAACAGCGGAAGACATACTCAGAACGAGGTGGAGCAAAGTGCTCAAAACCGCAGACAAGTACGGCAATAGCCATCAATCAAAGAGCTACCCGAAGCGCAAGTTGCTGCCAGAATTTGACGAGGAAGCCATAGACACCCCACAGTCAAAAAACAAAGAGGCCGCCTGGCCGGATAGACGGCCAGATGATGGGCCAAAAATTACAAGCGGCGCTGCACATAAGCCGACTCATGATCCTGGGAAAACAGATGGCCTAGCCAGGTCCATTTACGGGCCAAAAAAGAGGGTCCCAGGAAGCAACACAACACGCCAAGTGTTCGAAGACAGCGGCACACCGAAATACAGGGGCGCCGCACACCCACTATGTTTCACCAATGAGGTGCTGGATCATGAATTTCCAGCAGGGTTTAAACCCATAAACATAGAGGCTTACGATGGAACAACAGACCCTGGAGTCTGGATAGAGGATTATATATTACACATACACATGGCTAGAGGGGATGATCTCCACGCCATAAAATATCTACCTCTCAAGCTCAAAGGGCCAGCTCGGCACTGGCTCAAAAGCCTCCCAGAAAACACTGTTGGAAGTCGGGAAGAGCTTGAGGACGCGTTTAGAGCAAATTTTCAAGGGACTTATGTCCGCCCTACGGATGCAGACGATCTAAGTCATATAACTCAACAGCCCGGAGAGTCGGCGCGGAAATCTGGAATAGGTTCCTTACTAAAAAGAACCAAATAGTCGACTGTCCGGATGCTGAAGGCTTAGCAGCTTTTAAACACAACGTCCGCGACGAATGGCTCGCCAGACACCTCGGCCAAGAGAAGCCGAGGACAATGTCCGCGCTAACAAGCCTCATGACCCGCTTTTGCGCGGGGGAAGACAGCTGGCTAGCAAGATGCAGCACCAGCGACCCAAGTACATCCGAGATCAGAGATGGAAACGGAAAATCACGGCGCATAAAAGATCAGCACCGGAATAAAGAGAAAAGCCCAAAGAACACGGCGTTCAACGCCGGATTCAAAAGCTCGCGGCCAAACAACAAAACACTGCCTCTTAAGGACAACAGTGATGAGCTATCCAACTTAAACAAAATTTTGGATCGGATATGTCAAATCCACAGTACCCTGGGAAGGCCTACAAACCACACCCACCGAGGTTGTTGGGTTTTCAAACAGTCCGGCCGACTCAACGCCGAACACAAGGGGCTCGACGCACCAAGCGAGGACAATGACGAACCCCACCAGCAGGGCACCGGAAAACAAAAGACTTTCCCACAAGAAGTCAAAGCAGTAAACTCATTTCATGTGATAATACGGAAAACAATGCGGCACCCGCTAAGATGGGTCTCGCACGGTCCACCCCAGCGGAACCTCGAGATTGGATGTCAAAACCAATCACTTTTGACCACCTGGATTATTCCAGAAGTGTTCGAAATGCAGGATGGACTGCTCTGATATTGGATCCTATAATCGACGGACTACAATTTACACAAGTCCTGATTGACGGCGGCAGCGATTTAAACCTGCTATATCCGAACACAATCCGCAAGTTGGGGATAGACCTTACTAAAATTCGACATAGCCGCACTTCCTTTAAAGGAGTGAAGCCAGGCCCTTACGCCAAGAGCATAGGCTCCTTATTACTAGAAGTTGTGTTCGGGTCACAGGACAACTTCCGACGCGAGAAGCTAATCTTCCATGTTGCCCCATTCAAAAGTAGCTATCAAGCACTGTCGGGACGTGAAGCTTTTGTCCGCTTTAACGCCATACCACATTACGCACCTCTTACACTTAAAATGCCCGGTCCACGTGGCATCATTTCATTAAGAGGTTCATTCAAAGATCCCGGACACGGCTAGACGAGTCCGGCGTAAATAAGCTAGGGGGTCCCTAGCCGCACACCTCTTCGCAAGGGGCTGTGCGTATAAGTAATAATGAGCTAATACAGACTCAGCTTTATTCATTTATTAATATTTTTCATGCACTTTTTCGCACGATTTCCTTTCAAACTAAGTTCCTCTCTTTTTTACAGATGAACAACGTGCATACCCGTCCAGGATAACGGCACAACGGAGACACAGGCGCAGACGTGCAGTAGGGACCCGTCACAAGGATTCTTTTCAGATTAAGACCCTGCGTAAACCTTTTTTACTGTCTCTTGTTGCTATAATCCCCTGGTTTCTTATTATAACCAGAGTGGAGACTGACGTTTTGGCATCGGCCGCGTCAGAGGACCTCGCCCGTACCTGGACACTAGGGGCTTAGGGCATTGTTCTGCCCATTATCATAAAGAGCGAACACCTTAGGGAGAGTTCGGCGTCTCGAGTTAGGCCTTATATGCATCAGCTCCGAATCATGTCTTTGGTCAAATGTTGGGTTTGCGCAGCTCCTGTGTTTTGCTGCCTTACGTTCCGTATCATCGGCTAACGCGGCACCAGGAGAACTACTGCGATTGTGCCCCAGTTCGGCTGGGCGAGCACCTCAGTAGAGAAAGCCGAAAACTGACTGTCATGATACAGCGAGAGACTGGTCAACCACTCGATCGACCACCGGAATGTTTAGAATTCCTCCGCTTTGACAAAGGACCGTTTCCTGGTCAGGCACACATGCGCCCCGAATTCGGAGAGCACGGTGCCCCCAGGGGCTATATCGTAGTCCCACCCTCGAACTCCAATGGCTAAGTGAAAGTGATAAAGCATCATAGTCCGGTTACCTCGTTTGCTACGCTACCACCTCCTTAATAGGACCGAGACGTCGGATTAAGTGTGAAAATGCGCTTATTTTGCAAACACCCCCGCACCTTGTGCGTGGGGGCTGAAGTCGAAGACTGCCATCTTTCAGGTTATACACACGTATACATAAACAGCCGCATAGGAGATATTTCAATACTTGAACGCACAAGTATAAAAAGCGCTTACATCATAAACATTGTTTTACAAAATTAAACGTTCATTTGAACGTGACATTTTTTGAGCACTGCGACTCTATTACACGAGCACCACGCAGAACTTCCCCAAAATAGTGCTCAACGGGTAACCGCCTTTCGTCCGAACCCTGGGTTGCAACAGCGGTGGCATCCATCTCTGTCCAATGTGTCTTCACACGGGCGAGGGCCATCCGCGCACCCTCTATGCAGGCCGACCGCTTCATCGCCTTGATATGCGGCACCGCCCCAAGAAACTGCTGCAATAAGCCAAAATAGCTCTTCGGCTTGGGCCTATCTGGCCAGACATGAGTCACGATATCCGTCATGGCAAGTCTGGACAACCTATTCAGCTCAGCCCATTCGGCCAATCGATCAGTCAGCGGAAGTGAACGATCCGGATTATGGAATTGAGACCAAAACAGCTCTTCCGTCTTGTGATCCTTCTGACTTCGGAAGTGCACAACGGCATCCGCCGCACTCGCCGCTAAGTCCATATAAGGATCCTCCGGACCCCATAGCTGGCCAAGATGAGCATACTTTGGATCCGTAAATCTGCGGCGCAGCAGAAAAGGCTTGCCAGCCACAATGTCCCCGGCATGGCGCAGCTCCTCCTTTATAGCCCACATTGCAGAACGGGCATCCTTGGCTTCGGCGGTGGCCTTCCCTAGATCTTCTCGCTCCGATAGGCGCTCCTTTTCAAGAGCCTCATTACGGTCGATAGCATCCTTCAACTTAACGGCCATTTCGGCCATCTCTTCCCTGCTTCGGCAGTGTGCAGCCCTTTCGGCTTCTAACTCTTCGGCCGCCCTCGAGGCAGCCGCATCACTCCTTCTGGCTTGCTCCTTGGCTTGAACAAGTTCTGCCCGAAGGCTCTCCACAGCAGCGACACCATCTGCGTCAAGCACAAATATTGTAAGAGGTGGGCTTTGGCTCCCTTCATAGGTGACTGCGGAGAACCAACTTACCTTGCGACTCGTCAAGTCGCTTGTTGACTAGCGCGATGTCCGCATCCGCAACATCGAGTTGCCGCATTAATTCAGCAACTACATCAGTCCGGCTAGCCCCCGGACTATCCGCCACCTGCATAGGAAAGGCGACACTCAATACCTGCGATTTTGATCCTCGGCACGCTGTCGCTTTCGACAACCTACCAAGTCTCAGGGGCTACTATCTATACAGGGTGCACTTTATGTGTAGAACTGTCAAAAAGGGGTGTCATTTTTACATACCTCAAACCCCGCCAGCAAACTTCTGACGGCATTATGCAATCCGCCTTCGGCTGACGAAATCCTTCCAATCACCATGCTCATCAATGCATGGTGATCTTCTGAGATGGGCGCCCTCTCAAGCAGATCCTTCAGCTCCCCCGGCCGAACATTATTCGGCGCCGAACTCTTCGGCTCTGCCGGGCTCGGGGATACCCTTCGTGATGACACTTCAGGCTCGTCTGCCCTATCTGACGGCGCAGCGGACGGAGGCGTCTCGCTCTCCACCATCTCCGGACGAAGATCCCCCGAAGATGAGCTCATCTGAGAAGGTCGGAGATCCGAACTACAAGGTAAAAATTGCGGTTATCCTCAGAAGCACAAATAGGGATTTCTCTTATTACCAAGCTCTCTTTTTTTCTACTTACGGCTCGCTGGAGGGCTGATCCTTTAAGGGAGACTGTGCGGCCGGGGCCTCCCCGGATGCAGGACCCTCTAGTGAAGATTTCTTCCCCTGCTTAGGGGCTTTGGCCTCCGGGTCTTCGGAGGCGGTCCTCTTCTCCCCCCGGAGGGTAGGATTCTCGATCCCCCCTCTTTCAAGAGCCTCCTTGGATGAGGCAGTAGCTCCTCTACTTTCCCCTTCACTTTCTTCTGAAGGCGCAACTTCTAGCATCTTGACCAGCACGGGATCCGGCGCGGTCTCTAGGAGGGGGGCCGGACACCGTATCAGCTTTGCTTGCGCTATCCACTCCTGTTGAAGGATAACGGGTTAAAAGGCGAATTGTAGAAAGGCAAACAGACGGTACTTCCGAATACTGAGCTACTTACTTGAGTATCCGGGCGATTGCAGCTTAGGCCGGCGTCCTCGATCAATTCCGGACACACCGCCCATGATCCGAAGAACAACTTGTACATCTCCACGGGTGTTGAACCCATAAAGTGTTGGAGAATCTGTGGTCCCTCCGGATTGAACTCCCATAGCCGGAGAGGACGACGCTTGCAGGGCAGGAGACGCCTAATCAGCATAACCTGCATCAGTACGACCAGATCGATCTCCCTTGCCTGGAGGCCTCGAATCCGGCCCTGCAATAGGGGCACGTCTTTTGACGGCCCCCAGTTGAGCCCTTGGTTGACCCACGACATCAACCGTCGTGGAGGTCCCGAGCGGAATAAGGGCGGCGACTTCTGCCTGCTGCCGTTTGGAGTGGGTATATAGAACCACTCCTGCTGCCACAAGCCAAGCTCCTCTTGGAAGGAGCCCTCGGGCCACGGGGCATCAGCCCTCCTGCTAACAGCCGCCCCGCCGCACTCTGCTTGACGCCCCCCGATCATCTTCGGCTCCACATTGAAGGTCTTCAGCCACAGGCCAAAGTGGGGGGTGACGTGGAGGAAGGCTTCGCAGACGACAATAAATGCGGAAATATGGAGGATGGACTCCGGAGCCAAGTCATGGAATTCCAGCCCATAGTAGAACATGACCCCTCTCACAAAAGGATCCATCGGGAAGCCTAAACCCCGACGGAGGTGGGACACAAAGACGACGTACTCGCCGGGCTCGGGGGTGGAGATGGCCTGCCCTTCGGCGGGCAACCTGTGCGAAATCTTGTAAGACAGGTACTTGGCCTCTCGCAGCTTTAGCACGTCCTCCTCCGTGACGGAGGAGGGCATCCACCAGCCCTGAAGGTCGGAACCGGACATTGTTGAAGGTCCGAAACACTCGAATCTGGGGCTCTGGGTGTTGGAACTTGGAGCAAGGAGGAGATTCGATGGAGGATTGAAGAAAAGAAACGAGCCTTGGTCCTATTATAAAGAGGGAGAATACCAAGAGCCGTCTTCGTGACTGTTCGTGACTCGCCTTCGATAGAGGGGGCGTGGCGACGGGCGCGGTTGGGTTACCCACGTCCGTATTGATGAGAATCCCGGAATAAGGGGAACACGATCTCTGCTTCGACAAGACGTGCCAAGGAAGCCGCTTCGCTAAACGCGCTGAGGTGGTATAATAAAAAACAATTCAAGTAAAGGCTTGGTAGTCGCGTGACGTCATGCTACGTAATACCTCAGCAGATTGAGCTTGTGTACATAATATTCTCTCTACGGTGGTATGTGGAATTTATTTTGCAGAGCCGGACACTATCCTGGTGTTCACAATCTTCTATGGATCATTCAGAGGAGGAACCCGCCTTGCAATGCCGAACAATATGCGCGCCGGACTCATCGTCATTGAAGCCTGGTTCAGGGACTACTGAGGGAGTCCTGGACTAGGGGGTGTCCGGACAGCCGGACTATCATCGCCGGCCGGACTCCAAGACTACGAAGATACAAGATTGAAGACTTTGTCCCGTGTCCGGATGGGACTTTCCTTGGCGTGGAAGGCAAGCTTGGCAATACGGATATGTAGATCTCCTACCATTGTAACCGACTCTGTGTAACCCTAGCCCTCTCCGATGTCTATATAAACTGGAGGGTTTTAGTCCGTAGGACACAATAACCATTACAACAATCATACCATAGGCTAGCTTCTAGGATTTAGCCTCCTTGATCTCGTGGTAGATCCACTCTTGTACTACCCATATCATCAATATCAATCAAGCAGGAGTAGGGTTTTACCTCCATCGAGAGGGCCCGAACATGGGTAAAAACATCGTGTCCCTTGTCTCCTGTTACCATCCGCCTAGACGGACAGTTCCGGACCCCTACCTGAGATCCGCCGGTTTTGACACCGACAGTGGGCGCGGCATTAATCTGGGGAAGATAGCAGGAGCTGAAGCTGGCGCGGCAGCGTTGGCGTGAGGCGGAGCGCGGACGGTGGCAGAGAGCGACATCGTCCAGCTTCAAAGCTGAGCTCCTCGAGCTGATCTAGGGCAGGGGATAAGAACCACTCATCAAACTTGGGTTGGACCTTGTAGTTGGTACTAAACATGCGGATGTCAAGGCGTCTGGCTGGCCCAGGGTGCGATGAAAGGATCTTGGAGACTGCGGCCATGCGTTTGCAATCCCCGTCGCAGAGGCAGCTGTCGACGGTGAGGTTGAGGGGGGCGCAGCGCCAGAGGGGGCACCACCGCCAAGAGAGCAGGATGGTCCGCACGGCAGATTTGGTGGGGAGGAGGCCGATGATGACGAGTCGCATGTCGTCGGGGAGGCTGCTGATGAAGTCCAGGCTCGCCAGATGCGGTTTTGGCTCGAGCCGCCTCCGCTTGTTGGCTGCCTCGCCGTCCATCTCAACCGGCGGCGACGTCGGTGTACACGTGTGCTGGTGTGTGTTGTGTGCTGGGTGTGCGCGATTGCGTCCTTCTGTGCATGCCGCCGCGCAGTGGTGAATTGTGCGCGAATGTGTCCTTCGCGCGCAACAAGTGTGTCCTCAATGCGCCCTCAATTTACTAGCGTGCGGGGTGCTACCCCGAGTGGTTTCAACTTTGTTTACTTCACCGCGTGTCATATCACTACTATGGAAAAGCCTAGCAGCAGTGCGAGTTTTGGCCCTCTCAGTAGCGCGGGTACCGGCGCTACTAATAAGGCGCTATAGCTAACATATAGCAGTAGCGCCTGTTGACCCACGCTACTGCTACACATGAATAGCTGCAGCGCTCTTTAGAAAAGGACGCTACTGATATTATCTGCAGTGCCGTTTATAGGGAAGCGCTACTGGTAAGTCGGCGCTACTGCTAAACCCCCCCTCGCTACTACTAGTTTTATTAGTTCTTTTCCCAGCATATTTGTTTTTATTTGTTTTGCATTTGAATAGGCTTTATACAATAATCTTTAGCATATCATCCACATACAAATGTAATCATAGCATATACATACAATTAGTCTCATCAAATCATGTCATCATCATAATCATCATCCAACACAAAGTGGTCTCTCGTCATCAATCTCGAAAATAGCGATACAAGTCTCGATTACTTGCAAATACATCGTCATCCATCTAAACAATGATATACGCGAGAATAGCTATCACTTTGAGTACATGAGTTCGTATCCCTCTCTCGCATTAGCGTGAACCTAAACTAAGTATTGCGTGTCGCTCGAAAACCGAAAACCGGTACACCAGGGCCTGACACTCCGGCCACTTGTCGTATATATACTCCTGGCGTAGCACTTCTTCGCCATCTATGATCTATGCACCTGCATCGTCACATGAGTCGATGATATGCAAGATATATAGTTGAGCAACAGAAAGAGACAGACTTGGCAAAAATAGAAACAACATATCATAAGCATAAATAACAAAGTTCATCGTACCCAAAATGACCTAACTAGAGTGATTTTCGCTAGTCGAGGAGGAGGACGGTTTAATTACATCACAAATAAAGTTTCACCGTGCATAACTCAAAGTTTTGTCATAAAAGAAAGTATGGACTAAACTGACACATTGTCATATATCGACAATCACTCCATCATGTCGTGCCATCCATCCAAGTCAGGGAGATAGTCATCGAGCTTAGTGAAAGGCTTCATGTCGAGACGCTGAGAGGCTATCCATGTTCAGACGTCTTCCCGCGACATTTGTCCTTCTGCATGGAACATCCCTGTTTTTCCAACGACCTCATTCACGATGATTTGGGCAAGTTTGCGCTGGATGTTATAGAACTCAGCTCGAAGTCGATGATCCTCGATATCTCCTATGTCCTTTGCCCATTGCAGGATATGGGCATCGCCAGATCTAGGTGCCATGTGAAGGTTCTGGTGATCCCGTCGGTACTCCAGCATGTGGTGTAGGACATAGAATCCATCATTAAGAGAATCATTTGGTTGCTGGATGCAGCAGAAGTCGGTCTTATGGCTGAAGGTGGCCCTACCGCCCCTTCTCTTCATGTCTCTAACCTCTCCACCCCTTGCTTGGTAGTAAAACATAGCACTGTCGAGAACATCTTTGATGTGGGTGTAATCCTTTTTGTGAATGTTCTTCGACGAGTCCAAGTAAAGAGCGTGCGAGAATCGGGGGTAGAGGATGATGAGGACGGCGCGCCCGCCGCTGCGCAAAATAAGTACACCTCAAATTAATTAGCCTCCACCGTGCAAATCAATTATTGAAATCGAAGGAAGGATAGCAGCGCGGATGACTTACACGGGATGATAAGGCACGAGAATCGCCTCCTTGTCCTTATTGGCGAGCATGAAACTGATGATGTAATCCCTCGCGTATTCACGATGCTGTGCACAGACTCCCAAGAAGCCCTCGTGCATGTAGTACGGGTCAGCGACACAGATAAAATGTATCTGCTCAACCCCAATGATGTAGTTCATGTGCAAGGCATAAAGGCGGACAAAAGTAAAATCCAGCTTCTTCACGTGAAACATGTCGAATATGTAATTGAATCGGAGGAAGAACTTATCCGCGGGGAAGCAGTCGACGTATGACCTTTGCCACGGAACGTTAACCACGTAGAGTGGGTATCCTAGATCTTTCGAGGCGATGAGGCCTTTCTCTACCCGCAGCACATCGTCATGAAGTCTCCTTAGATCGCCGAATCTGGCCCGTAGCGCTGTTTCAGGTAGGATTGGTCGACCGGGGATATGCCATTTATCCGCATCGGGGATATCTACACGGTCCTGAAGCCGAGGCTGCTGAGGCGGCTGGATCATAGAATCAGCTTTTTTGCCTTTCCTCGCTCTCTTCCTAGGCTTCTTTACCACCGGATGGTCGTCAATAACACGTTGAGATGGTAATTCAAGCATCGACTCATGATGCTCAAACCCTGAGGAGGCGCCAGTATAGACATACTGTTTAGCGCCATCGTCATCCTCATCCTCATCCATGGCGACGTCATCAGCTACTAATGGAGCCACCTGCTTACCCCGTCCGCTATCACCCAACCCGACACCCGACGCTAATTGGGTAGGTGGGGTGTTGATGTTCATAGCTTGCTGAGGCTGCGTGCTCGTGGGTGTGCTCCCGGCTGCCTCCAGACAAAGCAGACTCTTTGGCCACAACAGGACCCACCCATTGCAACAATCACCAAGCCGCTGCGGGGTCTCGTCCTCATCCCCCACTAGTATTAGAGGAGGCAAATTCTCGTGGCCCGGTTTGACACTGGCCACGGAAACCTTGAAGACGTTCGGGGGGATCGACCGGCTGTGGAACAATCGTTCCTTCGGCTCCATTATCGTCCCATTCCCCACGTCCACCTTCTGTTTGCCGATGGTGTACAATATGGTGCACGGGGTTTCGTCGGCCTGCAAAGAAAAGCCTGCGACATGAGACATCCGAGAGGCAACGAAAACGGGAGATTATACATTTATATTGAAGGGGGCCGGTGTGGCAGATACCGTGAGGGCATCGAGCTCAGCCAAAGAGGAGGCACCACCGAGCACGTCCGGTGCGGGAGCCAGTGCGGGAGCAGGTGCGGGAGCCGGTGCGGGAGCATGTGCTGCCAAGAAGTCAGCAAGGGGAAAGTCCTCTGCATTTTTTTTTGGATTTTCCCTTGTCCAAGTGTGAACGCCCGTCACCAAGGAAGTAGATATATCTGCAATCGCCTGTTTTGCGGCAGCTACCGCTGTTGCGACTGTCTGAGATGATTTCTTCTCAACCGCAATCTCAACCTTCTTGTCGATGCTTTCTTCAGTTAACCTCCGTCTTTCCTTTTTCTCCTCCGTGGTCGCACGGTAGTACTTCTTCCACGTGGCGCCATCTCCGACACCGTGCACGCGTCCATACGACGGTCAAGTATCCACCGGTTGTTGTTTCAATATGTTCAACGCCCGGTTGGATGGAGTGTCCCACTTGGGCCTCGCCAATGCCTCAGACGGCGAGTCGCTTTTGGCCGCAATCCGGTGCTGCTCTCTCTGCAAAAGGCACAAGGATCATTTACAAATATGACTAACGTGTGCAGTCGAATTGATCAGAAACTAAAATTACCAGCAGTCTCATGAATTCCGTAATGACCGGTGTTGTCTCATAAACCTTCTTCAGTGGGTCCCAACGGTGGCGGGCCCTAAGGACGTCACGCTCCTGCGGGACGGCGAAATCCGCCAAGGGGTCTGGGATGCCCAGACTCGCGGCTTCCGCGTCCTCCTTGGCCCATTTGGACCTCTTTCCGCCGTAACCACGGCTTCCGAGGTGGTGGGTCCCAATGTTCCTCTTTTGAAGCCCCTTCATGTACTTAGACTTTTCTTTGGCAGCTTCGGCCTCGCAAGCCTCCTTGAATATTTGAAACTGCTCTTCCGTGATTTTCGGACTTTCCTTTACAATCTCGGAGTAGGGTTCCCCGTCGTTGATCTTTGCTTTCACTCGATTTTTCTAGGCGGCCAACGCGTTGCTAAACTTGGTCATGGCGTGTTTGTTTATCTTCTTCATTGCCGGGTCCTTGTCTGGATCTTCATAATCCTTCTCATTCCGGCCCGGGAACAAGAATATCTGGTGAAACTTCTTTAGGAGGGAGCTCCTCATATTTTCTATCTTCTTTAGATTCTCATCGTTGATGGTGGCCGCTGTCCGTATGATGCAGCCTATTTGATTGCCGTAGCACGCGCGCGCTTCCTCGGGCGCCTTTGGCTCAAAATTGCCGTTGTCCACCTCCGTGACCACCAGTCTAGTAGTCCTGAGTTTGTTAGGAACCCGTTGCCTCTTTGCTTTCGGTTCTACACCGGCTCCGCTCCCCGAGGCAGCACCAGTCTCAGCGCCGGTCTCAGTCTCAGCACCGGTCTGCGTGTCGGTCTTAGCACCGGTCTGCGCGTCGGTCTCAGTCCCTGATGCCACCGGTGGGCCCATCAACAACATCTGTTGATCGTCGGTAAGGCTAAAAAATTCGTCTGCCGCCCGGTAGACGTCGTCGCAATCACCAGAACCCTGTCCTTCATCGTTGCTAGCCATGTTTCCTATGATTAAATCTAGTCAATTAATTCTAGACCTAATAAAATGAATAATAACATAAAAAAGGACAATTGTTTTGCAGGAATGTTGACTCCTTCCTGGTGCGGCAAATCCCGGGCACTCGATATGTCCTAGTTTGTAGCACAGGTCATGCCGAAATTCACGGGAAATTTCGGCATGACCTTTGCTAAAAAGTGGACAAATCGAGAACCTGAAATTTGCCGGAACAGAAATGAATCAACATTCCGGCAAAACATAGGCCACTCAGCATCATTCCCTGGAAACAACAAAGCCACTTGGGCACAATCGAACAACTTCAATGAAAAGATATAACATGACCACTTCAATGAAAAATAAAATTTGCCTAAATTCTTTTCCTTGAAAAATAGTGGTCTTCTCAAAAATCAAAAACCTTTGCCAATCTACTTAACCTAGCTTGTTAATCCAACGAACCTAATTAACCTAGTTAGTTAATCTAGTTTACCTAGATAATTAACCCTAATTAAACTAGTTAGCGCAGCTAGTTCTCTGTCAAAGCCTAAAATAAATTTTTGCACTAATTAACATGGATAATTAACCTAATTAAACTAGTTAACCTGACTAGTTCTCTGTCAAAGCCCTAACTAAGTTTTTGCAATAACCTAGATAATTAACCTAATTAAACTAGTTAACCTAACTACTTCTCTGTCAATGCCCTAACTAAATGTTTGCCCTAACCTAGATAATTAACCTAATTAAACTGGCTAACTTATGCATGAGAGAGAGAGGAGGGGTGGGGGCTTACAGATGATGGCTTCGGTGGTGGCGACGGAGGCAGTGGTGGCGAGGGAGGCAGGGGCGTCTCCGGTGACAGCGAGGGAAGCAGGGGCGTCTCCGGTGACGGCGAGGAAGGTGGCGTCGACGGCGGCTCCGGTGGCGTTGACGAGGCCGCGCGGCTCCGTGGCGTTGGGGGCGGCTCCGGTGTCATCGACGGCGCACGGCTCTGGTGGCGTCGTCGGCGGCGGCGAAGTGGGGCGACGGTGAATCAGGGAGACGGCGGCGCGCGGGGTGGGTTGAGGGATTTGGGGGAGAAGTGGTGGCCGGGCCGGGGGGAAACAGTTTTTTGGCTAAGTCAAACTTAGCGGTAGCGCGTTTCGGAAAACGCGCTATAGCTAAGATAGCTATAGCGGTTTCTGCAAAACGCGCTGCTACTATAGCTATGTAAATTTCTTCCTTCTTTTAATTTCCTTTTCTGTTTCTATAGCGGGGGTCTACGACACGCGCTGCAGCTACGTTAGCTATAGCGCCTCTTACAAACAAACGGTGCTGCTATGCCTTCCTCCGATTTTTCGCTTTTTCGTTTATTTTGCTTTACATTTTATTTTTTCCTTTCTCCTTTTTCTATTTCTTTCATTTTCATTTACTTTTCTATTTGTTTTTCATCTTATGTTATTTCCGTTAGTAGTAGCGCTCTTCCGAGGAAACGCGCTGCTAATTATGCTCTAGCGGTAGCGCGTTTCTTCGAAGCCCGCTACTGCTATGCGTAGCCTAGCATTCTGCCAATGGGAATATTAGTAGTAGCGCTTTCTCGCCCACAAGCGCTACTGCTAAGTTTGTATCTGTAGCGCAGTTTTTCTTAGATCGCTACTGCTATATAGCACTAGCGCGCTTTTTTGACCCGCGCTGTTGCTAAATTCCTGTGTATAACATTTTCCCTAGTAGTGTATGGGCCTCTAGTTTACTTATTTTCACCCACTGCCACATGGGCCAGCACACGAAGATACAGAACACGAGCTGACAAGGCAGCATGTGGATTGGTTGACCGGTCAACTAAACAATATATGGAGCTATACGCTGACACAGTGAGCGTATAATCCGTCGGTATAGAGAGTTCGAGTGAGAGGGGAGGCCCGTGAGAGATAGCAGAGAGAGAGAAAGAGCTACTCCCTCCGTCCGATAATGTAGTTCCAACATTTTTTTAAGTCAAACTTTTGAAACTTTGACCAAGTTTATAAAGAAATTACTTATATCTACAATACCAAAGATAAATGATAGTATGAAGTAAGTACATGTTGTGATGAATCTAATGATCGTTCCAGATGTAAATGTTTTTTCTCCACATATACCTGGTCAAACTTTTCTGAGGTTTGACTTTTCAAAACATCCATATGCTTATGGACGTGACAGAGCCCCTAACTAGAGAGAGAGAGAGAGAGAGAGAGAGAGTGAAAAAAGTGTGTGTGCGTGTGTGAAAGAGACGTGGACAACACATGATAAAAGTAGAGAAAAAGTGTGTGTGTCTTATGCAAACATATCACACATGCATCTTCGACAACGGAGGCAAGGTGAGGAGATAGTGTGTGGTTGTTTGGAACAGAGAGAGCAAGACCCCTAGCACGTGGCCAAGAGGGGTCTGACAAACAAGGGAGAGAGGTCGAGAGAGACGTACGGAGAAAATGCAGACATGGGGAGGAGAGAGTGTATGTTTGCCATAGAGAGATCCCCTGGATATCGTGATGGGACTACATGGGTGGGAGATCGAGTGACAAGGTGTGTGCGCGATAGAAGATGCCTCGAGAGATATCGAGATAGACGTATGGATGGAAGGAGACAATACGTGTGTTCCTGATGGCTAGTAAGAGATAATCATACTTAGGAGGGGCGGGGGGGTGAGTGCTTGCGCCTATTATGGAGTGAGGGATTATGGTACATAGGGGGGTGCGTGTCACATGAGAGAGAGCAAGGGCGGAGAGTGTTGGATGGGTCTATATGTATAGCGCGAGCGAGACATGTGTATGTGTGAACCAGGGAGATATAAGGTCAGTTTGGCTTGCGTCCAGAGCATCTTTTGCCTGGCCTGGGGTTGTGGCTGGATTTCATGCACGCTTGTTTGGTTGCTACCCTGTGAAAAAGAAAGCCCGCCTGGCCTGGGTTCCCTTGCACTTTAATTAGCCTGGCTAGACTCCAGACACTGCAAGTAGCCTGGCCCAGGCGACCGATTTCGAACGCCTGGCCGTGCCTGGTCGTGTTGCCACGAGGCTAACAACAACATGGATGGATATTAGCATTAGCCCTTAAATAATTGATGTATGGATTGATTGATGGGACGTTGATGCTTTGCCTGGCCCAGGCATGAACCAAACGCTTCAGCACCACTCAAGCCTGGCCAGGCAAAAATATTTTACATCTCACGTCCACACCAGGCAGTACTGGCCATCAAGGCATGAGGGTCAGGTCATGAACCAAACTTACCAATAAAGTTTGAGAGAGATTGAGGAGCCCCGATAAGGCTGAGTGGTGCGTCAGATAGCTGAGAGGGGGAAAGAAATATTCCATCCGCTCGATAATGCAATGCATGTAAATTTTTTAGAAGTCAAACTTTGGAAACTTTGATCAGGTTTACGCAAATGTTATTTATATCTACAATACCAAAGATACATCATACAAAACTACATCTCATGGTGAATCTAATGGTATATGTTTGTCGTACTAGATGTAATTGTCTTTCTCCACGTACATGGTCAAACTTTGTGATGTTTGACTTTTCAATAAATCTATATGCTATGGACCGAGGAGAGTGCCTAAGTTGAGACGGATCAAGTGCGTGTGAAGGAGAATGAGTAAGTGTGCAAAAATATTATGTGTGTGAAAGAGAAAGTGACAACAAACGATAAATTAGAGAGAGTGTGTGTTTTTTCGTTTCTTATGCAAACATATCAATCATGCAGCTCCAAGATGGAAAAGCGAGGCGAGGAGATACACAAAGATAGCTAGTGTGTGATTGTTTGCAACGGAGAGAGACACCCCTGTAGCACATGTCCAATAGAGGTCTAGCCAACAAGGAACAAAGGTCGAGAGGGACACATGATGGCATGGACGCATGGGGAGGGAGAGAGGGTGTGTTTGTGATAGAGAGATCCCCTCGAGATCGTGAGGGGACTATATGGGTGAGAGATCGAGGGAGTGCGTGCGCGATAGAAAGATGCCCCGAGAGAAATCGAGATAGACCATGCACATGTTTGTGATGGAGGCTAAGATTAGCTAGTCATATACATATAGGGGGGACTGCGTGTGCCTACAACTGAGTGAGAGACCATCATACTTGGCTAGCTAGGCATGAGATTGTGTGCGTGTGCGTGTGAGATGGAGAGAGAACGAGGGAGAGAGATAGAGGTTTAGATGCGCCTATCGAGTGCGAGTGAGATATGCATGTGTATGTGTGACCCAAGTGGATCGAGAGTTTGAGAGAGGGGAGGAAGAGCTCCGAGATGACAAAGTGGTGCGTGAGAGAGTTACGGGCAAAGAGCCAAGGAATTTGTGTGCGTACGATGAGTGCACCCAAGATATCTAGCTTGGACTAGCTAGAGTATCATACATAGTGTGCGAGAGAGACCTATAGATGGTGTATATATGCATGCGAACTAGAAAGACCCCCCCCCCCCACACACACACACACAAAGAGAGAGAGAGAGAGAGAGAGAGAGAGAGAGATGGAGAGAAAGGGAGAGGGACCAACAAGGTTTTTGTGTGGGATGCGTGCAATAGAATTGAAGATTGTTGGAGAGAGAGAGAGAGAGAGAGAGAGAACAGGAGTCCGGGAGAGGGGGAGGTCGCGTTTTATGCATCAAAGACTGATATAAACCATGTTTCGATTTAAACTTGAATTCAAATATTTAAATTGGAGAATATGTTGTCTGCAATCCACACATGAACGGATGTATGCGTATATCAAACAAGTTCATTAATTTGACTTTCAACATGCTCATGGAGTACTATCATACTGTACAACATGCTACTCGATTGAGGTGTTCAATTTTGGATTTAGTTCATTATTTTGACCTATTGAACGAGCTATTTCATTGAATCGAGATATTTCATTTCGGGTTTGATTCGCATTTTTGTGTGGGTCAACTATTTGTCATATAGTAAATCGCTAGCAACGAGCATGTAAAAACACATTACTCCCGAGCATCATCTCTCCATCTAAAAAAGAAGTGGCAAGCTAATATTTCAAAATTTGATTCGAATCGACTTGGTAAGGTAGACGTGGATGCTCGTTCTCCCAAAATTTGAACGAACCGTTAAACATCCTCTCTGCTCGGTGGAATTCACCCGAGAAAATAAATGGGAGACGCGAAATTACCGTCCTATGTGGGACACGCATCAATTGGCCCGTTGTACATCGAGGGTAGGTTCGCAACTTCATCCAAGCGCGCCTTCTCCTCGGCCGAAATGACATGTGCCGAATAATTCATAAACCATGGTCGGCAAAACATGCTCTCCTCGCCCGAAATATCTCGCGCCCACTATTTCAAAACACGCTCTCCTCGCCTGAAATCGCTCGCGCCCACTATAGTTCAAAACACGCCCTCCTCGCCCGAAATCGCTCCCGACCACTATTTAGGGAGAAGCAATGTTACTCTACTATCCCCGACCCTCAGTACACAGACCCAAGCCGAGAAGCCTATAGGCAAGGGTAGAACTGTAACTCCCCCTCACATTTCAGACAAATGCGTCTGTAAGACATGGTTCCACTCCCCACACAATCCCCCCCCCCCTGCGCCCGCCCCCATTCATACCTCGTGGGCGCCAAATCACCTTCTCCCGGGAAGCTCCCTTCTCCCGAGCCGCGAAACCTCAGCCCCACCTCCATGGCTCCCCCCACCGCACCAATTTCACAACTGCCCTCCTCCCTAATGCCGGAGACGTTGTCCATTCGCCGTCGTGCACTGGGCCGTGTGCCTCTTACTCCGTGCTGCTGGTGCTGCCTCGACGACGGCCGCGTGAACCGTACCGGAGCCGATTCACCCCCGCCGTTGTTCACGGCACCGGAGCGGCTCCAATTTCGGATCCGTCCAGAGTCCTGGCGCTGCATCCCCGTAGCCGTCGACCGTCGTGACATCGCTCTTTCCCTGCCGCCGATCGCCACCACAACTGCGCCGGCCTTACCGACTCGGCAGTTGGACCTGCCTACTTCACCATGCCGCTAGATAGGTCACACCCTCATCTTAAATCACTTTATTTAGGCGTCAGTTGTCTAAATTTTTATTCTGGGCCAATCGATTCCCAATGGGAAGTAGCACCCCTCGAGGCGGCAGAGCTCCTAGGCTGCCGGTTTGCTGGTGTCTAACGTAAGGGTGCAGGGCCGCAAGTTCACCGCGGAAGCAGCGCTTAGATGTCTATCTTTTAGAGTTGTGTGGGTTGAAGGTACTGCCGCCGCCGGATCTGGATGACGGGGAGTCTTTGTTGATTGGCCCGGGGGCGGCGCAACCACGGTAGTGCGGTGGGGCGGGGAGCGGGGTTTTGGCCGGGGCCACGGACGGCGGAGGCAGGCTGCTCTGTCATTGGTCGCTGGCTCTTCGGGGAAGATTCCGAACAGTGTCAGCCGGGAGGCACAAGGCGGCCATCAAGCCATCCGGCGTGGATCGGACAGTACCGAAATAAAATAAAATCGTGTGACCCCAATTTAGTCTTCAGTCAATAGACATGTGACCGCTCTCGTACCTTGTTGTTGATCTCTTAGTGGATTCTTCAGATCAAAGAGATATGTTGTTCTTAACATTATGTGTTATCTGCATCTTCAGAGACACCGTCTTCTGACTCACCGCAGCTGCTCCAACAAGGGAAGCATACACCAGAAGGGAGCTATAGTCCCCAGTCAACAGTTCCCTGCATCGAATGCGCGTGCCCGACATGGACAGCCACAACAACTCAGGACCATCGACAAGTCAGCACATGATGCTCACTCCTATGGATGGCAGCCAGATAGGTTGTACCCTCATCTTACTTGTGTGGAACATTTATGGCTTTGTTATTCATCTAAGCATGGAAAATAGATCATCACATTTCACTGTATATTCATGTTGATCTCTTACGGGTCTTGTTCAGGAGTTAACGATGTTCCATAGTTCAGCTAAGATACTTGTTCTTTAGGTAACGATGTTCCATAGTTATCATCCATCAGCCAATGCTATACCACAGGCTGGTGATTATAGTATTATACCACTTCTAGTATTACCTATGTTGTTCTTTAATACTTTTGTGTGCCATCTAGTTAATCTTGAGTACAAACGATACATATTCTGTAGCTTTCATCTGTGTTCTCCCTTTAGTTTATGAGACCTGTTGCTGCTAGTTAACCCTAGTCCTACTATTTATGTCGTCTCCTACAGACACTCATTACATAAATCTAACTACTAGTTGTCTTCCATGCATGTCAGATATAATTTCACACACTGATATATCCACAAGAACCTCATGGAGCAATGTAAAGGCCAATAAACTTGATGTCAATGATACCCAATATGATGGAACATGTAAAGGCAGTTCTTCAGAAGACTTGCAGAAAGGTGATGAATCCTCTTCACCCCACAAGGTCCTTGCTCTAACTTGGCATGTGATATGGGTACAACATGCATATAGTGTCCTGGAGTGTATCTACTCTGTTGCAATGCCATGTGCTTAGCATGCTGATCATGCATGTAAATATGTCATGCCTTCCTGTTTTTCAGTATCTATTCCATTCATGATAACACGTTTTCCAGTTCAAGTACTGTCATTCTACTCTATCGCAATGCCATCTGCTTAATTTGGACATCATGCTTCTGAATATCTTATGCATTGTTATTCATCAGTATGTACTTCATCTGTCTACCATACCATGTTTTTTACATTGAAGTGTTGTTCTAGTGCTTTGTTGCAATGCCATCTTAGTTTCCCAATCATACACGTGTATGTTGCCTTAGTTATTTATGTACGTATTCCGCTAGCATACAGTTTTACATTCAACTAGTGTTTTTTTGCTGTGTTGTCCTGTCGTATCCCTAGCTCTTACACCATACTCCCTCCATCTGGATTACATGTTGCCGAAATGGATAAAAAAGGATGTATCTAGAACTGAAATACGCCTAGACCCATCCATTTTTTCCGGATGGAGGGAATACATGTCAATATGTCATGCCTTTCTATTCTTCAGTACCTATTCCATCTCTCTGTTGTTGCATGTTTTATAATTAAAGCACCATTCTTCTATACAAGGCATGCAAGGGGAAGACGACTATGTTAGAATCTGAAGGGTTACAAACAAGGCCTTTGCAAAAGATCCAAACGCCAGGAGATAATAAACCAACTCCAGTTTTTATAGATACTGCTCCAGCACAGAGAAACCCAACTCCTATTGATAATAAGCAGATTCCAGTGGCCAAAGAACTAGTCCGCTCCAGTCCAGCAAAAATATGTCAACTCCATTCTAAGAAGTGTGTGCGTATCTTGCATCATGAAATTTTATAGCATGCTGATCATATTTTCTACATGTTTCTTACCCATCTCTCTTTTAGAAAATAAGCTTAAGAGATAGAAGAATTTCTGCAATGGTATCATTTATGAGGAAAGATTTTTGCAAAAATTCTCTGTGATCCAATGTAGATGTAAGTACCTTTTGTATATCACTATATTTTTACATCAGCATGTATTTTGTTAATCGGCATGAATCCAACCTTTATCTGATCTAAATTTAGTTGTAGCAAAATGTATGATTAAAGGCCACAATGTTGATTTTTGAAAGGAAAACTGCTTGGTTGTTTTGCATCCTGAGCTGCATGAGTGTACTATCTCATATCAGTGGGTTTGAATACTTTGGTTCTGCAGTGGGTTTTTCAGCGTTTTTTTACTGTGTTGTCCTGTCGTATCCCTAGCTCTTACATCATACTCCCTCCATCCGGATTACATGTCGCAGCAATGGATAAAACTGGATGTATCTAGAACTGAAATACGCCTAGAACCATCCATTTTTTCCGGATGGATGGAATACAGGTCAATATGTCATGCCTTTCTATTCTTCAGTACCTATTCCATCTCTCTACTGTCGCATGTTTTATAATTAAAGCACCATTCTTCTATACAAGGCATGCAAGGGGAAGACGACTATGTTAGAATCTGAAGGGTTACAAACAAGGCCTTTGCAAAAGATCCAAACGCCAGGAGATAATAAACCAACTCCAGTTTTTATAGATACTGTTCCAACACAGAGAAACCCAACTCCCACTGATAATAAGCAGATTCCAGTGGCCAAAGAACTAGTCAGCTCCAGTCCAGCAAAAGAATGTCAACTCCATTCTAAGAAGCGTGTGCGTATCCTCGCATCATGAAATTTTATAGCATTCTGATCATATTTTCTACATGTTTCTTACCCATCTCTCTTTTAGAAAATAAGGTTAAACGATAGAAGACTTCCTCCATTGGGATCGTATTCGAGGAAAATATCTTGCGGGAATTCTCTGTGTCCAATGCTGATGTAAGTACCTGTTGTATATCACTATATTTTTACATTAGCATGTATTTTGTTAATCGGCGTGAATCTAACCTTTATTTGATTTAAAATTAGTTGTAGCAAAATGTTAAAGGCGCCAATGTTGATTTTTGTAAGGAAAACTGCCTGGTAGTTCTGCATACTGAGCTGCATGAATGTACTATCTCATATCACGCACATTACTGAATTGTAGTGCTTCTCTGGTTGCCCATTCATTCATTGTGTCAATGTTGCTTTCGTATTACCTTACTTGGATGATGATAACTGTGCCATATTGTGTTAATTTGGTGTAGGCTAGTTGCCCAAACATTCATTGTGTCAATGTTGCTTTCCTATTATCTGACTTGGCCAATGATAGCAATGCTAGTGTGTTAATTTTGTGCAGGCTGCTAAAGATAAGAAGACAAACTTTGAAAACAGCAAGGCAACCCCATTGTTTCTTTCCAGTAAATCTAGGCCAGGTAATATGGCAATAACTCATGATTAATCTGTTTGGTTCCCGTCCTAATTTATGTTATGATGCAGTGGTCGAGACACTCTCCACTATCAATAATACAAGCCTGCCAAAATCGCCATCTGAATCTGTTCAGTATCCTCTATCTCGAATGCAACGGAATAAATGTATGTTTGTGAACCAATTAATGGCTGAAGAAATGATGGAAATGGTGGATGAATCAGAGGTGCAGAGTCGTGCGACACAACAACTGATCAATGTTTTCAGAGACAGTGTAGCAAAGCAGCAAGAACTTTCCCACATGCTTATGGGCGTCATCTGTGCTGAGGTTGCAGATTGTGATGTTGTAGATGGTTAGGTTCTGCTCATTTATTTGCACTGGCATCAATCTTTGATTGCCCAGTGGATGTAATTTCCTGTAATATATGTTGGATGTGCAACGTTATTCCCTGTATGTCGTACCTTTGCTTGATCGGTTTTGGTCCTCTGCATAATTGCTCGTCGTAATGGGCTCAAATTATCTAATTTGGCCTAAAGACATGTACAAACTTTAGACTTAATGGGCCGTTACTAGGCCGAAAGTTAATGGTCGGCCCTCTTACCTCCCGGGTCGTTAACAGGCCGACATCGAAGCGGGCAACAGATGGGTCCAATTTATTTCACGGGCCGTTAACAGGCTGTTACTAAGTTTGGGCTACATATGGCCCAACTATACTGTAGGCCTTTAGCAGGCCGAAAGAGACAGCGGGCTTCTACTGGACCATGAAGAGCATGGGCCGCTAAGAGGCCGAAAGTCAAGTCGTATTGTAAATGGCCCAACTGTGTTGTGGGCCTTTAGCAGGCCGAAAGAGAAACCGAGCTGGTATTGGACCATGAAGGGCATGGGTCGTTAAAAGTCCAAAACTAAGGTCCAACTACAAATGGCCCAACTCATTTATGGTCCGTTAACAGGCTGAAAGGCACACAGGGCCGAGAATTGGCCCAACACTTAAATGGGTCGCTAAAAGGCCAAAACTCAGGTCCGACTACAAACGGCCCAACCGATTTTATGGGCCGTTAACAGGCTGAAAGTGACACCGGGCCGGAAATTGGCCCAACACTTAAATGGGCCGCTAAAAGGCCGAAACTCAGGACCGACTACAAATGGCCCATCAGATTTATGGGCCGTCAACAGGCTGAAAGACACACGAGGCCGGAAATTAGCCCAACATTTAAATGGGTCGCTAAAAGGCCAAAAGATGTACATCCTGAAAATTGGCCCATCCATTGAATGGGCCGTTAACAGGCCGAAATCTCATCGGGCCTATATTGAGCCCAAATCTATAGCGGGCTGCTAACGGGCTCGAACTGACGATGGGCTGCAATGGTGTCAATCTTTAACGGGCCGTTGACGGGACGAATTGGCACATCTCATATGGGCCGTGGGCTTAAATGGACCTGACACAAGTAGGCCTTATATGGGTCGGCCTGCTAATTTTTACTGGGCTGGCCTTTTTCACCGGAATGGGCCACTGTTGGGTCGTGCCACGTGTCGACCTATCATAGGCGCCTCCTATCCAATGAGTGGATGACATCTGTCCCAACGGTGAGGCAACACGTGTTTCCTGCGGCCAATGATGATTTTACACGTGGAAAATCCCCATTGGTCTGGGCTGTTAACGGGTTATCGGATCCAAAATCGGACCCTATAGCTTAAAGGCGTTCCGTTATGGTGGATGCCACGTGTCGGTCACCCTTGACGAAAGCACTTCTGTGACGCGCAATTTATCGTCATGGAAGTTGACACTTCTGTGATGATAATTTTGGTAATGTCAAGGAACACTTCTACGACAACACATGTATGACTATCTTGATTCTGTCATAAAATCGTCATGGATGTACATGCATGACAAAAAACACGACCTACTATGACAAACACGTATCATCACGGAAGTGTATTTTTTTGTAGTGTATTGTTGATGCCACTTCTACTATGCATGATACTTATGATGAAACTACTTCTATGCTTGATACTACTATGCCATTAGGTGAATATCTTGATGAACAACTTGCTAGGGTTTGAGAGAATGAAATTCTTGAAACTGATATTATTGAAGATAGTGATGATGAAGGTTCTCCCCCTAAATATGAATTGCCTGTTGTTCCTGAGGGTTATGTTATGGATGAAGAAACTGCTAGAGATTTTCTTGCTTGCAATGATAGATCTAATCATAAGAAGTTATTAGCTAAACTGAAACAGAAATCTCTGAATGCTAGAATGAAATATGACCTTGCTTTTGCTACTTCACCTATCTTTGTTACTGATAAGGATTATGATTTCTCTATCGATCCTGAGATAATTACTTTGGTTGAATCTGATCCTTTTTATGGCTATGAATCTGAAACCGTTGTGGCACATCTTACTAAATTGAATGATATAGCCATCCTGTTCACTAATGATGAGAAATCTCGCTACTATTATATCCTTAAGATATTTCCGTTCTCATTAAAGGGTGATGCTAAAACTTGGTTTAATTCTCTTGATCCTGGTTGTGTGCGTAGTCCGCAGGATATGATTTATTACTTCTCTGCTAAATATTTCCCTGCTCATAAGAAATAAGCTGCCTTGAGGGACTATATAATTTTGTGCAAATTGAAGAAGAGAGTCTCCCACAAGCCTAAGGGAGGCTTCTTCGGTTACTTAATGCTTTGCCTGATCATCCTCTTAAGAAAAATGAAATACTTGATATCTTTTATAATGGACTAACTGATGCTTCCAAGGACTACTTGGATAGTGGTGCTGGTTGTGTTTTCAGGGAAAGAACAGTCGATCAAGCTGAATTGCTATTGAATAATATGTTGACTGCTGAAAATAATTGGACACAGAATAATATGTTGACTACTGAAAATAATTGGACACTTCCTGAGCCAATTGAGCCAACTCCTGAGCCAACTCCTAAACCAACTCTGAATAAGAGGGGTGTTCTATTTCTCAGTCTTAAAGATATGCAAGACGCAAAGAAATCTATGAAATAAAAAGGTACTAAAGCTGAAGATGTTAAGACTTTACCTCTTGTTGAAGAAATACATGGCCTTAATATACCACCTATTGAAGAAACACATGGTCTTGATAACCCGACATAGGTAGTAAAGGTAAATTCTCTCTATAGATATGATAAAGTTGAAATCCCGTCTACTAAGTTTGCTAGCCAATGCTTGGATGAATTTGATGACTTTATGGCTAGACAAGAAAACTTTAATGCTTATATTGGTAGACAATTAAAGACTAATGCATACATGATTGGACACTTGAGCGATTATATGGCTAGAGTTAAAGGTGAACTTAAACTCATTAATCAATATGCTTCTATGGTTACCACTCAAGCACTTAAAGCTCAAAGTGATTTGCTCGATGGATTAAATAATAAACATGATTTTGCTGTTAGAGTGGCTACTAGAACGGGTAAAATGACTGAGGAACCTTTGTATTCTGAAGGCCACCCTATGAGAATTGAGCAAGATTCTCAGAGAAATAATTTAGATGCACCTAGTCCCTCTAAAAAGAAGAAAAAGAAAAATGATAGGACTTTGCATGCTTCTAGTGAACCTGTTGTAGACACACCTGAGAATCCCAATGATATTTCTATTTCTGATGCTGAAACACAATCTGGTGATGAACATGAAGCTAGTGATAATGTTAATGATAATGTTCATGTCGATGCTCAACCTAGCAATAATAATGATGTAGATATTGAACCTGCTGTTGATCCTGATATTCCACAATCAAAGAATCAATGTTATGATAAGAGAGACTTTGTTGCTAGGAAGCATGGTAAAGAAAGAGAACCATGGGTTCAGAAACCCATGCCTTTTCCTCCTAAGCCATCTAAGAAAAAGGATGATGAGGATTTTGAGCGCTTTGCTGAAATGATTAGACCTATCTTTTTGCGTATGGGTTTGACTGATATGCTTAAAGTAAATCCTTATGCTAAGTACATGAAAGATATTATTACAAATAAAAGGAAGATACCTGAAGCTGAAATTTCCACCATGCTTGCTAATTATACTTTTAAGGGTGGAATACCTAAGAAACTTGGAGATCCAGGAGTACCAATTATACCATGCTCCATTAAAAGAAGCTATGTTAAAACTGCTTTATGTGATCTTGGAGCCGGTGTTAGTGTTATGCCTCTCTCTTTATATCGTAGACTTGAATTGAATAAGTTGACACCTACTGAAATATCTTTGCAAATGGCTAATAAATCAACTGCTATACATGTCGGTATTTGTGAGGATGTGCCTATTGTGGTTGCAAACATTACTATCTTAATGGACTTTGTTATTCTTGATAGTCCCGAGGACGATAGTATGTCTATTATCCTTGGTAGACTCTTTTTGAACACTGCAGGGGCTGTTATTGATTGCAACAAAGGCAATGTCACTTTTCATGTTAATGGTAATGAGCATACGGTACACTTTCCGAGGAAACAACCTCAAGTTCACAGTATCAATTCTATTGGAAAAATTCCAACTATTATCATTAGAGGTTTTGAATTTCCTCTTCCTACTGTCAAGAAGAAATATGATATCCTTATTATTGGGGATGTACATATCCCAGTTGAGGTAACCTACTGTTATTCGAAATTTCTCCGGTTCCATGTTATTCGGAATGAGTTTGTTAACCAGACTTGATCAACCTTGTTAGTGGATTCATTTTTGATGAGCATGAGATGGATGAAGTTAGAAGGCACAACCTTATGTACCCTCTTTTTACTTTCTGTTACTTAGTTTAAATAAAGCAAAAATAGTATTTTCTGTCTGTTTTCTGAATTATCCATGCAAAAAACCCGAAAATAAAAGTTCTCCAAATGCCCTGCAAATTTAATATTATTTTTTCTGGAATATTTGAGAATATCTGGTACTAAGAACACAACAGGGGGGAGCTGGCACATGGCCACGAGGGTCCAGGGCGCTCCCACCCCTATAGGGCGCACCCCCTGCCTCATGGGCCCACGGTGCCCCCCTCCACTTATTCCTGCACCCACACACTTCTTCTTCCTCCCAAAAAAATTACTATCCAGCTCAAGCACGAGTTCTAGCTCACATTGCTGCCATTTTTTATCTCCTTGCTCAAAGCTCCATTCACAAAATTGCTTTGGGGGATTGTTCTTTGGTATGTGACTCCTCCAATGGTCCAATTAGTTTTTGTTCTAGTGCTTTATTCATTGCAAATTTTTGCTGCCTAGGTGACCCTGTTCTTGAGCTTGCATGTCAAATTTATATGGTCCCAAGTAATTCTAATGCATGATATAGTCTCTAGGCACTTGTGGGAGTAGTTGCTATCAATTTTATTGAGTTTGATTCACTTTTATTTTGAATTACTAAAAAATTCAGAAATTTTTCAGAGGAAGAATTATGTCCAGGATACCAAGGTGGTTCTTCAAGGAAGAAAGGACCCAGGCTCGCAATACGTGAGCAGGACGACGAACCACCGAGCGAAGCTGACGTGCGGCCTTGTGAATGGCCGTCAGAGGAGTTCATGGTCAAAGCAGGCATCAAGGATGAATTTGATGCATATGTGCGTAATGCTAATCTTGAGGACTTCATGCAAGATAAGTGTCCCCAATACTACCATTTGACCGATTCATTCGTGAGAAGGTTTAAATTTACATCTTAGCGTAATTCTCAAAATGTCATGTTTGATATCTATGATAAATCATATACCATGGACTTAGAAGATTTACTACTGCATGTAAACTCCTGCAATGGGGAAGTGTTAATGAACCTCGTAAATCTGAATATAAAGACTTTCTTGCTTGTATCACTGTGGGAGAATCTAG
This sequence comes from Triticum timopheevii, assembly GCA_963921465.1. Lineage (NCBI taxonomy): Eukaryota > Viridiplantae > Streptophyta > Magnoliopsida > Poales > Poaceae > Triticum > Triticum timopheevii. Next base: position 646,150,679 of record OY997266.1, on the reverse strand, counting down.
AGAAATAGCACAAGCTACCATAGGGAGCATTCATTTTCCCGCTATACATTATTTTGCTCTTTTCATTGGTAGATGCATTAACGGTAAAGATGAAGCATGTCACATGTGTGTTCCTGATCTTTGTGTTCTCAAGGGTGCTGTATTAGGTGATAAACAATACAACTTGGGGGCAATTGTTGCATGTAGGTTGCATAATAATGGTTTAGTTGGAGATTTGTTTGGAGGGATTTATGCGACCCGTGTGGCTAATTATCTTGGTATACTCATACATGAAAATGATAGGGAGTTGCCTCCTGCTTATTTTGATTATAATGCCATGGTTAATCATCATTTTCTTGAGAGGAACGAACATATCCTCCAGTATCGACTAATCTTTGACAGACGTCGCACTGTCCATATTACTCTCCCCGCTCCTGCCTTATTTGATTATCAGGCAAAAGGAAGATATGTTATCACCGGGGAGGAGGCGAACGAGTACGAGAGGAGGACGGAGGCAGCTCGCCGCCATGCTACAGCTCGTGATGCAATGGTGCTGCATCTCAGTACAATCCCAGTTACAACTTCGGATATCAGCCAGGCTACCCATGGCCATAGACCAACTTAGGCCAAAAGCCTAAGCTTGGGGGAGTACGTATTTCTCACCGACATTACATTCATGTTCACACACTCATTCTAGTTGTCGGTGCTCATACTTTTTCATTGTACTATCCATGCTAGTTTATTTTCTTTTCTTGCTTTCTGCTTGTGTGTTTGAATAACCTTAAGAAAAACCAAAAAAATTAGCTAGTTTACTTCCCATGCCTGTAGTAGTAGTAATTAAAAGGAAAAACCAAAAAGATTTCCCGTTCTTCTTTTGCTTATTGGGAGCTTTCCCGTGTAAATAGTTTTATTTCTTTTATTTCCTTTGGAGGTCAAGAGGAGAAGACCATGATGAAAATGTTTAGTGGCTCTCATATGCATGATTGTTGGTTTAACCAAGAGCCCATATTACCTTGTCTTCTCCCTTGAGTTGAATGCTTGCAGATACCAGCTTAGTCCAATGCACATGCACTATTATTATTATCCACACCGTTCGGTCGTGCAAGTGAAAGGCAACACAATATATGATGGACTGATTGAGATGAGAGAACCTGGTATGAACTCGACCTCTTTTGTTTTTGTAAATATGATTAGTACATCGTTCCTGATTCTGTCTATTATGAATAAACATGTTTGCAATGACAATTAGAGATTATAGTTGCTTATGCCATGCTTAATTAGCTAGGAGCTTATAATGGTTAACCTTGCATGCCAACATGCTATTAAAATGGTTGTGATGTGGTATGATAGGGTGGTATCCTCCTTTGAATGATTCGAGTGACTTGACTTGGCACATGTTCACACATGTAGTTGAAACAAAATCAACATAGCCTTCACGATATTTATGTTCATGGTGGATTATATCCTACTCATGCTTGCACTCGGTGTTGATTAATTTTAATGCATGCTCATGACTGTTGTCGCTCTCTAAGTTGGTCGCTTCCCAGTCTCTTTCTAGCCTTCACCTGTACTAAGCGGGAATACTGCTTGTGCATCCAACTCCATAAACCCCAAAGTTATTCCATATGAGTCCACCATACCTTCCTATATGCGGTATCTACCTACCGTTCCAAGTAAATTTGTATGTGCCAAACTCCAAACCTTCAAATGAAATTCTGTTTTGTATGCTCGAACAGCTCATGTATCAACTAGGGTTGTCTGTATCTTCCATGTTAGGCAGGTTATTCTCAAGAGGACTGGACTCCTCTCCTCATTCACGAGAAAATGGCTGGTCACCGGGATGCCCAGTCCCATGCTCAAATCAAATCAAAATAATTGCAAACAAAACTCCCCCAAGATTGTTGTTAGTTGGAGGCACCCATTGTTTCGGGCAAGCCATGGATTGATGCTTGTTGGTGGTGGGGGAGTATAAACTTTACCATTGTGTTTGAAAACCGCCTATAATGTGTGTAGCATAGAAGATATCGAGATCTCTTAGTTGTTATGTTGACAGTGAAAGTATACCGCTCAAAATATTATTCATCTCTATTTCAAAATCGAGCTCTGGCACCTCTACAAATCCCTGCTTCCCTCTGCGAAGGGCCTATCTATTTACTTTTATATTGAGTCATCACCCTCTTATTAAAAAGCACCCGCTGGAGAGCACCGCTGTCATTTGCATGCATTACTATTAGTTTATATTGGGTATGACTATGACTGGATCTCTTTTACCATGAATTACAATGTTTAGTCAGTCCTTGATCTTCAAAGGTGTTCTGCATTTATGTTTTGCGGTCTCAGAAAGTGCTAGCAAGATACCATCTTGTTATATCATATTATGATTGTTTTAAGAAAGTGTTGTCATCCGAGATTTATTATTATTGCTCGCTAGTTGATTATGCCATTGACATGAGTAAACATCTAATATTTACTAATTGGAGGCATCATACGAGACACCACGTTAATCCTTACAGTAAATCGTTATTTACCGTTGGATCAAAAAATGAACAGTTGAGATGACTCCTATTACGGTAATCATTCCACCAGGAGTCCTTGCACGGTAATCAACCTCACCACGAGTCCAGAGCACGATCATTATCAATCTATCCCGATTTCTCTGGCTCTAGGCTCGAGCATCCTCCTCTACCTCCTTTTTCTACCACGATCTAACATGAGTTTTGGTTTGATTAAACCCCAGAGATCGATCAAGTGGACTTCATATCAGGCGGGATGTGTCCCTGTGTTCAGGTCAACCAAGCTAGCATTCTCACAGATGATCTGCCTACAAGCATGGTGCAAGATCAGGCTGGGAAGAAATCAAGCTAACTTGCATCATCATGGTGCCGCGGACGGCGTTCCGCGAAAATTATGCGGACAGGTACGACTCGACGTGCAGCATGGCGGAAAACTGGAACCTAGGAGATTGTTGTCGCATGCTAGAGGAAGGAAGCATGAGTTGCTGCGCGTAGCGGCCCTAGGGCACACCAGGAGTCTGGCGATCCAACATCACTGCAAGAGATACACCACGGTGTACTTGCGAGTCGTGGGTGACAAGCCAACAAGGGGCCGCCCTACAAGGCTAGGGTTAAGTGCGCAGGTGACAGACTACAAGATCTGGGTGGACGGACTTCAAGATCTGGGTTTTCTCCAGCTTTTCCTGTCGAGATATCGGCTGCAGGAGGTAGACGTACAAGACGGCAGCAAGCTGATCTGGCTACAACAGACAAGTAGTACGTACTTCCTCCTTGACTGTTGCTACGATTTGATGCCTTTTTGCCGGACAAACATAGCAACTGCATCCCATAATCGATCTCTGTTGATGGAGTTGAAAGTTTGACACTCACAACAGATACACCCTCCTTCTCAATAGATGTACAGATTTATCTCACGTTCGGTTCATGGTGTCCCCTACATGAAAGTTCTATGGACAATGCAAATCGACATGGAACAACATACGATTCAGTCAAGCATCTCGGTGATTTGTTCCTTAATTTCTAACCTGTGAATCTCCACAGCTTGAAACTTTAAACACTAGAATCTAAATTCTCTTTTTATGCGATAAATTCCAAGAATTGCCGATGCAGCATGGACAAGTGTATCAATTATAGCTTGAAGGAGATAGGATGTCTTCAGTCGACGGGCAACCAAGACAGACTTCTCCCATCTATCCTTTCGTCATCCTCCAATCCTAAGCATTACAGTGTGGAGGAGAAGATGTATTGGGCAGCCACACTCGATGAAGCTGAAGGTAGCAGATCGGCAGGCCATGAGACACCATCTATTTTTACCATGTAGGAAGGCGGATAAACGAACTCTATTTATTTAATTAGATTACTCTTCTGTGCAAGAAAGCTATTCAGTTGTGTATGCCAGGTTCAGATTTTAGAACTAGGTACGTCAAGTAGCACATCAGCAGTCAGAACATAATTGAACATGTACAATTTAATTCTTTTGATTTGGTTGATATATGTGTAGGCATACATACGAGGGATGCATCATCATGATCTCTGTGATCGGACAATGTACGACTATAGCATGTCTATGTGCACGTACATATTTGTTGCTTAATTAGTAGCTCTTGGTAGACCTGTATCTCATACGAGAACTGCCCTATGTTCAGTTATTTATTTTTTGTACTGAAAAAAGTTGAACAGGTCTTAAATTCCCGTGAATGATTTCAATCAGAATTAGTTAGTACAGTTTCTAGCAAGAGCTACGTGTATATGTGATAAGCTTAAAGTGCAACAAAGTAATATATGGAGCCTAGAAGCATTTGTCTCTGATGATTTGGCTGTCATACCTAGAGCAAGAGTTGAGGTTAGTGATCCTTCGATAGGATATGTGTGTTTACAGTTTCATGACAGGGTCTTAGTTAGAAGAATTTTGTCTCATGCTTTTATCTAACTTATCTGTTTTTCTCTGTAAATTGTAGACCTCCAGCTCAATTCATGATCTCTTCATATCTTTTTTTATAACTTTCCAAACACGTTATTCTTACAAGAATCATATACAAGCAGTGGTGATTATGATTAGTTCTTTCTTCCTACAAGATATAAGCAGCTCCATGTTTCTGCGGGCACATTGATAAAAATATATCGTAGTTTTTTGTATTATAACGTGTCTTGCATCACTTAATTGTACATTCTGCTCAACATGGTCTACAATTTCATATTTTTGTGTAAAGAACTTTATCTTTTCTATTTTTTCCACTCAATGCATGTTTAGTCTACTAAATGCTACATGTGTTCAGGATTAAACTTTATATGTGTTAATGAGAAGTAACGAAGGTTTGTACAATGCAAAGTAGTAACACTATGGAAGTTGCGAGAGTAGGTGCAAGCATGGTATATCGTGGTGCATGAATGCTTAAAGCATATTGTTATATGCTTCATCTCTTTGAATACGTGCTTCCTTACTTTTTGACGTACTAACTGAGATATGTTAATATCTTCCATTATTTGTTCATATTCGACTTATACAACCCTGGATGATAGCTTCGACTTAAAATTAATAACCTAATATTGTTGTGAGACACATATTTTACAGCCAGAATGAAAGGATGGAATTTTGGAACAAACCTTTTGAACTGTTTAGTGCATTAAGTTTACTTTGTACAAAACAACCAAGTTTAATCTGTGCATTAAGTTTAGTTTTTGCAAATTTTCACAAGTGGTCAGCTTCTTACCACTAATTGAAATCAAATAATTATTTTAATGTTAAGTTAATTGTAGGTTATATAGTTAAGTAGTTTTCTATAGATTTTCTTATAAAAAATCCTTCTCAAATATGTGATATTTTAAGGTGAAATTCCACTCTCTATGAGTGAAGAAAATTGCAATAAGCAATGTATTGGTAATAGTTCATCCTATCATGTACAAAGGGTTTAGAGTCATCGAAAATTCAGTCTTTGTTTTCTCCTATAACCTGCAGCTCTTAAATAAACTACATTCCCCGAAAAACAGAGACCATCCCCTAATTTGTGTATCTAAAACAACTACTAGCCCGTGCAGTCGCACAGGTTGATGACTAGTGAGACATAAGTGTTATTGTGAATATGGTTAGTTCATAATCTTTGCTGAAACTTGAATGCTGGATTTACATATTTGCAACAACAAGATTAAGCAGAGTTTGTAAAAGTTTTTCTTTATCACTTTCAGTTTGTCAACTGAATTGCTTGAGGACAAGCAAAGGTTTAAGCTTGGGGGAGTTGATACGTCTCCGTCGTATCTACTTTTCCAAACACTTTTGCCCTTATTTTGGACTCTAACTTGCATGGTTTGAATGGAACTAACCTGGACTGACGCTGTTTTCAGCAGAACTGCCATGGTGTTATTTTTGTGCAGAAATAAAAGTTCTCGGAATGACCTGAAAATCCACGGAGCAACTTTTCAGAATTAATAAAAAATACTGGCGAAAGCATCAGCACCAGGGGGCCCACACCCTGTCCATGAGGGAGGGGGCGCCCCCTACCTCGTGGGCCCCCTGGATGTCCACCGACCTCAACTCCAACTCCATATATTTGCTTTCGCGGAGAAAAAAATCATAGAAAAAAGTTTCATCACATTTTACGATACAGAGCCGCCGCCAAGCCCTAATCTCTCTCAGGAGGGCTAATCTGGAGTCCATTCGGGGCTCCGGAGAGGGGGATTCGTCGTCGTCGTCATCATCAACCATCCTCCATCACCAATTTCATGATGCTCATCGCCATGCGTGAGTAATTCCATCGTAGGCTTGCTGGACGGTCATGGGTTGGATGACATTTACCATGTAATCAGGTTAGTTTTGTTAGGGTTTGATCCCTAGTATCCACTATGTTCTGAGATTGATGTTGCTATGACTTTGCTATGCTTAATGCTTGTCACTAGGGCCCGAGTGCCATGATTTCAGATCTGAACCTATTTTTTTTCATGAATATATGTGAGTTTTTGATCCTATCTTGCAAGTCTATAGTCACCTATTATGTGTTATGATCCGACAACCCCGAAGTGACAATAATCGGGATACTTCTCGGTGATGACCGTAGTTTGAGGAGTTCATGTATTCACTAAGTGTTAATGCTTTGGTCCGGTACTCTATTAAAAGGAGGCCTTAATATCCCTTAGTTTCCATTAGGACCCCGCTGCCACGGGAGGGTAGGACAAAAGATGTCATGCAAGTTCTTTTCTATAAGCACGTATGACTATATTCGGAATACATGCCTACATTACATTGATGAACTGGAGGTAGTTCTGTGTCACCCTACATGAGGAATCGCATCCGACATAATTATCCATCACTGATCCAATGCCTACGAGCTTTTCACATATTGTTCTTTGCGTATTTACTTTACCGTTGCTGCTGTTACAATTACTACAAAACTGCTACTGTTACTTTTGCTACTGTTATCGTTACTTCCATACTACTTTTCTACTAAATACTTTGCTGCAGATACTAAGTTATCCAGGTGTGGTTGAATTGACAACTCAACGACTAATACTTGAGAATATTCTTTGGCTCCCCTTGTGTCGAATCAATAAATTTGGGTTGAATACTCTACCCTTGAAAACTGTTGTGATCCCCTATACTTGTGGGTTATCATTGACGGAGGGCTTCCTCACTCCCTTTTCTCTTTCCCTGCCTTATATTATTTCCCATGAAGGTCACATAATCCTTCTAATTTGTACTTCTTGCGTCATAATTTGTTTTTCTGAATTGGATGAAATAAGGCGATTATATCTTTGGTTATTTTGGACCATTCAATTATTTGATGATGATATCTTGCAGATCTCTGAAATGGAAAAAGTAATATTTTGTCATCTCCTTCTGGTCTGCATGGACGTGCACTTAGTTTAAGGTTGTTCGATCCAACGGAAGGGAAACAACTCAAAAAAAATTAACAACCTCGCTCCTGCAGAGCGGGTCACCAAGTCTGCTTGTACAAGTGCAATTCACTTAGATCCATTGTTGCTTGTTGTCTTTGCTGTATCCATATCCAATGCTACCATATGTTAGGAAGTTTATGTTGATATGACATTCTGATGTACTCACTGAATGCAAATGTAAGAAAAGGTGCACACGATTGATGAGGCATATTTGTCCACAACATGAACTAGGGACCAGATGTGTGGAGGGTGGAGTTGAAGTATGTGTCCTGTTTAGCCTAGCTTTAGAAAATGGGGGAGGAAGGTGTTGTTTTCTTGGTAAGTAAATTAGTGTTACATTGACCATATCCATGGTAGTGTTTCCTCGATAAATCCTCGGTTATTATCATGAAGGATGGAGCATTTTTTTGTGATTTTGTGAATGGCAAGTCATGCATCCCACACTAGGAAACCACTATTGGTTGTTTGTTGATGGTAGCACTTTACCTGGCTAGCAACATGTTTGTGAAAAATGGAAATAGACAATAAAAGCAAACAATCTTCCTTGATTGCAAGGCTATATGTATGTAAGAAGTAAATTTTATTTTGTAGCTTGATTTGTTCTGGGTTGATATATGATATATCAACAACCACCATAACAAGGAGCGGTAGCTCTAACAGACTGGATTAAGGGTTAAAGTAGTGGACATTAGTTGATTAAGGGTTAAGGCTATAGATCATACCTATATGTGACATTGTGCTTGTGTATTTTTCATATTTTTTTCGATTTTCACATGGTGATGAAATACTCTGATTTGCTCTAAATCTTGCACTGTTTCTACTCCACTTCTCTTCTATTTTGAATTTTGGATCACCACTCCTTTAACTAACTGTTGATTACATATTGGTGTCGTACTATGAATTTTTAGTCAGAGATAAATGGAACTTGAATAACTTAGCATGCAACACATTTTAAAGTTGATGAGACGACCAATGGTTCTGAATTTGATGATGGATAAAAAGAAAACTATTGTTCGATTATGTATTATTGTAAATTTTGATCAGCCAATCCTCATGGCATGCCCCTGTTTATCGATAATTCATTGGTCTGCTGACTTGTAGGTTGTCAAAAGGAAAACAAATTCTCATATTGTGACGACGAGATGCTAATATTAGGAGTTAATCGGGCTGTGAGAGAGATTAGGAAATATGAAATATATTTTACAGTTTCTTGTGATTCATATGAAAGCCAACAAAGCATGTTCATTGTTGTGTTGCACTATTTGTAAAGATGTATGTTCTGAGATTGATGTTGCTATGACTTTGCTATGCTTAATGCTTGTCACTAGGGCCCGAGTGCCATGATTTCAGATCTGAACCTATTATGTTTTCATGAATATATGTGAGTTTTTGATCCTATCTTGCAAGTCTATAGTCACCTATTATGTGTTATGATCCGACAACCCCGAAGTGACAATAATCGGGATACTTCTCGGTGATGACCGTAGTTTGAGGAGTTCATGTATTCACTAAGTGGTAATGCTTTGGTCCGGTACTCTATTAAAAGGAGGCCTTAATATCCCTTAGTTTCCATTAGGACCCCGCTGCCACGGGAGGGTAGGACAAAAGATGTCATGCAAGTTCTTTTCTATAAGCACGTATGACTATATTCGGAATACATGCCTACATTACATTGATGAACTGGAGGTAGTTCTGTGTCACCCTACATGAGGAATCGCATCCGACATAATTATCCATCACTGATCCAATGCCTACGAGCTTTTCACATATTGTTCTTTGCGTATTTACTTTACCGTTGCTGCTGTTACAATTACTACAAAACTGCTACTGTTACTTTTGCTACTGTTATCGTTACTTCCATACTACTTTTCTACTAAATACTTTGCTGCATATACTAAGTTATCCAGGTGTGGTTGAATTGACAACTCAACGACTAATACTTGAGAATATTCTTTGGCTCCCCTTGTGTCGAATCAATAAATTTGGGTTGAATACTCTACCCTTGAAAACTGTTGTGATCCCCTATACTTGTGGGTTATCATTGACGGAGGGCTTCCTCACTCCCTTTTCTCTTTCCCTGCCTTATATTATTTCCCATGAAGGTCACATAATCCTTCTAATTTGTACTTCTTGCGTCATAATTTGTTTTTCTGAATTGGATGAAATAAGACGATTATATCTTTGGTTATTTTGGACCATTCAATTATTTGATGATGATATCTTGCAGATCTCTGAAATGGAAAAAGTAATATTTTGTCATCTCCTTCTGGTCTGCATGGACGTGCACTTAGTTTAAGGTTGTTCGATCCAACGGAAGGGAAACAACTCAAAAAAAATTAACAACCTCGCTCCTGCAGAGCGGGTCACCAAGTCTGCTTGTACAAGTGCAATTCACTTAGATCCATTGTTGCTTGTTGTCTTTGCTGTATCCATATCCAATGCTACCATATGTTAGGAAGTTTATGTTGATATGACATTCTGATGTACTCACTGAATGCAGATGTAAGAAAAGGTGCACACGATTGATGAGGCATATTTGTCCACAACATGAACTAGGGACCGAATGTGTGGAGGGTGGAGTTGAAGTATGTGTCCTGTTTAGCCTAGCTTTAGAAAATGGGGGAGGAAGGTGTTGTTTTCTTGGTAAGTAAATTAGTGTTACATTGACCATATCCATGGTAGTGTTTCCTCGATAAATCCTCGGTTATTATCATGAAGGATGGAGCATTTTTTTGTGATTTTGGTGAATGGCAAGTCATGCATCCCACACTAGGAAACCACTATTGGTTGTTTGTTGATGGTAGCACTTTACCTGGCTAGCAACATGTTTGTGAAAAATGGAAATAGACAATAAAAGCAAACAATCTTCCTTGATTGCAAGGCTATATGTATGTAAGAAGTAAATTTTATTTTGTAGCTTGATTTGTTCTGGGTTGATATATGATATATCAACAACCACCATAACAAGGAGCGGTAGCTCTAACAGACTAGATTAAGGGTTAAAGTAGTGGACATTAGTTGATTAAGGGTTAAGGCTATAGATCATACCTATATGTGACATTGTGCTTGTGTATTTTTCATATTTTTTTCGATTTTCACATGGTGATGAAATACTCTGATTTGCTCTAAATCTTGCACTGTTTCTACTCCACTTCTCTTCTATTTTGAATTTTGGATCACCACTCCTTTAACTAACTGTTGATTACATATTGGTGTCGTACTATGAATTTTTAGTCAGAGATAAATGGAACTTGAATAACTTAGCATGCAACACATTTTAAAGTTGATGAGACGACCAATGGTTCTGAATTTGATGATGGATAAAAAGAAAACTATTGTTCAATTATGTATTATTGTAAATTTTGATCAGCCAATCCTCATGGCATGCCCCTGTTTATCGATAATTCATTGGTCTGCTGACTTGTAGGTTGTCAAAAGGAAAACAAATTCTCATATTGTGATGACGAGATGCTAATATTAGGAGTTAATCGGGCTGTGAGAGAGATTAGGAAATATGAAATATATTTTACAGTTTCTTGTGATTCATATGAAAGCCAACAAAGCATGTTCATTGTTGTGTTGCACTATTTGTAAAGATGTATTATACAAAGTGATCTTTGCACATGAGAGTATTCGGGTGCCCAAAGTATATTTTTTCTTTGCATATTAAATAATGTATTGATATATTTGCGTGTGTTGCACCTCTTGTTTACCATATTTACTTTGTTCGTGAAGAAAATACTAGCTTTCATCAATTTGACCATGTGTTTTTTTGCTCAGTGGAAGTCCATTTTTCTTCTTATTTCTGTTATGTCCTTAATTTTAGCATAAATTAATATTAGCCTATAAATTAACTTTCCTTATGTTCAATGCTAACAATAGAAACAAAGGACTGGTTGATATAGAAGTATCACTTCTGTTTGCATGATATATAGTAGGTTGTGATAATGAGATGTATGTCGCACACTTTCCTTTTTTTCTTGCATGTCTCACGCTGTAAAATCGAGAAGTTTGCACAGAAATGAATTAGGGTTGAAACTAATAATGAAAAGGCTCATCGTAGCAGAGGAATGGTGATAGATAAATAAATGGAGCCAAACTTACCTCCCTATTCTGTCATCCAATTCGTGTAGAATTCATGCTCACCATGACACAAGCTTAATTTGTCACCTGATGTTGTTTTCTAATTGTTTGCTACTTCATTTGTAATTTCCAAGCCTTCAAATATCTTTAGTGGCTTACCTTTTTTTGTTCATACCAGTGGGTTTCTAGATAGCATTATTTAATGCAAACTGAAGTACTGAATAAATCAGTTTAGAAGTCAGTTTAAAGTGTTTAAAAGGACTTGTGACCTGATCCAAGGTAAGGTAAAAGCCAGATTTTTGTCTTGTGTATTTCTAGCCACCATGCTAATGGGCGGATGGTCAAGAGATAACATTATCTCGTTTCTGTCATACATGTATGCACTTTCCTCATCATTCTCTGTATCATACATCAATTTTGCACATATATAAAATGAATATGTTTGCTCATTTCCTTTCATGGTAAAAAAAGTTATGTGGCGTTGAAAACAAAATGAACCTTTTATTGGACGACACACTAGGAATATATGCTTTCTATTTTCTTTGTATGTGCTTGCAAGAGGTTTAGTCTATTGTGAATTTGCTCCCTACATTATTTTGTAATAAGGCTCTAAACCCACCAAGACAAGCGCAATAACTCAGAACAATAACAATTAGCATGTCAGATGATACATACAGGAATTCAACCTACAACTGAAATTTACTGGATTATTATCTCGATCTTCGATTGTTCTTCTGATATCTTTTTCACAATCCCAGTGTTATGAATGACGAGTCCAAGAAGAAGAATCATAATTTCAATGGTAATATGCTCTTCAAGCTTCAGTACTACTCCTTTTTGTGTATTATGGTGGCATCAACCTAATTCCTTTTTTAATGAACAAAGCAACGTGCAGCACCAAGCATAGACTGGGACATGACGATGGTGCTCCAGAAGCAATGAGCTGGAACTGTTCACTTTTTCTACTTTCTTCTTTTGTTAATTTGTGTGTAATTATTTGTTCTTGTTGATAACCAACTGAGTTGTGATTACTTGTTCTGCTAGGATACTCCGTATCAGATAGAACAACAGATATCACCAGTATCAGGATGCCGACGTACGGTCTGCATCAGAAGGCGGACTCTAAGAGGAAGAAGCAGAAAAATCAAAGAAGATGGCGATCTCTATGAGAGGCTTGTCAGCGATATCGGAGGTATGAGAGCGATTTTCGGAGTCGATGGGGATCATGTCGCCTGCGGTTCCTCTGATGCCGCAACCGCTAAAATTTGCACGGGTGAGCTCTTCCCCTTCATCTCCTCTGGTTCTCCCCCTTGCTCTGAGTAAACATGGTCGTCGAGCCATGACTATGTCACTCTGGCTTCATGGCCATCGTGCCAAGGCCCTTTCTGGTTATGATTTGGACGTTGGTGCTACAGTCGGTTTGGTCTTGGGATGGAAATACTCGTTTGCGCCGCTTTGGTTCAGCTTTGTGTTTGATTTTAAACGGGTCTCTTAGGGATCATTGCAGTGCTCTCTCTCTCTCTCTCTCTCTCTCTCTCTCTCTCTCTCTCTCTCTCTCTCTCTCTCTCGCACTTGGCTAGATTGTTGCTAACATTTTGTTTGAGCCTGATGCCACATGTATGATAGCTACAAGCCTTGACCGAAGATGCTACATTGTGCTGAGACTTGGACGTTTTACATTTGATAGGAACCTGTGGCTTTGATGCAGTGAGGAGATTGAGCAATTTAGATATTTGAAATGACAAGGATGTGGGCTTAACTAGTGCTGCAGTGATGGGATTGAGCGATGCACGGTGCAATGGTTTTAACATGTCGGGATATATACGGTCATTTTGCATTTCTGCTCTATTATTTCTGTTTGGTTGCTGTGAGATTCAATGGTCTTCTTTTAGTTTTGTGTGTTCTTCTTTGACCTAGAATGTGATGATGAGCACTTTCAGAAAACATGCCAGTTCTACTTATGAGTACTCATGAGCTGTTATGTAAAATCTGAGCCACTGCATTTTGAGAAAATATGTTGTTATCATGACAAAAAAACTCTAAGCCAATTCATAACTGATGGAGCTATGAAGCTACATTGTTCTTGTCCTACACTATACTTATTTTCCAGCAACTGTAGTATTGCATGACTCAAATATTAATTGATACAGAGGTAGCCTAGTAAATACCCGATGCTTTTTATGTTGGCAGAAGTGATATCCTAGCGAAGGCAACAAGATGTACAGTGTGTAAACGATCTTTAAAAACTTGTAGATACATGAAAAGTTTATTATTAGGACATGGCCATCTCTGCCTATTTGTTACTTGCTTTTTAGGTTGTGTGTATAGCTGCTGCAGCCTACATTATATTGTGGTCTTATGTGTCTTGTTGCAGTGATGAGAAACTTGGCAAAGCAGCAGGCCAACCCCAAGGTGGGTGGGCCCAGGATAGTGAAGATGATGGAGAAGGAGAATGGGTCCCGGTGAATATCCCATGGCCGATGCTGCTTCTGGGACCATGACGCCGTCTGGCACAGGTTTGGCCGGCAAAGCAGCTCCGGTGCTCACTCTAACGCCTCCTGCCCCACCCCTCCAGTGGTCGCTTCCTCTTTGATTTCTACATAGGTAAGCTGCTGGTTTCCCACCTCAGCTCTCCTTAATGCTCTCTATGCCCACGACCATTGAGCCGTGATTAATGAAATGAATACATGCCATATACAATTTTTGTAGTACCTGAAAGATTGGCTCTTTGTAATGAATAAGTACTGAAACAAAATAGTCAATTGTCTCACAGTCACGTCAACAAGGAATGGTCTTACTCATGTTCTTGCTGATAATTATTTGTATATATTATAGATATAGCTTATCGAGGACTATTTAGTTCTACTCTGTCTCCTGGTTTGTTAACTTGGTTCTCTCTTGATTCAAGTATGCCACCCATGTTACAAATTATATTATCCGGACTATTTGAAGAGATTTTTGTCTCCTTGATTTCCTGAATGATTATATTGGTTGTTCTTGTCATGTGCTGTTGCTTTGCATGTATGCTTCAACCTCAGCAACAGGAACGCATATCAACAAGACTTGGTGTCATATAGATTGCCTAGATTGCTCATATAGAATGTTTTCTTTGCAAGCAATTTGAATTGCAACTTGTAAGCATATAGTAAATGCCATGTCATATCGATTTCTCATATAGAATGGTTGTACCCTTTTGACATTTTATGAGATAAAAGTGTCATAGAAACAAGCAGTCATGTGAAATCATCATATATTCGCTATCTGTTTTGGGTATAAACCAGCCATATCTGCCTAACTTAGTTTTTATTGTGTATCCAGAAATTGGTTGCCTGAAGCTATTTCGTAACTTTGTTGACCTACTGAGAGAAACCTAGGTGGATTCTAGGTATGGAACCCGCTTTTCTTATTGTTAGAGTTTGAGAACAGTCGTCGCTCTGTTGGTAAGCTGTGCAGATGCGCGTTTGAGTCTTAGACTCCAGGGGGTCTGAAGTTGTTTCTTCTATAAAAATAATGCCGCCAAGGGGTCATGTTTGGTCTCGTTTTTCTATATTCTGAGACCTTGAATATAACTTCTAGTAATTTTGTTATCATTCTGCATTTCAAGAACCACCCTAAAAAACCTGCCGCTAAGGGATCACTACATTTGTTATCACATGTGTAATATATTCTTAAACAAGTGGTCAAAACTAGAAATCAAATGGTCATTTCATTTATTTATGTGCAAGCCTGCAATAGACTCTTGTTGATTTTTTTGTCGTCCTGGCATTTTCACTGGTGGAGTTGTAAAATTTTCAATTGAACCTTGCTTTCTTGCCAACGGTGTAGAGATTGAATTAACAGAGCATAGCATAACTTGTTATCAATAAACCTGGAATGCATGCCTTCAATATATCATTTCCTTGGGTGCCAAATGGTCGTCCATGTTATATTTCTATAGAACCTATCAGATTTGCGGTGGTGGTCTTCGGGCCACTACAATCATATGAGCTGGTTGGATTGATTATTTTGAAATGTTAAACATTTTGGGCAGCAAGGTCTTAGTTGGATTCGAAATTGTGAAAATTAAGCCCTTGAACCAATCAAATGTTATCTCTCAGACATGGAGAAAAATTATTGATTTGGACTTTGTTTGTTATCTTGTCTTTCTGGACGAAATGGGAATATATGCACTAAACTGAGAATCTTCTTTATTATGGCCTGTGATGTTGGAGCCCTCCTTATGTATTTGATGGTCCACCGTTCTCTCAATTATTAACCTGTAAATACATGAAGTTGTTCGGAGTTAGGACTGAACCACCATTTCATATCTTGTCCCCTTTTCTCCTTTAACTGATAAGTTGTGTGTAGACGAGCTGATGTAGGATATATACTACATTGTTCTGCTCCTCTTTACTCTTATTGTAGCCAGCTGCTGGCTTTTTGTTTGTTGCACTGGGCCAACCTGAAGGTGGGCCCCATGCCACTTTTTGTGATTTAGCTCGCCACGCCGCAACCATGGTGGTGGTGATATCTGGCCTCGGCTACAACTTGCACAAGTGAGCTCCTCGGGTTTCGTATGACCTTGCTTCTCTGTTGCTCCAAGTTTCCATCCTTATATGATAAAATATATGGTTTTGTATTGGGATGGAAATACTCATTCGCGCCGGTGTGGTTAAGCTTTGTGTTTGATTTTAAACGGGTCTCTTAGGGATCATTGCAGGCCAACCGGGAACAAAAGGTCCAGACGAACCGGGACCAATGGCCCACGTGGCCCGGCCGGCCCCCGGGGCTCAAGAACCGGGTCCAATGCCCCCATTGGTCCCGGTTTTGGATTGAACCGGGACTAATGGGCTGGCCGGGCCTGGACCATTGCCCCCTTTTCTACTAGTGAGGGCTGATATATACTTGTTGCATTAACCAGCTCGAGTGTTGATTCATTTTTGTATGTAGGTTTGGTTAATTCTATGCTTGGCAAATGGGAGAAATTTGCATGCATCGTGTGTGCTACTACTTGCACAGGTGAACTCCCCCGGTTCCATATGATCCTATACATGAGCTGCTTCTCTGCTACCGCAAGTGTCCATCCTTGTATGTCTAGGATGAAAATACTCAATGGCAGCCGTTTGATTCAGCTTTGTGTTTGATTATAAATGGCTCTCTGAGGGATCATTGCAGTGTGAGTTATATTCTTTCCCTCTCTCTTGGCTAGCTTGTTGTAAAAAAATTCTTTGGTCCTGATGCCACGTCTCCGGTAAATAGAAGCCTTGACAGGAGATGCTACATTGTGCCGAGACTTGGCCGTTTCACATTTGATAGGAACCTATGGCTGTGATGCAGTCGGTACTCGGAGCCATTTTTTGTGATTACAATCTCCTGCTTGGCGTACTTGGTCGTAGTCTAATATTTCTGTTGAAGTTGACTTGAAAATAAGGATCATGAGAACACCCCATCCCTAATTTTGCTTTCATCCACTGTTGATTAGTTTGCTGTTAGCTCCATGCTTGACAAATCAGAAAGATTTTATCATATTAGTCTTACTAGGGCTGATGTACACTTATTGCATTTACCAAGTCGAGTGTTGATTACTGTTTGTGTGTAGGTTTGGTTAATGCTATGCTTGGCAAGTGGGAGAAAGCTGGATGCCGTGTCATCAAACATGGACCAGGATGGTGATATGAATGTTGTGCTCAAGAAGGTAGAATGTGGCGTCAAACATGGACCAGGAATCTGAAGGAGGATGAGCAGCCTTTGTTGTAGGCAACTAGTAGTGGGTGTTTGCCAAGTCAATATATATGTTTGCATGGTCCCCTTTATTGTCTGTGAAACATAGAATCAATTTGAGAGATATCTTTGGCTTGTTTGTTTGTGTTGAACGGAGCCTACTAGCTGATGTTTACCAAGCAGGAGATGAGCTCCGGCTAGGACCGTCGTAGTCGGACGAATGCCAAAGTGTTGTTGTTGTGTTCAAGTAAGCTTGTTTGTTGCCTTAAGAAGAGCTAGCTTGATGTGGTTGTGGAACTTGTTAGCTTGGCAGAATGATTTTGATTTTTGAAGGATTTACAAAGGAAGGAATTCTTGTGGAGTGCATTTGGATTAATCATCCTATATATCCTTGTTGATTGCATGGGTGTACAGTATGGAACAGTATGCTACTTTGTATGTGGCCTTTTTTTTCTGAAAAAAAGAAAGAAGTAGAAATCATTGAAAGTACTTGTCTTGTACCACGATGGAATCCAAAGGTTTGTTAAGTGTTCATGTCTTATGCTAGCTATATATTATCAAAAGTGAGGAAATCATGTCTTATGGTGGTTAGGATCGTAAAATGTTGTCACTCATTTGGTAATATAATATGTTCATCTGCCTCGCAAAACAAAACAATAAATGCACATCCGCCTCACACACAAGATAAAAAACATATTCTTCTGCTTGCGTAAAATCTAAAAACACGGTGAAAAGAAAAGGTGTAAACAATTGCCACGCCTTGCAGAATAATCTAGTCTTAGTCGGGCAACTTGAAACTCGGGTACGACATTTATTGTCGAGGCCATGCAAGTTAAATCACCCCTGGTAATTATTGCGCGCTCCATATCTAGTAATCAAGAATGACATCCTCAATAATTGAGCATAATTAACAAATAAATGTTCTTCCAAGTTAAACATCCTATTTTAGATAGCAATTGTATATGTTGCAATACCATATGAACTGAGAAACTGAAAAGCTAGCTAGTACCAAAAGAGAGAGGGGAAACGGAGGATCAGTCGGCGTCATTCCTGCGGCCGTGGATGCGTGTGGTGAGGGGGAATTGTGTTGCTGGTGCGGTGGCTTGGTGGTTCCTAGGATACAACAAAATTCACGAGAAATCAGTCTCATCAAGCACCTCTACTAGCTGTTTTAGCTACACATGCTCGAGGCATAATTAGGAAAGTACCAAAAATTAATGTCCGCGGCACTATGCACCTTTTGTTGCCTTGTCAATCTATCATCAATAAACAATAAAATATAGAATGGGCACGTGCCATCAAGCATCAGTATGCATTATTTTTTGTATCCAAGTATATATCTTTGTTCGCCCGCAAAAAACGAATACATCTTTGTTGAAGCTAAGAGCATGGCTGCAATGTATTGCAACCCATCGGACAACAAGGATCCCAATCAGGAAATGCACATATTTTATCCATCTCAGGTTTATTAAATAAAATATTAGTTGTTGGGCTAAAATTGCGAAAGCCAAAAAGTCATGGGGCAACAAACATATTCAAGCCCACATGGTTGTTGTTGAACAGTCCTCCAGTTCCTCGACGGTGGGCTCCTATAAGTGGCCGAAAGTAACGAATTAGCTATAATATATACATTTTCTCAAAAAAAACGAGAATATACATTGTTCTAAAAAAAGCTATAATATACATACAAAAAGTAATTTAGTAGTAAATATGAAATGCCCGGGGAGGTTTTATGCATATAATAATGGCAACGGAGATGGGGAACTGCTTAAGTATGAGAGACATTCTCATGATTTAAGATGTACTCCCTGTGTCCCATAATATAAGATGTTTTTGCAGGCTATGTTTACTTGCAAAAACGTCTTACCTTGTGGGACGAAGTGAGTATATATGTTACCAAGTGGCTATCTATTTGTAAGTTAGATACAATACAATTGCATATGAAGCCATCACTAAACTTCTTCCTCGGTCTCATAATGTAAGACTTTTTTTGACACTAATATAGTGTCAAAAAGCGTATTTATTACATTATAGGATGGAGGAAGTAGTACTCAAACAATACATGTTGGGAACTGCTCTTGTTAATTAATACCTGGCACCTGGTGAGAAACTCGTGATAGGTGAGGTCGGCAAAACGGTCAAGGGACTGGCGATGTGAGGAGAGGGCGGCGTGGTTGTGCATGTCGACACGATCGACGTTGATTTGGAAACGAAAGAAGCGGCGCCCAAACTCGTTCGAGGAGGCGTAAGTCTTGCCGTGCTTGGCCATCCAAGCCTTGAACATGGCCTCAACCTCCTCGTGTTCCCTCAACATATCCTGCATCTCATCCATTGAGAATTTATATACGCATGCATCAACGCATGGAGAGAAACTAAAATGACCGACTCATCTTGCACAGCCAACACTAGCTAGTTGGATCATAAACGTACGTACGTACCATGGGGTCTGATCGTTCTCCAGGATAGTACCGACTGAAGGTCAGTATGTCTGCCTCGCGGACCGAGTCCTTGAAGGCCGCGTACCGGCGATCCAGCTCCTGCTCGGTCATGGAGTCGTACGCCCTGCCGTGCTTGGCCATGAACTGGGCGAACATCCGCCTCTTGTCCTCCTCGCTCCTCCGTCCTCCGCTGTACGCCGTGTCCACCTCTCTCCTCTTTATGTGCGTCTCCTCCTCTCTCCTCTCTCCCGTGTACGACAGCCAAGCCATAAGCAGCAGCGCTGCCGCGGCAATAAGGGCCGCCCTGTAGGCGGCGGTGGAGATACTCATCGATCACCAAGTCTGCCGTTTGGCTAGCGTGGGAGAGATCTACTTGGGGCGACCCGTATAAGTTACTAAGGGTTTTGAGTGCTAGCATATTTATATTTATAGCACAGAGGCCTTTCCGAGTCCTCTCACCGTTTCAACCTTCCTTTTTTTGGTTCCTTTTTTGAGTCAGAACACATTTTCAGCCTTTCCGAGCCTAATATGTTTGTTTGTTTTTTTTTTGGAAAATGCTTCTTTTCTGCCGGCTGATAATGCCCACGCGCATGCCGCCTCCCAAGCCAACCACGTGTCCAGGTGGACCAACTATTGCGTTCCTATTTCCTGAGCGCGCGCACCCACAGCCAAGCTAGCCAACGTCTTGTGCGCGAGTTTCCTTTCCCCCCCTGCTCCAACAGAGTATTGCTTTTTTTTTTGAAATCAACCACGTCTCTATTTATTCATGAAAGGCAGGAATTTCTGCCGAGATAATGTGAAGAATACAGTCTGGTGGTGCTTGCACCCAAATGTTGCTAAGATTACTTGTTACCCCCTCCTTGGCCAACCCGTGCGCAGCGCCATTCGCCGTTCTCCTTATCCAAGTCACCTTCCATCTTTCTCTTGTTGCGAGCATAATCTTCACCTCTTTGATAATTGGACCCAGCACAGAAAGATCAGTTTCCTCACTCTGAAGTTTGCGAACCACCTCCTGACAATCCATCTCGATGTGTAAGCTAGTTATATTGAACACCTCCGCCAATTCGACCGCCCGTTTGCATGCCAGCAGCTCCATCTTCTCTGGATCCCCTCCCTGCGGGTGGTAATTGCATGCAGGTCCTAGGAACGCTCCTGCCTCATTCCTAAAAACCACACCCACTGCCCCTTTCTCCCCACTGTTCATGCTCGCCCCGTGTACATTAGCCTTGACCCATCCTGCTTCTGGAGTGCTCCACCGCTGCGGTCGAACCTCTCTAGGAATTTTGCTCACCTTGCCATGGACTGTCTGCCATTCCTCCATGAGTCTTCGGACCATTGCTGCTATGTCTGCCGCCTCTTCTATCTTTTTCCCTTCACATGTGTTATTCCGTGCCATCCATAAGGCATATAGGCTCTGCACCAAAATCGCTCGCTCATCCTCCGTCGCTTCCGCAAACCAGCTCAGAAGCCAGTGAGGTAGTGCACTCTGGGAGTAGATCGTCTCCGGCGGGATCGCCACCGGCACTCCCAGTTCCGAGTGCATGACTTTCCAGAATTTTGCCGAATGAGGGCATCTCCAAAATCTGTGCAAATTTGTCTCTTCTCTTCCACACACCACACAAAACACACCAGGTTTAATCTTTCTTTGAAGTAGTTCCGATCCTACTGCAAGCCCATTCCGTATAAGCCTCCATGCAGTGGCGGAGGCAGGAATAATTTCCAGGTGTGGCGAAGTTTATGAATGAAAAAAATCATGTACAACTCAACTATGGAAGAGCTCACTAGAATATTAGATAAATATTACTTGGTGTTCAACAAATACAACCAAAATAAGTGTGGGCACTCTACATACCTCATTTGATGAAGATTACATGGATGATTGATTGCCAGTGTATCATCTATATTAACTAGACTGGAATAAAGATGACCTATAAAACATAAAAACCACAGATAAATCATGAATTAATAACTGGTAGGATATAATGATAGAAACCACATTATGCAAGTGAAGATAGTTAGAAAGAATACATACCCAACGAAGGTTATTCTCATTAAGTAGACTGTGGCAGTGACATTCTTCTACTGGCTTCGGCAAAAATACACATTAAATCTGTAGAAACCACAAGAAACATTAATTGGTTAGTGAACAATTGAATAATGTTTGTTCATGTGATTCGAGCAAGTAATATGACAATTCGTCTAATGCGACCAAGGGGAATAAGGACAATGAAATTACATCTTTCATTACATACTTAATCCTTTTCTTGGGTTGCGTCATCTGCAAACCCTAGCGGACTCGGCGAGTTGCAGTCTTCGCCGATCGCGGCCCCTCGGTGTCCTTGTCGCCGGTTGCCGCCTCGCCGGTCGCAGGTCCCGTCCTGTGCGCCCACGGCCTACTGACTGCCGACTGCCGTGCGCCCATGCGGCGGTGCCCTAGCTAAGTGCTGCCGCCTCTCCGTCCCTCGCGAACGAGTCCTAGGCAGCCAAGCAGCCGAGGCCGAGCAGCCGTGCTGCAGTGCTAGTGCTACGTGAACGAGTCAGCCCATGGTCACGGCCCACCACTCAATAGGCATCAACTAAGCCCAACACGAGGCACACTCCCAAATCCTGAAAATTGTGCTGATGGGCAAATACTAGTCCTATATATACGTATTTTCACGGCAGTTTAGGTATGGCGTTCGCCAAACCACGCCAGATTGCTAGCTTCGCCCCTGCCTCCATGTATGAACCTTGACTCTGCCCGGAGCCACCGTGTCCCACAAGTTCATCCAAGCTCTATGGTTCACCACCGACGATGATGAGCCCGGCAAGTCCAACAGAGTATTGTTGTCATGTAGTACTACTAGTAGTACCTGCCACTACTATGCTAGTATTGTGCTCAAGAAGGCATTTCGTTTGTTTCCCCTTTTTGGGATTTTTAAAAATAGTTTGTCGAATTCACATCTAGATGTTTTTTAAGGATGTCACATCTAAGCTTCCACAAATATATAATGCAGCAAAAAAAAATAAAAAAAACTAGGACAAAAAAAGATAGATCACAAACAAAGTGAACATCAGTTTAGATGTGACATAGCTATGTCACATCTAGATGTGTCCTAAACAGACCCGAATTTGCTATTTCACATATAGATGTGAAATATTATCTCACATCTAATTTTCTAACCACATGATTTAGTCATCAAATTTAGTATGTTTGGTTCTTTTTATTGTCGCTTGGCATCAGTCCTGTACGTGTCACGCGCCCGAGGGGTCACCTATGATGTTTAGGCCGTTGTTTTTCTGTTTCTTCACAGCCCGCGTGTGTTGCCTCAGCGTGAGCTACGGCCACAGCCACAAGCTTTTTTTATTTTCTTTTTTGTTTCTTTTTTATTTTTATTTCTCTTTTTTTTCATTTTTTGTTTCAAGTTCCTAAAGTTTTTAAATTCAAGATTTTGTTTATTTTTCTTATTTTTCACTCTAAAAAATCATGAGTATTTTCTATCGTTGTAAGTTGACTGTCCATCACCAAATAGAGAGTTGTTTTTTATTCTTATTCCAGTTGCAAGTCCACCTTTAGCTTGCATCTGGGGGTCTGATCTTGTTTTGTCGCAGCTACAATCACACCCTTGACTCGTAACTGGGCAACAACATTTTTTTGTCTTAGTTGCAAGTCCATCCTCGACTCGCAGTTAGGGCCCGATTAGTTTTCCAGTTGCAAGTCTACCCTCAACTCGCAACTAGGACCCCACATTTTGTGCCCCAGTTGCAAGTTAAAGGGGTTGTCAATCCCTTTCGGGTCACGGCGCCAGAAATTATCAAGCGGACGGGAGAAAGTTGTAATAGATTGGATAAATAGATCTCAAATAAAATAAAATACAGCAAAGTATTTTTATATTTGGTTTAATAGCTCTGAAAATAAAAGCAAATGAAAATAGATTGCGAAGGCAAATATATTAAAGAAGAGACCCGGGGGCCGTAGGTTTCACTAGTGGCTTCTCTCGAGAAAAATAGCAAATGGTGGAAACAAATTACTGTTGGGCAATTGATAGAACTTCAAATACACATGAAGATATCTAGGCAATGATCATTATATAGGCATCATGTCCAAGATTAGTAGACCGACTCCTGCCTGCATCTACTACTATTACTCCACGCATAGATCGCTATCCAGCATGCATCTAGTGTATTAAGTTCATGGAAAAATGGAGTAATTCAATAAGAACGATGGCATGATGTAGACAAGATCTATTTATGTAGAAATAGACCCCATCTTGTTATCCTTAATAGCAACGATACATACGTGTTGGTTCCCCTTCTGTCACTGGGATCAAGCACCGTAAGATCGAACCCATCACAAAGTACATCTTCCCATTGCAAGATAAATAGATCAAGTTGGCCAAACAAAACCCAAATATCGGAGAAGAAATATGAGGCTATAAGCAATCATACATATAAGAGATCAAACAAGACTCAAATAACTTTCATGGATAAAAACTTATATCTGATCATAAACTCAAAGTTCATCGGATCCCAACAAACACATTGCAAAAAGAGTTACATCATATGGATCTCCAAGAGACCATTGTATTGAGAATCAAACGAGAGAGAGAGAGAGAAAGTCATCTAGCTACTAACTACGGACCTGTAGGTCTACAATAAACTACTCACGCATCATCGGAGAGGCACCAATGAGGATGATGAACCCCTCCGTGATGGTGTCTAGATTGGATCTGGTGGTTCTGGAACTTGCGGCGCCTTGAATTGATTTTCGTCGACTCCCCGATGGTTTCTGAAATATTGGGGTATTTATAGTGCAAAGAGGCGGTGCGGGAGGCCACCGAGGTGGGCACAACCCACATGGGCGCGCCCATGTGGGTTGTGCTCCCCTCAGAGCACCCATCTAGTACTTCTTTGGCCCAACGGGTGTCTTCTGGTCCAGAAAAAATCCACAAAAAGTTTCGCTGCATTTGGACTCCGTTTGGTATTGATTTCTTGCGATGTAAAAAACAAGCAGAAAACAACAACTGGCACTGGGCACTATGTCAATAGGTTAGTACCAAAAATGATATAAAATGATTATAAAATGATTGTAAAACATCCAAGAATGATAATATAATAGCATGGAACAATCAAAAATTATAGATACATTGGAGACATACCAGGTACTATGATATCTATCCTCGGTGGACAGCGTTTGTGAAACCTATATCTCCAAACCCCAAGGCAACAAGCAAAGCCACTTTGCAACAATGTAGTAAGCAACTAGGAAGGATGCGCAGAGGGCTTCCTGAGTGCTTCAAACTCGCCGGGGAATTATTCGTGGAACTGCAATGATGTGGGAATCAGATACTTTGTGGTAGCTGATAACATGCCGTGTCATTTTACACAATATGATTATCGAAGACAAGGGTGATAGGGTTGCCAAAACGGACGATTTTATAGCGCCCGGAGAACAAGTCCACACACCGGAAGATCAAGATGCAGATCAGCTCATGAACTTTCTGTCGATGCGTCAGAATCTTCGAGTCATCAGGTGCACACATAGCTGCCCGTGATCTTGTGAAGCATATGTGGACAAAGAATGAAAATCAAAAAGCTAATGTTTGAGTTGTGCATTTAGAATAAATTTTATGTTCGAACTATGTATTTTTGCTACCAACAATTGTTATTTACATACGACATTGACGTGTATGATGGGCATGCATGGATTTGCATGAATTTAAGGTTTCGGATTTTGAGGTGTGTGGCTGCCGGGCCCTACATATGAGAGCTGTCCGGCTCTGTCCGCGGACGTGCCCGAGCATGTCCGTGGACATATAGGGTCCGGATTTGCGAAGTCCGGCCGTAGATGCTCTATAATCCTCTTTTGTAAAAAGGAAATGCAAAAATTGTTAACCTCACACGGTCACAACTTTTTGATCTCAAACAGGATCAAAACGTTAAACCATGTCAGCTAGTCTCTCTCGAAGAAATATTTCAGTGGCATATTTGGACGATGGTACTGCAAAGGGGTCCATATAATTTAAATTAAGGCCTTAAGATCTGGATCAAGTCCCACTTAGGTGTGTAGTACTAGACATGACAAGTAGTAGATATTTAACAGTGAAGGATGCAATTACAATGCCCATTATGTGACATCAGAATTTAGTTTCAATTGTTATTAGTACATGTTCCATGTGTGACTGTAAAATTCCCCGTAGGTGATAGTGCACAAAACCTCATGGGTTCAAGTAGAAGTTACTGTCATATTATATGGAAGAAAGTCTAAGGCTAGGCAGGTTTTATTACAAACCACTATCTAAATTGAAACCGGTAAAAAGGTATTCGACCACTAGTTTACCCACAAAACGAGGTGTTTCTTGCAGAAACCCTGTAAACCTGGAAACGTACATAATTGACACCAACTTGTTTGGAATATTCCTGCCACTGATTGGAGTGGTGTAATAGCCTCACAATTTGGTTGCCAGCTCCAGTATCGAAAACTAGGCATATTTTGCTTGTGTGCATAAATAGTAATCTAGAAAGCCACTTTTTGCTAAAAGATGATCTCAAATCTTAGATTTTTTTTCTAGATACCGTGCCGCATAAACACATTTCCTATGATGAAGGTATGTTTTGTTATTGGATCTACATATTCTATACCAATGCATGTGGGGCTCACTTTCCATTTTCTTTATGTTGTTGTTCCTTTCCTAGCTCTCGTTGCCTATCTTGTCGATCCACACATCTCATTGTAAGTCACATTCCAATAGTTGTTTTCCCCTGTTACAATGCACGCCTCTGGGGCATGGTTGTCATGTGGTTGGTGCTCTAAACCATATAGCGGAGGGTTGGGTACCTTCGATCAAGCGATGAAGCTTAATTATCAAGGGACCATTGGTCACAGCCTTATTAATATCAGAAACAATTATCTTCATAGCAAACAATGGACTTGTGGCATGGGTTTTGTATATTAATATCTCAAACCGAATTTATTAGTCAGATCCATGTTCTCTCAACAGAAATAGAAAACCTTATGGTGGATTTACTTTTTCCCTAGTTAATCAAATGTATGGTGTAGCCATGTTTATTTTACTAGATTTTGTTCTTGTCATTGAACCTTTATAAAAATTATGTTTATAAAAAAATTCATCATTGGAATAGTAGTTTTTTCTCGAGTGTGTATAATATTTTACCTATGCCATGCCATTCTTCTGTCATTGAAGAGCGCCCTCGAAGCTGGATCATCTACTTCTGCAGATACAGTTGAGTGGGCAATGTCCCTCATGCTGAATAACCCTAAGGTGATGGTCAAAGTTCGTGATGAGATTGATTCCTACATAGGGAAACAAATATGCCTAATTGAGGCGGCCGATCTCCTAAAGTTACAATACCTTCGTTGCATAATCATGGAGACGCTTCGTCTGCATCCACCAACACCACTTCTTGTTCCTCATGAATCTTCTATGGACTGCACCGTCGGTGGATTTTATATTCCCAAGGGGACAATGCTTCTTTGAACACATCTGAAATACACAGGGATCCCAAGATATGGGATAAACCAACAAACTTTATTCCAGAAAGGTACCGAGTATGAAACCATGCATTCACTGTTTATTTGGTTTTTCCTCGAAATGCTTATTTGAGTAGCATAGACCTTACTGATTTGTACATTATATTCATAGGTTTGAGGGTTGAAAGGGTGAAGGTAATATGGCTATGCCATTTGGTATGGGCAGGCGACGATCCCCAGCAGAGAATTTGGGTATGCAGATGGTAGGCCTTGCTCTGGGAACTATGATCCAATGTTTCGAATGGGAAAGGGTGGGGAAGAAGCTTGTGGACATGACAGACGGCTTTGGCCTAACTGCTCCGAAGGCAGTGCCCTTGGAGGCCTTCTATAAACCCCGCCAATCTATGATTACTCTTCTTTCGGAGATATAGTATTATTGTGGAACACATGGCTCTTCTTTTGTTGCTTTGTGTTGTATGGTCATCGTCAGCAAAATATTGTGTGGACATGTGACAATATTATCCATGTCTCTATGTGTAAAAACTATGTGCTACAGTTTGCTAGCTATTCACCACCTGTGAGTGGAGCATCGACCATGCACTCCGTTGATGCTTTGATGCCGCCATATAACTTAAATCTGTGTTCCATCTAAAGTTGTGCTATATGTGTTGACATTTTTAATTCAGAATAGATGTGTCTTTGATCATTTGTTTATGTATCAAGTACTTCTACTTGTTTTATTTGATAACGGCCCGTCGGCTTGTTACATAACATTTTTCTACATAAACATGGTGAGTACACACCTGGACTCTGCATAATTAAGATGCACACATCCAACACCAACGCGCGCACACAAAAAAACATGCCAATAAATAGCAAAGCCATACAAAATCAAAGCTATATGCATGCAAGGAAAAAAGCGATCAGATCAGCGAAGCAACAAACTACAACAATGATTATATTCACAACAATTATCTCATGACACCACACGGACGAGAATTTCTTCAACTGCAACGCCTTCACGAAGGGAGTGACCCTTAACCGTCGCTGTCGCCGGATCCAACCATCCAGAGCCAAAATCTATATTTTCATCCTGAAAAACTAGACTGAGCATATACAAGCGATGCCTTCAACAAGGTAATGACAGAAAACCATCGTCATTGCCAGGTATAACCAACTCAGGTCAGACCTAGACGTACACCTATATAAGGGAGGTAGGGGCCTCCCGAGTCAGCAGCTAACATGCGCCCCTCTCATATGAGACAACCACCATCAAAACAGATCAGACATGCAAATTACCTCTCCTTGAGGGCCTGAACTTGGAGTAAATCCTTCGTCTCGTGAGCAGAAAATTATTCCGACAATTATTTCCTCTAGGGTTACGGATTTGCTTGTACGACTGTGTGAAAGGTTACACTAACATGTACTTTTATTATTATTGTTAATCATGAATTCTATGCAGCTTATGATAGGGGTCATATTCAAACACTTATAGAAGCTTAGTTGTTGTTTTTTGCTTTTTTTTATTTGATATTTACGTAGTGAAGCTTGATACTTGAACCATATTTATTTAATAAATGGTTGTGTGCTATGTAGAGGCCAGGGCTAAGAGCATCTACACCCGGGCGCCTCAAACCCCCCTCAAATGATCGGGCGGTTGGCCTGGTCACTGACTGGTAAAAAAAACCTATTTAGACGGGCGCCTCAAACTGGCCTCAAACGTCCGGGCTAACCTTCATCCGTCATATCCAGCCCAAATCTTGGACGGATATGGTGCGACCGGGCGCGCCCGCCACGTCCGACCTGACAATGCGACCCCACCACAAAGGGCACCAAATCCCTACGCCCTGATCCACCCGATTCTAGTTGCTCCTCTCCTCTCTTCTCCCTCCTCCGCATCGGCAGTCTCCTATAGCTCCACCGCAACCCTTGCGCTCCGCCGCCATTTTGAGCCTCGGTGCCGCCATCACCGGCACAACACTCCTCCCATCCGTGTTTGCCGCCGCGGACATCATTGCCAGCCTGGATGCCACTACAGTACGTCCTGCAACTTCAGACTGCACCTTGCGCTCTATATGTTGGACATATCGCCGGACCAGTTTTTTTGTGATTTTTCTAAGGCAAAACAATGGATTCTGATGGTTCGTCGAACGAGGAGTATGGACCCATGGAGCTTGATGAAATGACTCAAAATGAGTTCTTCAATCCGTCAGATTCAGATGAAGAAGTCGAAATGATCATGCTCATGAGCATCCAACTGGAAATGGACTGGGATGTGGAGCATATTCTCAACTTCAAGGGCTCAATCAAAGGAGAAGAGTTATTAACTAGGATAGGGTCTCAGGAGCACGATAGCTGTACAAGGACCACTTTGCTCCGGATCCAACTTTCCATGATGATTCATGGTTTCGTCGCCGTTTCCGTATGCACAAACATTGTTTTTGCGCGTTGTGTAGGGAATGGAGGAACATGACAACACCTTCAAGCTCACTAGGGATTGTTGCGGCCTACTTTCATTCTATGCTAAGCAGAAATGCACAGCTGCTCTGAGGATGCTTGCACTTGGTACTGTCGTCGATGCCGTTGGTGAGACGGTCCAGATGGGGGAGTGGCTCAAGGCCGCCGTGAGGTTTGCTCGCATAATGGTGTAGGTGTTTGGAGCATAGTATCTGAGACAACCAACTATACCGCACATACAAAAGTTGTTGGCTATTGAAGATGCAAGAGGTTTTTCAGGTATGCTTGGTTCAATTGATTGCATGCATTGGCAGTGGATGAACTGCCCCAAAGGTTTGTACAGAATATAACAAGGTCACACCAAAGAGAGGCCACCATTATATTAGAAGCAGTGCCATCACATGACTTATGAATTGAGCATGCTTTCTTTGAAATGCCGGACAACGGCATTAATGTGCTTCATAGTCTCTCATGTTCAGGAGACTTTGTAATGGGTGCAACTACACTGTCCCATGACTACAACATGGGACATTGTGATATCTATCCGTAGTGGGCGACGTTTGTGAATACCATATCCGAACCCCAAGGCAACAAATAAAGCCACTTTGCAACAACGCAGGAAGCACCTAGGAAGAGGGCTTTCGGAGTGCTTCAAGCTCATTGGGAAATTGTTCGTGGAGCTGCAATGATGTGGAAATCGAAGACTTTGCGGCAGCTGATGACATGTTGTAGCATTTTGCACAATATGATTGTCGAGGACGAGGGTGATAGGGTTGCCCACACGAATGATTTTGAAGCGCTTGGAGAACAAGTCGACATACGATCAAGATACAAATCAGCTCATGAACTTTCTGCATATGCATCAGAAACTTGAAGATCATCAGGTGCACGCGTAGCTACTCGGTGATCTTGTGGAGTATATCTGGACTCACAATGAAAACCAAAGAGGTAATGTTTAATTTGCGCACTTATAATATATCTTATGTCCGAACTCCGAACTATGTATTTTCGCTACATATGAGGGGTTGTCTGACTCTGTCCGTGGGCGTGATAGGCACGTCCGTGGACATATAGGGGCCTGGATTTGGCAAATCTGGCTGTAGATGCTCTAATCCTCTTTTTGTAAAAAGAAATGCAAACTTTGTTAACCTCCAACGTTCACAACTTTGGGATCTCCAAACAGGAGGTAAACCATGTCAGCTAGTCTCTCTCGAAGGGTTTTAGGGACGGGATGGCAGAGCTGTGCAAAATGTGTGACCGATGATGCGCAGGAGACGGTCGAACAAATTAACCAAATGCATTCACGCGCGACGCGTGAGAAGAGCAAATTAAGCATGGAGGCACGTACGTTCTGCGGTTAATTCGCCGAATGTACGCGCGCCGGCCAACTGGTTCAGTTCGTACTGCCCCGTGCACTCCATCTGCGTGCATGACGACGACGTACGATACCCGCGAAGAACATGTACACGCGCCCTCTATATATACACACCACCTTTGTTCTGCAGAGCCATCCACGCTCCATCGGTCTCCGTCTCCACACGTACGTTTCACCGGGGAAGCATATATGGTCTCCATGGCGGCGGCCAAGCTCGCCGCCCTCCTGGCCATGGCGGCACTCTTCTTCGTGGCGGGGGCAGCGAATCCCCAGGAAGCCCACTGCTGGCAGTGCTACTACTCCTGCATGCAGCAGAAGTGCGGCGGCTACCGCAACCCCGCCGCCCACACAGCCGTGGACGACGGTGCAGCGGCCGCCTCCGTCCCCGTCAACTCCACCGACGGCACTGCGGCCGTCCTGCACCCCGCCGATGGTGGCGCAGCCGCCCACGTCGCCGGCGGGTACGAGAGCTACTGCAAGTGCAACAAGGCGTGCATCGTGGACTGCTACAAGGCCCTGCCGCCGGTGTGCTACCAGATGTGCGTCTCCGAGACATGCTCCAAGCTGCCACCATGTACGTATACATCTACATCACCGTCCAAATCGTGCTTCTGAACTACTTACCCGTGTATAAGCTTAGCTATCATCTGCCATTTGATTGGTTTTTGCAGGTAAGCAGGCGGAATGCTACAAAGCATGCGGGGACAAATGCTACCACAAGCAGCCGAGCCCGGGCCCGAAGCCGCCAAGCCCGAAGCCCACTCCGCCAAAGCCCGCACCTCCGAGCCACGGTGGTTCACCGAAGCCCACGCCGCCAAAGCCCACACCTCCGAACCACGGTGGTTCACCGAAGCCCAAGCCGCCGAAGCCCGCACCTCCGAACCACGGTGGTTCACCGAAGCCCAAGCCGCCAAAGCCCACACCTCCGAACCACGGTGGTTCACCGAAGTGGCCGTGCCCTCCTCATTCGCCCAAGCCCAAGCCCAAGCCGCCATGCCCGTGCCCGCCAGCGGCCGATGTATCCGCGTCGACCAACAACAGCAACAACTGATGGGTGTACACTCATCAAGCAGAGCTCGTGATTATGTTTGTTCTATGAGGTTGCTCTATAGATAAAGAATCTATAGATAAAGAAGTAATCCTTCCCCGACAAAAAAGGAAATATAAGAAGTAATCCATCGGCTCTAAACTAAGCTGGGTATACTATAGATCATGTGTACTGAGTGTCCGATCTATGTATGTACGTATTGTGTTGAGATTGATGTGAGAATATATTAATCTCCTATACGTTCAGCTTTGTTTGTTTATTTGTTTATTTATTGTTTTCAGAGAATATCAAATTCAGATTACGTATTCCTTTCCAGATTACACGCATGGTGATTGGTGCATTGTTCAAAAAAAATCACAAGAAAGAGAGAAAATATATGAATTGTCCAGTACTAGTCAACCCTGCATCCGCACGGGTTAGTGATTTTCAGAACATGGAAGTGGAAAAGCATTGAAGAGATTTTAATGTTTTTCCGCGAATAGAAGAGATTTTTATGTTAATATAGTACTCCCTCCGTCCGCGAATAAGTGTACATCTAGCTTTTGTTCTAAGTCAAAATTTTAAAATTTTGACCAACTTTATAGAAAATAATAGTAACATATATGACATCAAATTGATAGATCATCAAAGTACATTTCAAAATGAATCTAGTGATACTAACTTGGTGTCATAAATGCTTTTACTTTTTCCTAGAAAAGTGGTCAAAGTTTTAAAACTTTGACTTAAGACAAAAGCTAGATGTACACTTATTCATGGACGGAGGGAGTAGGTGTTTGATATCTGTGAGAACTTGGGATGCAACTTTGCATATGACTATTATGAATTCAGGAAGATAATGATTACCACTATTGGACAATAAAACTGGAAGTTGGAAATAAAAATATGGATTTTCAAGAAACATTTTGAAGGAACCACATGGCCAGTTAATGGAGAAGAATGAGTAAAACACATTTGAGGTCATGAGAGACCTAGTTAGTTTGATTGCTCCCAGGAAGAAGCATGGAATCATGCACGGTTGTTAACTTATTATTATAGATAAACGATGTAGTTGTTTCTCTCCAACTTGAAGGACGTGGATCAGTGAAACATTGGTTATGAATCAAGATCATAAGAACACTAATTCCGGTACACGGGGTAGATAATCAATCACTACTTTCTATTTGGAAATTATGAGAAATATGGTAAGAAAGCAGAATACACTTTTTATTTGTAAGGACATGTGATACTTTATATATGGTCTTAGACCCTTCCGCGGAAAAAGGATAAATTAAACTTTGTTGTCTAGTGTCCCCAACCTACCAGATAAACATCATACTAAGTTCAAAAAAAAAAATAGCAAACCAACATGTGGTTGGACGGTTAGAGGGACTGTGGTATTCCAGCCCACCAGGGTTCAAATCCTGGTGCTCCCATATATTCCTGAATTTATTTCAAGATTTCCGGCGGTGCGCATTCAGTGGGAGGAGACGTTCCCGTCGACGACGAGGCGCCTACGGTGACTTCGTAAATCTCAAGATGATATGCCAGCTCAGTCTTTCGGAGGTGCTCATAGGGGTAGGATGTGCGTGTGTGCGTTCATAGGGTGAGTGTATGCGTGTGTATATGAGCGCTTGTGTCTGTACTGATGTTCAAAAAAAAGTACAAAAAAAATAAACATCATACTGCACCAAAGCCACAAAGAGAAGCATCCATCGATACACACATACTCCACACCAGAGAGCTGTGTTGCGTAGTTAATGAACATCAAATCAAAATCCAGCAACCAAATTAAACAGAGCGAGCACTCCCAAGAACTTCTAAAAATGTGAAAACATAGTAGGAATCAAGAATAATTTTCTGGCCGTTTTTGTGAAGTTTTATCTCATTTGAACAAGCAATTTGAGGGGATCAAAATTTAACTGAATTTTGATTGTATATTCATTTTTTTCACAAAAATCTAGAAAATCTTTAATATTTGGGTGACTACTGTTGTTAAATTCTACAAAATTTGGTTCAGTAGTTTGATAGGAATGTATTTGTGGATATTTATGTCCAAATTTGAACAATGTTTGACTAGATTTTTTTTGTAAAAAGCTAAAATCTATGAAATTGAAAAAATGCCCCAATTATTATTCGGGAGTTTCAGAAGTTTTCTATTCAAATTTCAATTATTTTTAACTAAAAACTAAAACTTGCAAGAGAAATCTTGAAACTCAGAAAAGTCATAAATGCTCAGTGACCAAGGTTTAGTCACGGGAAATTGTACATGGAGCACTCAACTTGGCACGTATGTACGCTTCTATCCAACAACTCGTTCATAGCCAAAAAAAAAGGAACAGTAAATGTGTGTTATGCGATCACTTCGGTCCAAAACCGGTCTGGCTGGGTTGACGTGGCGGTGAATCGGATGAGGCATTGGCCTTGGGTGATTTTCAGAAGTCGGAAACAATTCATATCATACACATGATCCATTACACTCGTGGTTACGTGGGTTCCACGTATGTGACGGGTATTGGGCAGTCTGCCCAGTTAATTTGGTAGATCCCCTGGCAAGCATGAGGTACTATAATTTTGCGATCCCTCCTCCTATTTTTGTGGCCTCGTCTGGAGGAGACAAACAACCACAGTGGCAACGATGATCGTCGCGTTTCCACAACAACGCTGTGAAGCGCAAGCATGCCTGGCCATCTGCGGTGCAAAGTTGGTGGTTTGCCTCCCAATTTAGGTAAGATTGATATCCTTCTCTCATGTCTCCCTCTTTGGAACCCTTTGATTGAGGTCTCTTGGAGGGGTTATGATTGGTGGCTTAAGAAGTACTCCCTCTGATCCAGTGTTGTGGTATTAGGGGGTGTTTGGTTACAGGGACTAGACTAGAAAAAGTCCCTTTTAGTCCCTATGTAACCAAACGGGAGGACATTTTCCTTAAGGGACTAATCTACTGGAGGGTATTTTTTCTTTAGTCCTCGGGACTAAAAAAGGTCTAGTCCCTTGCAACCAAACACCCCCTTAGTTCAAATTTGAACTGAAATCACGACACTTATTTTGGATCGGAGGGAGTAACTATATTGCCATGTTGGTAGTTGCTTGTGTCAGACATAATTGTTGTTTTGTTATATAGTGAAGAACAACAACATGGTGATGTTATGTTAACTAGAGGTGCAAGAGGAGCAAGAGTCAGAGCCGGAGTTAGATTAAGAGGATGATTTAGAGGGAGATGAGTGGAAGGCCTATAAAATATCATATTTGGCCCCTATTATCGCCATAATTGAAACCTTTAGCTCAACCTTGTTGATGCCCATAAAAACACTCATGAGGCACCCGTGTTAATGAATAATGGTAAACCGATTGCATATCTCTCTGAGGTTAAAGGAGGGAGAGTGTGGTGCCCGCATGGAACTCGTCGACATATGAACATACATGGCGGTTTTAACCAAGTTCAGACCGGTAAAAGCCCTACGTTTTGCCTATTGATATTCATTGATGATGGCGATGATTACAAGGAGTTTCTTGGATCCTTTTATACCCTCTGAACCAGACCTAAGGCCTCCATCTTCTATGGCATATTTATATAAATCTGATACAAGCAAAAGATTTTGCGGTTGGGGAACACATATCTCATATAGCTTAATCCCTGAAATTCCACACCCGCTCACATATCTCATGGTGCCTACTCGGGCAGTAATGCGTGCAGGATTCACAAGCCATTAGTCTCCTAGGAGATGTTGTGGTCCGGATTGGCACTATCAGTTCATTTCGAGTGGGTAATCTTATTCTCTGAGAATGACCAAGACTCCAAAGGAGTAACTAGTTCATGCCCTGTCAATGAAACTTGAAAGTAGATTTTTTTTTTGGATGTGCAACTTGAATTAACTTATCATCTTGTGTTTATCTACTTTGTTTTTAAGAAATTTCCTTTGTCATCTGAATTTTGTGGTACTTCTCTCACTATTTTACTAGACTATTCTTTGTGGTAAATCTATTTTGGGTGGAACAATCTTTGTGGTTGTTAGTTCATTTGTGTTGTATCTAGTGCTTTAAATTTAGTATATCCCTGTCAACTATCAGCTGAGTTTGGATAGTACTATTAATTTTACATTCAGTTTACACATGTTCACATTACAAATTTATTTCAGCCAACATTCACACTGCATAACATTTCATTTAGAACATTCCGGCAAAACAAGCTTGCGCCTTTTCACATTGGTACAAAATAAAGCACACATACATGTATGTGTTTGCTGCAGCACTACATTGCATTATAATAGTTAAGAAAAGGCAAATGCCAACATCATTGCATCAATAATTGCCATTAGAAACATTCTTATTGTCTCCTCCATGTCATCCTTCATATGCTTCTTCTCTTGTTCACTGACACCTTCTCCTCCAACTTCGTGATTAGTTGGTCTTAAGCAGCAAGCTCAAAAAATGTAAGTGCTTCTAATAAACTTCCTTGTACTCCTTAGGGTAAAACCCACCACCATCACAATTCTCCTAACTAACAACGTTATCAGTATAAAACACTTTCAAACATTTAGATACATTAAAACTGAGCACTTTTCCAGTCCTATCAGACCATCAGCGTTAGCAGCCGTCCAGTCTCCACTTTTAGATCTTTCTGGCCGTCAGATTAGCTCTTAATCTCACGTACAGTCGCGTCGTTCCGTATTTAATGACCTAACTGTGCAGGGCCGCTGCTCTGGCGACAATTTCGAGGGTCCGACAATAAATTGGGCTGGGCCGCCACGCTCCTTTAGGTCTGGGCATTGCAGGCTTGCAGGTTGCAGCGCAGCCATCCTCGTTGCTTTCCTTCCCTCTGCTCAGCCATCGCCGCCGCCGCTCTCCTCCGCCCCCCACCATGTACTGTAAAAAAGCCCGAGACTCCAACCATTGTTATTTCCTCTCCAAGCCCTATGATGATCAGCGACGGAGTTGGACCGGGCGACGGATTCTCCTGGGCGAGGAGGTGCCGCTGACCATCACGGCGCGCCGGCTGGGATTCTGGCTTAACTTTTGTTTGCCGTTTTCCTCTGCCATGGGCGAGAGGAGATCCTGGAGGCGACCCTCCCCGCTAGCCGATGCGATGGCTCTCCCTGCACGAAGACGATATTCCTCTCATGCCTGCCATCGGGAGCCTGGGACAATGGGGCATCTGCTGACGCCGGCTGCAACACCTTGATAGCAGTGCAAGTGCTCTGGTTGCCATTTTCACTTGTGAGTTGGGACCAAGGGCGTTGCACTCTCCTGGCAAAACTGCCCAACTGCATTTTGGAGAATGGCGACAATACCTCCACGGACATTTTCTTATGGTGGCCAGCTCGCCCTATGGTGTTCAGGGTGGCTCTCGAGGACATCTGCCTGATTGCTGCCATTAGCTATGAGCAGATTTCTTTCTTGTATCTATGAACTATTATCAGGTGTTTTGATGCAATTTTTTAAATGCCTTCTGTTCTTTATTCCGGAATCATGGTCCATCCTTCGTTAAAAGCTTTATATAATCATTTTTTTGTTTCTTCCAGGACATGTAGATTCTACAAATATAAAAGCTTGCCATCAAGGTTATATTTCATGTTTGTTAAAATCATCTTTGTTGCAAAGTGTATTTCTATTCCAGATAATTACTATTTTTTTTTCTCTACGATCTGGTTACCTATAGTGACCATGAAACAAAAACGTTTTCGTGTAACAAGTACCCATCCATATATTAGAGAGGATGGAAAGGCCTCCATAAACAGTGATACTAAATGATCTGAACTTGTGGCTCAAATTTCTGCCAGCGGCATCCGGGCACTCATTTCATGATACATCTTCCTGTTCCTTCTGATTTATTCTTTTCAGAGGAAGAGTTAGGCTTGAGAGAGAATTGGTCTACCAAATTTTGGTACGCAAATTATTAAATTAGAAATAAGACAACCGATGGAACCGGTATGTTAGTTTCAGAGCCTTTTGATGTTACATGTTTATGCTCTGTCCTGACTCTCTCTGCATGTACCTTATTTGCTTTGTCTACATTAACTAATAGTTTATATTAATTTATTATTGTTATTTGTTCGAGTACATAACAACTCACGAATGGAAGCTCTGAAAGAAGTGCAATATGGGTGATATCGGAGACAACACTCCAAGAAATCATTGCTGAATTAGATACAGATCATGTGAGTAACTCCAGTGAATGCCTAATATCTCTACTGGCTTCCGCCTCAGCATGTATAAATTCTATGATGCATTGTCACTTTCAGGAAGATGTTGCAAGGTAGACATGATGTTGCAAGGTAGATATGATGTTGGAAGGCAACACGTTCTTCCCATCATTGTTGGGCTTTGCTTGATGTTTTATTATGGTTATAATGCTACTATCTGATATTTTTTGATCATGTTCTTTTGTTCACATACGTAAAAACCTAATACTGGATGATTTGCCCAGTTTTGACCAATTAGAATAAAATAGCTTGCTATATATATATATATATATATATATATATATGAAAATAGGCTAAATTGCACGATGATGTACCTTTTGCCACACAGTTATGTCGATACAGCTACAAAGAAGGGGAAAATAAACACCGTACCTCGTTCTGCAATTAAAATTCTCAAT
This sequence comes from Triticum timopheevii, assembly GCA_963921465.1. Taxonomy (NCBI): domain Eukaryota; kingdom Viridiplantae; phylum Streptophyta; class Magnoliopsida; order Poales; family Poaceae; genus Triticum; species Triticum timopheevii. The sequence goes on along the minus strand of OY997266.1, from coordinate 646,112,154 downwards.
AGTTGTGGAGAAAAGTTACACAGTGAACCATTGCTGAAATGATGAAATTCATGTATGTATCTGGTTTCACTAGCGAAGGAGAGAGAAGTTCATCAGAAAGTTAAATGAAATATTATCATTATTTCTTATGACAATGATACAAAGAATGTGCAGGTCGGTGGATCATTTATGAATGTAAAAAATATGTCCAATATCGATGTCGTGCCATTATATCTGCGACTATTGATTTTTTTGTTTGTATTGTTCAGATTTTTCTTGAATATTTTTATCGTTCTTTATCGGCATGGGAATGCATTTTTTTACTGACAAAAAGTAGGTTCATGCAAATTCCTCCATATCCAGCGCCTCTACCTATACTTTATCGAAATGACTACCATTTTGCTCATCATAGTGATTATTTGCTCCAGATCATTTGGTCCATTTTCAAATATATACAAGTATACATGAAATGCACCACAGAGAAAATACCATGTTCCTTCATTAAGCACGAGCTCACAGTGTGTGTAATGCAAAGACAATTTATGCTGATTTTTAGGTCAGATTGTGAGTCTCCTCTCGAAGTTGGCAATATGGTATTTCTTGTGCTGATATCTCACATTGTATCTACCAGTGTATTTCTGAGATTGTGATTCAGCACAATTCCTTTAAAGCATTATGATTGGGTACATGCTCTGCTCCAAGGTTGTAATCGGTAACAAAACTTAGTGGCTATGTCCCAAATATCTAGGATTTTCAGTTCCTACCTTTGAAGCTTGCTATTGTGACATTTGTTCTGTCATACCCTTTGAGCTTCTTGGTTTTCATTTCTTCTAACCTACAGGATATATGGTGGTATTCTAAACATATTTCGAGGCATCAAGTCTGAACATTCCATAGTACAACAGACGGGCGCAGCAACGCGCGCCATCGATGATCTAGTAGAAGAAATGAAAGAGATCAAGATCCGTCCATCCGAAGAGAGGGAGGAGTGGAAGAAGATGAGGACAAAGCAATGCGCAAGAGGATGTGTTGCCTCACCGTCACCCTCAGCGGAGCATGCCGGGACTGCCAAAGTAGTAAAGGGGGAGAATGAGAATGGGGAATGGAATCTAGGGCTAGGCATTAGGGATTTGCGGTGGGAAATTGGTTGCGAATCGGTGTATAATAATTTGCTGGACCGCGGTTACACGAGAGGCTCGCAAGGTCCTTTTTGCAAAAGATTTGATTCAACAACTTCGATAATCGCCACGAACCAATGCCACGTATGAGTCAACCGCCCAGTCATCAGTTTTAACCCAACCAGACCAATTTTGGACCAAAGTGGTCGCGCAAGGCAAGTGTGCCTCTTTTCGTTGTCAACCAACCAGTCGTTGGATGAAAGTGTACATACATGTCGAGTGCTACGCAGTGTAATTTACTCTTTTAGTTTGTTTGATTGAATATGGAGTTTTAGAGAAGGGTATCGGCAAAACAAAAGTTTTAGAGAAGAGAATGGTCCAATTATGAGAAATTGATTCACCAACTTTAGCAAAGCATAAGCACCCCTCAAAAACAAAAGCAAAAGCAAAAGCATAAGCACCACAAAATTAGGGCCTCTTTGGATTGAAGGATTTTCATAGGAATATTGGAGGATTCCAATCCATTGGATTTTTTCCTAAAGAAGCCCTTTGGATCAAAGGAACCACACCTCCAAAATTCCTATGGATGCATTCCTACACCTCAATCCTATAGGAATTTCAACATCCACTATAACCTCTTTTTTACACTGATTCGCGTAGGATCGAGGCACTTTTCCTGTGTTTTTCCTGTGTTCCATCCAAATGACCATTCTTGTAGTTTTCCTCTATTTTGTAATCCTCTGTTTTGCACCTACAATCCCGTCAAATTCCTGTGTTTTTTGAATTCCTTTGTTTTCTAATCCTGTGATCCAAAGAAGCCCTTAGCTGTGACATGAATTTTGTAGCATGACACACCTGTGTGCGGGGCCCACACTTCAGCCCCCGACTGCCTGAGTTGCCTGCCACTACCGTCTCCCACCTGTGTACAGTCCACGCGAGAGACCAGCCCAGCCTACCCCCACCGATGGACGCGGCGGCGGCGGCGGCCGGCGGCCACCGCTGGACGGAGGAGGTGGACGACCTGGTCGACGCCGGGGACGTCGACGGCGCCATCTCCCTCCTCGAGTCCGTCGTCTCCAGCCTCTCCACCGCCGCCCCCTCGCCTCCGCCGGGCGCCGATCTCCGCCTCGCCACGGCGCTCGGCGACCTCGCCGGCCTCCACGCCTCCCGCGGGAACACCCTCCAGGCCGACGCCATCCGCTCCCGCGCCATCGTCCTCCGCCTCCGCGCCCAGAAAGAAGCCCCCCAGCCCCCGTCCCTAGGGTTTGTTCCTCCTCCTCTCCCAAGCTCTGTTCTTGCTTCTGAACCGAATCTTGGCCTGCTCGACCTGGACTTGCCAATTTGCAATTTTTTTGATGTTTTCTCTGTAAATTCGAGTAGCTTCTAGCTCGCGATCTCGTAGATAGTAGAGCACGAATCCCGCAAATGTGGCACACGATCTGAACAAATTCAGCTGCAGCTGCTCCCTGTTTGGGCCACCTGACCTGACTAACTCCTGCTCTGCTTCTGATAATGTACATTGAAGGGATCATGCGATGGCGGGGAATTCTGCATCGCCAGAGGCCGCTACGGGATCTAAGGACTCGAAAGCCTCAGCTAGCATCGACAAGAAGGACGAAGATGAAGACGATGGTATTATTCTAGTGGCCTCTGTCTCTGTGCTAAGCTGAAAACAGCTCAGACAAAACTGAGACATTAACATTCTTCCTCTGACGCATATGCAGATTGGGAGGCTATTGCGGACCGTGGCGATGAGACACCGGTGCGCCCCCTCGTGCAAGAGGCGAGGGTGACCACACCTTGTAGTTCTTCAGAGAAAAGTAGCACTTCATCTTCAGGGACCAAGAGGAGGGGAAGGGGTTCTTTTCTTTATGATAAGAGTGTTCTGTACAGCGACCAGTGCGGTTCAGAGAGGGATCTGGATGACAAAGGGTCTGATCCAGCTCGTGGTGGATCAAAGGGTCATGCGGATGAGAAAGATAATAAGGATGGTAATTTATTCAGGATGACTAGTCTTCTCTGTCTTGCTCATGGTGGGTAAACTAAACTCTTGTTCTTTTGTTTGGTTTTGCAGCTGCAAAACGATTCGGGACAAGGCATGCCCTTGTTCTTTACGACTTCCCACCTAGTACACGCACAACAGATTTGGAAAGGATTTTTGAGAAGTTTGGAGACCATGGAGTTGCCATCCGCTGGGTCAATGATTCTGTTGCACTTGCAGTTTTCCGGACGCCGTCATCTGGTAATTTGGTTCTGATAGTTATTTCTGATAATCTTTCTGCATGTTTCTTCGTATTCCATGATCTAGAAACTGTCGCCACATTCTTGTTTAACCTAGACTTTTGTATTATTGAAATGTATACGTACACAACTCCACCTATGGAAGCAAAGCTCTGATGTCAAATAAGATGCATTGGACAAGCATTATTTCCATTTTCATAATTATTTCCTGCAGAAGGGCAGTTCCCCAGATTTTCATTGTGAGTGCACTAAATTATTAGAGGAAATCATTGTAATTCCTTTTTTTCCAATTAGGCCGTGTAGGACTTTGTTTATTTCATGATATATGTGTAATTTTGATATCTATGAGAAAACATGACAGTTATGAAGTCCAACCTAGATAGCAAAATGCATAATTGACTATTAGACTTTCTTTATTGCTCAAGCTATACTGTTGTGCAGGTTCAGTGTTCTTCCATTGTTTTGGACCATAGAACTTTGTGCTGATTATATGAACTTGCAAGATTTCTATACTTATGTTCCCTGGTTCTAATCGATGCATTCTGACCGCTTCATTCTGGCCTATTGACCTGTAGCTAACTAGTCACAAGCTTGTGTGCTTCCCACAAAGTACAAAACATGATATGAAGTACAAATTGGCACACATCCCTTATTCCAATTAGGTTACGTGACACTTTGTTTACCTCATGATATATGCGTAATTTTGATGCACGCGCATACAAAAAAATGGTATTCCTGAAGTCCAAGGTTGAAAGCAGAATGCATAATTTTGTAGAAAGCAGAGTACATAGTCTACTGTTAGTCTTGGTTTATTGTTGAAGCTTATACTGTCATGCTGGTTCAGCGTTTTCCATCCTGCTGGTACTTAGAAATTATGCTGATGATATGAACTTGCAAGGTCTCTGTACTTATGTTTTCTGGCTTTATTGATTCTATTCTGGCCTATTGACCTGTTGGCCTGTTGTCATGTACTCATGTAGCTAAGGAGGCACAAGCTTCCGTGCCTCCAAGATACAAAGTACGGCCACTAAAGGATAATGACGATCTCTTGGCAAAAATCGACGGTACAGGTAACAGCTTGTTCCTTGTGCTAATCCTTTTCAGTTTGATCTTCTTCTCCCTAAGGATCGTGTGTAGTTCATAGCTCATACCTTCCACCGTATGTTGTTTCCATGTTGAACTGCAGACCTAGAACCACCGACACCGAGACCAAAGACATCCGCGAGAACGGCGCAGAGGCTGATCGCCCATGGGATGGGGCTAAAGCAGTTCACGACCATCGATGCAGGTGAGTGGAAGGAGCAGGAGGAGGCGAGGAGGAGCCGGATCACCGCCCGACAAGCTGCTCGCGACGATGCCTGGGGTGAGGACTGAGGACTGACTGGCTGTCTGTTCGAGAGTTGCTGCTGTTGGCTGGCGTGCGTGGTGCCGCCTCATGCCAGGCTGCTCCCAGGCCTTGTTTTCTTACACGAGTGTGCTCCTGTTAAACCTCGGTACTGGGTTTGATTCACACGTATCACGGGGGTGCTTAAATTACATGTTGATGGTGTTGTTTGAGTGGTGATGATGCCTTGGATTCATTGGATTTTATTGTGGTTTCCCACTCCCAGGATTGTGATGTCAGAGGTGCAGAGGATGGGAGGCTGGTGTGGGAAAGAAAAATAAACCTTGTTTACCAGAAATTAATGTAAATGCTATGTGCCTAAAGTGATTTACCTGAATTTTTCTGGGATGCTAGGCCGAAAACCATAGGACCAAGCAAGATTTCGACTACCGGGGGAGGACGTAGTGCGGTATGTTATGACTCCTGTCAAAATGAAGCAATTCTGTGCCAGTATTATCAGTATTATCGAGCTACGGTGACTTCGTAAAATCTCAAAATGATATGCCGGCTCAGTCTCTCGAAGGTGCTCATAGAGATAGGATGTGCGTGCGTATGTTCATAAGGATGAGTGTATGCGCGTATATATGAGCGCTTACATTTGTATTGGTTTCTTTCGACTCTGGGGCCCCCACTGCTTTGGGAGATCCAAGCTTCCTCACTCAGCCCTGATGTGTGCCTCCACGTTGGTGAGGAGTGCTCCAGCTGCTGGGTTCCATCTCAGGCCCTGTTTGGATCACCGTTTCTCTTTTAAATACCCTTGTAAGAAATACACAAGCATGCGCCTTGCACTTCCCACTGGAATTTGCACAGCGGCCAGTGAGTTACGCGTGTAAGTTATACGCCTCCGTATTGAAATACATCCATTCCAAGCACGGCCTAAGATTGCTCCCTCCAAGGCCTCTCCTGCTCAAAGTGCGTCATTGAAAGCGCTTGGTGTCGTTCCTGGCTGAGGATAAGGCCATAGATGAGCAACATGTCAAGATCATTGTGGCGTTCTTTGGAAGTCCTTGCGCCGCGCGAGGTGTTGGCCGAGAAAAATATGGAGGTGAGGCCAGGTGATCGGTGACCCCCCTTGTGTATATGGAACCACACCCGGAGGGGCTGTGCTGGAATGTTCAGGGTCTAAATGAATAATCCAGCTAAACAAAAGGCCGTGAGGGAGTTGGTCGAATCGGTGTGCGTAATTGTAAATTTGGTGTGCCTCCAGGAGACCAAATTGGATGTACTGGATCTTTTCTTGGTTCAAATATCTCGGGCCGTCTTTTTACGGCTTTGCGTACCTACCGGCCTATAGGGGATACGGTCCTCAATGAGATCAGCTCAAGTTGCTTTTCTTGGTTCAAATATAAAGGACATTGACCAGGGCATTTCCTAAACGGCGCCTTAAGCGCCCCTTAAAGGTCAACCCGTACAGGGCGTACCCCCCCTGCTGGGCCGGCCCATTTCCTTTTCTTTTTTCTGTTTTTAACTGCAAAAAGTTAGCGAGATCCGAGATTCGAACACGGGACTTCCATTACTTCTTGTCTTCTTTCTTCTTTTCTTTTTTCCCTTTTTCTTTTCTCTTTTATTGTTTTTCTTTTTTTCTCTGTACCTTTCCTCAAAAAATGCGTGAACTTGTTTTTTCGAAAGTCGGTGAACTTTTCAAATTTGTGATTTTTTTTCAAACTCAATGAATTTTATTCAATTTCGATGAATTTTTGCTAAATTTGATGTACTATTTTACAAAAATAAATCCAATATATTTTTCAAATTCCATGAGCTTTTTTAATAAATTGATGAATTTTTTTCCAAAATCCATAAAAAATTCAAAATTGATGACTTTTTTTTTCAAAATCTATGAATTTTTATCAAATTCATGAAAGCCTTTACAAAATTGATGAATTTTTTTCAAAATCCGTGAACATTTTCCCAAAATTGATGAACCTTTTCCCGAAGTTGTGAACTTTTTTGAAAACCGACAATTTTTTCTGAATTTGTGAACATTTTTGGAAACCCTATGAACTTTTCTTAAAATTGATGAACTTTTTATTCAAAATCCAAGGCTTTTTTTAAAATCTATAAAAAAAAATCTAGGTCGTGATTTTTTAAAAGAAAACAGCGTTTTCTAATTTGAATGTGCAATAAAAAGCACGGCCACAATTATTCTTAAAAAGGTCGCGCTGGAACATTTCACAGGGCCTAGCAGCTCTAATGGTTAGGCATCCTCCATTCGAGGTAAACGATGTGAGTTTGAATCCTTGCTGGTTCGACTTCTTGCTGTTTTGTCGCGCAATAAATACATTTTTTCGCTGCACTGCACGGTTGTGGGCCGGCCCACGCTAGCCAGCGCGTGAGCGCCGGTTTCGCCGGCGACGCTTAAAGCGCTAGTTAGGAGCTCCCACTGACCAGCGGGCCTTGGACTCCAATTGCTTGACCATGTTGGCCCGTCCCAAAAGTAATGAGCTGTGGTGGATCACGTTGGTGTACGGTCCTCAATGAGATCAGCTCAAGTTGCTTTTCCTCGACGAATTGAGGATCATGGGAGCCCTATGCCCGGGACCTTGGCTGCTTCTCGGTGATTTCAAATGATTTTGCGAGCAATGGAGAAGGAGATCGCATAGTGAAGGGTAGACGACTTGGAGCTCAAGGAAGTGTCCATGCATGGTCGACATGGAGCTCAAAGAAGTGTGCATGCATGGTGGACGCTTCACCTACAGTAGCGAACGCGGCTCGCCGATGTTGAGCAAAGTCGGTCATATCCTGGCCTCTGTGGACTCGGGTCTTGGATCAAACACCCCTTAATCTTTCATGCTCGCACATGGTACGTCGAGGAAGTGCTTTAAGTTTAGGCTTTTTCGGCTTAAGTCAGATGGGTTTTAGGAAGCGCTGAAAGAAGCGGGTGTGTGATGATCGCATTGTCGACCCTTTCAAACGTCTAGATGCGGTGTCCAGGAATGCGACATCTTTCCTTCAGGCACGGGTGATGGAGTCAAATATGGCAGATATCGAGTAGGGGGTCCCAAGCATACCTGGCCAAACCTCGGGCCGGGCCTAGCCAAGCGCGAGGCAAAGAACCTAGGCCCGGGTCCGAGCCGGCCCGGCCATCGGAGCTATTTTTTGGGCCCAAGTCTGGCCCAAACACGTAAAAGCCCGCCGGGCCCCTTAAAAAAGCACAAAAACTACAAAATCTAGGCCCGAGCCTGGCCCAGTAGCAGCGTCGGGCAGGGCCGAGTCGGGCTTTTTCGGGCCGGGCTGCCCATGGCCAGGACTAGTCCCGAGCCTGTAGCCTTGGCACGATTGTAATAGGACAGAGAGGGGACACGATGTTTACCCAGGGTTAGACCCTCTTGAAGCGGTAAAACGCTACGTCCTGCACGGGTCCTTCCTGGACTCCGATGGATTAGCTGCAGCCAGCATGATACTCCGCGATGATAAAGGCAAGATCTTGTTTTCAGCGTATCGTTATATCTTTCATTGCAATGATCCACTGGAAGCGGAAAAACACGCCCTCATACAGGGTATGGCTTTGGCTATACAACATACTCCGCTCCCGGTGGTCGTCCAGTCGGATTCAGCTGAAGCACTTTCAGTTCTATCTAACAATGGCCTGGTTAAGTCAGCTTACAACTAGTTAGTTCTAGAGAAAAAAGAGTTGATGAGTTGTAGGGAGTTTTTACCTCAGAAAATTCAATGCAGTCAAAATTGTGTTGCAAATTGGTTGGCCAATTATAGCCGCTTCGAGATAACCACAGCTGTGTCCTGTGTGGTTACACTCGGCTCAACCTTGTATTGAGGATTTGTGGCCTCTTGATTGTAACACCATAAACATGCAATAAAAACTCCCTTTATCCCGCAAAAAAAATCCTACGTCCTGCTTGTATTTTATTGATGAATGGGGTACAGAGTATACGTTGATCTACCTCGAGATCATATGTGTATGAGTCTATCTCTCTTCGAGGATGTCTAGAATATCTAGAATATGTTCTATCGACAAGCCTAGCGTCGGTTTATATAATATACCGAATCCTTATGATTTAGAAAAATCCTAATCTTGTGCACCAAGTCTTGTTGAATCTTCCATGTATACATCATGAGCTGTCCGAAGTGGCCCAGTAGTGGACAGCAACGGGGTCCTTGGCGTGGCCCTCCTGGCCGGGAAAGGACAAGGTGAGTGAGTACCCCTAGTCCAGAACACCATCACCGGTTCAAAGCAAGGTGGGGAATGTCAAGCTCAAATTGGCTATTGCCAAATTGGTGGTGTTCAGACTGGAGGTTACGCAGGAGTCCCCGTCTCTCTATGAGTAAGCCACCAAAAGAAGTAGAAAAGATCATGCATTTGTTGCAATTTGTGATGGAAACATTTTGTTTCTTCTTCTTCGTTTGTTGTTGTTGCTGTTGTGTAAGAGCATCTCTAATCGACCCCTTAGAATTTAGTGGAGCAAATGGTGGAGTAAACTTAACTCCTTATAATTTGACTTTGCTAACGGCGGTCGGACCTAACCTATCCATACAAATTAACTCCTCAAACGAAGTGACCCTACATGAAAGTCTTTCTACATCTTCTTCCTTCTTAATTCTTCTTTCTTCTGACGCGGCTGCCAGAGCAGTACTTTAGTCACGCACAGGAACGATATGTCGCCTAGCCCTGGTCCCTGTCGCCTAGCCACCGGTCATCGCCACCACGGCAAGGTCCAACGCGCCTGCGCCCATGCGCCTGCAGCTGCACGTACTGTCAAGCTAGCCGAACAGAAATGCAGAGGAGCGGAGGTTGTGACCCGGGTGGTGAGCACGATTGGGCAGTGGTGGACGGCAGGAGGCAGCTGCAGCGCCGGGAGAGGGAGCTGGTGGCACAACTGCACGAGTTGTTGTTCCTGTCCACGTCCCCGTCTCCGAGCGGCACGTCGTGGACTCGTGGTCGTTCTCGTGTTCTGGTCTTGCTGCCGACTTGTCTTGGGAGCACGGCAGCTCACAGGTGAAGGCAACGGCGTCATGCATGGGCAAACGGTAGTGCAGGAGGAAGAACGACACTCTTTTGTATGAAGTTCCTCCCTCGCCGCCATCGAGATTCCGGCGCCCGCAATGGCCGCTGGAGTTGCAAGGGTGCTTGGGGTTGGGGGGGGGGGGGGGGGGGGGGGGTCCATTTTCTTGGTCACTAGGCCAGCCAGCGCCGTGGGTTCTGGCAGCGGCGGACCAGAAAAAAGGAAGGGATTTTTTTTAAGATGCAGCGCCGCGGAGGAGCAAAATTAGGAGAATTGCGTGTTAGAATACTAAGAAGACTAGGCCCGTAAGAGTTTCATTTTTCTGGTTTTTTTGACTTTTTTTTACAGGGTCGTGGTAAAATGACGCGTGTAACTGTAACTGAACGATATGCATAGGACACCTCCTGATTTTCTGGATCGTTCTGGCATGCATGCACGTGCATATTTTTTTTTATCTTTTCCCTTAAGTGGTTGCTGCCTATCAAGTTTCCTCTAGAAAACTCTGTACAGATCTTCACCTTTCTGTGCCTTCTATAAAACAATCCGCTCCACCTCTGCCTCTCCCCAGTCGGCCCCCTCCCTCCTATGGCCGCCAAGCCCGTCCGGCCCAGCCATGAAGCCGGTCTCTGCTCCACATCAGCCATGGATTCCGTGCCCCGCATCGCCTGTCTGGTGCCTCACTTCCCGGCGATGTCCCTGCCCAAGAGCTCCGTGTGGAAGCAGCTTCCTCCCTCCTCCTCCCCAACGGCGCCTCATCCCCATGGATGAAGACCACCGGCCCATGCTTGACGGCGTCGCCAAGAGCAAGCCCGCTCCCGCCCCTGGATCCCTCCTCCGACTTCCTCAATCCTTCCGGAACATCTCCCTTGCCGCCGCCGCCTCACCGGTCAGATCTCTCTCTCTCTCTCTCTCTCTCTCTCTCTCTCCAGTGTCTGGTGATGATTGTTCTGTGATGCGTGCTCCTACTTGCGCGCCGCTGATATGTGAGAGATTTGAGAGTATATGGCTGGGATGAGGATTACTACTATGTTGTCGTTGATCTGATTTGTGTGATGCTGTTTGGATGAAGAAGAAAATGACAGTGTTGTTGCTGCAAAGAGTTCTATAGCCATCATATGGCCAAATTTTTCTGCTGCATGTTGCTTTTGGCATAAAAGATGTTCAAATATTCATTGACGGCATACATTAAGAGTAATTTATGTGCTGATTTGTTCCTTTCTTTTTATTTTTTACTCTTAACAGAAATCATGCTCATGGAGAGTACATGTACAGTAGAGATTGTATGGGGATAAATAGTTCTGTGATCAGAGCATTTGATTTACATGCAGAAACAATATTCCTTAATTATTGATTTTGTTTCAGCTACCAAATTTATATAACTTTACAATTTTAAAAAGTGGTTCAATTCTTCCACTGAACTGAAAAAACTGTGGTAGCAAGATGACAACAAGGGAAATAATTTTTTTGATTTGTGTGCATAGTTTCTGAAGTGCCTTTTTTGCAATTCTTAAGATTAGCCATGCATAGCTGATGATTGTCACTTGTCTGATCTGTGTGCATAGTTTTAGAAGTGCCTTCTTTGTAATTCTTAAGATTAGTTGTAGCTGATGATTGTCACTGAATAAATTATTTGTTTGTTTTCCATGACGTAAATGTAGATTGCGTTGTCTTTCTGTATCACATCATCCGATCTGTCTTGCTGTCTGGCATTGACACAATTGCCTCCAAATTAACAAGCTATTACTCCCTCCGTTCCAAAATAGATGACTCAACTTTATACTAAAGTTAGTATAAAGTTGAGTCATCTATTTTGGAACGGAGGGAGTAGTTATTAATCATGTGATGCATGCCCCTTGACAAGTATATGTACACACCCTGTTAGTCCCTAGCTGTAGGAGCATACCCCGCTCTATCTGCATTATTTGATTTCGAACAGCAAGGTACTAGGCTCTGTAAATTCATAGAGAAGATTACTTCTGATATTCAATTATTACCTTCCCTTACTACCCAGTTGTAGTTCTTTAGCCAATGTATAGTCATCACCTTGTAGCAACTGGACCTGTTTCTGTCTTCCATCTCTCTGTAATTTCTTTTCAATCCAATGGTAGAGTGTGTGCCATTATAGCTAAATAAGTAATGTTCATCTTTTCTGTAATCATTGATCAGTTTATTATTCATCAATTGATCCTGTACTTAGCTCACCTTGCTGTGTACTGGATATGTTCAAGAATTAGAAGATAATTATGATAAAGCTTTTCAGTAGAATAAGAGCTTGGTTTTTTGATTCAGTACACATTATTAATACTTGATATATTTATAAATAACTGGAGGGGTTTAGTTATATGAAAATTTCACTTTGTAAGGCTATTTTTTGCTTTTCGGTTCGGGGCCCAGAATTCCTGGAGGCAGCCCTGTGGCGTGAAGCCATTAACTGCGGATGTGCTCCTTTTCGTGGTTGTGTTGCCACAGCCAGCATCCCTCCACGTCGAGTCATGCCATCACTGGGAATAGCGCAAGCCGCTGCTGTTCTTCATGCTGAGCTCGCTCTGCTTTAGGTCATGATAGCCATCCAGGGAAGCGCTGCCGCCCGTCGTACATGTTTCCCCAGCAACTAACTCTTGATCGAACTCCTGGCCAGCTCAACCTCTGACCACTGCAATAAGAATATGTAAGCAGCTATACCATCCTCAAAAAACTGAATTGGAAGAGATATTGGATGTTTTAGTCTTGTTACAGTCTAAGCTCATCCTACATGCAAGTGTGGAAGGAAGAACACGGATATATATGTGCATTTTATGTTGTATATACTTTTCTATGGATGTTTTAGTCTTGTGGTTTTGCCTCCTTGGATTTTGACATTGTTCCAATCTCTTGCTATCTGGCTGAAGAGTAAGAGTTTAAGGTTTTGAAGGTGAAGTGTATGGTGCCATTTTCATGTGGGGCATTAGAAACTTGTTTTTCAGCAATGATTTGTCCAATGGAGAAGGTAAATGAGTTGGACCCTGATCCTTAGGACAAATATATAAAATAGATCACGTGAAGCAAATCTTGCTTGATTTATTATGTAGTTGCATCCTTTAGTTAGTATTGCTTCTCTGTGCTTGCTCTGGAATTGCTACTTTCTTTCTAAAAGTATCCTAAAAATGACGACTTCATTGTGTTGTCGAAAACTTAACATTAATTCTTCATGCTTCCTTTTATTTGGCTCATGGTATAGATCCTTACAAATTCTTATGACAGTGGATTATAAGATAGAAATCTTAACAGTAGAGTATGCTTCTGAATTTTTGTTTTTGTATTCAGGTTCATCGCAACAAAATTATACTCTGTGCAGGTGTACACATCAAGTTCTATGATTTCTGGCTCCGCTGGTCCTCTAAGAAATATATCAGTTTGACAGGACTAATTGTATGACATGATGATGAGTCAAGGATTTGATATAAAATGGTAGATTGCTCTTGACTTCTGTCCACTCCCGAGTTAGTTGCAACTTTACATCATTAATTTGCACGCATCTAATTTACTGGCACGGTCATCATTTCGATTGCTCCGTTGGAGTAGACGCCATTCTTGCCATGTCTGAACTGTAATAATCTGAAGACGAAATGCTGCAATTTTCATGTTGTATATTTTGTGTAAATCTACAAAATGGTTGTATATGAATCTACACTTTTGGACTAAAACCAGTTTTACCTGGTCATTTTAAGGATTGGTTCAGAGCTTCTCCGGAGAAAGAAATCCCACCTGAATTTTTGGTTCTCAAAGACCAGTTTGGATGTGTTCTTCCTATAGGACGACTCTGAATGCATCATGATATGTTGTAGTTTTTGTTTTGTCCTAGAATGTGGCTTGTGGTTTGGAACTGTATCCACCTCAAAAGTTAATTATAGTAGTTTTTGTTTTGTCCTAGAATGTGGTTTGTGGTTTGGAACTGTATCCATCTCAAAAGTTAATTATAGCAGTTTTCAAATACAAGATTCATTATTTGCATTAAGGAACATGAACTCCTCCGTAAGTAGTGTTATGGTATAGTGTGTGCCAATCATACCCTTGTCCTTTTCCCACCTAATAATGCCATCATTGACGATGCAATTTTTAACCCCGTTAGAATGCATGAAATCTGCTTATGCTCTCTTTGATTGTGTATAGGATCCTAAGGGTGTGTCAATGCTATGTGATTATAGGCTTCAGGAGTTGTTTGGCATGTCAATGCTACGTGATTCCAGGCTTCAGGAGTTGTTTGGCCGCGAGAGAATACCTGCTTCGGGAATGTCAGACTTGCTTCCTCACGAATACTTGTTGAATTCACTTCAGGCGTTGGTACTTAGTAATGATTAAGGCTCCATATTTTTTAATGGTGCACAATTATATTTCACAGATTAACTCGCTTGCCATCCATGCAGATCTAGATTGCAGGGGTGCAATGTTGTTCTTGCAAATTGGACAGTGTAGATTATGCCATCCCTTTCTAGATTGTGAACTGTGTCAGACAAGGACAGGATTAGTTTTGGTGGTCTGTAGCTCGCTATATATAATGACTACTTCGGTGTAACTGAGTGTCAGATTGTGTAAAGTTAAGCTTCATATTTGCGTGACAGATTGATTTCTTTTTATTTCTGATGAAATGTTCAGCCTTCACTAAACTGATGTGTGTAGGCCCTGGAAAACTGAAGGGAGGAACTAGGCTCAACTCTATATCAGTGAGACGATTCATGCTATTGTAATGTAAAAACTCTATCTAAAAACTACTATTGCACAACTGCTCTCTTACTCATTGCAAAAACACAAACATGCAAAATGTACAACGATTCTCATATACTACATAGAAACAAACCCCAGCGAATCACTGGAGCGCGGCGTGCCGCCGCGCACTACTCGCTAGTAAACTTAGAGGAGTAAAATTTTGCACCTCTAAGCCTATGATGGATCGGTTAGATGGGATTAACTCCTTATTTTGCTCCTTCAAATGTTTTTAGGGATCAGTTAGAGATGCTCTAAGAATGTGTGTGATGTGATGTGCTGTGACAACTAGCAACAAGCAACATCAAAATTGGCTATAGATTCTCTGCCTTGCTGTGGCAAAGGTAGAGAGGAATAGTGCCTCTACCCTCAACTTTTAGTCGTTGGATCGAGAATGGACCGCCCAGATCTGGCACAACAGGACCACCGAAACAGTGATATGAACAATGCATGCACTACAGTGTTTTATGAACAGTGCATGCGCTACAGTGATTCGCTCGATCTGGCCTGCCAGCTTATGATCCAATGGCTCTCCCGGCTAAGGTAGAGGCAGCCTTGCTGAAGGGAAGTCAGAGGATCGGCGCCCATCGAAATTGCGTGATGACTGCAAGCTGCACACATTTGATGAAGAAATGATGCTGCTGATCATTCTAATGTCTAAGATATCTAAAACAAACACAGAAAACAAATAAACTTAGGCATGCCATATGTCCGTCCGTTGGAGAGCCGTGCTAGTGCTTTGGAGGAGAAATGAAATAGTTTGTGGCAGGAGCAACAAAAATGATAACCAAGTAAGAAAGACCTAAATGAAACCATCCATGATAAATACTAAGTGGCAGCCATCTTTTGATGATAATACATTAATATAACTCAAACTCTATAGTATATATATTCTTGGACGGAACCTAAGACTCGATATATCCTGAACTAGCTACGAAGCAATAAATGTTGGCTCCTTCTTCATCACCGGATACACAAATGCTGTTACGATGTGACAGGTCATCACCCTCTGTCTCGATCAAGCCGTGTGGTAAGCACAGGTATCAACGTTTTCTCCGGCCTTTGCCCCAAGAGTTTTTGGGCTTCCAATATTTCTCACCTGAGATGGTGGTGTCGTACACCATCAATAGCACGACGTGGTTGAGAAACTCGCCAAATGCACCATGGTACACGTACACTCCTTCGTAATCCTCGAATTCCGCTCCGCCCATCGCAAATGCAACTCCGATGGGCTGGGTTGCCACAACGTGCATCAAAACTTTCTCGTCGTTTGGCAGGACTCTGGCCATGTTATCTATGGTGACCGCCGGATTGGTTAAGCACTCGGATTCATATCGGAATATAGATGGTCAACCTCCGAATCAAGACCACTGACGTCGAAGATGTAACGGAGGTCATCTTTCGGCGAGCCGCCACTTCAGCCATATCATCCGTACCTCGGCCCCCATAGTCCAGGAGATTATGCGGAGACATGGGCACGAGTTTGTCCATCATAAATCCGTTGAGCCCCTCGGACGGCCCCCGCAACCGTAAATGCCCAACAATTGTCGCAGCTGATGCCCTTGGGTCATGATGCTTCACCGGAGTGACCGTGCTGGGATGTAGGTGATGGGGAACGTAGTAATTTCAAAAAATTTCCTACGCACACGCAAGATCATGGTGATGTATAGCAACGAGAGGGGAGAGTGTTGTCCACGTACCCTCGTAGACCGAAAGCGGAAGCGTTAGAACAACACGGTTGATGTAGTCGTACGTCTTCACGATCTGACCGATCCAAGTACCGAACGTACGGCACCTCCGAGTTCAGCACACGTTCAGCTCGATGACGATCCCCGGACTCCGATCCACCAGGGTGTCGGGGAAGAGTTCCGTCAGCACGACGGCATGGTGATGGTGATGATGTTCTACCGACGCAGGGCTTCGCCTAAGCACCGCTACGATATGACCGGGGTGGAATATGGTGGAGGGGGGCACCGCACACGGCTAAGGAATGACCACGAAGATCAACTTGTGTGTTATGGGGTCCCTCCCTACCCCCGTATATAAAGGAGGGAGGGGGGAGGTGCGGCCGGCCCCTTGGGGTGCGCCTGGAGGAGTCCTACTCCCACCGGGAGTAGGACTCTCCCCTCTTGCCTTGTTGGAGAAGGAAGGGGGAAGGGGGAAAGAGGAAAGGGGGGCGCCCCCCCTTCCTTGTCCTATTCGGACTAGGGGGGGAGGGGGCGCGCGGCCTGCCCTGGCCGGCCCTCCTCTTCTCCCTTAGGGCCCATGTAGGCCCATTAACCCCCCCCCCCCCCGGGGGGGGGGGGGGGTTTCCGGTAACCTCCCGGTGATGGATTCATATACCTAGGGTAGGGTCATAGGCCTGACCTGAATGCCCTACCCTAGGACAGCTTTAGAAGAGATCACCTTCCAGTCGACCAACGAAGAACCCACTCGACTGGAAGAAGGACTCGACTATGGAGATTCACTCGACCATGGAGATACACTCGACCATGAAGATACACTCGACCATGAAGATACACTCGACCACCAGAAGGTCAGAAGGCACTCCGTACTGCAACGGCCTGTAGTTGAATAGACTTAATGATAGTTAAGGCATTTTATGTGGGGCGTTACCAGTAACGCCCCAGACTTAATACACTTTAAACCCTTCATTACGTGGGTTGGTAGGGGTCCTGGCGTACTCTATATAAGCCACCCCCCTCCACAGGCAGAAGGGTTCGCACTCTTGTAACACCTATACACATAATCCACTCGACCGCCTCAGGGCTCCGAGACGTAGGGCTTTTACTTCCTCCGAGAAGGGCCTGAACTCGTACATCGCTTGTGTTTACAACCTCTCCATAGCTAGGACCTTGCCTCTCCATACCTACCCCCCACTCTACTGTCAGACTTAGAACCACGACAGTTGGCGCCCACCATGGGGCAGGTGTTTTAGCGATTTTGTGGAGAAGTTGCAGTATTTCCGAGTACTTTCATCATGATGACTGCTGGAATTTTAGTCAAGGGGCGCGAGATCCGTCTTGGCGCTCTCACCTTTGTCGCCGACGACTCCGCGTGGCTCCAGGAGGCTCCACTCGACATTGATGCGCTCCCCGTCCGCGGTGCGACGCATTTTCGCGCATGTGTCCGCGGCGTTCTGCTGCGGCAACCGTCGGCCCCCTATCGGTCGGCTCCTTTATCGGTCGCCCGTCCGTTCTCCCACCAGCGCAAGCGCTCTGGTCGGTCGAGGCTTCAGCGGTGGGTGAAGCACACGGTGGCTCGCCAGGCGGCCATCGCACAAGTTGCGGCAATCGAGCCCCACGAATCTCTCTACGGCCTGTTCGATCTGTCGACTGGCTCCGTAGAGAATGCATCCGAGTGCGATAGCAGTGATCCAGCGGCGGAAATTCTCATGGTCGACGGACCCCGTAGTCCTCCCGGCTTCGCCCATGGTGGTGGAGCGGGCGGTGGAGGTGGCCCCGCTCAGGACCATGAGGAGTACCAGCCCGAGACACTCGACTCTCTGCAGAGAGAAGAGCTTCGCCGCAGGAACATGGATGCCCTGCATACTCCCATTGCGGGAGAAACCCCCGAGGCTTGCGCCTTGGAGGAGGCACGTTTAGCCAATGTGGCTGAACGCGCTCGTCTGGAGAACCTTCAGCGAGCACTCGACGAGCGCGCGCGGCAACGAGTCCCCGAAGCCAGTCGACGTCGACTCTTCCCGCCGACTCAGGTATACCGCACGCCAATTCAGAATTTAGCAGCAGCAACCCGTATAGCAGAGTCCATCCAGCCTTCACAGTCGGAAGCTGGGAGAGGCTTGATGCAGATCAGAGATTTGCTCTGAGCAGCAGGGGACCAGAACTCAGCCGTGTCGCAGTCGCGCAACAGAATTCATAGTCGATCCGTCGCTGCGAATATGGTTCAGTCGGCTCACAGTCCCAGATCGCCTCCGCGGCGGGAAGGGCGCGACAATCAGCGAGATCAGTATGGAGACCGACACGACCGAGATGACAGGTGTCGAGTGCCTGTTTCCCCTCCGAGGGAAGGGTCTTACGCTCCTCGGCAACAGGATGACAGGCGTCAGTTCAGTGCGGGGCGAAGAGTTCCAGTCGACCCCAGGGGACCAGGCTTCGATGCGTGATCCATTATCGTGCAAAGCTTGGTCGACTGGAACAGAGCCCATCGAGGTGGACCCGAGAGAGATGCACCCACGAGCAGTCGAGTGCATGTTTCTGGTCCAGAGTGTTTTATCAGGGCTATCAGAGCCGCAGTGATTCCCCCCAATTTCAGGTTGGCGACAGGAGTCAGCAAATTCACTGGGGAGTCCAAGCCTGAAACTTGGCTTGAGGACTACCGAGTGGCTGTTCAGATTGGCGGTGGGAATGACGAGGTGGCCATGAAGCATTTGCCCCTCATGCTGGAAGGTTCAGCCAGAGCGTGGTTGAATCAGTTACCTCCTAGCAGTATTTACACTTGGGAAGATTTGTTCCGAGTGTTCGTCAGAACTTTTGAAGGAACCTGCAAGCGACTAGCTGGTTTGACAGAGCTGCAAGTTTGTGTGCAGAAGACCAATGAGACTCTCAGAGAGTACATTCAGAGGTGGATCACTCTGCACCATACTGTGGAAAATGTGTCTGATCATCAAGCAGTTTGTGTTTTCAAAGATGGCGTCAAGAACAGGGAATTGAGTCTGAAGTTTGGTCGAACCGGGGACATGACCCTGAGTCGAATGATGGAGATTGCTACCAAGTACGCCAATGGCGAGGAAGAGGACCGACTCCGAAGCGGCAAGTATAAGCCAAGTCAGTCGGAGAAGGGAAATTCCAGTCGGAAACAGAAGCGGAAAGCCGAGCCAGCAGCTCCTGGAGAGGCCCTGGCCATGGCTTAGGGAAAGTTCAAAGGGAAGCCAAAAGGATCCTGGAATCCTAAGGAAGTAAAGGATAAAGAAGGAAATGACGTGATGGATATGCCGTGCCACATCCACACGAAGAAAGATGAAGAGGGCAACATTATTTACCCAAAGCACACCACTCGCCAGTGTCGACTCCTGATCCAGCAGTTTCAGGGAAAACAGTCTAAGGACAAGGAGAAGGAGTCAGACAAGGCCGAAGACAAAGAGGACAGTGAGGAAGAATATCCGCATATCAACTCCACTTTGATGATCTTCGCGGATGTGGAAAGCAAGAGTCGACTGAAAGTCATTAACCGTGAGGTGAATATGGTTGCCCCAGCAAAACCAAGTTATCTGAAATGGTCCCAAACACCCATCACATTCGACCAATCTGATCACCCGACTCATATTGCCACCCCTGGGAGGCAAGCTTTGGTGGTCGATCCAGTTGTCGAAGGCACTCGACTGACGAAAGTGTTGATGGACGGTGGCAGTGGGCTGAACTTGTTATATGCAGATACACTGAAGGGAATGGGCATTCCGATGTCCCGATTGAGCACCAGCAACATGAGTTTCCACGGAGTCATACCAGGGAAGAAAGCCAACTCACTCAGCCAAATAGCCCTGGACATGGTTTTTGGCGACTCAAAACATTTTTGCAAGGAAAAGTTGACTTTTGAGGTTGTGGATTTTCAGAGCGCGTACCACGCCATTTTGGGGAGGCCCGCCTACGCACGGTTCATGGCTCAACCATGTTACGTGTACCTCAAACTGAAAATGCCAGGTCCCAAAGGGGTGATCACTGTCACTGGCGATCGGAAAAAGGCAGAAGAGTGCTTTCAGAAGGGCTCGAAGATTGCCGATTCCCAGGTGACAGCGGTCGAGTTCGAAGAATACAAGCAAAACGCAGATCCGAGTGATTTGTTGCGATCCAAGAAACCAGCCACAGAATCTGCATTTCAGTCGTCTGGTGAGACGAAGCCTCATATTCACCCGACCGACCCCGATGCAGCCCCGACCCACATCTCCACAACACTCGACCCGAAATAGGAAGAAGTGCTCATCCAGTTCCTCCGTGAGAACTGGGACATTTTTGCATGGAAGCCAGCTGACATGCCAGGTGTTCCCAGGGGACTGGCTGAGCATCGCCTCAGAGTCGACAAATCAGCAAAGCCAGTCAAAGAGCATCTTCGGCGGTCCGCCGTCCAGAAGAGAAAAGCTATTGGTGAGGAAGTGGCTCGACTGTTAGCGGCAGGATTTATCCGAGAGATATACCACTCCGAGTGGCTCACTAATGTCGTCATGGTTCCCAAGAAGGACAAGTCACTCCGCATGTGCATTGACTTCAAGCACATCAATCGGGCCTGCCCGAAAGATCATTTTCCTCTCCCTCGCATAGATCAAATTGTTGACTCGACCGCGGGATGTGAGAGATTGTCTTTTGTAGACGCATATTCCGGGTATCATCAGATCCGTCTGTACGGACCCGACGAAGTAAAAACAACTTTCATCACTCCATTCGGGTGCTTCTGCTATATCACCATGCCATTCGGCCTCAAGAATGCCGGAGCCACATTTATGCGTATGATTCAGAAGTGTCTTCTCACTCAAATCAGTCGGAATGTGGAAGCGTATATGGATGATATCGTCGTTAAGTCGCGAAAAGGTTCCGACCTGCTTGCTGACCTCGCCGAAACATTTGCCAACCTCAGAAGGTACGATATCAAGCTCAATCCATCGAAGTGCACATTCGGAGTTCCTGGTGGAAAGTTACTCGGTTTTCTCGTTTCCGAGCGAGGGATCGACGCAAATCCAGAGAAGATCGGCACTATTCTCCGAATGAAACGCCCTGTGCGAGTGCACGATGTCCAGAAGCTTACTGGATGCTTGGCCGCATTAAGTCGATTCATCTCACGACTCGGTGAAAAGGCATTGCCTCTTTACCGACTGATGAAGAAGGCAGACAAGTTTGAGTGGACTCCAGAAGCTGATGCAGCGTTTGCCGAGCTAAAAGCTCTGCTCTCCACCCAGCCGGTGCTTGCTGCTCCAATCAGCAAAGAGCCTTTGTTGCTTTATATTGCAGCCACAGGACAAGTCGTCAGTACAGTACTTACGGTCGAGCGGGAAGAAGAAGGAAAAGCCTTCAAAGTTCAGCGCCCGGTGTATTATTTGTCTGAAGTTTTGACTCCATCCAAGCAGAGATATCCTCATTATCAGAAGCTTGTGTATGGAATATACATGACCACGAAGAAGGTTGCTCATTATTTCTCTGATCATTCTATCACAGTCGTCAGCGACGCTCCACTATCAGAGATTCTGCACAACAGAGATGCAACTGGTCGAGTGGCGAAATGGGCGATTGAACTTCTTCCCCTTGATATCAAGTTCGAGGCAAAGAAAGCCATTAAGTCCCAGGCAATAGCAGATTTCCTCGCCGAGTGGATTGAACAACAGCAGCCGACTGAAGTTCACTCGGAGCATTGGACCATGTTCTTCGATGGCTCTAAGATGTTGAATGGTTCTGGTGCTGGGGTTGTTCTGGTTTCCCCCAGAGGAGATAAGCTTAGATATGTGCTCCAGATTCACTTTGATTCCTCCAACAATGAGGCAGAGTATGAGGCCCTTTTATATGGATTGCGCATGGCCATATCACTCGGCGTCCGTCGCCTGATGGTTTACGGTGATTCAGATTTAGTGGTCAACCAGGTGATGAAGGAGTGGGACGTGAGAAGCCCAGCCATGACTGGATACTGCAATGCAGTGAGGAAGCTGGAAAAGAAGTTCGAGGGGTTGGAGCTCCATCACATCCCCCGACTGAAAAATCAAGCAGCAGATGATCTGGCAAAGATAGGTTCCAAAAGAGAAGCCATTCCGAGTGGTGTGTTTTTGGAGCATATACACACACCGTCAGTTAAAGAAGATCCCTTCACAGAGGAAGCTCCACAGCCCAAGAGTGCCACAGATCCGACTGAGGTTGAGGTCCCAGCAGTGGTCGACTTGGTTATAGAGGTTTTAGTGGTCATTCCCGACTGGACAATTCCCTATATTGCGTATATCCTGAGAAAAGAGCTCCCAGAAGAGGAGGAAGAGGCTCGGCAGATCGTCCGTCGATCCAAAGCCTTTACCGTTATCAAAGGACAGCTGTATAGAGAAAGCCCGACTGGGGTTGGTCAAAAATGCATAACGCCAGAAGAAGGTCGAATCATTCTCAATGATATCCACTCGGGGACCTGTGGTCACCATGCGTCCTCTCGGACCATTGTAGCCAAAGCATACCGAGCTGGATTTTACTGGCCAAGAGCGAATGAGATGGCAAAGGAAATAGTGGACAAGTGCGAAGGATGTCAATTCTACTCCAATATGTCACATAAACCCGCGTCAGCTCTGAAGACCATCCCACTCGTTTGGCCATTCGCAGTATGGGGGTTAGACATGGTCGGTCCCTTGAGAACAGGTCGAAGTGGTTTCACGCACGTACTGGTCGCAGTCGACAAGTTCACAAAGTGGATCGAGGCTAAACCGATCAAGAATCTTGACGCCGGTACTGCAGTTACCTTCATCAGGGAGCTGACGTTCAGATATGGAGTTCCGCACAGCATCATTACGGATAATGGGTCGAACTTTGACTCGGAAGAATTCAAGGTTTTCTGCAACGCTCAAGGCACACGAGTCGACTACGCTTCAGTCGCTCACCCCCAGTCGAATGGACAAGCGGAGCGAGCCAATGGCTTAATCCTCAAGGGTTTAAAACCCCGACTGATGCGTGACCTCAAGCACGCGGCTGGAGCATGGGTCGACGAACTTCCTTCGGTGCTTTGGGGTTTGCGAACCACACCCAATCGGTCGACTGGAAGAACTCCATTCTTTTTGGTCTATGGAGCTGAAGCAGTCTTGCCGAGTGATCTTCTTCACAATGCTCCTCGAGTTGAACTCTACAACGAAGCAGAAGCTGAGCAAGCGCGTCAGGACGCAGTCGACCTTCTAGAGGAAGAAAGGGAGATGGCTCTGATCCGATCGACCATCTATCAAAAAGACTTGCGTCGCTTTCACGCCAGGAATGTGAGGGGTCGAGCCTTCCAAGAGGGAGATCTAGTTCTCCGAGTGGATCAGCAGAAACAGCATAAGCTCGCTCCTTCTTGGGAAGGACCCTTCATCGTCACCAAAGTTCTCCACAATGGGGCATACCGTCTCTACAACGTCGAACACAACATCGAAGAGCCCCGAGCTTGGAATGCGGATCTGCTCCGCCCGTTTTACACTTAAAAGTTTTCCACTCGGATGAGTTGTAATAAAATACTTCTGTAGTTCATGGATCTCGAAATAATAGTGCCATAATTCCTTCATAACTTTTGTCACTTTTTCCCCCAGCGGGTGTCTTAGCCGCGAATCCGTTTCGCCTAAGTTTATAAAAATCCTACCGAGTGGTAAGCCAGACTTCCACTCGGGGGCTTAGCCGCGAATCCGTTCCGCCTAAGTTATAAAAAATCCTACCGAGTGAAGAGCAAACCTCTCACTCGGGGGCTTAGCTGCAGCCCAGCGCTCGCCTAAGTTATAAAAAATCCTACCGAGTGAAGAGCAAACCTCTCACTCGGGGGCTTAGCTGCAGCTCAGCGCTCGCCTAAGTTATATAAAATCCTACCGAGTGAAGAGCAAACCTCTCACTCGGAGGCTTAGCTGCAGCCCAGTGCTCGCCTAAGTTATATAAAATCCTACCGAGTGAAGAGCAAACCTCTCACTCGGGGGCTTAGCCGCAGCTCAGCGCTCGCCTAAGTTATAAAAATTCTACCGAGTGAAGAGCAAACCTCTCACTCGGGAGCTTAGCTGCAGCCCAGCGCTCGCTTAAGTACCACGTACATTTGCAAGGAGGACGAGGTGCAGGTCGACTGCGATCCTCTCCTCTGAGCTACGCCATAAGTATAATGTGGGCTCGCAAAGGGGACGAGGTGCAGATAGCCTGCGTCTTTCTCCTCCGAGCTTCGCCACAAATACAACGGGAAAATCCTACCGAGTGGTAAGCCAGACTTCCACTCGGGGGCTTAGCTGCAGCCCAGCGCTCGCCTAAGTTATAAAAAAAAATCCTACCGAGTGGTAAGCCAGACTTCCACTCGGGGGCTTAGCTGCAGCCCAGCGCTTGCCTAAGTTATAAAAAATCCTACCGAGTGAAGAGCAAACCTCTCACTCGGAGGCTTAGCTGCAGCCCAGCGCTCGCCTAAGTTATAAAAAATCCTACCGAGTGAAGAGCAAACCTCTCACTCGGAGGCTTAGCTGCAGCCCAGCGCTCGCCTAAGTTATAAAAAATCCTACCGAGTGAAGAGCAAACCTCTCACTCGGAGGCCTAGCTGCAGCCCAGCGCTCGCCTAAGTTATAAAAAATCCTACCGAGTGAAGAGCAAACCTCTCACTCGGAGGCTTAGCTGCAGCCCAGCGCTCGCCTAAGTTATAAAAATCCTACCGAGTGAAGAGCAAACCTCTCACTCGGAGGCTTAGCTGCAGCCCTGCGCTCGCCTAAGGAATAAAAATCCTACCGAGTGAAGAGCAAACCTCTCACTCGGCGGTTTAGCTGCGGCCCAGTGCTCGCCTAAGGAATAAGTCGATTGCAGTGGGCATCTTGCTGTGAACCTGCAAAAGACAATTCGAACCAAGAGCAATCATATCCAAACATCAAATCCAAGTTTAGGTCGATACCTAAAGGAACCGAGAGTGCTCAGGCACTAAGCCTGTTAAGGTTTACCGGTTACAATTCCACTCGGCATACCGAGGCAAATTTAAAATGTTGGGCTTAAAGAAAGTTTTTTACCCCTCCTGTGGAGGGCTGGAAGGAGCAACAAACTCGTCGAGGTCGATCCCGTCTGCAATCCGGGTAGCAGCAGCGATGAAAGTTTCCATGAAGGACCTGAAGTCGTGTTTCTTGGTGTTGGCCACTCGGAGAGCCGCCAGCTTCTCTTCTCGCGCGTCCTTGCAGTGGACTCGGGCCAGACACAGGGCAACATCTGCGCCGCACCGAGCCGAGGACTTCTTCCACTCTTGCACTCGGTCGGGGATAGTGTTTAGTCGAGCCATCAACGACTCGAGGTCATTCTGAAGTGTCGCCCCGGGCCAAAGCGTCGAGTCGATGCGAGAAGTGGCGGCCTTCAGCCTTTCAAGATAGTCCACGACAGCTGCTACACGAGACTCCAGCCGGAAGACATTCATGGCGACTTCATCATTCACCGGAGAATTGACAGGATCAAGGTTCGGCTCCAACTGGCTAGTCTCATCTTCAAAGTTCCGACAGAATTCTGCAAGGACAAAACACCGAGTCAAGGCAATGGTCGAATGGAAGCATCACAGTTGATAATGCTGGTCGAGTGAAAAGTTTACCTTCGAGCATAAGGAACAGTTTCTTAGCAAGACCGCCCAGGAAGCTTTCAAGGTCATTCTTCTTCCCAGTCAATTGGTTGATCTTCTCAGTCAGGGTAGTCTTGTCATCTTTCAGTCGGTCAACATCCTTGGAGGCAATCGCCAGAGCAGTTTTCAGATTATGATTTTCCTGTTCAAGCTTGGTGACTGAAGCTAACTTCTCGTCAGCAAGCTTGGTCTTCTCGGCTAGCTCAAGGTCCTTCTTCTTCTGGGCCTCCCGCACCTTGTCTGTAAGTTATAGCAAAGTCAGATCTTGAAATAAATGGAAGGAAAAAGGAGTCGTCGAGGTCTCACCGAACATACCTTTGGTCTCCTCCTTCGCCTTCGTCAGATTCTCCTGCACCAGCTTCAAATCCAACTCGAGCTGAATGTGCTTCTGCTCCAGTTCCGTATAGCGAGCCGCAAGGTCACAGGATTTCTACGAAGAACCAATCAACAAAATATCAAAGATGGTTCACTTCCGAGTGGATAGGGAAAAATCATACGTTTCTAAGACTACAGTCGAATGCAAGCATTCAACCATAGTCTCGGGGACTACACCCAGCGGGTGCACTCAGCGTGCCCCCACTAGTTCTGTTCAAGACAGAGTCGACCAGTCGACCCAAAAAAAAAGGGAAAAAGAGAGACGTGGTTTTCAGACTGTAGTCGACTGCAAGCAGTCGACCACAGTCTCAGGGACTACACCCAGTGGGTGCACTCAGCGTGCCCCCACTAGTTCTGCTCAAGACAGAGTCGACCAGTCGACCAAATCAAATGATGAACAACCCTTACTTACAAAGCCTAAGGCCGACTGCCAGCAGTCGACCTTAGCCTTGGGGACTACACCCAGCGGGTGCACTCAGCGTGCCCCCGCTAACACGGAATTTTCTATCAACACACCCAGCGGGTGATTGCTATGGATTTCAGAAATCAGAAAGAAATTTTTTTTGATAGCATATCCTAACAGAACAGGCGGTGGTCGACTGACCTGCACATTGCTTTGAAGGGCAGAGCTGGCGTCATAAGCTGCTTGGCTTGCATCCCGGATGATCTTCACCTGCTCCATCATGATCCCCGCTTGACGTATCGCCTCCTTAGCAGCACTGGCTTGGTCCTCTGGGACATGATGTGTTGTGAAGAGCGAAGGCTGTGCAGCACTCGACGAAGTGGGACGAGCACTCGTCAACGGCACCGCGAAAGACACGGTGTGTCGAGTGAGGTTATCCCCTTCCGTGGCTACAGCTTCGGGCGCCATCGCACTCTGGGTTGCCTTACCAGTAGACGTCTTGCTGCTCATCCTGTGCCTCAGTGGTTCTTCATCCTCATCATCATCTTCGGGAAGGGTGATAATGTCATGGGGCGGAGCTTCGGAAAAAGAATCAAAGTCAGAAATCTTGAGTCAGTCGACTAAGGACAGAATTGAGAGTATAGTACCAGGATTCGAGGTTGCTGCGTCCTCCATCTCATGGTCGTCAGCCTTGCCTGAGGTCTCAGAAGTTGCAGCACTGAAGTCCCAAAGAATCAGTCGACCAACTCAAATATCAACCAGAGATAAAGCCTTATGCAAAACAAGAGAATTCAAGTAACGTGCTTACCCGGATATGGTGGGGATGGACACTTTCATCTTCGGCAGGAGCTTGGGGGGTTTCGGCAGAGCCACCCTCGGCTGCTTCGGAGCCCTGTCGCTCGGCACCGGAGAAGCGGTCCGAGGGCGCTTGGTCGACTGCGAGGCAGTCGCCACCCCCTTACCGCGTTCAGTCGCGGGGTCATGGACAAGCTTTGACCGCCTTTCCGAGCGCGGCGGTGCAACCTCCTCCTCCTCCTCCTCCTCCTCTTCGTCCTCGTCATCATCGTCGTCGTCGTCACCTTCAGCAGCGTCTGAATCCCACTCCTCCTGGCTCTCGCCCCCGCTGGCTTCTTCCTCCTCAGTCGGAGCCTGAGCTCCATTGGGCATCGAATATAGGTCGGTGAGGGCCTAGAAGACGTCAAAACAGAGATCAATCGACCAAGTCGCAGAGTATACAGAAACTCACTTGACGAATATATAATGGAAAACAGAGCAAGTATACCTTGTCTGGATCGGTGTGATGGTCGAGTGGAGGAACCCTCCTGGATCCACGGGGATTATCCTTATTCCCAGTGACTGCGGCCATCCATCTTTCCACCGTGGCGTCGTCGACTGCTTCTGGGTGGACTCGGGTATCGTCTTCAGTCCCGCAGTACAGCCACATGCCATGGCTTCGGAACTGGAGAGGTTGGATCCGCCGCCGAAGGAAAACCTCCAGAAGGTCCATGCCAGTCACGCCGTCCCGGACCAACTGCACCACTCGGTCCATCAACATCTTCACATCAGCCCTTTCCTCCGGAACCACCTTGAGAGAGGAGGGCTTGTTCACTCGACTCATGGTGAATGGGGGAAGCCCACTCGACTGCCCAGGCGTCAGCTCGTCCCGGCAGTAGAACCAAGTCGACTGCCAACCTCTGACCGACTCGGAAAACGTCATAGTGGGGAAGGTGCTCTTGTTCCTCACTTGAATCCCCAGACCCCCGCACATTTGGACAACCTGGGTCTTCTCGTCGCCTGGACTCGCCTTCTTCACGGTCTGAGAACGACACGTGAAGATGTGCTTGAACAAGCCCCAGTGCGGTCGACAGCCCAGGAAACTCTCGCACATGGATACGAATGCAGCAAGGTACGCAATAGAGTTCAGAGTAAAGTGGTGGAGTTGGGCTCCGAAGAAGTTCAAAAAACCACGAAAGAAGATGCTCGGTGGCAAAGAAAACCCTCGATCAATATGAGTCGCCAGGAGCACGCACTCACCCTCTTCCGGCTGTGGTTGCCACTCTTTCCCTGGGAGTCTTGCTGCGCCATGGGGGATCAGCCCGTCGTCGGCCATGTCGAGGAGATCTTTCTCCGTGATGGTCGACTGGATCCAATCTCCCTGGACCCAGCCCTTCGGCAAGCGGGATCTCGACGAAGACCCACTGCGGCTGGTGGATCTCCCCTTCGCCTTCTCCGCCGCCGATGCCTTCTCCGTCGCCGACGCCTTCTTTGCACGCTCCAACGCCGCCGTCTTCTCCTTTACCATGGCTGCCGGCGAGGTGCGCGAGGGAGAGCTTTGCGGGGGCGAGAGCAAGCGCGCTGGGCGGAGACGAGGAGAACAGAGGAGAAAGAATGGAGCATTATTCAGAAAACCCTCGCCGGTTGCATTCATATACCATCCCTTCCGAGTGGATGACATGTGGACCCAGGCAACCTAATCATATCCCGAAACAGTTGCTTTGACACGATACGTGGTGGAAAAGGCGGCGCGGAGATCGAGGCGTTCATGTCCCGTCCCGTCCAAGCGCCACGGTCTGTTCCGCTTCGCGCGCTCCCCCAAATTCCGTATCCCGTGGAATCCGCGAATCGCAGATCGGTCTATCAGACGCGAGATTTCCTGCGATCCGTCGCTCGGGAACCAGCAAAGTCTAAAAGATCACCCGACGAAAGACAAGAATGGATCGAGTCGACTGAAGAAAAGTTGTTCGTTATCGACAAAGAAGATCTTAATCCAGAACGACGCATAGCCAGTATGCAAAAGCCAATCGGAAACAGCATCAACTCTTTCCTCATTCAAGCCTCAATCCATTCGGGGGCTAATGATGGATTCATATACCTAGGGTAGGGTCATAGGCCTGACCTGAATGCCCTACCCTATGACAGCTTTAGAACAGATCACCTTTCAGTCGACCAACGAAGAACCCACTCGACTGGAAGAAGGACTCGACTATGGAGATTCACTCGACCATGGAGATACACTCGACCATGAAGATACACTCGACCATGAAGATACACTCGACCACCAGAAGGTCAGAAGGCACTCCGTACTGCAACGGCCTGTAGTTGAATAGACTTAATGATAGTTAAGGCATTTTATGTGGGGCGTTACCAGTAACGCCCCAGACTTAATACACTTTAAACCCTTCATTACGTGGGCTGGTAGGGGTCCTGGCGTACTCTATATAAGCCACCCCCCTCCACAGGCAGAAGGGTTCGGACTCTTGTAACACCTATACACATAATCCACTCGACCGCCTCAGGGCTCCGAGACGTAGGGCTTTTACTTCCTCCGAGAAGGGCCTGAACTCGTACATCGCTTGTGTTTACAACTTCTCCATAGCTAGGACCTTGCCTCTCCATACCTACCCCCCACTCTACTGTCAGACTTAGAACCACGACACCCGGTACTCCGGTAAAATCCTGATTTCACCCGGAACGATTCCGATATCCAAATATAGGCTTCCAATATATCAATCTTTATGTCTCGACCATTTCGAGACTCCTCGTCATGTCTGTGATCACATCCGGGACTCCGAACAACCTTCAGTACATCAAAAACTATAAACTCATAATATAACTGTCATCATAATGTTAAGCGTGCGGACCCTACGGGTTCGAGAACTATGTAGACATGACCTAGAACAGTTTCCGGTCAATAACCAATAGCGGAACCTGGATGCTCATATTGGCTCCTACATATTCTACGAAGATATTTATCGGTCAAACCGCATAACAACATACGTTATTCCCTTTGTCATCGGTATGTTACTTGCCTGAGATTCGATCGTCGGTATCCAATACCTAGTTCAATCTCGTTACCGGCAAGTCTCTTTAGTCGTTTACGTAATGCATCATTCCGTAAAGTAACTCATTAGCTACATTGCTTGCAAGGCTTATAGTGATGTGCATTACTGAGAGGGCCCAGAGATACCTCTCCGACAATCGGAGTGACAAATCCTAATCTCGAAATACGCTAACTCAACATGTACCTTCGGAGACACCTGTAGAGCTCCTTTATAATCACCCAGTTACGTTGTGACGTTTGGTAGCACACAAAGTGTTCCTTCGGTAAACGGGAGTTGCATAATCTCATAGTCATAGGAACATGTATAAGTCATGAAGAAAGCAATAGCAACATACTAAACGATCAAGTGCTAAGATAACGGAATGGGCCAAGTCAATCACATCATTCTCCTAATGATGTGATCCCGTTAATCAAATGACAACTCTTTGTCCATGGCTAGGAAACATAACCATCTTTGATAAACGAGCTAGTCAAGTAGAGGCATACTAGTGACACTTAGTTTGTCTATGTATTCACACATGTATTATGTTTCCGGTTAATACAATTCTAGCATGAATAATAAACATTCATCATGATATAAGGAAATAAATAATAACTTTATTATTGCTTCTAGGGCATATTTCCTTCAGTCTCCCACCTGCACTAGAGTCAATAATCTAGTTCACATAGCCATGTGATTTAACACCAATATTCACATCTGTATGTGATTAATACCCAATAGTTCACATCGTCATGTGACCAACACCCGAAGGGTTTACTAGAGTCAATAATCTAGCTCACATCGCTATGTGATTAACACCCAAAGAGTACAAAGGTATGATCATGTTTTGTTCGTGAGAGAAATTTAGTCAACGGGTCTGTCACATACAGAGCCGTATGTATTTTGCAAATATTCTATGTCTTCAATGCTCTGCATGGAGCTACTCTAGCTAATTGCTCCCACTTTCAATATGTATCCAGATTGAGACCTAGAGTCATCTGGATCAATGTAAAAGTTTGCACCGATGTAACTTTTACAACGAACTCTTTTATCACCTCCATAATCGAGAAACATCTCCTTAGTCCTCACTAAGGATATTCTTGACCGCTGTCCAGTGATCTACTATTAGATCAAAATTGAATTCCTTTGCCAAACTCAGAGCAAGGTATACAATAGGTCTGGTACACAGCATAGCATACTTTATAGAACCTATGACTGAGGCATAGGGAATGACTTTTCATTCTCTTTCTATTTTCTGCCATAGTCGGGTTTTGAGTCTTATTCAACTTCACACCTTACAATACAGGCAAGAACTCCTTCTTTGACTGTTCTATTTTGAACTACTTCAATATTTTATCAAGGTATGTATTCATTGAAAAATCTCATCAAGCGTCTTGATCTATCTCTATAGATCTTGATGCTCAATGTGTAAGCAACTTCACCGGGGTCTTTCATTGAAAACCTTTTATTCAAGTATCCTTTTATGCTATCCAGAAATTCTATATCATTTCCAATCAACAATATGTCTTGCACATATAATATCAGAAATGCTACAGAGCTCCCATTCACTTTCTTGTAAATACAGGCCTTTCCAAAAGTCTGTATAAAACCATATGCTTTGATCAACTCATCAAAGTGTATATTCCAACTCCGAGATGCTTGCACCAGTCCATTGATGGATCACTGGAGCTTGCACATTTTGTAAGCACCTTTTGGATTGACAAAACCTTCTGGTTGCATCATATACAACTCTTCTTTAAAGAATCCATTGAGGAATGCAGTTTTGACATCCATTTGCCAGATTTCATAAAATGTGGCAATTGCTAATATGATTCGGACAGACTTAAGCATCGATACGAGTGAGAAAATCTCATCGTATTCAACACCTTGAACTTGTCGAAAACCTTTCGACAAGTCGAGCTTAGTAGATAGTAACACTACTATCAATGTCTGTCTTCCTCTTGAAGATCCATTTATTTAACATGGCTTGCTGATCGTCGAGCAAGTCAATCAAAGTCCATACTTTGTTCTCATACATGGATCCCATCTCATATTTCATGGCCTCAAGCCATTCCGCGGAATCTGGGCTCATCATCGCTTCCTCATAGTTCGTAAGTTTATCATGGTCTAGTAACATGACTTCCAGAACAGGATTACCGTACCACTCTGGTGCGGATCTTACTCTGGAAGACCTACGGGGTTTTTTAGTAACTTGATTTGAAGTTTCATGATCATCATCATGAGCTTCCTCACTAATTGGTGTAGGAATCACTGGAACTGATTTCTGTGATGAACTACTTTCCTATTCAGGAGAAGGTACAATTACCTCATCAAGTTCTACTTTCCTCCCACTCACTTCTTTCGAGAGAAACTTCTTCTCTAGAAAGGATCCATCTTAGCAACAAATAACTTGCCTTCGGATCTGTGATAGAAGGTGTACCCAATAGTTACCTTTGGATATTCTATGAAGACGCACTTCTCCGATTTGGGTTCGAGCTTATCAGGTTGAAACTTTTTCACATAAGCATCGCAGCCCCAAACTTTTAAGAAATGGCAACTTTGGTTTCTTGCCAAACCACAGTTCATAAGGCGTTGTCTCAATGGATTTTGATGGTGCCCTATTTAAAGTGAATGCAACTGTCTCTAATGCATAACCCCAAAACGATAGTGGTAAACCGATAAGAGACATCATAGGTCGCACAATATCCAATAAAGTGCGGTTACGACGTTCGGACACACCATAATGTTGTGGTGTTCCAGGTGGTGTGAACTGTGAAACTATTCCACATTGTTTTATATGAAGGCCAAACTCGTAAGTCAAATATTCTCCTCCACGATCAGATCATAGAAACTTTATTTTCTTGTTATGATGATTCTCCACTTCACTCTGAAATTCTTTGAACTTTTCAAATGTTTAAGACTTCTGTTTCATTAAGTAGATATACTCATATCTGCTCAAATCATCTTGTGAAGGTCAGAAAATAACGATACCCTCCACGAGCATCAACACTCATTGGACCGCATACATCAGTATGTATTATTTCCAATAAGTCACTAGCTCGTTCCATTGTTCCGGAGAACGGAGTTTTAATGATCTTGCCCATAAGGCACGGTTTGCAAGTATCAAATGATTCATAATCAAATGATTCAAAAAATCCATCTTTATGGAGTTTCTTCATGCTCTTTATACTGATAGACCCAAACGGCAGTGCCACAAATATGTTGCACTATCATTATCAACTTTGCATCTTTTGGCATCAATATTATGAATATGTGTATCATCATGATCAAGATTTAATAAACCATCAACATTGGGTGTATGACCATAGAAGGTTTTATTCATGTAACCAGAATAACAATTTATTCTCTGTCTTGGATGAATAATCATATTGCAATAAACATGATCTAATCATATTTATGCTCAACACAAACACCAAATAACATTTATTTAGGTTCAACACTAATCTCGAAAATATATGTAGTGTACGATGATGATCATATCAATCTTGGAACCACTTCCAACACACATCATTACTTCACCCTCAACTAGTCTCTGTTTATTCTGTATCTCCTGTTTCGAGTCACTAATTTTTAGCAACCGAACAAGTATCAAATACTCAGGGGCTACTATAAACATTAGTAAGGTACACATTAATAACCTGTATATCAAATATACCCTTGTTCACTTTGCCATCCTTCTTATTCACCAAATATCCAAGGTATTTCCGCTTCCAGTGACCATTTCCTTTGTAGTAGAAGCACTCAGTTTCAGGCTTTGGTCCAGCTTTGGGCTTCTTTGTGGGAGTGACAACTTGCTTGCCATTCTACTTGAAGTTCTCTTTCTTTTCCTTTGCCCTTTTCTTAAAACTAGTGGTCTTGTCAATCAACACTTTATGCTCTTTTCTTGATTTCTACCTTCGTCGATTTCAGCATCACGAAGAGCTCGGGAATCGTTTTCGTCATCCCTTGCATTATAGTTCATCACGAAGTTCCAGTAACTTTGTGATGGTGACTAGAGAACTCTGCCAATCACTATCTTATCTGGAAGATTAACTCCCACTTGATTCAAGCGATTGTAGTACTTAGACAATCTAAGTACTTGCTCACTAGTTGAGCAATTCTCCTCCATCTTTTAGGCGAAGTATTTGTCAGAGGTCTCATACCTCTTGACATGGGCATGAGTCTGAAATACCAATTTCATCTCTTGAAACATCTTATATGTTCCATGACATTTCAAAAATGTTTTTGTAGTCCCGGTTCTAAGCCATAAAGCATGGTTCACAAAACTACCAAGTAGTCATCATATTGAGCTAGCCAAACGTTCATAACGTCTGCATCTGCTCCTGTAATAGGTCTGTCACCTAGCGGTGCATCAAGGACATAATTCTTCTGTGCAGCAATGAGGATAAACCTCGGATCACGGACCAAGTCCGCATCATTGCTACTAACATTTTTCAAATTAGTTTTCTCGAGGAACACATATAAAAACATAGGAAAGCAAAAACATAGGGAAGCAACAACGCGAGCTATTGATCTACAACATAATTTGCAAAATACTACCAGGACTAAGTTCATGATAAATTAAAGTTCAATTAATCATATTACTTAAGAACTCCCACTTAGACAGACATCTCTCTAGTCATCTAAGTGGTCACTTGATCCAAATCAACTAAACCATGTCCGATCATCACGTGAGATGGAGTAGTTTTCAATGGTGAACATCACTATGTTGATCATATCTACTATATGATTCACGTTTGACCTTTCGGTCTCCGTGTTCCGAGGCCATATCTGTATATGCTAGGCTCGTCAAGTTTAACCTGAGTATTCCGCGTGTGCAACTGTTTTGCACCCGTTGTATTTGAACGTAGAGCCTATCACACGCGATCATCACGTGGCGTCTCAGCACGAAGAACTTTCGCAAAGGTGCATACTCAGGGAGAACACTTCTTGATAATTAGTGAGAGATCATCTTAAAATGCTACCGTCAATCAAAGCAAGATAATATGCATAAAGGATAAACATCACATGCAATCAATATAAGTGATATGATATGGCCATCATCATCTTGTGCTTGTGATCTCCATCTCCGAAGCACCGTCATGATCACCATCGTCACCGGCGCGACACCTTGATCTCCATCGTAGCATCGTTGTCGTCTCGCCAATCTTATGCTTCTACGACTATCACTGCCGCTTAGTGATAAAGTAAAGCATTACAGGGCGATTGCATTGCATACAATAAAGCGACAACCATATGGCTCCTACCAGTTGCCGATAACTCGATTACAAAACATGATCATCTCATACAATAAAATTTAGCATCATGTCTTGACCATATCACATCACAACATGCCCTGCAAAAAAAAGTTAGACGTCCTCTACTTTGTTATTGCAAATTTTATGTGGCTGCTACGGGCTGGGCAAGAACCGTTGTTACCTACGCATCAAAACCACAACGATAGTTTGTCAAGTTAGTGCTATTTTAACCTTCGCAAGGACCGGGCGTAGCCATATTCGGTTCAACTAAAGTGAGAGAGACAGACACCCACCGGTCACCTTTAAGCAACGAGTGCTCATAGCGGTGAAACCAGTCTCGCGTAAGCGTATGCAATGTCGGTCCGGGCCGCTTCATCTCACAATGCCGCTGAACCAAAGTATGACATGCTGGTAAGTAGTATGACTTATATCGCCCACAACTCACTTGTGTTCTACTCGTGCATATAGCATCTACGCATAAAACCAGGCTCGGATGCCACTGTTGGGGAACGTAGTAATTTCAAAAAATTTGCTACGCACACGCAAGATCATGGTGATGTATAGCAACGAGAGGGGAGAGTGTTGTCCACGTACCCTCATAGACCGAAAGCGGAAGCGTTAGAACAACGCGGTTGATGTAGTCGTACATCTTCATGATCCAACCGATCCAAGTATCGAACGTACGACACCTCCGAGTTCAGCACACGTTCATCTCGATGACGATCCCCGGACTCCGATCCAGCAGGGTGTTGGGGAAGAGTTCCGTCAGCACGACGGCATGGTGACGGTGATGATGTTCTACCGACGCAGGGCTTCGCCTAAGCACCGCTACGATATGACCGAGGTGGAATATGGTGGAGGGGGGCACCGCAGAGAGCTAAGGAACGATCATGAAGATCAACTTGTGTGTTATGGGGTGCCCCCTGCCCCCATATATAAAGGAGGGAGGGGGAGGTGCGGCCGGCCCCTTGGGGTGCGCCTGGAGGAGTCCTACTCCCACCGGGAGTAGGACTCCCCCCTCTTGCCTTGTTGGAGAAGGAAGGGAGAAGGGGGAAAGAGGAAAGGGGGGCGCCGCCCAACCCTTGTCCTATTCGGACTAGGGGGGAGGTGGCGCGCGGCCTGCCCTGGCCGGCCCTCTTCTTCTCCCTTAGGGCCGATGTATTCCCATTAACCCCCCGGGAGGGGGGGGGGGGGTCCGGTAACCTCCCGATACTCCGGTAAAATCCCGATTTCACCCGGAACGATTCCGATATCCAGATATAGGCTTCCAATATATCAATCTTTATGTCTCGACCATTTCGAGACTCCTCGTCAAGTCCGTGATCACATCCGGGACTCCGAACAACCTTCGGTACATCAAAAACTATAAACTCATAATATAACTGTCATCGTAACGTTAAGCGTGCGGACCCTACGGGTTCGAGAACTATGTAGACATGACCTAGAACAGTTTCCGGTCAATAACCAATAGCGGAACCTGGATGCTCATATTGGCTCCTACATATTCTACAAAGATCTTTATCGGTCAAACCGCATAACAACATACGTTGTTCCCTTTGTCATCGGTATGTTACTTGCCTGAGATTCGATCGTCGGTATCCAATACCTAGTTAATCTCGTTACCGGCAAGTCTCTTTACTCGTTTACGTAATGCATCATTCCGTAACTAACTCATCAGCTACGTTGCTTGCAAGGCTTATAGTGATGTGCATTACCGAGAGGGCCCAGAGATACCTCTCCGACAATCGGAGTGACAAATCCTAATCTCGAAATACACCAACTCAACATGTACCTTCGGAGACACCTGTAGAGCTCTTTTATAATCACCCAGTTACGTTGTGATGTTTGGTAGCACACAAAGTGTTCCTCCGGTAAACGGGATTTGCATAATCTCATAGTCATAGGAACATGTATAAGTCATGAAGAAAACAATAGCAACATACTAAACGACCAAGTGCTAAGCTAACGGAATGGGTCAAGTCAATCACATCATTCTCCTAATGATGTGATCCCGTTAATCAAATGACAACTCTTTGTCCATGGCTAGGAAACATAACCATCTTTGATAAACGAGCTAGTCAAGTAGAGGCATACTAGTGACACTTAGTTTGTCTATGTATTCACACATGTATTATGTTTCCGGTTAATACAATTCTAGCATGAATAATAAACATTCATCATGATATAAGGAAATAAATAATAACTTTATTATTGCCTCTAGGGCATATTTCCTTCAGTAGGCTCCGCTCCACATACGGAGAGACGTACGAGAAATCACGATGACCATGAGCCCAATCAACAACCGGCTTGATGCCACACGCAAATGCAAGAACGGCGAAGAGGAGATATCCTAGTGGTCGGAATGGGATCCATGGATGCAATCGCCTGCGGAGTGGAGGTAGAGGTAGACGATTGGAGTATGGAGGTGGCAGTTGATCGATGGCGACGAGGAGGTGTGTGGTACCTTTCCGGGTATTATAGCCGTCGGCGGACACAAACTTGGAATCTTTGGTCATTGGAACCGGAACCATGCAAACGCGGTCGAAGCTAAAAATGCAGGGTCGGTCCAAACATGATTTAGACCGGGGGCGAATTAAAAGAAATAATTTTTTTATACCAAACATTTATACATATTTAAGTGTATTTTTATTGTATTATAGTGTTGGCGAGTATAGTTTCTATTACTTAGTTGGCATAGTTAACAATATAACAGTGTTTCTGTGTGGAACCGCACAACAATATATTGTTAAATATTAATTGTAATTCTTCTTTGTTAGTTGTAATGTATGTTAGGAAAAAAATGTTTCTGTTAAATTCAAATTGTTTGCTTCAATAAAATTAATCTTTCACTTTTCTTTTTGACAATAGCATAAACAATATGATGCATATGTATATTTTTGTGTTTGTATGTGTTAATCTATGTTTTAGTACAACTAACTATCATGGTAGATATCTCTAAAGCTGTCTAATTAATATATTACTAATAGTTTCTAGTGTTTTATTAGGTAAGATATTTATAGAATCTTCTACCGTATTAATTGAACTGTTTGTATGTGTGCTCCAAGTTATATTTCATAAGTTGACAATATGTGCATGTTGCTACTTGTGAGCTGCGTTTGGATTTTTTTGAAGAGAGAGGATGATGCATTATAGTAGAGATAAGTATTTCCCTCGGTTATAAAACCAAGGTATCAAACCAGTAGGAGAACCAAGCAAAGCCTCTTTAGCAGCACCTGCACACACAAAAGCAAACACTTGCACCTAACGCAAATAAGGGGGTTGTCAATCCCCTCGACGATTATTTGCAAGGTTTAAATCTAATAATGGTATATGGAAAAAATAGTTTACAAAATGTAACATCCGAAATTTTCAATTTGGAATGTTATACATTAGATCATCATTGCATATCATATTTATTGCATTTTGGCTCGATCCTAGAAATTCTACGCAACTCAAGGACCCACAGAGAGAGTTGGGGATTTTGTTATTTTCATATTTGAGTTTTCTCAAATTTTGAAAATAGGATCATTTGATTTTATTTATTTTTTCTTCAATTATTTCTATTATAAAAATTTGAGAGAGAGAATAAAATGACTTTCCCAAAATAAAGAAATATTGAGGATTTAATAATAAAATCAAATAAGATTTTATTTTGGAGTTTATTGCTATTTTATTTGAATTTAGAAAAAAATGCGCGTTTTTAAAAATTGCACTTAGGCCCCAAATAAATTTTCATCTTGTCCGGCTTGATTTTAGAAGCTGGGGCAAATTTATTTCGGAGTTTTTGGAGTCCGTTTAGTATTTCTTTTATTTGTTTTTCTACATGAAAGTATTTTAAAAAAAACGCGAACCGACTTTGGGCCGTGTTGGGCCAGGTCTCCGTCTGGCCGGGCCTTTATAACGCGCCGCCCCGAGCCCGTCAGCCGAGCCGAGCCCTGCGCCGAAACCCTAGCCCCGAGCCCGCCGCCGTCGCCGCTGCGAGCAGCTGCCGTCGCCGTCGCCCGCGTCGCCGCCGCCGACCGCCGTCGCCGCCGAACCCCACCAGACGCCGCCGACCGCCGGACCCTGCTGCCTCGTTGCCGGACCGCCGCCGACCCACCCGCCGGACTCCGCCGCCCCCTCGCCAGAGGTATCCGCCGCCCCGCCGCCGGCGGTTTTCCTCAGAAAAGCGTTCGGTTTTTCCGCTGGTTTTTCGTTCGGTTTTGTTAAAAAAACACTAGATCTATTTTTTGGTTTAGTTTATTTAGCGGACGTTCGTCCGTACGGTCGTTTTAACGAACGGTTTGTGTTTTTTTCATAGACAGCGAACGTTCGTTCGTTATCCTGTTCGTTTGTTTTTCTTTTTCTCGGATTTTCCGCGATTATTTCTGATCGCGATTTTCGATCTGTTTTGCGTTTTAGTATAACTTTTCGCTCGTTTATCGGAATCAGGCGATTCAAGCGCCTAGAGTTTCGTCGCGAAACCCTCTTTCCATTTAACCAACTCAAACAAGTTTTTGCTGCTGTAAAATTTGTCTTAGGTCCAGATTAGTAAATGAAGCTTGTTTCTTTCGCCGTTTGAGTTTCGTTGCTTCGTTTGATTTGATTCTTTTTGCAAACCGAAGTTCTTAAGTTGAACTTTCTGGTTAGATCTCTTATTTGAGTTTTACCTGTGCATTAGATGAGTGCTCATTGTATGCTTGTTTGTTTGCAATAGAGTACCCGGAGTGCACCGCGTGCTACTTCGAATCTCTAGGTTTCACGGATCATCAGCAAGGCAAGTAACACTTTGATCATACCTCTTTATTATCCAGTTTTATTGCATTAGATCAATCCTCAAACAATTGCATGATTAGGATCTGATTTACATGTGGGTTTTGGGAAGTAGATGAGGTAGAACCTATTACCTGTTATTATCAAACCTTTGGGAGTTACTTCTACGTTTGCTTATATTGCCATGCTATGCTAGTGGACGTGGATTGGGTGAGTGTTTCCATGACAGATGTGAGATTGTTTAATTAATGGTTTATTTATGGTGGCAACTTAAATTCACATCTGGGTGGACTGAGGCACCTAAGGAACCCAGTGTTGTCTGTATTTTTGGAAATCCCGGGGTATCGTGTGATTCTCCTATGGACCGCCACCCAGGCTCAAAGGGATCATGAGATTATTCTTGCTAGAAACTTCCGTGTGCAGCCGCAAGCTACTATGGGCTCTAGCATAGTTGATTAAGTTGCGTGAGCTCTTGAAGAGGTAGACTAACAGATGTAGGGGATCTAGGTTGGTACTGTCTACCCAGAGTAGAGAGTTAATGCTTCTGAAAGACTGTGTCTCGGTCATCCGTTTCTCAGACACCATGTAGTGCGATAAATCTAGCAGAGGAGATCGAGTCTAGCGGGGAAAAGTGCGCAAACCTCTGCAGAGTGTATAAACTAATCATGGCTAGCCGTGTCCCCGGTTATGGACGTTTTGAGTATCTAGTACTTGGATTATCATGTGAATCTCATCATGTTACTTAATTAAATTTTGTTGGGATTAATGATGATGCTTAATTGGGATTGAGTTGGAGTACCCTTCTCAATGTTTAACAACCACCATGATAGTTAAATAAAATTTATTCCTTTGCAGTAGGGAAAAATTGGCTTTACGCAAAACTGTAACCATAGAGCTTTTCCACCAGCCATATATGCATATAGCATTATTCTATTCATTACTCTCTATGTGTTACATTGCCAGCATATTCCATGTGCTGACCCGTTTTCGGGCTACAACGTTTATGTTGCAGACTTTTCAGACGACGAGTAAGGTGCCTTAGGTCGTGATCTTATACTTAGTGATGCCGTTGGAGTTGATGGACTCGCTTATCTTCCAAGCCTTCCGCTATTATCGTTATTAAATGGCCTTAAGCCATATTTATTGTAATAAGTTCTCTTTTGAGACATTTGATGTAATAAGTGTGTGATTGCTACTCTGTTATAAATCCTTCAAGTACTATGCGTGTCAGCATTACCGATCCAGGGATGACACCGATGCACAGAGATCAGACTGTTTGAGGTCTGGTCGCTACAAGATGGTATCAAAGCACACGCTGACTGTAGCACACGACCACTAAGCTAAAACCCTAGATCACTACTCTCTCTTCTCAATTCTGACTCCTCATATTTTCTACTCTTTTAGGATGGCGGATGCACGGAACAAGTTCACGCAATCGGATGAAGATACACCCTTTGGACGCCACTTGAAGGAAGTCACTAGATACCTGAACATTGGAGTACCAAGCTTCACCGGGACCTACATCGCCACTTTACCCGAAGAGCAGCGCTGGATGATTCAAGTTCAAGTTCCAGGAAGAACTTTCATGCCAGTCACTGAGCCCATAGAGTTTTCCTTTGATGCACCAACCTGGAATCTAGGGAAGAGCATGGCAGCTCACATCACCATGGGACGCATTGGAGAAGTTTACCACAAGGATCTCAAGGATACTATCTATCAGATTTGTGGGCGCCGAGATGAACAATGGCAGATGATCAGCACCAGGAAGGATAGATCAATTGCAGCTTTCATCCAGGAGTTAAACCAGCACATACGTCGCCAGGAAAACCAGATGTGCGCAGGCATGATAGATCTGAAGAAGGCATTGACCAAGATCACGGAGCTAGAGGAAGAACTCATCTTCGCGCGATGGATATGAGGAGGAAATGACGACACTCGCGGAGAAGAATGATGATCTGAAGAAGAAGCTTAAAGTATTCATGGGATTTCCTGCGACTAAAGGAGAAGACGATGATTGCACTTGCCCGGAGAACTACATCATCATCGATGACACCGACTCGGACCCAGACGATAGCGATGATGACTATGTTGATGAAGCTGGAGCAGATTTCATGGAGTCTTCGACCGAGCAGTCTTTCTAGTCGACCACCATAATAGTAGTAGTATTCCCCCATGTATATAGTATAGCCCGAGCACTTTTGTAACGATAGTTAGACCGTTGTATGCCTTGTTTGCATTGATTGAAGTGATATTGTTTGTGTTTGTCTCATGTGCATATGGGTAGTGTTGTTCTCTCTAGACCTCATTATATTCTATATTCACATCTTTTCTAAACCCTCAGATGCCTCCGAGACATGACAATGGATTTGCTTTCCCACCGGAGCTCACCCAGTTGATCCAGCAGTAGCAGATTGACAGCCGCAAGAGGAAGTATGGAAAAGGAAAGTACAATTCTGGAGCTCAGCAGAAGCCTCGTTTTACCCCGAACTCGGGAGGACATTTTCAGCATACCCATGGAGGAGGTAGTTCGCACAACCATAGTGGCCCCAAAAATAGTAATGGGAATGGAGGAAGCAACGGACAGAATTGCACCAACCCATCAACACCAGCCAAGAGGGATCTGAGCCACATCACCTGTTACAAATGCCAGAAGACTGGACGTTATGCCACCGAATGTTTTGAACCGAAAAATGGAAATGGTAATGGATGTTCCGGGAAGAAGCCCAATCCTTTCAACAAAGGACAGGTGAACCACGTTAGCGTGGAGGAGGTTGAAGCCCAGCCAGATGCAGTAATAGGTAAGTTTTTTGTTAAGTGATTTACTGCAATCGTTCTTTTTGATACTGGTGCATCGCATTCATACATATCAAGGGGATTTGTGGATAAGTATAACCTGCCAACCCAAGCCCTTAGGTCACCCATGTTAGTAACCTCGCCAGGAGCAAAGTATGTGGCTAGTCTATGGTGTGATCGGTTACCATTAAGGATTGGTAACTACGTGTTTCCCTCAGACCTAATAGTACTGGAGTCGCAAGGACTGGATGTGATATTAGGCATGGATTGGTTATCAAAGTATGGAGGGAACATTGAATGCGCCAGTAAGTCAATTTTGCTTACCACGCCAGAAGGAAGAAGGATCAAGTATGTATCCCGGCATGTGCCAAAGAGGACTGAAGTAAATTCCTTATCAGGAGTTGTACAGGAAGAAGTACCAGTGGTGAAAGATTTTCCTGACGTATTTCCAGAGGAGTTGCCAGGCATGCCACCGGATAGAGACATTGAGTTTTTGATTGAGCTTTTGCCAGGCACAGGGCCGATATCTAAGAGACCATACAGGATGCCTGCAAAAGATTTGGAGGAAATTAAGAAGCAGATTTAGGAGTTACTGGATAAAGGCTATATTCGCCCAAGTTCTTCACCTTGGGGATCGCTAGTGCTTCTAGTGGAGAAGAAGGATGGATCATTGAGGATGGTTGTTGATTATCGAGGATTAAACGAGGTGAAAATCAAAAACAAGTACCCACTACCGATGACCAATGACTTGTTTGACCGATTGCAAGGAGCTAAGGTATTTTCCAAGATCGATCTGCGATCAGGATACCACCAGTTGAAAATTCGAGAGCAGGATATACCCAAGA
The DNA here is from genome assembly GCA_963921465.1 of Triticum timopheevii. Lineage (NCBI taxonomy): Eukaryota > Viridiplantae > Streptophyta > Magnoliopsida > Poales > Poaceae > Triticum > Triticum timopheevii. The sequence goes on along the minus strand of OY997266.1, from coordinate 646,068,225 downwards.
CGGCCTTTACCACCAGGTACGGGCTGTACCAGTATTACCGTTATGTCATTTGGTTTGACTAACGCACCTGCCTATTTCATGAACATGATGAACAAGGTGTTTATGGAGTTTCTGGATAAGTTCGTCATGGTGTTCATTGATGATATTTTGGTCTACTCGAAGAAAGAAGAGGAGCATAAGGAGCATTTGCGTTTGGTACTTGAGAAGCTCAGAGAACATCAGTTATATGCCAAGTTCAGCAAATGTGAGTTTTGGTTGAAGGAAGTTGGATTTCTCGGAGATGTTATATCCGGGGAAGGGATCGCAGTAGACCCCACCAAAGTTATCATCGTGACAAATTGGGAAGCCCCAACAACAGTTGGAGAGATCTGGAGTTTTCTCGGACTCGCAGGATACTACCGGAGGTTGATTGAGAATTTCTCAAAGATTGCAAAGCCCATGACAGAGTTGTTGAAGAAGGACACCAAGTTCAAATGGACTGAGGAATGTGAGGCCAGTTTCCAGGAGTTGAAGAAACGTTCGGTTACATCACCAGTGTTCATTCTGCCTGATCAGCGCAAGGATTATGAAGTATATTGCGACGCTTCTCGTCGAGGACTTGGAGCAGTGCTTATGCAGGAAGGAAGAGTTGTTTCGTATGTCTCACGACAGCTTAAACCTGATGAATTGAACTATGCTACACATGATTTGGAGTTAGCAGCCGTAGTGCATGCTTTGAAGACATGGAGACATTTTCTCATCGGAAACCATTGTGAGGTGTACACGGATCACAAGAGTTTGAAGTACATCTTCACACAAAAGGAGTTGAATCTCAGGCAAAGGAGATGGTTGGAGCTCATCAAGGATTATGATATGAGATTGCATTATCACCCCGGAAAGGCTAACGTAGTAGCCGATGCATTGAGCCGCAAGAGCCATGTCAACACACTCATGACCGGAGGGTTACCAAAGGAGTTAGCCGAGGATCTTCGCGAACTATGTTTGGAGATAGTTCCGAGAGGCTATATAGCTGCATTGGAGATTCAGTCTACTTTGATGGATAAGATCAGAGAAGCCCAGAAGACTGACAAGGAGATTGGCGAAATAAAGGAGAAGATGAGCAAAGGAAAAGTTAAGGGATTTCGTGAGGATGAGCACGATACCTTATGGTTTGAGGACCGTGTTTATGTGCCTAATGACCCGGAGATCAGGAAGTCGATTCTGCAGGAGGCCCATGATTTGCCGTATTTGATTCACCCAGGAAATACCAAGATGTATTTGGATTTGAAGGACACTTTCTAGTGGACCGGAATGAAGAAGGATATTGCGGAATATGTAGCAGTATGTGATGTATGTCAGAGAGTGAAGGCAGAGCATCAGAAGCTAGCAAATCTAAGTGAATCATGAGAGATCAAGTTTCTTTAAAACAAATCCACCACCGTTCTCTAAAAGATCTAAGTGAAGTACTAGATTAAAAATTATCACGCTCAAAAGATATAAGTGAAGCACTATGAGCGAACTATCAAGCTCAAAAGATATAAGTGAAGCACATAGAGTATTCTAACAAATTCCAATTCATGTATGGCTCTCTCAAAAGGTGTGTACAGCAAGTATGATTGTGGTAGACCAACAAGCAAAGACGCAAATAATACAAGACGCTCCAAGCAAAACACATATCATGTTGGTGAATAAAAATATAGCTCCAAGTAAATTACCGATGGAGTGGACGAAAGACGGGATGTGTTCCGGGGCATCCCCAAGCTTTGACTTTTTGGTGTCCTTGGATTATCTTGGGGGTGCCATGGGCATCCCCAAGCTTAGGCTCTTTCCACTCCTTGTTCCATAATCCATCAAAAGAATTCACCCAAAACTTGAAAACTTCACAACACAAAACTCGACAGAAATCTCGTGAGCTCCGTTAGAGAAAGAAAACAAAATACTACTTCAAGGTACTGTAATGAACTCATTATTTATTTATATTGGTGTTAAACCTACTGTATTCCAACTTCTCTATGGTTTATAAACTATTTTACTAGCCATAGATTCATCAAAATAAGCAAACAACACACGAAAAACAGAATCTGTCATAAACAGAACAGTCTGTAGCAATCTATAACTAACGCAAACTTCTGGAACTCTAAAATTTCTACCCAAATTTGAAGTCCTGGAAAATTTGTTTATTGATCAGTAGCAAACAGAATCAACGCAAAATCAGATTCCTGTGATTTATCATAACTAAATTCGTGCGTGCAAAGTTTTTGTTTTTCAGCAGAATCAAATCAACTATCATCGTAGGTTATCCTATAGGTTCTTCTTGGCACAAACACTAATTAAAACATAAAAGCACATCCAAACAGAAGGTAGATGGATTATTTATTCCTAAACAGAAGCAAAAACAAAAAATACAAAATAAAATTGGGTTGCCTCCCAACAAGCGCTATCGTTTAATGCCCTTAGCTAGGCATAAAAGCAAGGATAGATCTAGGTATTGCCATCTTTGGTAGGCAATCCATAAGTGGCTCTCATGATAGATTCATATGGTAATTTTATTTTCTTTCTAGGGAAGTGTTCCATGCCCTTCTTTAAGGGAAATTGGAATCTAATATTCCCTTCCTTCATATCAATAATTGCACAATCGTTCTAAGGAAAGGTCTACCAAGAATGATAGGACATGAAGGATTGCAATCTATATCAAGAACGATAAAATCTACGGGCATATAATTCCTATTTGCAACTATAAGCACATCATTAATTCTTCCCATAGGTTTTTTAATAGTGGAATCCACAAGATGCAAGTTTAGAGAGCAATCATCAAAATCACGGAAATCTAGCAAATCGCATAAAGTTTTGGGAATAGTAGAGACACTAGCACCCAAATCACACAAAGCATGAAACTCAAAATCTTTAATTTTAATTTTAATAGTAGGTTCCCACTCATCATAGAGTTTTCTAGGGATAGAAACTTTCAACTCAAGTTTTTCTTCATAAGATTGCATCAAGGCATCAACAATATGTTCGGTAAAGGCCTTATTTTGACTATAAGCATGAGGAGATTCTAGCACGGATTGCAACAAGGAAATACAACCAATCAAAGAGCAATTTTAATAATTAAGTTCCTTGAGATCCAAAATAGTGGGTTTAGCAACATCATGGTTTTTATTTATTTCAATCCCACTTTCATCAATTTCATCATCAAGATCTAGAAACTCCGAATTCTTAGAACACCTTCTAGGTAAAGGAAGATAATCTTCATCAAGATTCATATTGCAAAACAAAGATTTAATAGCGGACACATCAATAACTTTTAGATCTTCATCTTGATTTTCATAGGAATTCGGTTTAGCGGTAAGGTAGCTTGCATATCCGAAATTTCAGCGGTCATCTTTTCAAGACGAGCAATTTGGGCCCTTATACCATCAAATTCTTTAGACATATCATCGAGTTCTTTATTCATAAAGCTCATAAAACAATTTTGTTCCTTAAGTTCGTTTCTAAAGAAATTATTTTGCTCAAATTGCAAAACCATAAACTTTCTAACATTGCTTTCTATCTCCTCTAGCCTGTTAAGGTGAAGATCGCCAAATCTAGGTAGAGCCATCTTAACAAACAAGCAAACTAACACACGAGAAAACAAAAGGGCGAGGAAAAGGCAACAGAAAGAGAGGAGGATATTGGGAAAGAGAGGGCGAATAAAACAGCAAGGGTGAAGTGGGGGAGAGGAAAACAAGAGGCAAATGGCAAATAATGTAATGCGAGAGTTAGGGATTGTGATGGGTACTTGGTATGTTGACTTTTGCGTAAGCCTCCCCAGCAACGGCGCCAGAAATCCTTCTTGCTACGTCTCGAGCTTGCGTTGGTTTTCCCTGAAGAGGAGAGGATGATGCAACATAGTAGCGTAAGTATTTCCCTCAGTTTTTGAGAACCAAGGTATCAATCCAGTAGGAGGTCATGCGCAAGTCCCTCGTACCTGCACAAAATGATAGCTACTCGCAACCAACGCGATTAGGGGTTGTCAATCCCTTCACGGGCACTTACGAGAGTGAGATCTGATAGAGATAATATTTTTGTTATTTTTGGTATAAAGATGCAAAGTAAAAAGTAAAAGAAAAGCAAGTAAATAAAGTGATGGAGATTGATATGACGAGAATAGACCCGGGGGCCATAGTTTCACTAGTGGCTTCTCTCAAGAGCATAAGTATTCTACGGTGGGTGAACAAATTACTATTGAGCAATTTATAGAATTGAGCATAGTTATGAGGTTATCTAGGTATGATCATGTATATAGGCATCACGTCCGTGACAAGTAGATCAAAACGATTCTGCATCTACTACTATTACTCCACTTATCGACCGCTATCCAGCATGCATCTAGAGTATTAAGTTAAAAACAGAGTAACGCCTTAAGCAAGATGACATGATGTAGAGGAATAAATTCATGCAATATGATAAATACCCCATCTTGTTATCCTCGATGGCAACAATACAATACGTGCCTTGCAACTCTTTCTGTCACTGAGTAAGGACACCGCAAGATTGAACCCAAATCCATGCACTTCTCCCATTGCAAGAACTACCAATCTAGTTGGCCAAACCAAACGGATAATTCGAAGAGACTTGCAAAGATAACTCAATCATACATAAAAGTATTCAGAAAAGATTCAAATATTATTCATAGATAAGCTGGATCATAAACCCACAATTCATCTGTCTCAACAAACACACCGCAAAAAGAAGATTACATCGAATAGATCTCCACGAGAGAGGGGGAGAACATTGTATTGAGATCCAAAAAGAGAAAAGAAGCCATATAGCTACTAGCTATGGACCCGAAGGTCTGAAGTAAACTACTCACACTTCATCGGAGGGGCTATGGTGATGATGTAGAAGCCCTCCTTGGTGGATGCCCCCTCCGGCGGAGCTCCGGAACAGGCCCCAAGATTGGATCTCGTGGATACAGAAGGTTGCGGCAGTGAAATTAGGTTTTTGGCTCCTGTTCTGATCGTTTGGGGATACGTAGGTATATATAGGAGGAAGGAGTATGTCGGTGGAGCTCCGGGGGGCCCACGAGGTAGGGGGCGCGCCCGGGGGGGGGGGGGGGGGGCGCCCTCCACCCTCGTGACCGCCTCTGGCGCTTCTTGGAGTAGGGTCCAAGTCTCCTGGGTCACATTCGGTTGGAAAATCACGATCCCGAAGGTTTCATTCCCTTTGGACTCCGTTGATATTCAGTTTCTTCGAAATACTGAAAAAGGAAAAAATCAGTAGACCCAAAAGTAATATAGAAGTGAAAAATAAAGCCCATTATAGTCCAAAACGGTAGATAAAGTAGCATGGAGCAATCAAAAATTATAGATACGTTGGAGACGTATCAACCTACGAAGAGAAGCCAGTCAAGATTCTCGAGTATGCCAGCCCAGTCACCCGCAGCAAGGTTATCAAGTTTTGCAAAGTTCAGTGGAGCCACCATACCGAGGACGAATCCACCTAGGAGCGAGAGGAAGATCTACTGAAGGACCACCCTCACCTATTTTCTAGCCAACCCGAATCTCGAGGGCGAGATTCATCTTAAGGGGGGGTAGGTTTGTAACATCCCAAATTTTCAATTTGGAATATTATATATTAGATCAACATTGCATATCCTATTTATTGCATTTTGGCTCGATCCTAGAAATTCTACGCATCTCAAGGACCCATGGAGAGAGTTGTGGATTTCGTCATTTTCATATTTGAGTTTTCTCAAATTTTGAAAATAGGATCATTTGATTTTATTTATTTTTTCTTCAATTATTTCTATTATAAAAATATGAGAGAGGGAATAAAATGACTTTCCCAAAATAAATAAATATTGAGGATTTAATAATAAAATCAAATAAGATTTTATTTTGGAGTTTATTGCTATTTTATTTGAATTTAGAAAAATGCGCGTTTTTAAAAATTGCATTTAGGCCCCAAATAACCTTTCGTCTTGTCCGGCTTGATTTTAGAAGCCAGGGAAAATTTATTTCGGGATTTTTGGAGTCCGTTTAGTATTTCTTTTATTTGTTTTTCTGCGTGAAAGTATTTTAAAAAAAAACGCGAACCGACTTTGGGCCGTGTTCGGCCAGGACTCCGTCTGGCCTGCCTTTATAAGGCGCCGCCCCGAGCCTGTCAGCCCAGCCGAGCCCCGCGCCGAAACCCTAGCCCCGAGCCCACCGCCTCCGCCGCTGCGAGCAGCCGCCGCCGCTGTCGCCCGCGTTGCCGCCGTCGACCGCCGTCGCCGCCGAACCCCGCCCGACGCCGCCGACCGCCGGACTCCGCCACCTCATCGCCGGACCGCCGCCGCCCCACCCGCCGGACCCCGCCGCCCCCTCGCCGGAGGTAGCCGCCGCCCCGCCGCCGGCGGTTTTCCTTAGAAAACCGTTCGGTTTTCCGCCGATTTTCGTTCGATTTTGTTAAAAAAAACCTAGATCTGTTTTTTTTCGGTTTAGTTTATTTAGCGGATGTCCGTCCGTACATTCATTTTAAAGAACGGTTTTCGTTTTTTCGCAGACAGCGAACGTTCGTTTGTTAGCTTGTTCGTTCGTTTTTCTTTTTCTCGGATTTTCCGCGATTATTTCTGATCGCGATTTCTGATCTGTTTTTTGTTTTAGTATAACTTTTCGCTCGTTTATCGGAATCAGGCGATTCAAGCGCCTAGAGTTTTTTCCTCGAAACCCTCTTTCCGTTTAACCAACTCAAACAAGTTTTGGCTACTGTAAAATTTGACTTAGGTCCAGATTAGTAAACGAAGCTTGTTTCTTTCACCGTTTGAGTTTCGTTGCTTCGTTTGATTTGATTCTTTTTGCAAACCGGAGTTCTTAAGTGGAACTTTCTGGTTAGATCTCTTATTTGAGTTTTACTTGTGCATTAGATGAGTGCTTATTGTATGCTTTTTTGTGTGCGATAGAGTACCCGGAGTGCGCCGCTTGCTACTTCGAATCTCTAGGTTTCACGGATAATCAGCAAGGCAAGTAAGACTTTGATCATACCTCTTTATTATCCAGTTTTATTGCATTAGATCAATCCTCAAACAATCGCATGATTATGATCTGATTTACATGTGGGTTTTGGGAAGTAGATGAGGTAGAACCTATTACCTGTTATTACCAAACCTTTGGGAGTTACTTCTACGTTTGCTTATATTGCCAAGTTATGCTAGTAGACATAGATTGGGTGAGTGTTTTCATGACAGATGTGAGATTTTTTAATTAATGGTTTACTTAAGGTGGCGACTTAAATTCACATCTGGGTGGATTGAGGCACCTGGGGAACCCACTGTTGTCTGTATTTTTGGAAATCCCGGGGTACCGTGTGATTCTCCTATGGACGGCCACCCAGGCTCAAAGGGATCATGAGATTATTCTTGCTAGAAACTTCCGTGTGCAGCCGCAAGCTACTATGGGCTCTAGCATAGTTGATTAAGTTGCGTGAGCTCTTGAAGAGGTAGACTAGCAGATGTAGGGGATGTAGGTTGCTACTGTCTACCCAGAGTAGAGAGTTAATGCTTCTGAAAGACCGTGTCTCGGTCATCTGTTTGTCAAACACCATGTAGTGCGATAAATCAAGCGGAGGAGATCGAGTTTTGCGGGGAAAAGTGTGCAAACCTCTACAGAGTGTATAAACTAATCATGGTTAGCCGTGTCCCCGGTTATGAAAGTTTTGAGTATCTAGTACTTGGATTATCATGTGAATCTCATCATGTTACTTAATTAAATTTTGTTGGGTTTAATGATGATGCTTAATTGGGATTGAGTTGGAGTACCCTTCTCAATGTTTAACAACCACCATGATAGTTAAAGAAAATTTATTCCTTTGAAGTAGGGAAAAATTGGCTTTATGCAAAATTGTAACCATAGAGCTTTTCCACCAGCCATATATGCATGTAGTATAGCATTATTCTGTTCATTACTCTCTATGTGTTACATTGCCAGCATATTCCATGTGCTGACCCGTTTTCGGGCTGCAACGTTCATGTTGCAGACTTTTCAGACGACGAGTAAGGTGCCTTAGGTCGTGATATTATACTCAGTGATGCCGTTGGAGTTGATGGACTCGCTTATCTTCCAAGCCTTCCATTGTTATCATTATTAGATGGCATTAAGTCATATTTATTGTAATAAGTTCTCTTTTGAGACATTCGATGTAATAAGTGTGTGGTTGCTACTCCGTTATAAATTCTTCAAGTACTGTGCGTGTCAGCATTACCGATCCAAGGATGACACTGATGCACAGAGATCAGATTGTTTGAGGTCTGGTCGCTACACAAAATAAAAAGAAAGTGAATAAAATTGAAGCAAGTATTTTGTGTTTTATATATGATAGATCAATGACCCCGGGGGCCATAGTTTCATTAGAGGCTTCTCTCATGATAGCAAGTATACGGTGGGTAAAAAAGTTACTGTTGAACAATTGATAGATAAGTGCATAGTTATGACGCCTAAGGCAACGATCATGTATATAGACATCACGTCCAAGACAAGTAGACCGAAATGATCTGCATATACTACTATTACTCCACCCATCAATCGCTGTCCAAAACACACCTAGGGTATCAAGTTTATAAGAAACGGAATAACGCCTTAAGCAATATGACATGATGTAGAGGAGTTGATCCAATTAATATGAAATGAATCTCATTTTTTATCCTTAATGGCAACAATACAAATAGGCATCATGTCTCTTTCTATCACTGGGATTGAGTAACGCAAGATTGAACCCATCATAGAGCACCTCTCCCATTGCAAGGAAAATCAATCTAGTTGGCCAAATCAAACCGATAGATTGGAGAGAAATATAAAGCTATAAAGAATTCAGAGAAGACTCAATTAATATTCATAGATGGTCTTGTCGTGGTGAAACCACGACGGATGCCATGAGACGGCTAAAAGTCGGGGTTGCGCGAGGACGCCGGTGGGTTCCGGAGGCAAGGTTGCCTCGCGCGAGAGCGAGACTCAAGTCATACCCGGGTTCGGGACCCTCCGGGAGAGATAACACCCCTAGTCCTGCTGAAATATGGTATGGTATGCACACGTGCTACAATGGTGCTCCTAGAGCTGTTTGGTGGAGGAGGAGGAAGTAGCTAGCTCTCCCTCTTGCCTCTCGCGTGAGTGTGTGTGTTCTATCGTGGCTTTGTCCTTGTCCCTCTGCATGGAGGGTTCCTAGGGGGGTCTTATAGGCTGGCCCCCCAGGGTACATGGGTATTTCTCCAAGGGTGTGGGACCCAGGTGTCATCATCTGGAGCTGGCTGCGGGGCCCGCCAGTTGCATGACACGGTGACCCGTCGCCTCCTGCGTCAGCACCTCCCGCGTCACGAAGTGGTTGACGCCGTGGGGCTATAGTGGCAGGCTGCGCTGACACCGGTCGCTCCGGTTAGCGCATACGGCTGCACTGTAGCCATGCGCTCCCGTCATGGGAGAGCGGTCTTGTCGTACGACTGGATGGGATGGCAGCTGACTCGCTGCTAGCCAGCACATGGCCACCCGGCCCGGCCATGGCTAAGCACCGCCGGTCCGCGCCAGGAGCCGGCCGGAGGGCGAGCCAGCCTTAGGGGCGCTGGCCGCCCCGATGCTTGAAAGACGTGGCTATCCGCGGGTCATTCCTAGACCGTAGTCCTCGAAGCTCTAAAGGTCCACCGGCTCCGAATAGGGGGCCTCTGTAGCATACTCCTTCGAAGAAGGCAGTTGACGAGGAAAGACGTGGGCCCAGCCCGATTTGGTTGCAAACATGATCAAAGAGAGAAAGTACAAACTGGCACAGTTCCCTTTCTGAATTTGGTTGCGTTGCACCATTTATTTTATGATGTATATGTAATGTGGATATGTGTGCATACAGAACATGGTATTTCTGAAGTCCAAACTACAGAGCAGAATGCATAAGTTAGTAGGGAGCAGAATTCATAATTTAGTAGAAAGCAGAATGCATAATTTACTGCTAGTCTTGGTTCATTATTGAAGCTTCAAAGACTCCGCGAGAACGTCGCAGAGGCTGATCGCCCTCGGGATGGGGCTAAGAGCAACTCTAGCAGACCCTGCATCCTGTCGGCCCGCAAAACGCGTTTGCAGTTCGCGGAAAAACGTCTTTGCGGGCTGGTGTGGATGGCCGCAGAGGCAGACCTCCCAAATGGACCCGTATAAAAGGATTTTCACGGAATATACTTTTTTAAGGGTCGACTTTGCGGGGTCTGCTCTTGCGCCGCTACATCCCGTATCCCACAGGTCCGCAAAATGTCAATACCACACCATAATTATCAATACCAACACAATACAACAATCATCCACATTACAAATAATTATTCAAATCACCGAATACAAATACAAAAATTGCAATACAAAACTTGTACCAAATACAAATACAAATGAATGGAAAAATGAGTTTGTTACTATCCAGCCCTTTGCCAATGGTGCTTAATGAGATCCTCCTGAAGCTGAAAGTGGGTGTTTGCATTTTCAATCTCCTTGTATGTTTGAAGAAAAGCTCTAATGCGGTTAGGGTCTCTAGCTGGTTTGACACGGCTGCCCACATTGTCGTAGAAGAATTTCAAGTTCATGCCTCTCTCATCTTCAAGAATCATGTTGCGCAGGATAACACATCATGTCATGATGTTCTGCAAGGTCCGCTTGTCCCAAAAATGAGCAGGACCACGAACAATGGCAAACCTAGATTGTAAAACCCCAAATGCTCTTTCAATGTCTTTTCGGGCTGCCTCTTGCACATTTGCGAACTCACATTGTTTTTTAGTTTTGGGTTCTTTGATGCACTTGACAAATGTGCACCAAGGAGGGTATATACCATCTGCAAGATAGTATCCTTTTGTGTATTCATGCCCATTGATAGTGTAGTTGCAAGCAGGAGCATCACCACTAGCAAGCCTAGCAAAAAAATAAGACTGTTGCAACACATTGATATCATTGAGAGTGCCCGGCATACCAAAGAAGCAATGCCAAATCCATAAATCTTCGGATGCTACGGTCTCTAGCACAATTGTTGCATCACGAGACTTGCCACAATACATTCCCTGTCATGCCTTCGGGCAATTTTTCTATGTCCAGTGCATACAATCCATGCTACCTAGCATGCCAGGCCAACCTCTCCTCTCATTAGATGCCATCAATTTCTTTGTGTCATCCTCTTTCGGTGCCTGAAGATATTCGGGAGCAAAGACACGGATGATCACTTTGGCAAATCTACGCACTGACTCAATTGTTGTATCTTCACCAATGCGAAGATACTCATCAGCATAATCAGCCGGAACACCATATGCAACCACTCGCATAGCTACAGAGATTTTTTGATATGCACTAAATCCCTTCAAGCCCGTGGCATTTCTTTGTTGAGTAATACCGACAATTTGCCTCGCAAGCTTGAACAATTCTCACAAAGAGGGATCGACGCATTCGGTACCTTCTCCGGAAGAGGTGCGGTGGCTACGTTGGATTCTCCACGAAATAGTCTTGCATCAACATCTCGTTCCCGAGATGGCGATTCCAAGGGATGCAAAGACGCCTGATGGTCGATCCTCGCCGCCTCTTTCAGTTCTCGTCTTCGTGCTCCTTGACAGCAAGATCCATCACCAATGTTTGCTGCCGAAAGTTTGAGAGCATCATCTCAACATCTGAGTCGTCCGAATCGGAGAGCAGAAACTTCTCGCACGGGCTCAATTCCATCTACACGAACGAGAAGCGCATGCCGCGTCAACCAATCGGGCTCAATTCCATCGACATGAAGCACAAAAAACACTAACCGGCGGCGACGAGGGGCGTCTCGAGGGCGGTCGATCCCCGGCGGCGACAGCGATGAGGGGCAGCTTTTCTCGCCGGATCCGCGGGGGCGGTGCAGCCTAGGAGTGGTGAAGGGTGAAGGACGCCCCGGCGGCGCGATTCCGCCCGCAGATTTGGCCGGATCGGCGGCGGCGGATGGGCGGAACCTGTGGCGGGCGGCAGCGGAAGGAGGTGTGGAAAGGGGCGCGGGCTGAAATGTCCCTCCGACGAACTGCTTCACTGCGATACGGGGCACCGTAGGGGCGAGGCGGAAACCCGCGAATAAGCGGGTTGGGGCCGAGCTTTTCCCGCACCCATAAAGTTTTTTGTGGACCGGCCGCGTTTTGGGTGCCTGTTCGGGCGGGATTTTCCACGCCGACCCGTATTTTGACGGTTATTTTACGGGCCAGGGCCTTTTACAGGTCTGCTAGAGTTGCTTTAAAGCAGTTCACGACCATCGATGCAGGCGAGCGGAAGGAGCAGGAGGAGGCGAGGAGGAGCCGGATCACCGCCCGACAAGCTGCGCGCGATGATGCCTGGGGTGAGGACTGAGGACTGGCTGGCTGGCTGGCTGTCCGAGAACTGCTGTCGCTGGCTGGCCTGCGCGGCGCCGCCTCCTGCCAGGCTGCTCCCGGGCCTTGCTTTCTTACACGTGTGTGCTCCTGTTTGAGTCAGGTGGTTGGTGTCCTACTTGTGTCAGGTGGTCCGGTTTGTTTTACGGGGTCAGGTGGTCGGTGTCCTACTTGTGTGTAAGGAACCACACCGGAGGGGTGTGTTTGAATGTCCAGGGTCTGAATAATCCAGCTTAACATAAGGACTCTTTGGTTAGGGTTTCTCGTGCCTCCCACTCTTGGTTGTCTACCTCGTCTCCTGCGGTCTTACGGCCATGGAGGCATGGTGGATACCGGCACTTGTCGGTGGGAGGGCTCTATTTTCTCATGCATTTTAAGTTTTGTTAGGGTTTGTGTCTTACTCAGAGAGACGAGCTGACACCGTCTCTCGAGATGGAATAAGGTTCTCCCTGTCTTGGTGGTGTTTCTAGCACTTTCGGAGGGCATGTGGAGGTTTGACTTCGGCGGATCTCGATCCTGTCTTCGTTCGTCTGTGTTTGTGTGTCTATAGGTTGGATCCTTTCGATTTACGCTTCTCTTCATCGACAACGGTTGCTATTCTGGTACGTGGGTCCTATGGGGCCTTAGCACAACGACTTCCCCACTGTCTACTAGAACAAGATTTGCCCGACTCCGATAAGAGCATCTCCAACAGCCGTGCCAAAAGACGTGCGCGCGCGGTAAACTGGTTTTTTAGCTCGCGCGGCCCGTTTTCGCGCGCTCCAGCAGTGGCGGTAAACTAGCGCGCGTGGGAGAAAGCGGCAGTTGGCGCGGTAGATTTGGCGCGCCGCTTCGGGCGCGCCTATAAAATGCGGCGCTCGCCATGCGCTCCACCACACTGCCACGTGCCCTTCCCCTCGCCACCTCGCCGCTTCCAGCGCCCCGCCACCATCGCGCCACCATGGCGCCGCACCGTCGGGGATCTTCAGGCTACTGTGGCATCCGCGAGCGCCCCAACGACTGGTACTCCGCCGAGATCCGGTCCGGCGACGTCCGGCTCGGCCTCGGCTCGTTCCGGACCGCGCACGAGGCGACCCGCATGTACGACGCGGCGGCGTGGCGCTTGGAAAGGCCCCCGTCGCAGATGAACTTCCGGGACGTCTACACGCGCGAGCAGGCGCAGCGCGTTGCCCCTCCGCCTCGTCTGATCACAGACCAGGACTGTGCGGACCATGTTCGACTGTAGAACCGCCTCCTCGTCGCCGAGGAGGACGAGCGAGCCATGGCGGAGTGGCGTCGGCGCCACCCGGAGGACGTCGCCGCCGAGAACGCCTTCTGGGTGGAGAGGACGGCAAGGCGCCGCGCGGAGCGTACCGATAGGCGTTGGCGCAAGGCACTGGCCTTATCGCATTGCGATATCATCCAGGCAGGCGGGACGTCGATCTTCTCCCCTAACGATGACCGTTGGGATGACATGTGGCTCGATACGTCGGACAACACCACCGAGGATGATGATGATGATGGTGATGATGATGACGGCTGGGAGTAGGTTTTTAGTTGCACCGTGTTTTATCAAGTTGCACCGTAGTTTTTCTATCTAGTTGCACCGTAGTTCTATCTATCTATGCTTCAGGAACTATGTAAAATATCTTTGTATCCTTTTTTATCTATACTATGAACTATGTATGGTTTTTTATCTATGAACAAATTATCGAAAAAAATATTTGTGCGAGAGCGCGCGCTGCATTTTAACGCGCCTGCCGGAGCTACGCGTGCGTGATGCAGTTTAGCGCGGCTGCTGGAGCCAGCGTTGCGTGCCGCGCAAACCTGACTATGGGCGCGCCGTAAACAGATTTTAGCGCACCGCGTGTTCGGCGCCTGTTGGAGATGCTTGGGGGTGGGGGTGGGGGGAGGGGGTAGTCGTCATTCGCGAATGCGGCTACAGAGTGGATATGTTCCAGCATTGAGGCGGGCTCAGCCTTGGGCATCCACTCCGACATGGCGCGTCTACATGAGTCGCGGACGGCGCCTTTATCACCTGCGGCTCGTGGCAGTCGCGATTAAAGATGCGTCTGCGGTAGTCGAACATAGCCAGATAGAACGCTGGGTGGCGGGGCGGCGGAGCCATGATGCAGTGGCTGGGCCGGCCAGAGAGCGCGGCGGAGAGAGCAACCAGCACAGCCAGCGGCGCCGCTAGCCTGGTGCTGCATGCACGCTCCCTCGGGTTGCTGAGGTTGGCCGAACGTGTGCATGTGGCTTGCTAGCAGGGCTGCTGACGTGCTTGCTTTGCTTGTTCGTGCGTATGACCGGCGTGTGACTTGCTGGGCGCCGGCGGTTGCACGAACGGGGTAGCGACTAATGCTGATCCTCTTCTCTCATGCGTGCTGCAATCTGGAGCTCGGAAGAAATGTCGGCGTCACTTTCCTCGCTGTGCCCAGCAACTGTTTGCGTAAATGCCTGGGTGCTGGCTTTGTTGGGTGCTATGTGCATGCGTGCATGCTCTGTCCTCCCTTTGCATGCGTGAGTGTGTGTACCCTGCCTTGGTCTGTAGCGTTGATGTGTGGCAACCTCTTCTTTGTATTGATGATGACCAGGGTATAAAAATATTACAGGGGCAACATGGTCTTTTCACTTCACACTTAACACCGTTACTGTCTAAAATGGACGAAAGTGCCATATAAGGAACAAAAAAAACTTTTGCTGTCAAATAGGGAAGAAAATTTTATTTGGGTCAAATAGGGAAGCAAACTTTAAGAAAAGGCCAAATAAGAAATTCTCTCGTCTTTTTACGGTTTTGCATACCTAATGCCCTAACAGGGGTGGAAACCATGGGAGCTCCTATTTGTTGCTTCAGACGTTGGGGAAGCACCCTGGAGCCTACACACCCATGTAGATTTTGCTACCTTTTTCTGGTTCGCTTGTTTGAATTTAGCGAAAACAAAATTATTCAAAAAAATGGAAAAAACACGTACCCGAAAAAAATCATGGATTTTGAAAACAAGTTCATCAATTTAAAAATATTTCCACAAATTTATAAAATTTCAACAAATTTCAGAAAAGTTCATCGAATCATTTGAAAAATATCGATTCTGAAAGAAGTTCATCGGTTTTGAAAAAAGTTCATCGAATTTGAGAAGAATTCATCAAATTTTTAAAAAAGTTCATCAAAATTTTAAAAGATTCAATGATTTTGGAAAAAGTTGATTGCTTTTGTAAAAAATTTATTGATTTTGGAAAAAGTTATAGCCACCGTTCCGGGCATCTCCTCACGTGTGGTTGCAACTCTAGCAACCGTTGCAGCAGCGCCTTCCCTATTTCATCCCTTGCCGACCGGCGCATCCCAGGAGACGTCTCTTCAACCTTGTATGTAATCCGTGAAAGATGACCAATAAAGACTACACAAGTTCATTCTATTTGTTTGTCTCTCGCTACCTCTTGATTACTTCCAACATGTTATCAGATTATAAATATTTTAACAACACTTCTAGCGGTGCTTTTATTTCTGTGTTAGACTGTTAAATTCACTACATCTATTTTAGTACTATTTTATGTGTGGAGTACAATGTATTCAAGAATCTATCAATGATGTAATATATTTTCATGTTTGCCAAATGTCGAGATTAATTACGTCTATTTGCAATTGAGATTGTCAATTTCTTGCAAATAGGGATTTAAATTTCAAAGTGATTTCTTTGAGTTGATGTTTTCGGATCACAAGGTAGCGTGTAGATTTATATCTCACTAATGGTTCAGCCTACATTTTGTCATTTTTGGCATTATGATTGTTAAAGTGCTCTCCCATACATTTTATTAAGTGATGAAATAAGGCATTTGAAGTATACCGATTTCATCGGATTATACTCCTCTAATGCTCCAATATCGACTCCCAATTTTCTTTGGAGATTATCTACAAAGTGTTATGATTAACAATTTGAAGTTCACACTAATTGTTTCAAACGAACTTCTTGAATTATCCATTAATTTAAAAAATCAATACAACACTAACCATAATGGTTTTTAATTTACTGATCATAAATTAATTATCTCTGGTAACCTATGGCTAAAGATTTTGAGGCAGTTGCCCTCAATGGCTACCATTGCCCTACCTGGGTCATGGACATCATGATCGCTTTTTAATTTACTACAAAGGATAATGACGATCTCCTGGCAAAAATAGATGGTACAGGCAACATCTTGTTCCTTTCGCTTGATCTTCCTCTCCGTGCAGATCATGTATGGTTCATAGCAAATACCTTCGACCTTATGTTGTTTCCATGTTGAATTGCAGACCTAGAACCACCGAAACCTAGACCAAAGACATCCGCGAGGACGGCGCAGAGGCTGATCGCCCACGGGATGGGGCTAAAGCAGTTCACGACCATCAATGCAGGCGAGCGGAAGGAGCAGGAGGAGGCGACGAGGAGCCGGTTCACCACCCTACAAGCTGCGCGCGATGACGCCTGGGGCGAAGAGTAACTAGCTGGCTGGCTGGCCGAGAACTGCTGTTGCTGGTTGGTGTGCGCGGCGCCTCCTCTTGCCGGGCTGCTCCCAGTCCTTGCTTTCTTACACGAGTGTGCTCCCGTTAAACCTATGTACTGGGTTTGATTCACACGTGTCACGGGGGTGCTTAAATTACATGTGGATGATGTTGTTTGAGTGGTGATGCTGGCATCCCTGGATTCATTGGATTTTACTGTGGTTTCCCACTCCCAGGATTGTGATGTCAGAGGTGCAGAGGATGGGAGGCTGGTGTGGGAAAGAAAAATAAACCTTGTTTACCAGAAATTAATGTAAGTGCTATGTGCCTAAAGTGATTTACATGATTTTTTCTGGGAAGCCATAAGATCAAGCAAGATTTTGGCTACCGGGAGAGGGACGTTTCACGTGGGGACGTTTCACGCGATTTCAAAGGATTTTGCGAGCAACAGAGAAGAAGACCTCGAATCTTAACTATTGCGTAGTGAACGGTAGACGAACCCTGGAGCTCAAGGAAGCGTACATGCATGGTGGATGCTTCACCTAGAGCAACGAGCGCGAGTCGCAGATTGACCAAAATCGATCATATCCTGGCCTCGGTGGATTTGTAGTTGAATCCTTGTTCACGCACTCTTGACTGCACCCCTTCCTCGATCTTTCCATGCTTGCACATGGTACAACGAGGAAGTGTTTTAGGTTTGATCTTTTTTGGCTCAAGTCAGATGAGTTTGAGGAAAGGCGGCCGCTAGGCGCCATCCGGATGCCATGCGGCGACAAAACATCCGCCTGGTCAGCCATTGGATGTATGCAATCGCTGCCATGCATCCGTTCAAGCAACCATGCCCACGAGTCCATGACCCAGTCATCGTCTTCTTTTTTTCTTGAATGTTCCGGGGGGGGGGGGGGGGGGGGGGGAGTTTCCAGAGAGGGGCGCGGGGGGGGGGGGGGGGGTAGGGAGTGATTTTACAGGGCGCGTTTCTGTGTTTCCAGAGTTGCCAGCAGCACAGTAAAGCAAACTCCACCGCCGACGCGGTCACCGCGCCCACTGCGGTGGCAAGGCGAGGCAGCCCGCACACCCTGACGCCATCGGTGTCGACGCCCAGCTTGTTCCAGAAGTCACCCGCGAACGGGCAGGCGAAGAGCATGTGATCGGCCGTCTCCAGCTGCGCAGTGCACAAAGGACAGCCGACTTCCGTCGCAGTCACGATACATTTGCGGAGCAGGACGTCCCTGGTGTGTATACGTCTTTGGACCAGCAACCAGCTGAAGAATTGCACACGCGAGGGGATCCGCGCGCCCCAGATCATGTCCGCGAAGTCGGCCCTCGCCCCGCCAAATCGCAGCAGCCGATACGCGGCACTTGACGACAGGGCATTCCGGGGCGCAGCAGCACGGCGCGGGTGCCTCGTGTCCTCCCCCTCACCAGGGGAGCCTCTACCAGGAAAGCCGACACCGCCTGGAGCTCACGCTCGCCCGCCCTGGTCAGCCTGGGGACCAGACAGCCGGCCAGGCCGCGCCGGCGCACCTGCCAGACGGTTGCCTCGGCGTCCGTGGTGTGGGAGAAGAGGGCGGGGTACGCCACCGCCACAGGGCCGCATGGAAGCCAGTGATCCCACCAGAACGAGCAGGCCCGACCGTCGCCGATCGTCACCCTGGTGATCGCACGATAGAGCGGAAGGAGTTTCGCCACCGAGGTGCGGTGTTCTCCGAGCGCGAGCTCGCTACGCGCAAGAATGGAGCGCCGGTCCGCACCACTCCAAACCCAGGCCGCCCAGCGTCACGGGGGCGTTGTGTGGAGTCGATGAAGCATCTTTAGGAGGAGGCAGGCGTTCTGGGTGTCGAGGTCGCGAACGCCGAGGCCTCCTTCGCTTTTGGCCCGGCACACTCGTTCCCACGCGACCAAGCGCTGGGGCCCCGTGGCCCGCTCGGCCACATTCCAGAGAAAGGAGCGGCGCAGGGCGTCCAGGGCATGAACCACCGAAGGAGGGAGGAGTAGAGCCGCCATGGCGTACGTCGGCAGCGCGTCCAGAACCGCGTTGATGAGGACCAAGCGGCCGACCGGCGAGAGGAGGCGCGCTGCCCACCCAGCGAGGTACATGTCAACCTTCGCAAGCATGGGCAGGAAGTCCGCGAAGCGCAGTTTTTCCCAGGATAATAGGAGCCGGAACGCGCCCGTGGCACAGCCGAGCGCGGCCACCACCTGACCCAGCAGCTCGCCCTCCGTATGCAGCAGCACCAGGGTGCTCTTGGAGAAGTTGATCACCAGGCCCGTTGCGTCGGCGAATTGGTCGAGGATTCAGCGCAGGCGAGCAGCCCCCTCCGCACACGCGCGCATGATAATCAGCGTGTCATCGGTGTACTGGAGCACAACCGCGGGCGCCCCAGACAACAGAGGGTGGCGCAGCACATCATCTTGACGAATGAGCTGCTGGAGGACGTCGGCGACGATGAGGAAGAGGTAGGGGGAAATGGGGTCCCCCTTCCCGAGCCCACATCTGACCTGGAACCATCGCCCCGGCACGCCATTGAGCAGGACGGCCGAGCGTGAGGAGTGGAAGAGAGCATCAATCCAGTCACACCACTTGGACGGGAACCCCCGCACCTTCATGATTGCGCGCAAGCTCTCCCAGCAGATGGAATCGAAAGCTTTGGCGAAGTCGAGCTTAAGAACCACCGTGGGTGCCGCCCGTCGATGACAACACTGCACGAGCTCGGTGGCATAGACGAAATTCTCGGAGATGCTGCACCCCCTCACGAACCCAGACTGGTCTTCATCGATCAAGAGGGGGATTTATTGCTGCAACCTTGACGTGAGCCCTCTGCACAGGATCTTCACATCGCCATTCTGCAGCAAAAACGGGCGAAAGGAGGCAGGGGTCGGCACACCCCTCCCTTTCGGGAGAAGAGCGACGTAGGCGCGGTTGATCCCGTGCAACCGAGATGTGCCGGCATGGAACTCGTCAAAGAGTCGGCGAAGATCGGCCGCCACCACCCCCCACGCCGCCTGGTAGAAGGCGGGACCGAGACCGTCGGGGCCAGGCGCGCTCGACCGATAGAGCTTGTCGACCGCCGATTTGATTTCGACGAGATCGAACTGGGCCACCAGCTTTGCGCCATCGACCCGCTGCGCCTGAGAGTAGAGGACCACCATATCAAACCGCCACACGGCCGCCTTGGGCCGGCCCAGCAGCGTCGAGTAGTAGGCCAGCAGCGCCGCGGCCTTTCCTGCATGGTCCATCACCTGGACCCCTTCGACTTCCAGCGTGCCGATGGCGTTACGGCGGCGCCGCTGTAATGCCAAAGCAAGAAAGAACCGAGTGTTCTCGTCACCTTCGCACACCGCCCGATGCTTCCCTCGTTGGCGTCAGTGCGCGCACTGCCGCCTGATCAACACGGCAAGAGCGAGCCGTGGATCCTGTCGGAGCAATGCCTCATCTGGGGAGAGAACACGATTTTCTTCCAAGAAATCAATTAGATCAATCAGGAATCTACAGTCATTTTCAAAGGTGGGGATGTACCGGTGCTGCCTTTTTTCTCGCCGCAAGCACACCAGCCGCGCCTGTGCCACGGACCGAACCAGACAAATATGGGAGCATGACAGGGAGGAAGGTAGGGTCCTGGAGCCAAGCGAGTTCAAAGAAGAATCTGGATGGAGTCAGATCTTTGGTGGACGCCATGACCAGGAGGGGAACGTGATCCGAGGTGGCACGAGGGAGCGACACAAGGGCCATGTCCGGGAAGCGCACTTCCCATGCATCGTCAAAGAAAGCGCGGTCCAGTCTGGCGAGGATGGGGGGGGGGGTCTGCCTATTTGTCCAGGTGAAAAGACGATCAGGAAGGTGGAGTTCATGGAGGGCAAGGTTTGTTGATCAGAGAGTTAAAACGGGCGGCACGACCCGGGTCGTAGTTGCCATCGCTCATTTCGCTAGGGTGGCAAACTAGGTTAAAGTCACCAACCACAAGCCACGCCCCATTCACAGAGAGGGGAATCGCCAGAATATCATCGACAAAACCGTCAGTGAGCGAGTGATCAGAGGGGGCGTAAACGTTGGTCAGAAAGATGATTGCCCCAGAAGAAGTGCACGACAACTCAACCGTGACCGAGAAACTGGATTTGAAGGAAGAGAGCAGGGAGTTGGAGAAGGGGTCCCAGGCGGTGACCACGCCGCCCCACGTCCTGTCTGCGTTCTTGGTCACGAACGCCGAGAGGCGGCTAGGGAGGAAAGTGACCACTTTGAGCGTGTCCAGCAGAGCCAACTTAGACTCCTAGAGGCATACAAATGTGGGATCAGACGAACACAAAGAGTTCTTAACGACATCACACTTGTCCTTGGCGCCCAGACCCTGGACGTTCCAAGACACCACACGGAGAGACCTAACACTAACACTACCCATTACAACAAGCGACATCGTGACAGACAGAAGGGGCAAGAAGAAGGGAACACCACAGACACACGATACATAGGCCAGTGGGGGAGACACACGTGCCCGTGCACGGGCAAAGGCAAGTAGGATGACTAGACATCGGAAACATCGGGCACCGGGGTAGCGGGGATGGAGGCAGCAACACGGAGATCGGACACAGGCTTCATTCCCATAGGAGCAATCACCGCATCCAGCAGCTTGTCCTTCACTTGAATCCCCAGACCCCCGCACATTTGGACAACCTGGGTCTTCTCGTCGCCTGGACTCGCCTTCTTCACGGTCTGAGAACGACACGTGAAGATGTGCTTGAACAAGCCCCAGTGCGGTCGACAGCCCAGGAAACTCTCGCACATGGATACGAATGCAGCAAGGTACGCAATAGAGTTCAGAGTAAAGTGGTGGAGTTGGGCTCCGAAGAAGTTCAAAAAACCACGAAAGAAGATGCTCGGTGGCAAAGAAAACCCTCGATCAATATGAGTCGCCAGGAGCACGCACTCACCCTCTTCCGGCTGTGGTTGCCACTCTTTCCCTGGGAGTCTTGCTGCGCCATGGGGGATCAGCCCGTCGTCGGCCATGTCGAGGAGATCCTTCTCCGTGATGGTCGACTGGATCCAATCTCCCTGGACCCAGCCCTTCGGCAAGCGGGATCTCGACGAAGACCCACTGCGGCTGGTGGATCTCCCCTTCGCCTTCTCCGCCGCCGATGCCTTCTCCGTCGCCGACGCCTTCTTTGCGCGCTCCAACGCCGCCGTCTTCTCCTTTACCATGGCTGCCGGCGAGGTGCGCGAGGGAGAGCTTTGCGGGGGCGAGAGCAAGCGCGCTGGGCGGAGACGAGGAGAACAGAGGAGAAAGAATGGAGCATTATTCAGAAAACCCTCGCCGGTTGCATTTATATACCATCCCTTCCGAGTGGATGACATGTGGACCCAGGCAACCTAATCATATCCCGAAACAGTTGCTTTGACACGATACGTGGTGGAAAAGGCGGCGCGGAGATCGAGGCGTTCATGTCCCGTCCCGTCCAAGCGCCACGGTCTGTTCCGCTTCGCGCGCTCCCCCAAATTCCGTATCCCGTGGAATCCGCGAATCGCAGATCGGTCTATCAGACGCGAGATTTCCTGCGATCCGTCGCTCGGGAACCAGCAAAGTCTAAAAGATCACCCGACGAAAGACAAGAATGGATCGAGTCGACTGAAGAAAAGTTGTTCGTTATCGACAAAGAAGATCTTAATCCAGAACGACGCATAGCCAGTATGCAAAAGCCAATCGGAAACAGCATCAACTCTTTCCTCATTCAAGCCTCAATCCATTCGGGGGCTAATGATGGATTCATATACCTAGGGTAGGGTCATAGGCCTGACCTGAATGCCCTACCCTATGACAGCTTTAGAACAGATCACCTTTCAGTCGACCAACGAAGAACCCACTCGACTGGAAGAAGGACTCGACTATGGAGATTCACTCGACCATGGAGATACACTCGACCATGAAGATACACTCGACCATGAAGATACACTCGACCACCAGAAGGTCAGAAGGCACTCCGTACTGCAACGGCCTGTAGTTGAATAGACTTAATGATAGTTAAGGCATTTTATGTGGGGCGTTACCAGTAACGCCCCAGACTTAATACACTTTAAACCCTTCATTACGTGGGCTGGTAGGGGTCCTGGCGTACTCTATATAAGCCACCCCCCTCCACAGGCAGAAGGGTTCGGACTCTTGTAACACCTATACACATAATCCACTCGACCGCCTCAGGGCTCCGAGACGTAGGGCTTTTACTTCCTCCGAGAAGGGCCTGAACTCGTACATCGCTTGTGTTTACAACTTCTCCATAGCTAGGACCTTGCCTCTCCATACCTACCCCCCACTCTACTGTCAGACTTAGAACCACGACACCCGGTACTCCGGTAAAATCCTGATTTCACCCGGAACGATTCCGATATCCAAATATAGGCTTCCAATATATCAATCTTTATGTCTCGACCATTTCGAGACTCCTCGTCATGTCCGTGATCACATCCGGGACTCCGAACAACCTTCAGTACATCAAAAACTATAAACTCATAATATAACTGTCATCATAATGTTAAGCGTGCGGACCCTACGGGTTCGAGAACTATGTAGACATGACCTAGAACAGTTTCCGGTCAATAACCAATAGCGGAACCTGGATGCTCATATTGGCTCCTACATATTCTACGAAGATATTTATCGGTCAAACCGCATAACAACATACGTTATTCCCTTTGTCATCGGTATGTTACTTGCCTGAGATTCGATCGTCGGTATCCAATACCTAGTTCAATCTCGTTACCGGCAAGTCTCTTTAGTCGTTTACGTAATGCATCATTCCGTAAAGTAACTCATTAGCTACATTGCTTGCAAGGCTTATAGTGATGTGCATTACTGAGAGGGCCCAGAGATACCTCTCCGACAATCGGAGTGACAAATCCTAATCTCGAAATACGCTAACTCAACATGTACCTTCGGAGACACCTGTAGAGCTCCTTTATAATCACCCAGTTACGTTGTGACGTTTGGTAGCACACAAAGTGTTCCTTCGGTAAACGGGAGTTGCATAATCTCATAGTCATAGGAACATGTATAAGTCATGAAGAAAGCAATAGCAACATACTAAACGATCAAGTGCTAAGCTAACGGAATGGGCCAAGTCAATCACATCATTCTCCTAATGATGTGATCCCGTTAATCAAATGACAACTCTTTGTCCATGGCTAGGAAACATAACCATCTTTGATAAACGAGCTAGTCAAGTAGAGGCATACTAGTGACACTTAGTTTGTCTATGTATTCACACATGTATTATGTTTCCGGTTAATACAATTCTAGCATGAATAATAAACATTCATCATGATATAAGGAAATAAATAATAACTTTATTATTGCTTCTAGGGCATATTTCCTTCAGTCTCCCACCTGCACTAGAGTCAATAATCTAGTTCACATAGCCATGTGATTTAACACCAATATTCACATCTGTATGTGATTAATACCCAATAGTTCACATCGTCATGTGACCAACACCCGAAGGGTTTACTAGAGTCAATAATCTAGCTCACATCGCTATGTGATTAACACCCAAAGAGTACAAAGGTATGATCATGTTTTGTTCGTGAGAGAAATTTAGTCAACGGGTCTGTCACATACAGAGCCGTATGTATTTTGCAAATATTCTATGTCTTCAATGCTCTGCATGGAGCTACTCTAGCTAATTGCTCCCACTTTCAATATGTATCCAGATTGAGACCTAGAGTCATCTGGATCAATGTAAAAGTTTGCACCGATGTAACTTTTAGAACGAACTCTTTTATCACCTCCATAATCGAGAAACATCTCCTTAGTCCTCACTAAGGATATTCTTGACCGCTGTCCAGTGATCTACTATTAGATCAAAATTGAATTCCTTTGCCAAACTCAGAGCAAGGTATACAATAGGTCTGGTACACAGCATAGCATACTTTATAGAACCTATGACTGAGGCATAGGGAATGACTTTTCATTCTCTTTCTATTTTCTGCCATAGTCGGGTTTTGAGTCTTATTCAACTTCACACCTTACAATACAGGCAAGAACTCCTTCTTTGACTGTTCTATTTTGAACTACTTCAATATTTTATCAAGGTATGTATTCATTGAAAAATCTCATCAAGCGTCTTGATCTATCTCTATAGATCTTGATGCTCAATGTGTAAGCAACTTCACCGGGGTCTTTCATTGAAAACCTTTTATTCAAGTATCCTTTTATGCTATCCAGAAATTCTATATCATTTCCAATCAACAATATGTCTTGCACATATAATATCAGAAATGCTACAGAGCTCCCATTCACTTTCTTGTAAATACAGGCCTTTCCAAAAGTCTGTATAAAACCATATGCTTTGATCAACTCATCAAAGTGTATATTCCAACTCCGAGATGCTTGCACCAGTCCATTGATGGATCACTGGAGCTTGCACATTTTGTAAGCACCTTTTGGATTGACAAAACCTTCTGGTTGCATCATATACAACTCTTCTTTAAAGAATCCATTGAGGAATGCAGTTTTGACATCCATTTGCCAGATTTCATAAAATGTGGCAATTGCTAATATGATTCGGACAGACTTAAGCATCGATACGAGTGAGAAAATCTCATCGTATTCAACACCTTGAACTTGTCGAAAACCTTTCGACAAGTCGAGCTTAGTAGATAGTAACACTACTATCAATGTCTGTCTTCCTCTTGAAGATCCATTTATTTAACATGGCTTGCTGATCGTCGAGCAAGTCAATCAAAGTCCATACTTTGTTCTCATACATGGATCCCATCTCATATTTCATGGCCTCAAGCCATTCCGCGGAATCTGGGCTCATCATCGCTTCCTCATAGTTCGTAAGTTTATCATGGTCTAGTAACATGACTTCCAGAACAGGATTACCGTACCACTCTGGTGCGGATCTTACTCTGGAAGACCTACGGGGTTTTTTAGTAACTTGATTTGAAGTTTCATGATCATCATCATGAGCTTCCTCACTAATTGGTGTAGGAATCACTGGAACTGATTTCTGTGATGAACTACTTTCCTATTCAGGAGAAGGTACAATTACCTCATCAAGTTCTACTTTCCTCCCACTCACTTCTTTCGAGAGAAACTTCTTCTCTAGAAAGGATCCATCTTAGCAACAAATAACTTGCCTTCGGATCTGTGATAGAAGGTGTACCCAATAGTTACCTTTGGATATTCTATGAAGACGCACTTCTCCGATTTGGGTTCGAGCTTATCAGGTTGAAACTTTTTCACATAAGCATCGCAGCCCCAAACTTTTAAGAAATGGCAACTTTGGTTTCTTGCCAAACCACAGTTCATAAGGCGTTGTCTCAATGGATTTTGATGGTGCCCTATTTAAAGTGAATGCAACTGTCTCTAATGCATAACCCCAAAACGATAGTGGTAAACCGATAAGAGACATCATAGGTCGCACAATATCCAATAAAGTGCGGTTACGACGTTCGGACACACCATAATGTTGTGGTGTTCCAGGTGGTGTGAACTGTGAAACTATTCCACATTGTTTTATATGAAGGCCAAACTCGTAAGTCAAATATTCTCCTCCACGATCAGATCATAGAAACTTTATTTTCTTGTTATGATGATTCTCCACTTCACTCTGAAATTCTTTGAACTTTTCAAATGTTTAAGACTTCTGTTTCATTAAGTAGATATACTCATATCTGCTCAAATCATCTTGTGAAGGTCAGAAAATAACGATACCCTCCACGAGCATCAACACTCATTGGACCGCATACATCAGTATGTATTATTTCCAATAAGTCACTAGCTCGTTCCATTGTTCCGGAGAACGGAGTTTTAATGATCTTGCCCATAAGGCACGGTTTGCAAGTATCAAATGATTCATAATCAAATGATTCAAAAAATCCATCTTTATGGAGTTTCTTCATGCTCTTTATACTGATAGACCCAAACGGCAGTGCCACAAATATGTTGCACTATCATTATCAACTTTGCATCTTTTGGCATCAATATTATGAATATGTGTATCATCATGATCAAGATTTAATAAACCATCAACATTGGGTGTATGACCATAGAAGGTTTTATTCATGTAACCAGAATAACAATTTATTCTCTGTCTTGGATGAATAATCATATTGCAATAAACATGATCTAATCATATTTATGCTCAACACAAACACCAAATAACATTTATTTAGGTTCAACACTAATCTCGAAAATATATGTAGTGTACGATGATGATCATATCAATCTTGGAACCACTTCCAACACACATCATTACTTCACCCTCAACTAGTCTCTGTTTATTCTGTATCTCCTGTTTCGAGTCACTAATTTTTAGCAACCGAACAAGTATCAAATACTCAGGGGCTACTATAAACATTAGTAAGGTACACATTAATAACCTGTATATCAAATATACCCTTGTTCACTTTGCCATCCTTCTTATTCACCAAATATCCAAGGTATTTCCGCTTCCAGTGACCATTTCCTTTGTAGTAGAAGCACTCAGTTTCAGGCTTTGGTCCAGCTTTGGGCTTCTTTGTGGGAGTGACAACTTGCTTGCCATTCTACTTGAAGTTCTCTTTCTTTTCCTTTGCCCTTTTCTTAAAACTAGTGGTCTTGTCAATCAACACTTTATGCTCTTTTCTTGATTTCTACCTTCGTCGATTTCAGCATCACGAAGAGCTCGGGAATCGTTTTCGTCATCCCTTGCATTATAGTTCATCACGAAGTTCCAGTAACTTTGTGATGGTGACTAGAGAACTCTGCCAATCACTATCTTATCTGGAAGATTAACTCCCACTTGATTCAAGCGATTGTAGTACTTAGACAATCTAAGTACTTGCTCACTAGTTGAGCAATTCTCCTCCATCTTTTAGGCGAAGTATTTGTCAGAGGTCTCATACCTCTTGACATGGGCATGAGTCTGAAATACCAATTTCATCTCTTGAAACATCTTATATGTTCCATGACATTTCAAAATTTTTTTTGTAGTCCCGGTTCTAAGCCATAAAGCATGGTTCACAAAACTACCAAGTAGTCATCATATTGAGCTAGCCAAACGTTCATAACGTCTGCATCTGCTCCTGTAATAGGTCTGTCACCTAGCGGTGCATCAAGGACATAATTCTTCTGTGCAGCAATGAGGATAAACCTCGGATCACGGACCAAGTCCGCATCATTGCTACTAACATTTTTCAACTTAGTTTTCTCGAGGAACACATATAAAAACATAGGAAAGCAAAAACATAGGGAAGCAACAACGCGAGCTATTGATCTACAACATAATTTGCAAAATACTACCAGGACTAAGTTCATGATAAATTAAAGTTCAATTAATCATATTACTTAAGAACTCCCACTTAGACAGACATCTCTCTAGTCATCTAAGTGGTCACTTGATCCAAATCAACTAAACCATGTCCGATCATCACGTGAGATGGAGTAGTTTTCAATGGTGAACATCACTATGTTGATCATATCTACTATATGATTCACGTTTGACCTTTCGGTCTCCGTGTTCCGAGGCCATATCTGTATATGCTAGGCTCGTCAAGTTTAACCTGAGTATTCCGCGTGTGCAACTGTTTTGCACCCGTTGTATTTGAACGTAGAGCCTATCACACGCGATCATCACGTGGCGTCTCAGCACGAAGAACTTTCGCAAAGGTGCATACTCAGGGAGAACACTTCTTGATAATTAGTGAGAGATCATCTTAAAATGCTACCGTCAATCAAAGCAAGATAATATGCATAAAGGATAAACATCACATGCAATCAATATAAGTGATATGATATGGCCATCATCATCTTGTGCTTGTGATCTCCATCTCCGAAGCACCGTCATGATCACCATCGTCACCGGCGCGACACCTTGATCTCCATCGTAGCATCGTTGTCGTCTCGCCAATCTTATGCTTCTACGACTATCACTGCCGCTTAGTGATAAAGTAAAGCATTACAGGGCGATTGCATTGCATACAATAAAGCGACAACCATATGGCTCCTACCAGTTGCCGATAACTCGATTACAAAACATGATCATCTCATACAATAAAATTTAGCATCATGTCTTGACCATATCACATCACAACATGCCCTGCAAAAAAAAGTTAGACGTCCTCTACTTTGTTATTGCAAATTTTATGTGGCTGCTACGGGCTGGGCAAGAACCGTTGTTACCTACGCATCAAAACCACAACGATAGTTTGTCAAGTTAGTGCTATTTTAACCTTCGCAAGGACCGGGCGTAGCCATATTCGGTTCAACTAAAGTGAGAGAGACAGACACCCACCGGTCACCTTTAAGCAACGAGTGCTCATAGCGGTGAAACCAGTCTCGCGTAAGCGTATGCAATGTCGGTCCGGGCCGCTTCATCTCACAATGCCGCTGAACCAAAGTATGACATGCTGGTAAGTAGTATGACTTATATCGCCCACAACTCACTTGTGTTCTACTCGTGCATATAGCATCTACGCATAAAACCAGGCTCGGATGCCACTGTTGGGGAACGTAGTAATTTCAAAAAATTTGCTACGCACACGCAAGATCATGGTGATGTATAGCAACGAGAGGGGAGAGTGTTGTCCACGTACCCTCATAGACCGAAAGCGGAAGCGTTAGAACAACGCGGTTGATGTAGTCGTACATCTTCATGATCCAACCGATCCAAGTATCGAACGTACGACACCTCCGAGTTCAGCACACGTTCATCTCGATGACGATCCCCGGACTCCGATCCAGCAGGGTGTTGGGGAAGAGTTCCGTCAGCACGACGGCATGGTGACGGTGATGATGTTCTACCGACGCAGGGCTTCGCCTAAGCACCGCTACGATATGACCGAGGTGGAATATGGTGGAGGGGGGCACCGCAGAGAGCTAAGGAACGATCATGAAGATCAACTTGTGTGTTATGGGGTGCCCCCTGCCCCCATATATAAAGGAGGGAGGGGGAGGTGCGGCCGGCCCCTTGGGGTGCGCCTGGAGGAGTCCTACTCCCACCGGGAGTAGGACTCCCCCCTCTTGCCTTGTTGGAGAAGGAAGGGAGAAGGGGGAAAGAGGAAAGGGGGGCGCCGCCCAACCCTTGTCCTATTCGGACTAGGGGGGAGGTGGCGCGCGGCCTGCCCTGGCCGGCCCTCTTCTTCTCCCTTAGGGCCGATGTATTCCCATTAACCCCCCGGGAGGGGGGGGGGTCCGGTAACCTCCCGATACTCCGGTAAAATCCCGATTTCACCCGGAACGATTCCGATATCCAGATATAGGCTTCCAATATATCAATCTTTATGTCTCGACCATTTCGAGACTCCTCGTCAAGTCCGTGATCACATCCGGGACTCCGAACAACCTTCGGTACATCAAAAACTATAAACTCATAATATAACTGTCATCGTAACGTTAAGCGTGCGGACCCTACGGGTTCGAGAACTATGTAGACATGACCTAGAACAGTTTCCGGTCAATAACCAATAGCGGAACCTGGATGCTCATATTGGCTCCTACATATTCTACAAAGATCTTTATCGGTCAAACCGCATAACAACATACGTTGTTCCCTTTGTCATCGGTATGTTACTTGCCTGAGATTCGATCGTCGGTATCCAATACCTAGTTAATCTCGTTACCGGCAAGTCTCTTTACTCGTTTACGTAATGCATCATTCCGTAACTAACTCATCAGCTACGTTGCTTGCAAGGCTTATAGTGATGTGCATTACCGAGAGGGCCCAGAGATACCTCTCCGACAATCGGAGTGACAAATCCTAATCTCGAAATACACCAACTCAACATGTACCTTCGGAGACACCTGTAGAGCTCTTTTATAATCACCCAGTTACGTTGTGATGTTTGGTAGCACACAAAGTGTTCCTCCGGTAAACGGGATTTGCATAATCTCATAGTCATAGGAACATGTATAAGTCATGAAGAAAACAATAGCAACATACTAAACGATCAAGTGCTAAGCTAACGGAATGGGTCAAGTCAATCACATCATTCTCCTAATGATGTGATCCCGTTAATCAAATGACAACTCTTTGTCCATGGCTAGGAAACATAACCATCTTTGATAAACGAGCTAGTCAAGTAGAGGCATACTAGTGACACTTAGTTTGTCTATGTATTCACACATGTATTATGTTTCCGGTTAATACAATTCTAGCATGAATAATAAACATTCATCATGATATAAGGAAATAAATAATAACTTTATTATTGCCTCTAAGGCATATTTCCTTCAGTAGGCTCCGCTCCACATACGGAGAGACGTACGAGAAATCACGATGACCATGAGCCCAATCAACAACCGGCTTGATGCCACACGCAAATGCAAGAACGGCGAAGAGGAGATATCCTAGTGGTCGGAATGGGATCCATGGATGCAATCGCCTGCGGAGTGGAGGTAGAGGTAGACGATTGGAGTATGGAGGTGGCAGTTGATCGATGGCGACGAGGAGGTGTGTGGTACCTTTCCGGGTATTATAGCCGTCGGCGGACACAAACTTGGAATCTTTGGTCATTGGAACCGGAACCATGCAAACGCGGTCGAAGCTAAAAATGCAGGGTCGGTCCAAACATGATTTAGACCGGGGGCGAATTAAAAGAAATAATTTTTTTATACCAAACATTTATACATATTTAAGTGTATTTTTATTGTATTATAGTGTTGGCGAGTATAGTTTCTATTACTTAGTTGGCATAGTTAACAATATAACAGTGTTTCTGTGTGGAACCGCACAACAATATATTGTTAAATATTAATTGTAATTCTTCTTTGTTAGTTGTAATGTATGTTAGGAAAAAAATGTTTCTGTTAAATTCAAATTGTTTGCTTCAATAAAATTAATCTTTCACTTTTCTTTTTGACAATAGCATAAACAATATGATGCATATGTATATTTTTGTGTTTGTATGTGTTAATCTATGTTTTAGTACAACTAACTATCATGGTAGATATCTCTAAAGCTGTCTAATTAATATATTACTAATAGTTTCTAGTGTTTTATTAGGTAAGATATTTATAGAATCTTCTACCGTATTAATTGAACTGTTTGTATGTGTGCTCCAAGTTATATTTCATAAGTTGACAATATGTGCATGTTGCTACTTGTGAGCTGCGTTTGGATTTTTTTGAAGAGAGAGGATGATGCATTATAGTAGAGATAAGTATTTCCCTCGGTTATAAAACCAAGGTATCAAACCAGTAGGAGAACCAAGCAAAGCCTCTTTAGCAGCACCTGCACACACAAAAGCAAACACTTGCACCTAACGCAAATAAGGGGGTTGTCAATCCCCTCGACGATTATTTGCAAGGTTTAAATCTAATAATGGTATATGGAAAAAATAGTTTACAAAATGTAACATCCGAAATTTTCAATTTGGAATGTTATACATTAGATCATCATTGCATATCATATTTATTGCATTTTGGCTCGATCCTAGAAATTCTACGCAACTCAAGGACCCACAGAGAGAGTTGGGGATTTTGTTATTTTCATATTTGAGTTTTCTCAAATTTTGAAAATAGGATCATTTGATTTTATTTATTTTTTCTTCAATTATTTCTATTATAAAAATTTGAGAGAGAGAATAAAATGACTTTCCCAAAATAAAGCAATATTGAGGATTTAATAATAAAATCAAATAAGATTTTATTTTGGAGTTTATTGCTATTTTATTTGAATTTAGAAAAAAATGCGCGTTTTTAAAAATTGCACTTAGGCCCCAAATAAATTTTCATCTTGTCCGGCTTGATTTTAGAAGCTGGGGCAAATTTATTTCGGAGTTTTTGGAGTCCGTTTAGTATTTCTTTTATTTGTTTTTCTACATGAAAGTATTTTAAAAAAAAACGCGAACCGACTTTGGGCCGTGTTGGGCCAGGTCTCCGTCTGGCCGGGCCTTTATAACGCGCCGCCCCGAGCCCGTCAGCTGAGCCGAGCCCTGCGCCGAAACACTAGCCCCGAGCCCGCCGCCGTCGCCGCTGCGAGCAGCTGCCGTCGCCGTCGCCCGCGTCGCCGCCGCCGACCGCCGTCGCCGCCGAACCCCACCAGACGCCGCCGACCGCCGGACCCTGCTGCCTCGTTGCCGGACCGCCGCCGACCCACCCGCCGGACTCCGCCGCCCCCTCGCCAGAGGTATCCGCCGCCCCGCCGCCGGCGGTTTTCCTCAGAAAAGCGTTCGGTTTTTCCGCTGGTTTTTCGTTCGGTTTTGTTAAAAAAACACTAGATCTATTTTTTGGTTTAGTTTATTTAGCGGACGTTCGTCCGTACGGTCGTTTTAACGAACGGTTTGTGTTTTTTTCATAGACAGCGAACGTTCGTTCGTTATCCTGTTCGTTTGTTTTTCTTTTTCTCGGATTTTCCGCGATTATTTCTGATCGCGATTTTCGATCTGTTTTGCGTTTTAGTATAACTTTTCGCTCGTTTATCGGAATCAGGCGATTCAAGCGCCTAGAGTTTCGTCGCGAAACCCTCTTTCCATTTAACCAACTCAAACAAGTTTTTGCTGCTGTAAAATTTGTCTTAGGTCCAGATTAGTAAATGAAGCTTGTTTCTTTCGCCGTTTGAGTTTCGTTGCTTCGTTTGATTTGATTCTTTTTGCAAACCGAAGTTCTTAAGTTGAACTTTCTGGTTAGATCTCTTATTTGAGTTTTACCTGTGCATTAGATGAGTGCTCATTGTATGCTTGTTTGTTTGCAATAGAGTACCCGGAGTGCACCGCGTGCTACTTCGAATCTCTAGGTTTCACGGATCATCAGCAAGGCAAGTAACACTTTGATCATACCTCTTTATTATCCAGTTTTATTGCATTAGATCAATCCTCAAACAATTGCATGATTAGGATCTGATTTACATGTGGGTTTTGGGAAGTAGATGAGGTAGAACCTATTACCTGTTATTATCAAACCTTTGGGAGTTACTTCTACGTTTGCTTATATTGCCATGCTATGCTAGTGGACGTGGATTGGGTGAGTGTTTCCATGACAGATGTGAGATTGTTTAATTAATGGTTTATTTATGGTGGCAACTTAAATTCACATCTGGGTGGACTGAGGCACCTAAGGAACCCAGTGTTGTCTGTATTTTTGGAAATCCCGGGGTATCGTGTGATTCTCCTATGGACCGCCACCCAGGCTCAAAGGGATCATGAGATTATTCTTGCTAGAAACTTCCGTGTGCAGCCGCAAGCTACTATGGGCTCTAGCATAGTTGATTAAGTTGCGTGAGCTCTTGAAGAGGTAGACTAACAGATGTAGGGGATCTAGGTTGGTACTGTCTACCCAGAGTAGAGAGTTAATGCTTCTGAAAGACTGTGTCTCGGTCATCCGTTTCTCAGACACCATGTAGTGCGATAAATCTAGCAGAGGAGATCGAGTCTAGCGGGGAAAAGTGCGCAAACCTCTGCAGAGTGTATAAACTAATCATGGCTAGCCGTGTCCCCGGTTATGGACGTTTTGAGTATCTAGTACTTGGATTATCATGTGAATCTCATCATGTTACTTAATTAAATTTTGTTGGGATTAATGATGATGCTTAATTGGGATTGAGTTGGAGTACCCTTCTCAATGTTTAACAACCACCATGATAGTTAAATAAAATTTATTCCTTTGCAGTAGGGAAAAATTGGCTTTACGCAAAACTGTAACCATAGAGCTTTTCCACCAGCCATATATGCATATAGCATTATTCCATTCATTACTCTCTATGTGTTACATTGCCAGCATATTCCATGTGCTGACCCGTTTTCGGGCTACAACGTTTATGTTGCAGACTTTTCAGACGACGAGTAAGGTGCCTTAGGTCGTGATCTTATACTTAGTGATGCCGTTGGAGTTGATGGACTCGCTTATCTTCCAAGCCTTCCGCTATTATCGTTATTAAATGGCCTTAAGCCATATTTATTGTAATAAGTTCTCTTTTGAGACATTTGATGTAATAAGTGTGTGATTGCTACTCTGTTATAAATCCTTCAAGTACTATGCGTGTCAGCATTACCGATCCAGGGATGACACCGATGCACAGAGATCAGACTGTTTGAGGTCTGGTCGCTACAAGATGGTATCAAAGCACACGCTGACTGTAGCACACGACCACTAAGCTAAAACCCTAGATCACTACTCTCTCTTCTCAATTCTGACTCCTCATATTTTCTACTCTTTTAGGATGGCGGATGCACGGAACAAGTTCACGCAATCGGATGAAGATACACCCTTTGGACGCCACTTGAAGGAAGTCACTAGATACCTGAACATTGGAGTACCAAGCTTCACCGGGACCTACATCGCCACTTTACCCGAAGAGCAGCGCTGGATGATTCAAGTTCAAGTTCCAGGAAGAACTTTCATGCCAGTCACTGAGCCCATAGAGTTTTCCTTTGATGCACCAACCTGGAATCTAGGGAAGAGCATGGCAGCTCACATCACCATGGGACGCATTGGAGAAGTTTACCACAAGGATCTCAAGGATACTATCTATCAGATTTGTGGGCGCCGAGATGAACAATGGCAGATGATCAGCACCAGGAAGGATAGATCAATTGCAGCTTTCATCCAGGAGTTAAACCAGCACATACGTCGCCAGGAAAACCAGATGTGCGCAGGCATGATAGATCTGAAGAAGGCATTGACCAAGATCACGGAGCTAGAGGAAGAACTCATCTTCGCGCGATGGATATGAGGAGGAAATGACGACACTCGCGGAGAAGAATGATGATCTGAAGAAGAAGCTTAAAGTATTCATGGGATTTCCTGCGACTAAAGGAGAAGACGATGATTGCACTTGCCCGGAGAACTACATCATCATCGATGACACCGACTCGGACCCAGACGATAGCGATGATGACTATGTTGATGAAGCTGGAGCAGATTTCATGGAGTCTTCGACCGAGCAGTCTTTCTAGTCGACCACCATAATAGTAGTAGTATTCCCCCATGTATATAGTATAGCCCGAGCACTTTTGTAACGATAGTTAGACCGTTGTATGCCTTGTTTGCATTGATTGAAGTGATATTGTTTGTGTTTGTCTCATGTGCATATGGGTAGTGTTGTTCTCTCTAGACCTCATTATATTCTATATTCACATCTTTTCTAAACCCTCAGATGCCTCCGAGACATGACAATGGATTTGCTTTCCCACCGGAGCTCACCCAGTTGATCCAGCAGTAGCAGATTGACAGCCGCAAGAGGAAGTATGGAAAAGGAAAGTACAATTCTGGAGCTCAGCAGAAGCCTCGTTTTACCCCGAACTCGGGAGGACATTTTCAGCATACCCATGGAGGAGGTAGTTCGCACAACCATAGTGGCCCCAAAAATAGTAATGGGAATGGAGGAAGCAACGGACAGAATTGCACCAACCCATCAACACCAGCCAAGAGGGATCTGAGCCACATCACCTGTTACAAATGCCAGAAGACTGGACGTTATGCCACCGAATGTTTTGAACCGAAAAATGGAAATGGTAATGGATGTTCCGGGAAGAAGCCCAATCCTTTCAACAAAGGACAGGTGAACCACGTTAGCGTGGAGGAGGTTGAAGCCCAGCCAGATGCAGTAATAGGTAAGTTTTTTGTTAAGTGATTTACTGCAATCGTTCTTTTTGATACTGGTGCATCGCATTCATACATATCAAGGGGATTTGTGGATAAGTATAACCTGCCAACCCAAGCCCTTAGGTCACCCATGTTAGTAACCTCGCCAGGAGCAAAGTATGTGGCTAGTCTATGGTGTGATCGGTTACCATTAAGGATTGGTAACTACGTGTTTCCCTCAGACCTAATAGTACTGGAGTCGCAAGGACTGGATGTGATATTAGGCATGGATTGGTTATCAAAGTATGGAGGGAACATTGAATGCGCCAGTAAGTCAATTTTGCTTACCACGCCAGAAGGAAGAAGGATCAAGTATGTATCCCGGCATGTGCCAAAGAGGACTGAAGTAAATTCCTTATCAGGAGTTGTACAGGAAGAAGTACCAGTGGTGAAAGATTTTCCTGACGTATTTCCAGAGGAGTTGCCAGGCATGCCACCGGATAGAGACATTGAGTTTTTGATTGAGCTTTTGCCAGGCACAGGGCCGATATCTAAGAGACCATACAGGATGCCTGCAAAAGATTTGGAGGAAATTAAGAAGCAGATTTAGGAGTTACTGGATAAAGGCTATATTCGCCCAAGTTCTTCACCTTGGGGATCGCTAGTGCTTCTAGTGGAGAAGAAGGATGGATCATTGAGGATGGTTGTTGATTATCGAGGATTAAACGAGGTGAAAATCAAAAACAAGTACCCACTACCGATGACCAATGACTTGTTTGACCGATTGCAAGGAGCTAAGGTATTTTCCAAGATCGATCTGCGATCAGGATACCACCAGTTGAAAATTCGAGAGCAGGATATACCCAAGACGGCCTTTACCACCAGGTACGGGCTGTACCAGTATTACCGTTATGTCATTTGGTTTGACTAACGCACCTGCCTATTTCATGAACATGATGAACAAGGTGTTTATGGAGTTTCTGGATAAGTTCGTCATGGTGTTCATTGATGATATTTTGGTCCACTCGAAGAAAGAAGAGGAGCATAAGGAGCATTTGCGTTTGGTACTTGAGAAGCTCAGAGAACATCAGTTATATGCCAAGTTCAGCAAATGTGAGTTTTGGTTGAAGGAAGTTGGATTTCTCGGAGATGTTATATCCGGGGAAGGGATCGCAGTAGACCCCACCAAAGTTATCATCGTGACAAATTGGGAAGCCCCAACAACAGTTGGAGAGATCTGGAGTTTTCTCGGACTCGCAGGATACTACCGGAGGTTGATTGAGAATTTCTCAAAGATTGCAAAGCCCATGACAGAGTTGTTGAAGAAGGACACCAAGTTCAAATGGACTGAGGAATGTGAGGCCAGTTTCCAGGAGTTGAAGAAACGTTCGGTTACATCACCAGTGTTCATTCTGCCTGATCAGCGCAAGGATTATGAAGTATATTGCGACGCTTCTCGTCGAGGACTTGGAGCAGTGCTTATGCAGGAAGGAAGAGTTGTTTCGTATGTCTCACGACAGCTTAAACCTGATGAATTGAACTATGCTACGCATGATTTGGAGTTAGCAGCCGTAGTGCATGCTTTGAAGACATGGAGACATTTTCTCATCGGAAACCATTGTGAGGTGTACACGGATCACAAGAGTTTGAAGTACATCTTCACACAGAAGGAGTTGAATCTCAGGCAAAGGAGATGGTTGGAGCTCATCAAGGATTATGATATGAGATTGCATTATCACCCCGGAAAGGCTAACGTAGTAGCCGATGCATTGAGCCGCAAGAGCCATGTCAACACACTCATGACCGGAGGGTTACCAAAGGAGTTAGCCGAGGATCTTCGCGAACTATGTTTGGAGATAGTTCCGAGAGGCTATATAGCAGCATTGGAGATTCAGTCTACTTTGATGGATAAGATCAGAGAAGCCCAGAAGACTGACAAGGAGATTGGCGAAATAAAGGAGAAGATGAGCAAAGGAAAAGTTAAGGGATTTCGTGAGGATGAGCACGATACCTTATGGTTTGAGGACCGTGTTTATGTGCCTAATGACCCGGAGATCAGGAAGTCGATTCTGCAGGAGGCCCATGATTTGCCGTATTTGATTCACCCAGGAAATACCAAGATGTATTTGGATTTGAAGGACACTTTCTAGTGGACCGGAATGAAGAAGGATATTGCGGAATATGTAGCAGTATGTGATGTATGTCAGAGAGTGAAGGCAGAGCATCAGAAGCTAGCAAATCTAAGTGAATCATGAGAGATCAAGTTTCTTTAAAACAAATCCACCACCGTTCTCTAAAAGATCTAAGTGAAGTACTAGATTAAAAATTATCACGCTCAAAAGATATAAGTGAAGCACTATGAGCGAACTATCAAGCTCAAAAGATATAAGTGAAGCACATAGAGTATTCTAACAAATTCCAATTCATGTATGGCTCTCTCAAAAGGTGTGTACATCAAGTATGATTGTGGTAGACCAACAAGCAAAGACGCAAATAATACAAGACGCTCCAAGCAAAACACATATCATGTTGGTGAATAAAAATATAGCTCCAAGTAAATTACCGATGGAGTGGACGAAAGACGGGATGTGTTCCGGGGCATCCCCAAGCTTTGACTTTTTGGTGTCCTTGGATTATCTTGGGGGTGCCATGGGCATCCCCAAGCTTAGGCTCTTTCCACTCCTTGTTCCATAATCCATCAAAAGAATTCACCCAAAACTTGAAAACTTCACAACACAAAACTCGACAGAAATCTCGTGAGCTCCGTTAGAGAAAGAAAACAAAATACTACTTCAAGGTACTGTAATGAACTCATTATTTATTTATATTGGTGTTAAACCTACTGTATTCCAACTTCTCTATGGTTTATAAACTATTTTACTAGCCATAGATTCATCAAAATAAGCAAACAACACACGAAAAACAGAATCTGTCATAAACAGAACAGTCTGTAGCAATCTATAACTAACGCAAACTTCTGGAACTCTAAAATTTCTACCCAAATTTGAAGTCCTGGAAAATTTGTTTATTGATCAGTAGCAAACAGAATCAACGCAAAATCAGATTCCTGTGATTTATCATAACTAAATTTGTGCGTGCAAAGTTTTTGTTTTTCAGCAGAATCAAATCAACTATCATCGTAGGTTATCCTATAGGTTCTTCTTGGCACAAACACTAATTAAAACATAAAAGCACATCCAAACAGAAGGTAGATGGATTATTTATTCCTAAACAGAAGCAAAAACAAAAAATACAAAATAAAATTGGGTTGCCTCCCAACAAGCGCTATCGTTTAATGCCCTTAGCTAGGCATAAAAGCAAGGATAGATCTAGGTATTGCCATCTTTGGTAGGCAATCCATAAGTGGCTCTCATGATAGATTCATATGGTAATTTTATTTTCTTTCTAGGGAAGTGTTCCATGCCCTTCTTTAAGGGAAATTGGAATCTAATATTCCCTTCCTTCATATCAATAATTGCACAATCGTTCTAAGGAAAGGTCTACCAAGAATGATAGGACATGAAGGATTGCAATCTATATCAAGAACGATAAAATCTACGGGCATATAATTCCTATTTGCAACTATAAGCACATCATTAATTCTTCCCATAGGTTTTTTAATAGTGGAATCCACAAGATGCAAGTTTAGAGAGCAATCATCAAAATCA
Source organism: Triticum timopheevii (assembly GCA_963921465.1). Taxonomy (NCBI): domain Eukaryota; kingdom Viridiplantae; phylum Streptophyta; class Magnoliopsida; order Poales; family Poaceae; genus Triticum; species Triticum timopheevii. Next base: position 646,028,292 of record OY997266.1, on the reverse strand, counting down.
CGGAAATCTAGCAAATCGCATAAAGTTTTGGGAATAGTAGAGACACTAGCACCCAAATCACACAAAGCATGAAACTCAAAATCTTTAATTTTAATTTTAATAGTAGGTTCCCACTCATCATAGAGTTTTCTAGGGATAGAAACTTTCAACTCAAGTTTTTCTTCATAAGATTGCATCAAGGCATCAACAATATGTTCGGTAAAGGCCTTATTTTGACTATAAGCATGAGGAGATTCTAGCACGGATTGCAACAAGGAAATACAACCAATCAAAGAGCAATTTTAATAATTAAGTTCCTTGAGATCCAAAATAGTGGGTTTAGCAACATCATGGTTTTTATTTATTTCAATCCCACTTTCATCAATTTCATCATCAAGATCTAGAAACTCCGAATTCTTAGAACACCTTCTAGGTAAAGGAAGATAATCTTCATCAAGATTCATATTGCAAAACAAAGATTTAATAGCGGACACATCAATAACTTTTAGATCTTCATCTTGATTTTCATAGGAATTCGGTTTAGCGGTAAGGTAGCTTGCATATCCGAAATTTCAGCGGTCATCTTTTCAAGACGAGCAATTTGGGCCCTTATACCATCAAATTCTTTAGACATATCATCGAGTTCTTTATTCATAAAGCTCATAAAACAATTTTGTTCCTTAAGTTCGTTTCTAAAGAAATTATTTTGCTCAAATTGCAAAACCATAAACTTTCTAACATTGCTTTCTATCTCCTCTAGCCTGTTAAGGTGAAGATCGCCAAATCTAGGTAGAGCCATCTTAACAAACAAGCAAACTAACACACGAGAAAACAAAAGGGCGAGGAAAAGGCAACAGAAAGAGAGGAGGATATTGGGAAAGAGAGGGCGAATAAAACAGCAAGGGTGAAGTGGGGGAGAGGAAAACAAGAGGCAAATGGCAAATAATGTAATGCGAGAGTTAGGGATTGTGATGGGTACTTGGTATGTTGACTTTTGCGTAAGCCTCCCCAGCAACGGCGCCAGAAATCCTTCTTGCTACGTCTCGAGCTTGCGTTGGTTTTCCCTGAAGAGGAGAGGATGATGCAACATAGTAGCGTAAGTATTTCCCTCAGTTTTTGAGAACCAAGGTATCAATCCAGTAGGAGGTCATGCGCAAGTCCCTCGTACCTGCACAAAATGATAGCTACTCGCAACCAACGCGATTAGGGGTTGTCAATCCCTTCACGGGCACTTACGAGAGTGAGATCTGATAGAGATAATATTTTTGTTATTTTTGGTATAAAGATGCAAAGTAAAAAGTAAAAGAAAAGCAAGTAAATAAAGTGATGGAGATTGATATGACGAGAATAGACCCGGGGGCCATAGTTTCACTAGTGGCTTCTCTCAAGAGCATAAGTATTCTACGGTGGGTGAACAAATTACTATTGAGCAATTTATAGAATTGAGCATAGTTATGAGGTTATCTAGGTATGATCATGTATATAGGCATCACGTCCGTGACAAGTAGATCAAAACGATTCTGCATCTACTACTATTACTCCACTTATCGACCGCTATCCAGCATGCATCTAGAGTATTAAGTTAAAAACAGAGTAACGCCTTAAGCAAGATGACATGATGTAGAGGAATAAATTCATGCAATATGATAAATACCCCATCTTGTTATCCTCGATGGCAACAATACAATACGTGCCTTGCAACTCTTTCTGTCACTGAGTAAGGACACCGCAAGATTGAACCCAAATCCATGCACTTCTCCCATTGCAAGAACTACCAATCTAGTTGGCCAAACCAAACGGATAATTCGAAGAGACTTGCAAAGATAACTCAATCATACATAAAAGTATTCAGAAAAGATTCAAATATTATTCATAGATAAGCTGGATCATAAACCCACAATTCATCTGTCTCAACAAACACACCGCAAAAAGAAGATTACATCGAATAGATCTCCACGAGAGAGGGGGAGAACATTGTATTGAGATCCAAAAAGAGAAAAGAAGCCATATAGCTACTAGCTATGGACCCGAAGGTCTGAAGTAAACTACTCACACTTCATCGGAGGGGCTATGGTGATGATGTAGAAGCCCTCCTTGGTGGATGCCCCCTCCGGCGGAGCTCCGGAACAGGCCCCAAGATTGGATCTCGTGGATACAGAAGGTTGCGGCAGTGAAATTAGGCTTTTGGCTCCTGTTCTGATCGTTTGGGGATACGTAGGTATATATAGGAGGAAGGAGTATGTCGGTGGAGCTCCGGGGGGCCCACGAGGTAGGGGGCGCGCCCGGGGGGGGGGGGGGGGCGCCCTCCACCCTCGTGACCGCCTCTGGCGCTTCTTGGAGTAGGGTCCAAGTCTCCTGGGTCACATTCGGTTGGAAAATCACGATCCCGAAGGTTTCATTCCCTTTGGACTCCGTTGATATTCAGTTTCTTCGAAATACTGAAAAAGGAAAAAATCAGTAGACCCAAAAGTAATATAGAAGTGAAAAATAAAGCCCATTATAGTCCAAAACGGTAGATAAAGTAGCATGGAGCAATCAAAAATTATAGATACGTTGGAGACGTATCAACCTACGAAGAGAAGCCAGTCAAGATTCTCGAGTATGCCAGCCTAGTCACCCGCAGCAAGGTTATCAAGTTTTGCAAAGTTCAATGGAGCCACCATACCGAGGACGAATCCACCTAGGAGCGAGAGGAAGATCTACTGAAGGACCACCCTCACCTATTTTCTAGCCAACCCGAATCTCGAGGGCGAGATTCATCTTAAGGGGGGGTAGGTTTGTAACATCCCAAATTTTCAATTTGGAATATTATATATTAGATCAACATTGCATATCCTATTTATTGCATTTTGGCTCGATCCTAGAAATTCTACGCATCTCAAGGACCCATGGAGAGAGTTGTGGATTTCGTCATTTTCATATTTGAGTTTTCTCAAATTTTGAAAATAGGATCATTTGATTTTATTTATTTTTTCTTCAATTATTTCTATTATAAAAATATGAGAGAGGGAATAAAATGACTTTCCCAAAATAAATAAATATTGAGGATTTAATAATAAAATCAAATAAGATTTTATTTTGGAGTTTATTGCTATTTTATTTGAATTTAGAAAAATGCGCGTTTTTAAAAATTGCATTTAGGCCCCAAATAACCTTTCGTCTTGTCCGGCTTGATTTTAGAAGCCAGGGAAAATTTATTTCGGGATTTTTGGAGTCCGTTTAGTATTTCTTTTATTTGTTTTTCTGCGTGAAAGTATTTTAAAAAAAAACGCGAACCGACTTTGGGCCGTGTTCGGCCAGGACTCCGTCTGGCCTGCCTTTATAAGGCGCCGCCCCGAGCCTGTCAGCCCAGCCGAGCCCCGCGCCGAAACCCTAGCCCCGAGCCCACCGCCTCCGCCGCTGCGAGCAGCCGCCGCCGCTGTCGCCCGCGTTGCCGCCGTCGACCGCCGTCGCCGCCGAACCCCGCCCGACGCCGCCGACCGCCGGACTCCGCCACCTCATCGCCGGACCGCCGCCGCCCCACCCGCCGGACCGCGCCGCCCCCTCGCCGGAGGTAGCCGCCGCCCCGCCGCCGGCGGTTTTCCTTAGAAAACCGTTCGGTTTTCCGCCGATTTTCGTTCGATTTTGTTAAAAAAAACCTAGATCTGTTTTTTTTCGGTTTAGTTTATTTAGCGGATGTCCGTCCGTACATTCATTTTAAAGAACGGTTTTCGTTTTTTCGCAGACAGCGAACGTTCGTTTGTTAGCCTGTTCGTTCGTTTTTCTTTTTCTCGGATTTTCCGCGATTATTTCTGATCGCGATTTCTGATCTGTTTTTTGTTTTAGTATAACTTTTCGCTCGTTTATCGGAATCAGGCGATTCAAGCGCCTAGAGTTTTTTCCTCGAAACCCTCTTTCCGTTTAACCAACTCAAACAAGTTTTGGCTACTGTAAAATTTGACTTAGGTCCAGATTAGTAAACGAAGCTTGTTTCTTTCACCGTTTGAGTTTCGTTGCTTCGTTTGATTTGATTCTTTTTGCAAACCGGAGTTCTTAAGTGGAACTTTCTGGTTAGATCTCTTATTTGAGTTTTACTTGTGCATTAGATGAGTGCTTATTGTATGCTTTTTTGTGTGCGATAGAGTACCCGGAGTGCGCCGCTTGCTACTTCGAATCTCTAGGTTTCACGGATAATCAGCAAGGCAAGTAAGACTTTGATCATACCTCTTTATTATCCAGTTTTATTGCATTAGATCAATCCTCAAACAATCGCATGATTATGATCTGATTTACATGTGGGTTTTGGGAAGTAGATGAGGTAGAACCTATTACCTGTTATTACCAAACCTTTGGGAGTTACTTCTACGTTTGCTTATATTGCCAAGTTATGCTAGTAGACATAGATTGGGTGAGTGTTTTCATGACAGATGTGAGATTTTTTAATTAATGGTTTACTTAAGGTGGCGACTTAAATTCACATCTGGGTGGATTGAGGCACCTGGGGAACCCACTGTTGTCTGTATTTTTGGAAATCCCGGGGTACCGTGTGATTCTCCTATGGACGGCCACCCAGGCTCAAAGGGATCATGAGATTATTCTTGCTAGAAACTTCCGTGTGCAGCCGCAAGCTACTATGGGCTCTAGCATAGTTGATTAAGTTGCGTGAGCTCTTGAAGAGGTAGACTAGCAGATGTAGGGGATGTAGGTTGCTACTGTCTACCCAGAGTAGAGAGTTAATGCTTCTGAAAGACCGTGTCTCGGTCATCTGTTTGTCAAACACCATGTAGTGCGATAAATCAAGCGGAGGAGATCGAGTTTTGCGGGGAAAAGTGTGCAAACCTCTACAGAGTGTATAAACTAATCATGGTTAGCCGTGTCCCCGGTTATGAAAGTTTTGAGTATCTAGTACTTGGATTATCATGTGAATCTCATCATGTTACTTAATTAAATTTTGTTGGGTTTAATGATGATGCTTAATTGGGATTGAGTTGGAGTACCCTTCTCAATGTTTAACAACCACCATGATAGTTAAAGAAAATTTATTCCTTTGAAGTAGGGAAAAATTGGCTTTATGCAAAATTGTAACCATAGAGCTTTTCCACCAGCCATATATGCATGTAGTATAGCATTATTCTGTTCATTACTCTCTATGTGTTACATTGCCAGCATATTCCATGTGCTGACCCGTTTTCGGGCTGCAACGTTCATGTTGCAGACTTTTCAGACGACGAGTAAGGTGCCTTAGGTCGTGATCTTATACTCAGTGATGCCGTTGGAGTTGATGGACTCGCTTATCTTCCAAGCCTTCCATTGTTATCATTATTAGATGGCATTAAGTCATATTTATTGTAATAAGTTCTCTTTTGAGACATTCGATGTAATAAGTGTGTGGTTGCTACTCCGTTATAAATTCTTCAAGTACTGTGCGTGTCAGCATTACCGATCCAAGGATGACACTGATGCACAGAGATCAGATTGTTTGAGGTCTGGTCGCTACACAAAATAAAAAGAAAGTGAATAAAATTGAAGCAAGTATTTTGTGTTTTATATATGATAGATCAATGACCCCGGGGGCCATAGTTTCATTAGAGGCTTCTCTCATCATAGCAAGTATACGGTGGGTAAAAAAGTTACTGTTGAACAATTGATAGATAAGTGCATAGTTATGACGCCTAAGGCAACGATCATGTATATAGACATCACGTCCAAGACAAGTAGACCGAAATGATCTGCATATACTACTATTACTCCACCCATCAATCGCTGTCCAAAACACACCTAGGGTATCAAGTTCATAAGAAACAGAATAACGCCTTAAGCAATATGACATGATGTAGAGGAGTTGATCCAATTAATATGAAATGAATCTCATTTTTTATCCTTAATGGCAACAATACAAATAGGCATCATGTCTCTTTCTATCACTGGGATTGAGTAACGCAAGATTGAACCCATCATAGAGCACCTCTCCCATTGCAAGGAAAATCAATCTAGTTGGCCAAATCAAACCGATAGATTGGAGAGAAATATAAAGCTATAAAGAATTCAGAGAAGACTCAATTAATATTCATAGATGGTCTTGTCGTGGTGAAACCACGACGGATGCCATGAGACGGCTAAAAGTCGGGGTTGCGCGAGGACGCCGGTGGGTTCCGGAGGCAAGGTTGCCTCGCGCGAGAGCGAGACTCAAGTCATACCCGGGTTCGGGACCCTCCGGGAGAGATAACACCCCTAGTCCTGCTGAAATATGGTATGGTATGCACACGTGCTACAATGGTGCTCCTAGAGCTGTTTGGTGGAGGAGGAGGAAGTAGCTAGCTCTCCCTCTTGCCTCTCGCGTGAGTGTGTGTGTTCTATCGTGGCTTTGTCCTTGTCCCTCTGCATGGAGGGTTCCTAGGGGGGTCTTATAGGCTGGCCCCCCAGGGTACATGGGTATTTCTCCAAGGGTGTGGGACCCAGGTGTCATCATCTGGAGCTGGCTGCGGGGCCCGCCAGTTGCATGACACTGTGACCCGTCGCCTCCTGCGTCAGCACCTCCCGCGTCACGAAGTGGTTGACGCCGTGGGGCTATAGTGGCAGGCTGCGCTGACACCGGTCGCTCCGGTTAGCGCATACGGCTGCACTGTAGCCATGCGCTCCCGTCATGGGAGAGCGGTCTTGTCGTACGACTGGATGGGATGGCAGCTGACTCGCTGCTAGCCAGCACATGGCCACCCGGCCCGGCCATGGCTAAGCACCGCCGGTCCGCGCCAGGAGCCGGCCGGAGGGCGAGCCAGCCTTAGGGGCGCTGGCCGCCCCGATGCTTGAAAGACGTGGCTATCCGCGGGTCATTCCTAGACCGTAGTCCTCGAAGCTCTAAAGGTCCACCGGCTCCGAATAGGGGGCCTCTGTAGCATACTCCTTCGAAGAAGGCAGTTGACGAGGAAAGACGTGGGCCCAGCCCGATTTGGTTGCAAACATGATCAAAGAGAGAAAGTACAAACTGGCACAGTTCCCTTTCTGAATTTGGTTGCGTTGCACCATTTATTTTATGATGTATATGTAATGTGGATATGTGTGCATACAGAACATGGTATTTCTGAAGTCCAAACTACAGAGCAGAATGCATAAGTTAGTAGGGAGCAGAATTCATAATTTAGTAGAAAGCAGAATGCATAATTTACTGCTAGTCTTGGTTCATTATTGAAGCTTCAAAGACTCCGCGAGAACGTCGCAGAGGCTGATCGCCCTCGGGATGGGGCTAAGAGCAACTCTAGCAGACCCTGCATCCTGTCGGCCCGCAAAACGCGTTTGCAGTTCGCGGAAAAACGTCTTTGCGGGCTGGTGTGGATGGCCGCAGAGGCAGACCTCCCAAATGGACCCGTATAAAAGGATTTTCACGGAATATACTTTTTTAAGGGTCGACTTTGCGGGGTCTGCTCTTGCGCCGCTACATCCCGTATCCCACAGGTCCGCAAAATGTCAATACCACACCATAATTATCAATACCAACACAATACAACAATCATCCACATTACAAATAATTATTCAAATCACCGAATACAAATACAAAAATTGCAATACAAAACTTGTACCAAATACAAATACAAATGAATGGAAAAATGAGTTTGTTACTATCCAGCCCTTTGCCAATGGTGCTTAATGAGATCCTCCTGAAGCTGAAAGTGGGTATTTGCATTTTCAATCTCCTTGTATGTTTGAAGAAAAGCTCTAATGCGGTTAGGGTCTCTAGCTGGTTTGACACGGCTGCCCACATTGTCGTAGAAGAATTTCAAGTTCATGCCTCTCTCATCTTCAAGAATCATGTTGCGCAGGATAACACATCATGTCATGATGTTCTGCAAGGTCCGCTTGTCCCAAAAATGAGCAGGACCACGAACAATGGCAAACCTAGATTGTAAAACCCCAAATGCTCTTTCAATGTCTTTTCGGGCTGCCTCTTGCACATTTGCGAACTCACATTGTTTTTTAGTTTTGGGTTCTTTGATGCACTTGACAAATGTGCACCAAGGAGGGTATATACCATCTGCAAGATAGTATCCTTTTGTGTATTCATGCCCATTGATAGTGTAGTTGCAAGCAGGAGCATCACCACTAGCAAGCCTAGCAAAAAAATAAGACTGTTGCAACACATTGATATCATTGAGAGTGCCCGGCATACCAAAGAAGCAATGCCAAATCCATAAATCTTCGGATGCTACGGTCTCTAGCACAATTGTTGCATCACGAGACTTGCCACAATACATTCCCTGTCATGCCTTCGGGCAATTTTTCTATGTCCAGTGCATACAATCCATGCTACCTAGCATGCCAGGCCAACCTCTCCTCTCATTAGATGCCATCAATTTCTTTGTGTCATCCTCTTTCGGTGCCTGAAGATATTCGGGAGCAAAGACACGGATGATCACTTTGGCAAATCTACGCACTGACTCAATTGTTGTATCTTCACCAATGCGAAGATACTCATCAGCATAATCAGCCGGAACACCATATGCAACCACCCGCATAGCTACAGAGATTTTTTGATATGCACTAAATCCCTTCAAGCCCGTGGCATTTCTTTGTTGAGTAATACCGACAATTTGCCTCGCAAGCTTGAACAATTCTCACAAAGAGGGATCGACGCATTCGGTACCTTCTCCGGAAGAGGTGCGGTGGCTACGTTGGATTCTCCACGAAATAGTCTTGCATCAACATCTCGTTCCCGAGATGGCGATTCCAAGGGATGCAAAGACGCCTGATGGTCGATCCTCGCCGCCTCTTTCAGTTCTCGTCTTCGTGCTCCTTGACAGCAAGATCCATCACCAATGTTTGCTGCCGAAAGTTTGAGAGCATCATCTCAACATCTGAGTCGTCCGAATCGGAGAGCAGAAACTTCTCGCACGGGCTCAATTCCATCTACACGAACGAGAAGCGCATGCCGCGTCAACCAACCGGGCTCAATTCCATCGACATGAAGCACAAAAAACACTAACCGGCGGCGACGAGGGGCGTCTCGAGGGCGGTCGATCCCCGGCGGCGACAGCGATGAGGGGCAGCTTTTCTCGCCGGATCCGCGGGGGCGGTGCAGCCTAGGAGTGGTGAAGGGTGAAGGACGCCCCGGCGGCGCGATTCCGCCCGCAGATTTGGCCGGATCGGCGGCGGCGGATGGGCGGAACCTGTGGCGGGCGGCAGCGGAAGGAGGTGTGGAAAGGGGCGCGGGCTGAAATGTCCCTCCGACGAACTGCTTCACTGCGATACGGGGCACCGTAGGGGCGAGGCGGAAACCCGCGAATAAGCGGGTTGGGGCCGAGCTTTTCCCGCACCCATAAAGTTTTTTGTGGACCGGCCGCGTTTTGGGTGCCTGTTCGGGCGGGATTTTCCACGCCGACCCGTATTTTGACGGTTATTTTACGGGCCAGGGCCTTTTACAGGTCTGCTAGAGTTGCTTTAAAGCAGTTCACGACCATCGATGCAGGCGAGCGGAAGGAGCAGGAGGAGGCGAGGAGGAGCCGGATCACCGCCCGACAAGCTGTGCGCGATGATGCCTGGGGTGAGGACTGAGGACTGGCTGGCTGGCTGGCTGTCCGAGAACTGCTGTCGCTGGCTGGCCTGCGCGGCGCCGCCTCCTGCCAGGCTGCTCCCGGGCCTTGCTTTCTTACACGTGTGTGCTCCTGTTTGAGTCAGGTGGTTGGTGTCCTACTTGTGTCAGGTGGTCCGGTTTGTTTTACGGGGTCAGGTGGTCGGTGTCCTACTTGTGTGTAAGGAACCACACCGGAGGGGTGTGTTTGAATGTCCAGGGTCTGAATAATCCAGCTTAACATAAGGACTCTTTGGTTAGGGTTTCTCGTGCCTCCCACTCTTGGTTGTCTACCTCGTCTCCTGCGGTCTTACGGCCATGGAGGCATGGTGGATACCGGCACTTGTCGGTGGGAGGGCTCTATTTTCTCATGCATTTTAAGTTTTGTTAGGGTTTGTGTCTTACTCAGAGAGACGAGCTGACACCGTCTCTCGAGATGGAATAAGGTTCTCCCTGTCTTGGTGGTGTTTCTAGCACTTTCGGAGGGCATGTGGAGGTTTGACTTCGGCGGATCTCGATCCTGTCTTCGTTCGTCTGTGTTTGTGTGTCTACAGGTTGGATCCTTTCGATTTACGCTTCTCTTCATCGACAACGGTTGCTATTCTGGTACGTGGGTCCTATGGGGCCTTAGCACAACGACTTCCCCACTGTCTACTAGAACAAGATTTGCCCGACTCCGATAAGAGCATCTCCAACAGCCGTGCCAAAAGACGTGCGCGCGCGGTAAACTGGTTTTTTAGCTCGCGCGGCCCGTTTTCGCGCGCTCCAGCAGTGGCGGTAAACTAGCGCGCGTGGGAGAAAGCGGCAGTTGGCGCGGTAGATTTGGCGCGCCGCTTCGGGCGCGCCTATAAAATGCGGCGCTCGCCATGCGCTCCACCACACTGCCACGTGCCCTTCCCCTCGCCACCTCGCCGCTTCCAGCGCCCCGCCACCATCGCGCCACCATGGCGCCGCACCGTCGGGGATCTTCAGGCTACTGTGGCATCCGCGAGCGCCCCAACGACTGGTACTCCGCCGAGATCCGGTCCGGCGACGTCCGGCTCGGCCTCGGCTCGTTCCGGACCGCGCACGAGGCGACCCGCATGTACGACGCGGCGGCGTGGCGCTTGGAAAGGCCCCCGTCGCAGATGAACTTCCGGGACGTCTACACGCGCGAGCAGGCGCAGCGCGTTGCCCCTCCGCCTCGTCTGATCACAGACCAGGACTGTGCGGACCATGTTCGACTGTAGAACCGCCTCCTCGTCGCCGAGGAGGATGAGCGAGCCATGGCGGAGTGGCGTCGGCGCCACCCGGAGGACGTCGCCGCCGAGAACGCCTTCTGGGTGGAGAGGACGGCAAGGCGCCGCGCGGAGCGTACCGATAGGCGTTGGCGCAAGGCACTGGCCTTATCGCATTGCGATATCATCCAGGCAGGCGGGACGTCGATCTTCTCCCCTAACGATGACCGTTGGGATGACATGTGGCTCGATACGTCGGACAACACCACCGAGGATGATGATGATGATGGTGATGATGATGACGGCTGGGAGTAGGTTTTTAGTTGCACCGTGTTTTATCAAGTTGCACCGTAGTTTTTCTATCTAGTTGCACCGTAGTTCTATCTATCTATGCTTCAGGAACTATGTAAAATATCTTTGTATCCTTTTTTATCTATACTATGAACTATGTATGGTTTTTTATCTATGAACAAATTATCGAAAAAAATATTTGTGCGAGAGCGCGCGCTGCATTTTAACGCGCCTGCCGGAGCTACGCGTGTGTGATGCAGTTTAGCGCGGCTGCTGGAGCCAGCGTTGCGTGCCGCGCAAACCTGACTATGGGCGCGCCGTAAACAGATTTTAGCGCACCGCGTGTTCGGCGCCTGTTGGAGATGCTTGGGGGTGGGGGTGGGGGGAGGGGGTAGTCGTCATTCGCGAATGCGGCTACAGAGTGGATATGTTCCAGCATTGAGGCGGGCTCAGCCTTGGGCATCCACTCCGACATGGCGCGTCTACATGAGTCGCGGACGGCGCCTTTATCACCTGCGGCTCGTGGCAGTCGCGATTAAAGATGCGTCTGCGGTAGTCGAACATAGCCAGATAGAACGCTGGGTGGCGGGGCGGCGGAGCCATGATGCAGTGGCTGGGCCGGCCAGAGAGCGCGGCGGAGAGAGCAACCAGCACAGCCAGCGGCGCCGCTAGCCTGGTGCTGCATGCACGCTCCCTCGGGTTGCTGAGGTTGGCCGAACGTGTGCATGTGGCTTGCTAGCAGGGCTGCTGACGTGCTTGCTTTGCTTGTTCGTGCGTATGACCGGCGTGTGACTTGCTGGGCGCCGGCGGTTGCACGAACGGGGTAGCGACTAATGCTGATCCTCTTCTCTCATGCGTGCTGCAATCTGGAGCTCGGAAGAAATGTCGGCGTCACTTTCCTCGCTGTGCCCAGCAACTGTTTGCGTAAATGCCTGGGTGCTGGCTTTGTTGGGTGCTATGTGCATGCGTGCATGCTCTGTCCTCCCTTTGCATGCGTGAGTGTGTGTACCCTGCCTTGGTCTGTAGCGTTGATGTGTGGCAACCTCTTCTTTGTATTGATGATGACCAGGGTATAAAAATATTACAGGGGCAACATGGTCTTTTCACTTCACACTTAACACCGTTACTGTCTAAAATGGACGAAAGTGCCATATAAGGAACAAAAAAAACTTTTGCTGTCAAATAGGGAAGAAAATTTTATTTGGGTCAAATAGGGAAGCAAACTTTAAGAAAAGGCCAAATAAGAAATTCTCTCGTCTTTTTACGGTTTTGCATACCTAATGCCCTAACAGGGGTGGAAACCATGGGAGCTCCTATTTGTTGCTTCAGACGTTGGGGAAGCACCCTGGAGCCTACACACCCATGTAGATTTTGCTACCTTTTTCTGGTTCGCTTGTTTGAATTTAGCGAAAACAAAATTATTCAAAAAAATGGAAAAAACACGTACCCGAAAAAAATCATGGATTTTGAAAACAAGTTCATCAATTTAAAAATATTTCCACAAATTTATAAAATTTCAACAAATTTCAGAAAAGTTCATCGAATCATTTGAAAAATATCGATTCTGAAAGAAGTTCATCGGTTTTGAAAAAAGTTCATCGAATTTGAAAAGAATTCATCAAATTTTTAAAAAAGTTCATCAAAATTTTAAAAGATTCAATGATTTTGGAAAAAGTTGATTGCTTTTGTAAAAAATTTATTGATTTTGGAAAAAGTTATAGCCACCGTTCCGGGCATCTCCTCACGTGTGGTTGCAACTCTAGCAACCGTTGCAGCAGCGCCTTCCCTATTTCATCCCTTGCCGACCGGCGCATCCCAGGAGACGTCTCTTCAACCTTGTATGTAATCCGTGAAAGATGACCAATAAAGACTACACAAGTTCATTCTATTTGTTTGTCTCTCGCTACCTCTTGATTACTTCCAACATGTTATCAGATTATAAATATTTTAACAACACTTCTAGCGGTGCTTTTATTTCTGTGTTAGACTGTTAAATTCACTACATCTATTTTAGTACTATTTTATGTGTGGAGTACAATGTATTCAAGAATCTATCAATGATGTAATATATTTTCATGTTTGCCAAATGTCGAGATTAATTACGTCTATTTGCAATTGAGATTGTCAATTTCTTGCAAATAGGGATTTAAATTTCAAAGTGATTTCTTTGAGTTGATGTTTTCGGATCACAAGGTAGCGTGTAGATTTATATCTCACTAATGGTTCAGCCTACATTTTGTCATTTTTGGCATTATGATTGTTAAAGTGCTCTCCCATACATTTTATTAAGTGATGAAATAAGGCATTTGAAGTATACCGATTTCATCGGATTATACTCCTCTAATGCTCCAATATCGACTCCCAATTTTCTTTGGAGATTATCTACAAAGTGTTATGATTAACAATTTGAAGTTCACACTAATTGTTTCAAACGAACTTCTTGAATTATCCATTAATTTAAAAAATCAATACAACACTAACCATAATGGTTTTTAATTTACTGATCATAAATTAATTATCTCTGGTAACCTATGGCTAAAGATTTTGAGGCAGTTGCCCTCAATGGCTACCATTGCCCTACCTGGGTCATGGACATCATGATCGCTTTTTAATTTACTACAAAGGATAATGACGATCTCCTGGCAAAAATAGATGGTACAGGCAACATCTTGTTCCTTTCGCTTGATCTTCCTCTCCGTGCAGATCATGTATGGTTCATAGCAAATACCTTCGACCTTATGTTGTTTCCATGTTGAATTGCAGACCTAGAACCACCGAAACCTAGACCAAAGACATCCGCGAGGACGGCGCAGAGGCTGATCGCCCACGGGATGGGGCTAAAGCAGTTCACGACCATCAATGCAGGCGAGCGGAAGGAGCAGGAGGAGGCGACGAGGAGCCGGTTCACCACCCTACAAGCTGCGCGCGATGACGCCTGGGGCGAAGAGTAACTAGCTGGCTGGCTGGCCGAGAACTGCTGTTGCTGGTTGGTGTGCGCGGCGCCTCCTCTTGCCGGGCTGCTCCCAGTCCTTGCTTTCTTACACGAGTGTGCTCCCGTTAAACCTATGTACTGGGTTTGATTCACACGTGTCACGGGGGTGCTTAAATTACATGTGGATGATGTTGTTTGAGTGGTGATGCTGGCATCCCTGGATTCATTGGATTTTACTGTGGTTTCCCACTCCCAGGATTGTGATGTCAGAGGTGCAGAGGATGGGAGGCTGGTGTGGGAAAGAAAAATAAACCTTGTTTACCAGAAATTAATGTAAGTGCTATGTGCCTAAAGTGATTTACATGATTTTTTCTGGGAAGCCATAAGATCAAGCAAGATTTTGGCTACCGGGAGAGGGACGTTTCACGTGGGGACGTTTCACGCGATTTCAAAGGATTTTGCGAGCAACAGAGAAGAAGACCTCGAATCTTAACTATTGCGTAGTGAACGGTAGACGAACCCTGGAGCTCAAGGAAGTGTACATGCATGGTGGATGCTTCACCTAGAGCAACGAGCGCGAGTCGCAGATTGACCAAAATCGATCATATCCTGGCCTCGGTGGATTTGTAGTTGAATCCTTGTTCACGCACTCTTGACTGCACCCCTTCCTCGATCTTTCCATGCTTGCACATGGTACAACGAGGAAGTGTTTTAGGTTTGATCTTTTTTGGCTCAAGTCAGATGAGTTTGAGGAAAGGCGGCCGCTAGGCGCCATCCGGATGCCATGCGGCGACAAAACATCCGCCTGGTCAGCCATTGGATGTATGCAATCGCTGCCATGCATCCGTTCAAGCAACCATGCCCACGAGTCCATGACCCAGTCATCGTCTTCTTTTTTTCTTGAATGTTCCGGGGGGGGGGGGGGGGGGGGAGTTTCCAGAGAGGGGCGCGGGGGGGGGGGGGGGGGGGGGGGGTAGGGAGTGATTTTACAGGGCGCGTTTCTGTGTTTCCAGAGTTGCCAGCAGCACAGTAAAGCAAACTCCACCGCCGACGCGGTCACCGCGCCCACTGCGGTGGCAAGGCGAGGCAGCCCGCACACCCTGACGCCATCGGTGTCGACGCCCAGCTTGTTCCAGAAGTCACCCGCGAACGGGCAGGCGAAGAGCATGTGATCGGCCGTCTCCAGCTGCGCAGTGCACAAAGGACAGCCGACTTCCGTCGCAGTCACGATACATTTGCGGAGCAGGACGTCCCTGGTGTGTATACGTCTTTGGACCAGCAACCAGCTGAAGAATTGCACACGCGAGGGGATCCGCGCGCCCCAGATCATGTCCGCGAAGTCGGCCCTCGCCCCGCCAAATCGCAGCAGCCGATACGCGGCACTTGACGACAGGGCATTCCGGGGCGCAGCAGCACGGCGCGGGTGCCTCGTGTCCTCCCCCTCACCAGGGGAGCCTCTACCAGGAAAGCCGACACCGCCTGGAGCTCACGCTCGCCCGCCCTGGTCAGCCTGGGGACCAGACAGCCGGCCAGGCCGCGCCGGCGCACCTGCCAGACGGTTGCCTCGGCGTCCGTGGTGTGGGAGAAGAGGGCGGGGTACGCCGCCGCCACAGGGCCGCATGGAAGCCAGTGATCCCACCAGAACGAGCAGGCCCGACCGTCGCCGATCGTCACCCTGGTGATCGCACGATAGAGCGGAAGGAGTTTCGCCACCGAGGTGCGGTGTTCTCCGAGCGCGAGCTCGCTACGCGCAAGAATGGAGCGCCGGTCCGCACCACTCCAAACCCAGGCCGCCCAGCGTCACGGGGGCGTTGTGTGGAGTCGATGAAGCATCTTTAGGAGGAGGCAGGCGTTCTGGGTGTCGAGGTCGCGAACGCCGAGGCCTCCTTCGCTTTTGGCCCGGCACACTCGTTCCCACGCGACCAAGCGCTGGGGCCCCGTGGCCCGCTCGGCCACATTCCAGAGAAAGGAGCGGCGCAGGGCGTCCAGGGCATGAACCACCGAAGGAGGGAGGAGTAGAGCCGCCATGGCGTACGTCGGCAGCGCGTCCAGAACCGCGTTGATGAGGACCAAGCGGCCGACCGGCGAGAGGAGGCGCGCTGCCCACCCAGCGAGGTACATGTCAACCTTCGCAAGCATGGGCAGGAAGTCCGCGAAGCGCAGTTTTTCCCAGGATAATAGGAGCCGGAACGCGCCCGTGGCACAGCCGAGCGCGGCCACCACCTGACCCAGCAGCTCGCCCTCCGTATGCAGCAGCACCAGGGTGCTCTTGGAGAAGTTGATCACCAGGCCCGTTGCGTCGGCGAATTGGTCGAGGATTCAGCGCAGGCGAGCAGCCCCCTCCGCACACGCGCGCATGATAATCAGCGTGTCATCGGTGTACTGGAGCACAACCGCGGGCGCCCCAGACAACAGAGGGTGGCGCAGCACATCATCTTGACGAATGAGCTGCTGGAGGACGTCGGCGACGATGAGGAAGAGGTAGGGGGAAATGGGGTCCCCCTTCCCGAGCCCACATCTGACCTGGAGCCATCGCCCCGGCACGCCATTGAGCAGGACGGCCGAGCGTGAGGAGTGGAAGAGAGCATCAATCCAGTCACACCACTTGGACGGGAACCCCCGCACCTTCATGATTGCGCGCAAGCTCTCCCAGCAGATGGAATCGAAAGCTTTGGCGAAGTCGAGCTTAAGAACCACCGTGGGTGCCGCCCGTCGATGACAACACTGCACGAGCTCGGTGGCATAGACGAAATTCTCGGAGATGCTGCACCCCCTCACGAACCCAGACTGGTCTTCATCGATCAAGAGGGGGATTTATTGCTGCAACCTTGACGTGAGCCCTCTGCACAGGATCTTCACATCGCCATTCTGCAGCAAAAACGGGCGAAAGGAGGCAGGGGTCGGCACACCCCTCCCTTTCGGGAGAAGAGCGACGTAGGCGCGGTTGATCCCGTGCAACCGAGATGTGCCGGCATGGAACTCGTCAAAGAGTCGGCGAAGATCGGCCGCCACCACCCCCCACGCCGCCTGGTAGAAGGCGGGACCGAGACCGTCGGGGCCAGGCGCGCTCGACCGATAGAGCTTGTCGACCGCCGATTTGATTTCGACGAGATCGAACTGGGCCACCAGCTTTGCGCCATCGACCCGCTGCGCCTGAGAGTAGAGGACCACCATATCAAACCGCCACACGGCCGCCTTGGGCCGGCCCAGCAGCGTCGAGTAGTAGGCCAGCAGCGCCGCGGCCTTTCCTGCATGGTCCATCACCTGGACCCCTTTGACTTCCAGCGTGCCGATGGCGTTACGGCGGCGCCGCTGTAATGCCAAAGCAAGAAAGAACCGAGTGTTCTCGTCACCTTCGCACACCGCCCGATGCTTCCCTCGTTGGCGTCAGTGCGCGCACTGCCGCCTGATCAACACGGCAAGAGCGAGCCGTGCATCCTGTCGGAGCAATGCCTCATCTGGGGAGAGAACACGATTTTCTTCCAAGAAATCAATTAGATCAATCAGGAATCTACAGTCATTTTCAAAGGTGGGGATGTACCGGTGCTGCCTTTTTTCTCGCCGCAAGCACACCAGCCGCGCCTGTGCCACGGACCGAACCAGACAAATATGGGAGCATGACAGGGAGGAAGGTAGGGTCCTGGAGCCAAGCGAGTTCAAAGAAGAATCTGGATGGAGTCAGATCTTTGGTGGACGCCATGACCAGGAGGGGAACGTGATCCGAGGTGGCACGAGGGAGCGACACAAGGGCCATGTCCGGGAAGCGCACGTCCCATGCATCGTCAAAGAAAGCGCGGTCCAGTCTGGCGAGGATGGGGGGGGGTCTGCCTATTTGTCCAGGTGAAAAGACGATCAGGAAGGTGGAGTTCATGGAGGGCAAGGTTTGTTGATCAGAGAGTTAAAACGGGCGGCACGACCCGGGTCGTAGTTGCCATCGCTCATTTCGCTAGGGTGGCAAACTAGGTTAAAGTCACCAACCACAAGCCACGCCCCATTCACAGAGAGGGGAATCGCCAGAATATCATCGACAAAACCGTCAGTGAGCGAGTGATCAGAGGGGGCGTAAACGTTGGTCAGAAAGATGATTGCCCCAGAAGAAGTGCACGACAACTCAACCGTGACCGAGAAACTGGATTTGAAGGAAGAGAGCAGGGAGTTGGAGAAGGGGTCCCAGGCGGTGACCACGCCGCCCCACGTCCTGTCTGCGTTCTTGGTCACGAACGCCGAGAGGCGGCTAGGGAGGAAAGTGACCACTTTGAGCGTGTCCAGCAGAGCCAACTTAGACTCCTAGAGGCATACAAATGTGGGATCAGACGAACACAAAGAGTTCTTAACGACATCACACTTGTCCTTGGCGCCCAGACCCTGGACGTTCCAAGACACCACACGGAGAGACCTAACACTAACACTACCCATTACAACAAGCGACATCGTGACAGACAGAAGGGGCAAGAAGAAGGGAACACCACAGACACACGATACATAGGCCAGTGGGGGAGACACACGTGCCCGTGCACGGGCAAAGGCAAGTAGGATGACTAGACATCGGAAACATCGGGCACCGGGGTAGCGGGGATGGAGGCAGCAACACGGAGATCGGACACAGGCTTCATTCCCATAGGAGCAATCACCGCATCCAGCAGCTTGTCCTTCAACACCTTGGATTTGAGCCTGGGGGAACACCCAGAGAGTGCATCCTTCAGAGCACGAAGCTTAATGGCCTTGGCTTCCATGCTCACCCAAGCGGGGGCTGATGAAGTCATGTACCTAGGGTAGGGTCATAGACCTGATCTAAGTACCCTTCCCAAGGACACCCTCAGAGGAAGCTGCATTCCAGTCGATCAAGAGGGACTTCACTTGACGTACTCGAAGGACTCGACCATGAAGACTCACTCGACCACCAGGAGATCAAGAGCCACTCTGCATCCAAACGGTCTGTAATTAAGTAGTCTTTATGGCATTTAGGACACTTTATGTAAGGCATTACCAGTAACGCCTAGACTTAATGTACTTTAAACCCTGCATTACTGAGGGCCGGAGGGGTCTGGCAGAGACTATATAAGCCACCCCCTCCTCAGTGTAAAGGGTTCGCACCCTTGTAATCCATACACACATAATCCACACGACCGCCTCAGGGCTCCGAGACGTAGGGCTGTTACTTCCTCCGAGAAGGGCCTGAACTCGTACATCTCTTGTGTTTACAACTGCTCCATAGCTAGGATCTTGCCTCTCCATACCTACCCCCCATTCAACTGTCAGACTTAGAACCACGACAGTTGGCGCCCACCGTGGGGCAGGTGTCTTAGCGATTTTTGGAGAAGTTGCGATTGTTCCAATCGCTTCCATCATGGTTTCTGGTGGAGTTTTGGTCGAGGGCCGCGAGATCCATCTCGGCGCGCTCACCTTCATCGCCGACGACTCTGCTTGGCTCCTGGAGGCTCCACTCAATGTCGATGCGCTCCTCGTCCGCGGTGCGACGCATTTTCGCGCATGTGTCCGTGGCGTTCTGCTGCGGCAACCGTCGACCCCATATCGGTCGACTCCCCTATCGTCCACCCTCCCTGTCTCCCGCCAGCGCAAGCGCTCTGGTCGGTCGAGGCTCCAGCGGTGGGTGAGGCATGCGGTGGCTCGCCAGATGGCTACCACCCAAGTTGCGGCAATCAAGCCGGACGAGTCTCTCTACGGCCTGTTCGATCTGTCGACTGGCTCCGTGGAGACTGCATCCGACTGCGATAGCAGTGATCCAGCGGCGGAAGTCTTGATGGTCAACGGGCCTCATAGCCCTCCCGGCTTCCCCCGCGGCGACGCGGTGGACGGTGGAGGCGACCCCGCTCAAGTCCATGAGGAGTACCAACCCGAGCCACTTAATTCTCTGCAAAGGGAAGAACTTCGCCGCAGGAACATGGATGCCCTGCATACTCCCATCGCAGGAGAAACCCCCGAGGCTCGTGCCTTGGAGGAGGCGCGTTTGGCCATCTTGGCTGAACGCGCTCGTCTGGAGAACCTCCAGCGAGCACTCGACGAGCGCGCGCGGCAATGAGTGTCCGACTCCAGTCGACGTCAACTCTTCCCGCCCGCTCAGGTATATCGAACTCCGATTCAGAATTTAGCAGCTGCAACCCGTATAGCAGAGTCAATTCAGCCCTCTCGGTCGGAGGCTGGCAGAGGCTTGATGCAGATTAGGGTTTAGGGTTTAGGGTTTAGGGTTTAGGGTTTAGGGTTTAGGGTTTAGGGTTAGGGTTTAGGGTTTAGGGTTTAGGGTTTAGGGTTTAGGGTTAGGGTTTAGGGTTTTAGGGTTTAGGGTTAGGGTTTAGGGTTTAGGGATCAGAATTCAGCCGTGTCGCAGTCATGCAACAGAATTCACAGTCGATCCCTCGTGAATACAGTTCTGTCGGCTCACAGCCCCAGATCGCCTCCGCGGTGTGAAGGGCGCGAGAATTGACGAGACCAATTTGGTGACCGATACGATCGTGATGATAGGCGTCGAGTGCCCACTCCTCCCCCGAGGGATGGGTCTTACGCTCATCGGCAGCAAGATGACAGGCGTCAACTCAGTGTGGGGCGAAGAGCTCCGGTCGACCCCCGGGAACCAGGCTTTGACGCACGATCCATCATCGTGCAAGGCTTGGTCGATCGGAACAGGGCTCATCAAGGTGGCCATGACAGAGATGCGCCCACTAGCAGCCGAGTGCATGTTTCTGGTCCGGAATGTTTCAGCAGGGCTATCAGAGCTGCGGTGATTCCCCCCAACTTCAGGTTGGCGATTGGAGTCAGCAAATTCACCGGCGAGTCTAAGCCTGAAACTTGGCTTGAGGACTACCGAGTGGCTGTACAGATCGGCGGCGGGAATGACGAGGTGGCTATGAAGCACTTACCACTCATGTTGGAAGGTTCGGCCAGAGCATGGTTGAATCAGTTAACTCCAAGCAGCATTTACACTTGGGAAGATCTTTCCCGAGTGTTCGTCAGAACGTTCGAGGGGACTTGCAAGCGACCAGCTGGATTGACAGAGCTGCAAGTTTGTGTGCAGAAGTCGAATGAGACCTTGAGAGAGTATATTCAGAGATGGATCACTTTGCATCATACCGTGGAGAACGTGTCTGATCATCAGGCAGTCTACGCCTTCAAAGATGGTGTTAAGAACAGAGAATTAAGTTTGAAGTTTGGTCGGACCGGAGATATGACCCTGAGTCGGATGATGGAAATTGCTACCAAGTACGCCAACGGCGAAGAGGAGGACCGACTCCGGAGCGGCAAGTACAAGCCGAGTCAGTCGGAGAAAGGAAACTCTAGTCGGAAGCAGAAACGGAAAGCCGAACTAGCGGCTCCTGGAGAGGCTCTGGCCGTGACTCAGGTAAAGTTCAAAGGAAAACCCAAAGGATCCTGGAACCCCAAGAAGGTGAAGGATAAGGAAGGAAATGACGTGACGGATCTTCCGTGTCACATCCACACGAAGAAAGACGAAGAGGGTAATTTCATTTACCCGAAGCATACCACTCGGCAGTGCAGACTCCTGATCCAGCAGTTCCAAGGTAAATAGTCCAAGGGCAAGGAAAAGGAGTCGGACAAAGCCGAAGACAAGGAGGACAGTGAGGGAGGATATCTCATGTTAACTCCACCCTGATGATCTTTGCGGATGTGGAAAGCAAGAGCCGACTGAAGGTTATCAACCGTGAAGTGAACATGGTCGCCCCGGCGACGCCCAGTTATCTGAGATGGTCCCAAACTCCATTACATTCGACCAGTCTGATCACCCGACTCATATACCCACCCCTGGGAGGCAAGCTTTGGTGGTCGACCCGGTCGTCGAAGGCACTCGACTGACGAAGGTGCTAATGGATGGTGGTAGTGGATTGAATTTGTTGTATGCGAACACGCTGAAAGGAATGGGCATTCCGATGTCCCGACTGAGCACCAGCAACATGAGTTTTCATGGAGTTATACCTGGAAAGAAGGCTGAGTCACTTGGTCAGATAGATCTAGACGTGGTGTTCGGTGACTCGAAGCATTTCCGCAAAGAGAAGCTGACGTTTGAAGTTGTAGACTTTCAGAGTGCTTATCATGCTATTTTGGGGAGACCGGCTTACGCACGGTTCATGGCTCGACCATGTTATGTGTACCTCAAGCTGAAGATGCCCGGCCCTAAAGGCGTGATCACTGTCACTGGTGATCGGAAAAAAGCAGAAGAGTGTTTCCAGAAAGGCTCAAAAATTGCCGACTCCCAGGTGACAACGGTTGAGTTCGAAGGGTACAAGAAAAATGCGGATCCAAGTGATTTGTTGCGGGCAAAGAAGCCTGCTACAGAGTCAGCGTTTCAGTCGTCCGGTGAGACAAAGCCCGTTCACATTCACCCAACCGACCCCAATGCAGCTCCGACCCATATTTCCACAACACTCGACCCTAAATAGGAAGAAGCGCTCATCCAGTTCCTCCGTGAGAACTGGGACATCTTTGCATGGAAGCCTGCTGACATGCCGGGTGTTCCCAGGGGACTGGCTGAGCATCGCCTTAGATTCGACTCAACCGCAAAACCGGTCAAAGAACATCTTCGACGGTCCGCCGTCCAGAAGAGAAAAGCGATTGGTGAGGAAGTGGCTCGACTGTTGGCGGAAGGATTTATCCGAGAGATATACCACTCCGAGTGGCTCGCCAATGTCGTCATGGTCCCCAAGAAGGACAAGTCACTCCGCATGTGCATAGATTTCAAACACATCAATCAGGCCTGCCCGAAAGATCATTTTCCTCTCCGTCGCATCGATCAAATTGTTGACTCGACTACGGGATGCGAGAGATTGTCTTTTCTAGACGCCTATTCCGGGTACCATCAGATCCGTCTGTACGGACCCGATGAGATAAAAACAGCTTTCATCACTCCATTCGGGTGCTTCTGCTATATTACCATGCCATTCGGCCTCAAGAATGCCGGAGCCACGTTCATGCGAATGATTCAGAAGTGTTTGCTCACTCAAATCAGTCGGAATGTGGAAGCATACATGGACGATATCGTGGTCAAGTCGCGAAAGGGTTCCGACCTGTTGACTGACCTCGCCAAAACATTTGCCAACCTCCGGAGGTATGATATCAAGCTCAATCCATCAAAGTGCACATTCGGAGTTCCTGGTGGCAAGTTACTCGGTTTTCTCGTTTCCGAACGAGGAATCGACGCTAACCCAGAAAAAATCGGCACTATACTCCGAATGAAACGCCCCGTGCGGGTGCACGATGTCCAGAAGCTTACTGGATGCTTGGCCGCATTAACTCGATTCATCTCACGACTCGGTGAAAAGGCATTGCCTCTTTACCGACTGATGAAGAAGGCAGACAAGTTCGAGTGGACTCCAGAAGCTGATGCAGCGTTTGCCGAGCTAAAAGCTCTGCTCTCCACCCAGCCGGTGCTTGCTGCTCCAATCAGCAAAGAGCCTCTGTTGCTTTATATTGCAGCCACAAGACAAGTCGTCAGTACAGTGCTTACGGTCGAGCGGGAAGAAGAAGGGAAAGCCTTCAAAGTTCAGCGCCCAGTGTACTATCTGTCTGAAGTTTTGACTCCATCAAAGCAAAGATATCCTCATTATCAGAAGCTTGTGTATGGGATCTACATGACCACGAAGAAGGTTGCTCATTATTTCTCTGATCATTCCATTACAGTCGTCAGCGACGCTCCACTTTCAGAGATTCTGCACAACAGAGATGCAACTGGTCGAGTGGCGAAATGGGCGATTGAACTCCTTCCCCTTGATATCAAGTTTGAGGCAAAGAAAGCCATTAAGTCCCAAGCAATAGCAGATTTCCTTGCCGAGTGGATTGAACAACAGCAACTGACTCAAGTTCACTCGGAGCATTGGACCATGTTCTTTGATGGCTCTAAGATGTTGAATGGTTCCGGTGCTGGGGTTGTCCTGGTTTCCCCCAGAGGAGATAAGCTCAGATATGTGCTCCAGATTCACTTTGATTCCTCTAACAATGAGGCAGAATACGAGGCCCTTTTGTATGGGTTACGCATGGCCATTTCACTCGGCGTCCGACACCTTATGGTCTATGGTGACTCAGATTTGGTGGTCAACCAAGTGATGAAGGAGTGGGACGTTAGAAGCCCAGCCATGACTGGATACTGCAATGCAGTGAGGAAGCTGGAAAAGAAGTTTGAGGGGTTAGAGCTCCATCATATACCCCGACTGAAAAATCAAGCAGCTGATGATTTGGGAAAGATAGGTTCCAAGAGAGAAGCCATTCCCAGTGGTGTGTTCTTGGAGCATATCCATACTCCGTCAGTCAAAGAAGATCCTTTCACCGAAGAAGTTCCACAGCCCAAGAGTGGCACAGATCCGACTGAGGTTGAGGTCCCAGCAGTGGTCGACTTGGTCATGGAAGTTTTAGTGATCACTCCCGACTGGACGATTCCATACATCGCGTACATCTTGAGGAAAGAGCTCCCGGAGGACGAGGAAGAGGCTCGACAGATCGTCCGCCGATCCAAAGCCTTTACTGTGATCAAAGGGCAGTTATACAGAGAGAGCGCGACCGGAGTTGGTCAGAAGTGCATAATGCCAGAAGAAGGTCGGATAATCCTTAATGATATCCACTCGGGGACCTGTGGCCATCATGCGTCCTCTCGGACCATCGTGGCCAAAGCATACCGAGCCGGGTTTTATTGGCCAAGAGCGAATGAAATGGCAAAGGAAATAGTCGACAAGTGCGAGGGATGCCAATTTTACTCCAACATATCACACAAGCCTGCATCAGCTCTAAGGACCATTCCACTCGTCTGGCCCTTCGCAGTATGGGGTTTGGATATGGTTGGTCAATTGAGAACAGGACGAAGTGGTTTCACACACGTACTGGTAGCAGTCGACAAGTTCACCAAGTGGATTGAGGCTAAACCCATCAAGAACCTTGACGCCGGTACTGCTGTCAGCTTCATCAGAGAACTGATTTTTAGATATGGAGTCCCGCACAGCATCATCACTGACAATGGATCTAACTTTGATTCGGAAGAATTCAAGGCGTTCTGCGCATCTCAGGGCACTCGACTTGACTATGCTTCAGTCGCCCATCCCCAGTCGAATGGACAAGCGGAGCGAGCCAATGGCTTGATCCTCAAAGGGTTGAAACCTTGACTGATGCGTGACCTCAAGCATGTGGCTGGGGCATGGGTCGACGAACTTCCCTCGGTGCTTTGGGGTCTAAGGACCACGCCTAATCGGTCGACCGGAAAACTCCATTCTTCTTGGTCTATGGAGCTGAAGCGGTGTTACCGAGTGATCTACTCCACAATGCTCCTCGAGTCGAGCTCTACACCGAGGCTGAAGCAGATCAAGCGCGGCAGGATGCAGTCGACCTCCTAGAAGAAGAAAGGGAGATGGCTCTGATCCGATCGACCATCTACCAACAATACTTGCGTCGCTTCCATGCCAGAAACGTAAAGAGTCGAGCCTTCCAGGAAGGAGATTTGGTTCTCCGAGTGGATCAGCAGAAACCACACGAGCTTGCTCCTTCTTGGGAAGGACCCTTCATCGTTACCAAGGTTCTCCACAACGGAGCATACCATCTCTACAACGTCGAGCACAAAATTGACGAGCCCCGAGCTTGGAACGCGGAGCTACTACGCCCATTTTACACTTAAGTTTTCACTCGGATGAGTTGTAATAAAAAGTACTTCTGTAGTTCATGTTTTGCAAGATAATAGTGTCATAATTTCCCCAATGATTTTTATCTCTTTTATTTGTTCAGTAAAATTTCCCCTCAGTGGGTGGCTTAGCTGCGAATCCGTTTCGCCTAAGTTTGTAAAAAAAAAATCCTTACCGAGTGGCGAGCCAGGCTCCCACTCGGGGGCTTAGCTGTGGATCCACTTCGCCTAAGTTTCAATAAAATCCTTACCGAGTGGCGAGCCAGCCTCCCACTCGGGGGCTTAGCTGCAGTCCAAGTACTCGTCTAAGTTTCAATAAAATCCTACCGAGTGGTGAGCCAGCCTCCCACTCGGGGGCTTAGCTGCAGTCCAAGTACTCGCCTAAGTTTCAATAAAATCCTACCGAGTGGTGAGCCAGCCTTCCACTCGGAGGCTTAGCTGTAGTCTAAGTACTCGCCTAAGTTCAAATTCAACGTGCGCTCGCAAGGAGGACGAGGTGCAGGTCGAATGCGATCCTCTCCTCTGAGCTACACCACAAGTACAACATGCGGTCGCAAGGAGGACGAGGTGCAGGTCGACTGCGATCCTCTCCTCCGAGCTACGCCACAAGTACAACGTGCGGTCGCAAGGAGGACGAAGTGTAGGTCGACTGTGACCCTCTCCTCTGAGCTACGCCACAAGTACAACGTGCGGTCGCAAGGAGGACGAGGTGCAGGTCGACTTCGACCCTCTCCTCCGAGCTACGCCACAAGTACGACGTGAAAATCCTACCGAGTGGAGAGCAGACCTCCCACTCGGGGGCTTAGCTGCAGCCCAGTGCTCGCCTAAGTTTTGAAAATCCTACCGAGTGGAGAGCAGACCTCCCACTCGGAGGCTTAGCTGCAGCCCAGTGCTTGCTTAAGTTTTGAAAATCCTACCGAGTGGAGAGCAGACCTCCCACTCGGGGGCTTAGCTGCAGCCCAGTGCTCGCCTAAGTTTTGAAAATCCTACCGAGTGGAGAGCAGACCTCCCACTTGGAGGCTTAGCTGCAGCCCAGTGCTCGCCTAAGTTTTGAAAATCCTACCGAGTGGAGAGCAGACCTCCCACTCGGAGGCTTAGCTAGCCCAGTGCTCACCTAAGTTTTGAAATCCTACCGAGTGGAGAGCACGCCTCCCATTCAGGGGGCTTAGCTGCAGCTCAGTGCTCGCCTAAGTTTTGAAAATCCTACCGAGTGGAGAGCATGCCTCCCACTCGGAGCCTTAGCCGCAGCCCAGTGCCTGCCTAAGTGAATTGGAGAACAAGCCGATTGCAATAAGCATCTCGCTTTAACCTGCAAAAGACATCTCAAAACCAAATACAAGCATATTCAAACGTCGAATCCAAGTTCGGATAGATACCTAACGGAACCAAAAGTGCTTAGGCGCTAGGCCTGTTAAGGTTTGTCGGTTACAGAATCACTCGGCATACCGAGGCAAATTTAAAGTGTCGAGCTCAAGAAGTTTTTTACCTCTCCTGTGGAGGGCTGGAAGGTGCAACGAATTCGTCGAGGTCGATTCCATCAGCAATCTGAGTGGCAGAGGCGATGAAGGTCTCCATGAAGGAACGGAAATCGTACTTCTTGGTGTTAGCCACCCGAAGAGCCGCCAGCTTGTCCTCTCGTGCATCCTTACAATGGACTCGGGCCAGACACAGAGCGACATCTGCACCGCACCTGGTAGAAGACTTCTTCCATTCCTGCACTCGACCAGGGACTGTGTTCAGTCGAGTCATCAGAGACTCGAGGTCATTCTGGAGCGTCTCTCCGGGCTAGAGTGCAGCGTCGATGCGGGAAGTAGCGACCTTCAGCCTTGTGAGATAATCAACGACGGCGGAAACCCGAGATTCGAGTCGGAACACGTTCATCGCGACTTCATCATTCACCGGAGAGTTGATGGGGTCTAGGTTTGGCTCCAGTCGACCAGTTTCTTCTTCAAAGTTCTGGCAAAATTCTGCAAGCACAACTACCGAGTCAAGATAACAGTCGAATGGAAAGATCACAGCTAAAATACCCGTTTGGTGCAAAAGTTTACCTTCGAGCATGAGGAATAGCTTCTTGGCGAGTCCGCACAGATAAGCCTCTAGATCTTTCTTCTTCCCCACCAACTCACTGGCTTTGTCATTCAGGGCAATCTTGTCACTTTTCAGTCGACTCACTTCTTTGTTGGCAACATCAAGAGCAGCTTTCAGATTGGTGTTTTCTTCTTCAAGCTTGGTGACCGAAGCCAACTTCTCGTCTGCGAGCTTGGTCTTCTCTAAAGCTGTCTTCTGTATCTCCACTAGCTCAAGGTCTTTCTTCTTCTGGGCCTCCTTCTCTTTGCCTGCAAAGTTACAGCAAGGTCAGATTTTGAAACAAATGAGGAGCAAATGCAGTCGTCGAGGCCTCACCAAACATACCTTTAGCTTCTTCCTTCGCCTTCGCCAAATTCTCCTGGACCAGCTTCAGATCAAGCTCGAGTTGGATATGTTTGTTCTCCAACTCAGTGTAACGAGCCGCAAGGTCGCAGGATTTCTACGAAGAACCAATCGACAAAATATCAAAGACAGTTCACTTCCGAGTGACTAAGGAAAAATCGTACATTTCTAAGACTACGGTCGAATACAAATATTCAACCATAGTCTCGGGGACTACACCCAGTGGGTGCACTCAGCATGCCCCCACTAGTTCTATCAAGTCAAGAGTCGACCAGTCGACCAAAAAAAACACAGGTGATGCTCTTCAGACTGTAGTCCACTGCCAGCAGTCGACCACAGTCTCGGGGACTACACCCAGTGGGTGCACTCAGCGTGCCCCCACCGGTTTGGGAAATCCATTCGACCTAGTCGAGTGAAGGAAAAACTTAATTTATAAAGCCTATGGTCGACTGCCAGCAGTCCACCATAGCCTCGGGGACTACACCCAGTGGGTGCACTCAGCGTGCCCCCACTAACCCGGAGTTCCAATCGACACAGCCAGTGGGTGTAGGACAATTACTACGGATTTCAGAAAGAAGAATTTTCAGATATCATATCCTAACAGAACAAGCGATGACCGACTGACCTGAACGTTACTTTGAAGAGCGGAACTGGCGTCATAGGCTGCCTGGCTGGCTTCTCGGATGGCCTTCACTTGCTCCATCACGACTCCCGCCTGGCGTATCGCTTCTTTCGCAGCGCTGGCTTGATCCTCTGGGACGGAGTGGGTCGAGAAGAGTGAAGGCTGTGCGGCACTCGACGATGTGGGGTGAGCACTCGTCAACGGCACCGTGAAAGATACGGTGGGCCGAGTGATGTGCTCTCCCTCCGCGACCAATGGCTCGGGCGCCGGGAAGTTCTGAGTCGCCTTGCCAGCAGACATTTTCCTGCTCCTCCTTTGCTTCAGTGGTTCCTCATCGTCGTTGTCAGGAAGGGTAATGACGACATTAGACGGAGCTACAGAAAAGAATCAAAAATTAGAGTCAAAAAGTCAATTGAATGAAGACAAAACAACGAAAGTCGTACCGGGTTTTGAAGTGGCAGTGTCTTCCGTCTCATGACCGTCAGCCCTGGCCGAGGTATCAGAAGTAGCAGCGTTGCGGTTCCAGAAGTTAGTCGGATGATTCATAAGTCAACTAAGAATAAGTTCACGGAGTACAGAAAAACTCAAGCAACATCATTACCCTGAGATAGTGGGGATCGCCACCTTCATCTTCGGCAGGACCTTGGCCGGCTTTGACGGTGCCACCATAGATTGCTTCGGAGCCTTCTCGGTCGGCGCCGGAGAAGTGGTTCGAGGGCGCTTGGTCGATTGAACGACGGTTGCGACCCCCTTACCACGCTCAGTTGCAGGGTCATGAGCGAGCTTCGAGCGCCTTTCCGAGCGAGGCGGTGCAATATCCTCCTCCTCCTCCTCTTCTGCCTCCCCGCCAGAGTCGTCATCATCATCATCATCAGCAGCGTCCGAGTCCCACTCCTCCTAGCTTTTGCCCCCGCTTCCTTCCTCCTCTTCAGTCGGCGTCTGTGCTCCATTGGGCATCGAATATAGTTCGGTGGTGGCCTGACAGACAGCCAAACAAAGATCAATCGACCAATTTGCAGCAAAAGCAGAATAAGTATGGCAAGATTACAATTGGGGATGAAGTGAGCATACCGTGTCTGGAGTGTAAGAATGGTCGAGTGGCGGGATCCTCCTGGCTCCTCGAGGATTATCTTTGTTCCCTGTGATCGCGGCCATCCACCTCTCTAGGGTGGCGTCATCGACTGCTTCTGGATGGACCCGATTTTCATCCTCGGTTCCACAGTATAGCCACATGCAATGGCCTCCGTACTGAAGCGGTTGGATGCGCCGCCTAAGGAAGACCTCTAGAAGGTCCATACCCGTCACTCCTTCCTGCACTAGCTGGACTACACACTTCATCAACATCTTCACTTGGGCTTTCTCTTTGGGGAGCATCTTCAGAGAAGAGGGCTTGTTCACTCGGTCCATGGAAAACGGAGGGAGACCACTCGACTGCCCCGACGTCGACTCGTCTTGGCAGTAGAACCAAGTCGACTGCCATCCTCTGACCGACTCAGGGAGGGTCATGGCCGGAAAGGTGCTCTTGCTCCTCATCTGAATCCCTAGACCCCCACACATCTAAATAACCTTGGTCCTATTGTCGTCTGGACTCGCCTTTTTCACTGTCTGAGAACGACAAGTGAATATGTGCTTGAACAGACCCCAGTGCGGTCGGCAACCCAGGAAGTTCTCGCACATGGACCTGAAGGCAGCAAGGTAGGAGATGGAATTTGGGTTGAAGTGGTGGAGTTGTGCCCCAAAGAAATTCCAGAAACCATGGAAGAAAACACTCGGAGGCAGGGAGAACCCACGGTCGACGTGGGTAGCCAGAAGAACACACTCACCCTCCTGCGGCTGTGGTTGCCACTCGTTCCCCGGGAGCCTCGCTGCTCCATGGGGGATCAAACCTTCGTTGGCCATCTCAGTGAGATCGCTCTCGGTGATGGTCGAGCGGATCCAATCCCGTTGAACCCAGCCGTGCGGCAGGCGGGACCTTGACGAGGATCCGCCCCTACTGGTCACTCTCCCTTTCGCCTTCCCCGACGCCGTCGCCTTCTTCGCGTGCTCCAGAGCCACCGCCTTCTCCTTCACCATTGTTGCCGGTGAGGCGTACGAGGAGTGGTTGGGTGGAGGCGAGAGCAGGCGCTGTGGGCGAAGTCGGAGAGGGCAGAGAGAAGAATGGAGAGATACTGTTCAAAAACCCTCACCGGGCGCCTTTATAAGGACACTTCCGAGTGGCTGACGAATGGGCCAGGACGATCCTATCACATCCCGAAACAGTCGCGCGTACGTGATACGTGGTGAAAAAGGCGGCGCGGGAATCGAGGCGTCTATGCCCTATCCCATCCGAGCGCCGCGGTCCGCCCCGCTTCGCGCGCTTCCCAAAATTCGGATCCCGCGAAATCCGCTAGCAGCAGATCAATCTGTCAGACGAGAGACTTCCTGCGACCTGTCGCTCGAAAATTATCAAGTTCAAAAGTTCACTCGACGAGAGAAAAGAATGGATCAAGGCGACTGAAAGAAAAGTTGCTATTATCAACAAAAAGGTTATTGGTCCAAGATGATGCATGTCAAGAACACAAAAGCAGGTTGGAAATATTATCAACTCCTTCCTCACTCAAACCTAGATCCATTCGGGGGCTAATGATGAAGTCATGTACCTAGGGTAGGGTCATAGACCTGATCTAAGTACCCTTCCCAAGGACACCCTCAGAAGAAGCTGCATTCCAGTCGACCAAGAGGGACTTCACTCGACGTACTCGAAGGACTCGACCATGAAGACTCACTCGACCACCAGGAGATCAAGAGCCACTCTACATCCAAACGGTCTGTAATTAAGTAGTCTTTATGGCATTTAGGACACTTTATGTAAGGCGCTACCAGTAACGCCTAGACTTATGTACTTTAAACCCTGCATTACTGAGGGCCGGAGGGGTCTGGTAGAGACTATATAAGCCACCCCCTCCTCAGTGTAAAGGGTTCGCACCCTTGTAATCCATACACACATAATCCACTCGACCGCCTCAGGGCTCCGAGACGTAGGGCTATTACTTCCTCCGAGAAGGGCCTGAACTCGTACATCTCTTGTGTTTACAACTGCTCCATAGCTAGGATCTTGCCTCTCCATACCTACCCCCCATTCTACTGTCAGACTTAGAACCACGACAGGGGCCTCTTTGCCGGCAAGGCGGGCGCTGCGCCGCTGCTCCTCAGCCACACCAATGCCGCCCGTGGTCACCGCGTATCCCCTGCCTTGGGCATCGGCAGGAAGCTCGGTGATGGACACACCAGAGAGAGAACTCTCGGTGTCCGTGAAGAGGGAGAGCCCGAGAAAGGAGACACGCCCCGCGTAGGCGAGACGTGGACACGCACGACCGCTGCCTCCTTGTCGGAAGCCGGTAGTGAAGGAAATATGCCCTAGAGGCAATAATAAAGTTATTATTTATTTCCTTATTTCATGATAAATGTTTATTATTCATGCTAGAATTGTATTAACCGGAAACATAATACATGTGTGAATACATAGACAAACATAGTGTCACTAGTATGCCTCTATTTGACTAACTCGTTTATCAGAGATGGTTATGTTTCTTAGCCATGGACAAAAGAGTTGTCATTTGATTAACGGGATCACATCATTAGCAGAATGATGTGATTGACTTGACCCATTCCGTTAGCTTAGCACTTGATCGTTTAGTATGTTGCTATTGCTTTCTTCATGACTTATACATGTTCCTGTAACTATGAGATTATGCAACTCCCGTTTACCGGAGTAACACTTTGGGTACTACCAAACGTCACAACGTAACTGGGTGATTATAAAGGAGTACTACAGGTGTCTCCGAAGGTACATGTTGAGTTGGCATATTTCGAGATTAGGTTTTGTCACTCCGATTGTCGGAGAGGTATCTATGGGCCCTCTCGGTAATGCACATCATTATAAGCCTTGCAAGCAATGTGACCAATGAGTTGGTTACGGGATGATGCATTACATAACGAGTAAAGAGACTTGACGGTGACGAGATTGAACTAGGTATTGGATACCGACGATCGAATCTCGGGCAAGTAACATACCGATGACAAAGGGAACAACGTATGTTGTTATGCGGTTTGACCGATAAAGATCTTCGTAGAATATGTAGGAGCCAATATGGGCATCCAAGTCCCGCTATTGGTTATTGACCGAGAATAGTTCTAGGTCATGTCTACATAGTTCTCGAACCCGTAGGGTCCGCACGCTTAAGGTTTCGATGACAGTTATATTATGAGTTTATGAGTTTAGATGTACCGAAGGAGTTCGGAGTCCCGGATGAGATCGGGGACATGACGAGGAGTCTCGAAATGGTCGAGACGTAAAGATCGATATATTGGACGACTATATTCGGAGTTCGGAAAGGTTCTGAGTGATTCGGGTATTTTTCGGAGTACCGGAGAGTTACGGGAATTCGCCGGGGAGAAGTATTGGGCCTTATTGGGCCCTGCGGGAAAGAGAGAGGGGCTGCATAGGGCAGGCCGCGCGCCCCCCCATGGCCTAGTCCGAATTGGACTAGGGGGAGGGGCCGCACCCCCTCCTTCCTTCCCTTCTCTCTTCCCCTTCCTTGTCTCCTACTCCTAATACATGGAAGGACTCCTAGTTGGACTAGGAAAGAAGGAATCCTACTCCCGGTGGGAGTAGGACTCCCTTGGCGCGCCCTCCTCCTAGGGCCGGCCTCCTCCTCCCTTGCTCCTTTATATACGGGGGTAGGGGGCACCCCATGGACACAAAAGTTGATCTACGGATCGTTCCTTAGCCGTGTGCGGTGCCCCCTTCCACCATATTCCACCTCGGTCATATCGTCGCGGAGTTTAGGTGAAGCCCTGTGCCGGTAGAACATCATCATCGTCACCACGCCGTCGTGCTGACGAAACTCATCTCCGGAGCTCGGCTGGATCAGAGGCCGGAGATCGTCATCGAGCTGAACGTGTGCAGAACTCGGAGGTGCCGTACGTTCGGTACTTGGATCGGTCGGATTGTGGAGACGTACGACTACATCAACCGCGTTGTCATAACGCTTCCGCTTACGGTCTACGAGGGTATGTGGACGAACACTCTCCCCTCTCGTTGCTATATCATCACCATGATCTTGCGTGTGCGTAGGAAAATTTTGAAATTACTACGTTCCCCAACAGTGGCATCCGAACCTAGGTTTTATGCGTTGATGTTATATGCACGAGTAGAACACAAGTGAGTTGTGGACGATATAAGTCATACTGCCTACCAGCATGTCATACTTTGGTTCAGCGGTATTGTTGGATGAAGCGGCCCGGACCGACATTACGCGTACGCTTACGCGAGACTGGTTCTACCGACGTGCTTTGCACACAGGTGGCTGGCGGGTGTCAGTTTCTCCAACTTTAGTTGAATCGAGTGTGGTTACGCCCGGTCCTTGCGAAGGTTAAAACGGAGTCTATTTGACGAACTATCGTTGTGGTTTTGATGTGTAGGTGAGAATGGTTCTTGCTAAGCCCGTAGCAGCCACGTAAAATTTGCAACAACAAAGTAGAGGACGTCTAACTTGTTTTTGCAGGGCATGTTGTGATGTGATATGGTCAAGACGTGATGAGATATAAGTTGTTGTATGAGATGATCATGTTTTGTTGAAGTTATCGGCAACTGGAAAAAGCCCTATGGTTGTCTCTTTGTTGCATAAGATGCAAGTGCCAAATAATTGCTTTACTTTATCGCTATGCGATAGCAATAGTTGCAAGAGCAATAGTTGGCGAGACGACCATGTGACAACACATTGATATAGATCAAGATGATGAAGATCATGGTGTTTTGCCGGTGACGATAGAGATCATGATAGTACTTTGGAGATGGAGATCAAAGGCGCAAGATGATCATGGCCATATCATGTCACATATTTTGATTGCATATGATGTTTATCTGTTATACATCTTATCTTGCTTTGATTGACGGTAGCATTTTAAGATGATCTCTCACTAATTATCAAGAAGTGTTCTCCCTGAGTATGCACGGTTGCGAAAGTTCTTCGTGCTGAGACACCACGTGATGATCGGGTGTGATAGGCTCTACGTTCAAATACAACGGGTGCAAAACAGTTGCACACGCGGAATACTCAGGTTATACTTGACGAGCCTAGCATATA
The DNA here is from genome assembly GCA_963921465.1 of Triticum timopheevii. Taxonomy (NCBI): domain Eukaryota; kingdom Viridiplantae; phylum Streptophyta; class Magnoliopsida; order Poales; family Poaceae; genus Triticum; species Triticum timopheevii. The sequence goes on along the minus strand of OY997266.1, from coordinate 645,993,532 downwards.
CAGATATGGCCTCGGAACACAGAGACCGAAAGGTCGAGCGTGAATCATATAGTAGATATGATCAACATAGCGATGTTCACCATTGAAACTACTCCATCTCACGTGATGATCGGACATGGTTTGGTTGATTTGGATCACGTGATCACTTAGATGACTAGAGAGATGTCTGTCTAAGTGGGAGTTCTTAAGTAATATGATTAATTGAACTTAAATTTATCATGAAATTAGTCCTGGTAGTATTTTTGCAAATTATGTTGTAGATCAATGGCTTGCGTTGTAGCTTTCATATGTTTATTTTGATATGTTCCTAGAGAAAACTGTGTTGAAAGATGTTAGTAGCAATAATGCGGATTGGATCCGTGATCTGAGGTTTATCCTCATTGCTGTGCAGAAGAATTATGTCCTTGATGCACCGCTAGGTGACACACCTATTGCAGGAGCAGATGCAGACGTTATGAACGTTTGGCTAGCTCAATATGATGACTACTTGATAGTTTAGTGCACCATGCTTAACGGCTTAGAATCGGGACTTCAAAGATGTTTTGAACATCATGGACCATATGAGATGTTCCAGGAATTGAAGTTAATATTTCAAGCAAATACCCGAGTTGAGAGATATGAAGTCTTCAACAAGTTCTATAGCTAAAGGATGGAGGAGATTCGCTCAACTAGTGAGCATGTGCTCAGATTGTCTGGGTACTTTAATTGCTTGAATCAAGTGGGAGTTAATCTTCCAGATAAGATAGTGATTAACAGAATTCAATAGTCACCATCACTAAGTTACTAGAACTTCGTGATGAACTATAGTATGCAAGGGATGACGAAATCAATTCCCGAGCTCTTCGTGATGTTGAAATCGACGAAGCTAGAAATCAAGAAAGAGCATCAAGTGTTGATGATTGACAAGACCACTAGTTTCAAGAAAAGGGCAAAGGGAAAGAAAGGGAACTTCAAGTGGAAAGACAAGCAAGTTGTCACTCCTGCGAAGAAGCCCAAAGCTGGACCATAGCCTGAAACTGAGTGTTTACACTGCAAAGGTAATGGTCACTGGAAGCGGAAATGCTTTGAATATTTGGTGGATAAGAAGGTTGGCAAAGTGAACAAGGGTATATTTGATATACAGATTATTGATGTGTGCCTTACTAGTGTTTATAGTATCCCCTGAGTATTTGATACTTGTTCAGTTGCTAAGATTAGTAAATCGAAACAGGAGTTACAGAATAAACAGAGACTAGTTGAAGGGAAAGTGACGATGAGTGTTGGAAGTAGTTCCAAGATTGATATGATCATCATCGCATACTCCCTATACTTTTAGGATTAGTGTTAAACCTAAATAAATGTTATTTGGCGTTTGCGTTGAGCATGAATATGATTTGATCATGTTTATTGCAATACGGTTATTCATTTAAAATCAGAGAATAATTGTTGTTCTGTTTACATGAATAAATCCTTCAATGGTCATACACGCAATGAAAATAGTTTGTTGGATCTCGATCGTAGTGATACACATATTCATAATATTGATGCCAAAAGATGCAAATTTAATAATGATAGTGCAACTTATTTGTGGCACTGCCGTTTGGGTCATATCGGTGTAAAGCGCATGAAGAAACTCCATAAAGATGGATTTTCGGAATCACTTGGTTATGAATCATTTGATGCTTGCGAAACGTGCCTTTTGGGCAAGATGACTAAAACTCCGTTCTCCAGAACAATGGAACAAGCTACAGACTTATTGGAAATAATACATACCGATGTATGTGATCCAATGAGTGTTGATGCTCGTGGCAAGTATCATTATTTTCTGACCTTCACGAGATGATTTGAGCAGATATGGGTATATCTACTTGATGAAACATAAGTCTGAAATAATTGAAAAGTTCAAAGAATTTCAGAGTGAACTGGAAAAATCATCGTAACAAGAAAATAAAGTTTCTACGATCTGATCACGGAGACGAATATTTGAGTTACAAGTTTGGTCTTCAATTAAAACAATGTGGAATAGTTTCACAGCTCACGCCACCTGGAACACCACAACGTTATGGTGTGTCCGGACGTCGTAACCACACTTTATTGGATATGGTGCGATCTATGATGTCTCTTACTGATTTACCATTATTGTTTTGGGGTTATGCATTAGAGACAGCTGCATTCATGTTAAAAGGGCACCATCCAAATCCGTTGAGACGACACCATATGAACAGTGGTTTAGCAAGAAACCCAAGTTGTCGTTTCTTAAAGTTAGGGGCTGCGATGCTTATGTGAAAAAGTTTCAATCTGATAAGCTCGAACCCAAACCGGAGAAGTGCGTCTTCATAAAATACCCAAAGGTAACTATTGGGTACACCTTCTAACACAGATCCGAAGGCAAGTTATTCGTTGCTAAAATGGATCCTTTCTAGAGAAGGAGTTTCTCTCGAAAGAAGTGAGTGGGAGGAAAGTAGAACTTGATGAGGTAACTGTACATGTTCCCTTATTGGAAAGTAGTTCATCACAGAAATCAGTTCCTGTGACAAATACACCAATTAGTGAGGAAGCTAATGATATTGATCATGAAACTTCAGATCAAGTTACTACAGAACCTCGTAGGTCTTCCAGAGTAAGATCCGCACCAGAGTGGTGTAGTAATCATGTTTTGGAAGTCATGTTACTAGACCATGATGAACCTACGAACTATGAGGAAGCGATGATGAGCCCAGATTCCGCGAAATGGCTCGAGGCCATAAAATCTGAGATATAATCCATGTATGAGAACAAAGTATGGACTTTCATTGACTTGCTCGATGATCAGCAAGCCATGTTAAATAAATGGATCTTCAAGAGGAACACGGACACTGATAGTAGTGTTACTATCCACTAAGCTCGACTTGTTACAAAAGGTTTTCAACAAGTTCAAGGGGTTGAATACGATGAGATTTTCTCACTCGTATCAAAGCTTAAGTCTATCTGAATCATGTTAGCAATTGCCAGATTTTATGAAATCTGGCAAATGGATGTCAAAACTGCATTCCTTAATGGATTTATTAAAGAAGAGTTGTATATGATGCAACCAGAAGGTTTTTGTCAATCCTAAAGATGTTAACAAAGTGTGCAAGCTCCAGCAATCCATCAATGGACTGGTGCAAGCATCTCGGAGTTGGAATATATGCTTTGATGAGTTGATCAAAGCATATGGTTTTATACAGACTTTTGGAAAGGCCTATATTTACAAGAAAGTGAGTGGGAGCACTACAGCATTTCTGATAAGTATATGTGAATGACATATTGTTGATCGGAAATAATGTAGAATTATTCTGCAAAGCATAAAGGAGTGTTTTAAAGGAGTTCTTTAAAAGAAAGACCTCAGTAAAAGCTACTTACATATTGAGCATCAAGATCTATTGAGATAGATCAAGACGCTTGATAAGATTTTCAATGAGTACATACCTTGGCAAGATTTTGAAATAGTTCAAGATGGAACAGTCAAAGAAAGAGTTCTTGCCTGTGTTGCAAAGGTGTGAAATTGAGTAATACTCAAATCCCGACCACGGCAGAAAATAGAAAAGAGAATGAAAGTCATTCCCTATGCCTTAGTCATAGGTTGTATAAAGTATGCTATGTTATGTACCAGACCTATTGTATACCTTGCTCTGAATTTGGCAAGGGAGTACAATAGTGATCTAAGAGTAGATCACTAGACATTGGTCAAGAATATCCTTAGTGAGGACTAAGGAAATATTTCTCGATTATGGAGGTGATAAAAGATCCCGTCAGAAAGAGTTACATCGGCGCAAGCTTTCACACCGATCCAGATGACTCTAAGTCTCAATCTGGATACATATTGAAAGTGGGAGCAATTAGCTAGAGTAGCTCCGTGCAGATCATTGTAGACATAGAATATTTGCAAAATACATACGGCTCTGAATATGACAGACCCGTTGACTAAGCTTCTCTCACGAGAAAAACATGATCACACCTTAGTACTCTTTGGGTGTTAATCACATAGCGATGTGAACTAGATTATTGACTCTAGTGAACCCTTTGGGTGTTGGTCACATGATGATGTGAACTATGGGTGTTAATCATATACAGATATGAATATTGGTGTTAAATCACATGGCGATGTGAACTAGATTATTGACTCTAGTGCAAGTGGGAGACTGAAGGAAATATGCCCTAGAGGCAATAATAAAGTTATTATTTATTTCCTTATTTCATGATAAATGTTTATTATTCATGCTAGAATTGTATTAACCGGAAACATAATACATGTGTGAATACATAGACAAACATAGTGTCACTAGTATGCCTCTATTTGACTAGCTCGTTTATCAGAGATGGTTATGTTTCCTAGCCATGGACAAAAGAGTTGTCATTTGATTAACGGGATCACATCATTAGGAGAATGATGTGATTGACTTGACCCATTCCGTTAGCTTAGCACTTGATCGTTTAGTATGTTGCTATTGCTTTCTTCATGACTTATACATGTTCCTGTAACTATGAGATTATGCAACTCCCGTTTACCGGAGGAACACTTTGGGTACTACCAAACGTCACAACGTAACTGGGTGATTATAAAGGAGTACTACAGGTGTCTCCGAAGGTACATGTTGAGTTGGCATATTTCGAGATTAGGTTTTGTCACTCCGATTGTCGGAGAGGTATCTCTGGGCCCTCTCGGTAATGCACATCATTATAAGCCTTGCAAGCAATGTGACCAATGAGTTGGTTACGGGATGATGCATTACAGAACGAGTAAAGAGACTTGCCGGTGACGAGATTGAACTAGGTATTGGATACCGACGATCGAATCTCTGGCAAGTAACATACCGATGACAAAGGGAACAACTTATGTTGTTATGCGGTTTGACAGATAAAGATCTTCGTAGAATATGTAGGAGCCAATATGGACATCCAGGTCCCGCTATTGGTTATTGACCGAGAATAGTTCTAGGTCATGTCAACATAGTTCTCGAACCCGTAGGGTCCGCACGCTTAAGGTTTCGATGATAGTTATATTATGAGTTTATGAGTTTAGATGTACCGAAGGAGTTCGGAGTCCCGGATGAGATCGTGGACATGACGAGGAGTCTCGAAATGGTCGAGACATAAAGATCGATATATTGGACGACTATATTCGGAGTTCGGAAAGGTTCTGAGTGATTCGGGTATTTTTCGAGTGATTCGGGTATTTTTCGGAGTACCGGAGAGTTACGGGAATTCGCCGGCGAGAAGTTTTGGGCCTTATTGGGCCCTGCGGGAAAGAGAGAGGGGCTGCGTAGGGCAGGCCGCGCGCCCCCCCATGGCCTAGTCCGAATTGGACTAGGGGGAGGGGCCGCACCCCCTCCTTCCTTCCCTTCTCTCTTCCCCTTCCTTGTCTCCTACTCCTAATACATGGAAGGACTCCTAGTTGGACTAGGAAAGAAGGAATCCTACTCCCGGTGGGAGTAGGACTCCCTTGGCGCGCCCTCCTCCTAGGGCCGGACTCCTCCTCCCTTGCTCCTTTATATACGGGGGTAGGGGGCACCCCATGGACACACAAGTTGATCTACGGATCGTTCCTTAGCCGTGTGCGGTGCCCCCTTCCACCATATTCCACCTCGGTCATATCGTCGCTGAGTTTAGGCGAAGCCCTGCCGGTAGAATATCATCATCGTCACCACGTCGTCGTGCTGACGAAACTCATCTCCGGAGCTCGGCTGGATCGGAGGCTAGAGATCGTCATCGAGCTGAACGTGTGCAGAACTCGGAGGTGCCGTACGTTTGGTACTTGGATCGGTCGGATCGTGAAGATGTATGACTACATAAACCGCGTTGTCATAACGCTTCCTCTTACGGTCTACGAGGGTACGTGGACGAACACTCTCCCCTCTCATTGCTATATCATCACCATGATCTTGCGTGTGCGTAGGAAAATTTTGAAATTACTACGTTCCCCAACAGGTAGGGGGGGGGGGGCAAGGATGCGGAGCACCGAGGCAAGCTGACGCTCACCCCCCGAGCCCTTCCACGGCCGATGACAGGAGCAGGGCCACCACCATGCCCGCGCCCAAGCGGACGCCCATGCAGGGCGGGCTGGTTGTGGGCAAAAGGCGGCGGGGGCCGCGGAATAAAGGGATGTATGCTCCATCCTGGCGAAGGAATCGGCGGCCGCCCACGCCCGGACAGGCCAGACGATGACCACCCGGGCACCCCAGCGCCCGCCCTACGGCCACACGTGGCAGGGAACGTCGCGTGGGTCACGGAGGCAAACGACGACCCTAACGGTGGCCAGCTCTCGCCCCGCGAGAACGTGGGGGCCGATCTCGAGAACTTTGCCGAACGAGGCGAACGCGGCGGCGATGCCAACGGGGTTGAGAAACTCCGTGGCGAAGCCAGTGGCCGAGAGCAGGGCGCATGAGCCAGCATGGAGGTCCACACGCCCGTAGCCCTCCTCCCGATGCAGGTTGATGAGGGCACCCTCATGCATGAAAGGCTGCCTCCCCATCGCTTCCTCGCGGTCTGCAGCGGAGGCAAACCGGAGGTACATGCACTAGTAGAAAACCACCCATTAGTCCCGGTTCGTAAGGGCCTTTAGTCCCGGTTCAGGAACCGGGACTAATGGGTCGTTACTAATACCTCAACCCATTAGTCCCGGTTCAAACACGAACCGGGACCAATGTGCCTCCACGTGGCCCTGTGCGCCGAGCCCAGTCAGGGGGCCTTTGGTCCCGGTTGGTGGCTCCAACCGGGACCAAAAGGCATCCACGCGTCTGCATTCCAGTGGCTGGGGTTTTTTTTGAAAGGAGGGGGGTTGGGGGTTTTGTGGGGTTAATTTAGGTGTTTCGTATATTGTGTTAGCTAGCTAATTAATAGAGAGAAGTGTCCTCTCTTATGTCCGTGCTTGGTCGACGCTATGTAGTATATATATATAAGTGATCGAGAGAACCATTCAGTACAGAAGTTCATCATGCATACCGAGAGAAGTGATCGATCGACCTCTCCTTCTCCGAGAGATTGGTCGAACAACAAGTTTTTTACTGGCTACATACATGTACAATCTATATAAGATCTCTTAATTATAAACCCCTAGCATTTGAAATCAACTTCCACATGGTATTCTCCGGCTTTACTGATGACGTGTTCAAGAAAGAATCCCGCCAATTCCTCTTGAATTGCTTTCATGCGATCTGGTTCTAGGGGTTCATCCCGCATCTGCCACGTCTAATTAATTTGAAGAAGGGGGTTAATTAATACATATATATGAATGAAACTCAACAGAAATGATGGTGTAATAAAATGAAATTGTGAATATTATTGCTTACGCACTTCGTATTGTCTTCTAGAGTAGCCCCACTTGTTTTTCAAAGTCGCGTTGTGGATGAACTCGCACACGTAGTATCCACAAAAATCATTCCCTTCCTCCTGCCACAAGCACTTTACGAGAAATAGAGGTCAATCAAACTGATCATGAAGCATTATAAATGGCATTGATGAAAGTATAGCTATAGAATCAACGGGAGATGCGCGCAACTAGCTAGCCAGTAGTACTTACTTTCGGGTATACATATCGCAGCCCCTTCGGCAGTCCCGGAGCTTGTGCGGTGAACTGTTTCCAAACCCTGCAAGACAAAGAAAATAATAATTATTACTTGAGATATCAGGAAATGAACAAAAAGTTGCCGATATGGTGCGATAATGATCGATTGAACTTACTTGCTGAGCATTTCAGTCATGTCCGCATAGGTGCTGGGATCTTTCCGTCTGAAGTCTAAGACGGTTACTAGTCCACGCTCAAGCTTAATCTCCAGAAGAATATAGTGGTACCTGCACACGCATGCATAACTCATCAATTACATTAACCTCGCTCGAGTAATAAGGGAAACCGAATATGCACACGACAGTAACACTCACGGGCTGTTGTAAGGAAAGAGTATGGTATCTTTGTTTTGATTTTTGATTAAAGATTGTAGCAAGTTGTCCTCGGCCTCTTCGACGTTCTTTTCAACCAGAAATACATCTATGATATTTGTGTTAATGAACCCAATATCATAGATTTCATTTTTTTTGCACTCGACGATCTTCAATCTGCATAATATATTGAGGATAATTAATTATAAATACATGCAATGAAAGAGCCGAGCTATATATAGAGACTAATGACATAAATAGTACTTACAGGCAGTAGCAAAAGACCATTAATTTATCGAGGGCCTTTTGATTGAAGAACTCAAAGAACTCCTCAAATGGAACACACAACAGATCATTTGAAACGAGGTCGTGCTCCTCTTTAATGTTCAGATACAAACTGTTCGTCCCCTCAGACTCTCTGCAGGTTTTCATGTACCAACTATGGAATCTTTGCATCATTGTTGTCAGAGATTTTTCATCTTTGATGAGAGGCTTCCCGTACTCGTATCTGAATACGTCCACCTCCATGAAATCAGGAAGTGCATCGTCAGGTAGGTAATATTCAAGATTGCAATAACCGGCCACCGTCCCCGGAGGATTAGACACATTGAGCGGGGGGCACGATTGTTGTGCTTGTTCGCCGAGCTGGGCAATTTTTTCCCCTTTGCTCGTTGTTCTTTTGACCTTTTATCACTGACAGTAGTTCCCGACCGCTTGGCTTGGAGATATGTCTTTTCAGTAATGCGCTCATAGTTGGTTCTCGGCGGAGACTTTGGTGGTTTCCTCAGGGCATCGAGAGTGCGCTTTTCTTTCACCGGATCTACCTTCTCCTCCAAAGGTGGATGTATCTTTGCTTTCACCCCTTCAAAGAACTCCTTCACTTGGGCCTGCACGATCGTATTGTTTTCCTCCTTGGTCCTCTCGTACGGTAACTTCGCTACATGCTTTAGAGGTGGACCGTATCTGTATTGCCTCTCTCTTCTTGTGCTGCTAGACGCAGGAGAAGCGGAGCGGCTGCGGCGTCTGTCTTCTTTCATGCTTGCTTACGAGGCGGAGGAGAAGGACTACGACGCGCCGGAGCAGCCGGAGCAGCGGCGGGTCTCTTCCGCCCTTGTTGGCGAGGCGGAGAAGGAGGAGGCGGAGTGCCGCCACGCGCCGGAGAAGGAGGCGGAGTTCCGCCACGCGTGCCCTGATCGTCACTCGCCGGAGGAGGAGGCGGTGGAGGAGGCGGAGTGCCCTGACTCGCCGAAGGAGGAGGAGGCGGAGGCGTCTAGTTCAGAAGGTTGATGAGCTCCTTCCGCCATAGGCATGGAGTCTTCAGAGCAGAACCCAACCTAGTCTCCCCTTCACCGGTAGGGTGCTCAAGCGCGAGGTCCTCAAATCCCTCCGTTATTTCATCCACCATCACCTTAGCAAATCCTTCTGGAATCGGCTGGCAGTGATAAGTTGTGCCGGGTCCACTAGGATAAACTTGGCCAACAGCCGCCTTGACCTTGAAATTCATCCATCGCGCCATAATGTGGCAATTTTGAGACTCCGTGATACCATCCACGGGATAGCTGGCAGGAGCCGTCAAGACATGCTCCGGCTGAAGCAGCTCGGTGGAGGGGAAGCTTCGGCATGTCGTTTGTTGCGATTTGCTGCTTCTCGTTCCTCTTCTCAATCCTCTAGCCCCATTACCCTTCCAAGCAGCGCCTGCATTTGGTCCTGCTCCAGTTTCTTCCTCCTCTCGTGGGTTTTGTAACCCCCTGCATCCGGAAAACCAACCTTCCACGGAAGGGAGCCTGGCGTGCCTCGTGTCTGTCCAGGGTGCTCGGGATTCCCAAGGGCCATTGTGAGCTCGTCCTTCTCCCTGTTTGGAAGGAACGTCCCTCGCTGCGCTGCATCGATATAGTGTCGAAGGTTCTTGACTACTGTCTGCAGTTGCTCGTCCGTGCACTGACACTGCCCTATTACAGGGTCCAAGGTTCCGCCAGCCCCGAAGAACCAAGTCCGGCAACGGTCTGGCCAGCGCTTTGTCTCTGGTTCGATCCCTTTTTCAAGCAGATCATGCTCAGCCTTGGACCACTTAGGCCGGGCTTTGAGGTAGCCACCTGACCCCGTGCGATGGTGAAGCTTCTTCTTCGCAGCATTTTTCTTGTTTGTCTCCGACATCTCCTTACTCTTTTCCAATGTCTTGTGGGCCACAAATGCGGGCCAGTGATCTTTGATCTTCTCATATTTGCCAATGAATTCTGGTGTCTTTTTTTTCTTGACAAACTGGTTCAGCTCTTTCCTCCACCTCCTCATTAGGCCTGCCATCTTCTTAAGAGCACAAGACTTGATTAATTGCTCTTTAACTGGCTTCTCCGGATCCTCCTCTGGCGATAGGGTGAAATTTTCCTTCAGCAGCCCAAAGATCTTCTTTCTGCATTTCATTGACATAAGACACCTCAGCGTCTTCATCCTTAGCAGGCTTATACCATTGCTGGATGCTGATCGGGATCCTATCCCTAACAAGAACCCCGCACTGAGAATAAAATGTCTTGCTTGTCCGGATGGGTTCAATCGGTTCGCCGTCGGGCGCGATTTCTATGATCTCAAACTTTTCATCCGAGCTCAACTTTTTCTTCGGGCCTCGTCTCCTTACCGAAGTTGTGCTCGATCTGGAGGGCTAGAAATTATAAGGAAGAAAGACGACAGTAATTAATATGTGTACATATACCAAAACAATGGATGCATCAATAACTTGTCAGCACGGGCTTAACTAATATATATATATACCTGGCCGGACTCGGTTCGGTGACCGGAGCAGTCAGCACGGTCTCCTTCGTCTTGTACCTCCATTGTGTCACCGGAGCCATCATGAACATAGTCCTCCTTTTGTACCGGCATTAATGGGTCGAAGCCATCATAAACATAGCCCTCTTCTTCATCCAGCTGACCATCGGTGTCGATGAGAAATGACGCAACATCATCACTTCCATTTGCGATTATGTCCTCCAACATCGCTTCTGTTTCTTCGTCTCGGGAGTGCTCCATACTTTCTGCAAATATTTACAACATGTCAATTATTATTCAAACATGGTTCAGATGGATATATATATATATATATATATATATATATATATATATATATATATATATATATATATATATATATATATTAGTGGCAAACGTAGAACTAGCTAGCTAATCACAATAAGGAATCATGTTAGTGGCCTCGACGCTGCTTCTCTAGGGTTTGGGGTCGCCTCGACACAAAGCTTCAAGGGTTTGGGGTGGCCTCGATGATAACGCTCTTTTAACTTGATAAATTTGGGTGGCCTCGAGAGAGTTAATTTGTCGGGTAGGGGCCCGGCGGGAGGGGGTAGGAGACCAACATCATTTTCTCTCTAGGGTTTGGGTGTCCTCGAGAGTTTTGGTCGAGCGAGAGGGCCGAGGGGGGTGCTGCAGTTGTATAAGTTATCACGGTCGAGAGGGGGTATATATATCGACCGCCCCTCATGTTGGGGGAGAAGTGGGCGATTTGGCCGGAAACTGCTAAGTGCTGCTTATATAGCACAGCCTTTAGTCCCGGTTGGTGGCTCCAACCGGGACTAATGCCCCCTTTAGTCCCGGTTGGAGCCACCAACCGGGACCAAAGGCCTCTTTTCGGCAGCCCAAAGGGCGGGAAGCTGCGGCCTTTGGTCCCGGTTGGTGGCTCCAACCGGGACTAAAGGGGGTGCATTGGTACCGGTTGGTGACGAACCGGGACCAATGCACCCCCTTTAGTCCCGGTTGGAGCCACCAACCGGGACCAAAGGCCCCTGTGCTGCCCGCATCGGGGCCAAAGTTTAGTCCCACCTCGCTAGTTGAGAGGGGCGCGCAGTGGTTTATAAGCCCCACTGCCGCACCCCTCTCAAACTCCTCTCTAGTTCAGGCTTATGGGCCTACTTGCTACTGCTTTGCCTGATGGGCCTTCTGGGCCTACTGCGGGCCTGAATCCTGACCCAAAGTAGGGATTCAAGTCGTATTCACGCCGTGGGGGCCCAGTAGGGGGCATTCTTTTTCTTTACTTATTGTTGCTATTTTTTATTTTTTTCCAGTTTTTTTGTTTAGTTTTCTGCATTATTTAGTTTCTTTTGTTTTTTGCTTTTTTTAATTCTTTTTGCTTTTAGTTTTAGGAAAATTATAAACTTTCTGTTAGTGCCATTACTTTTCAAATTTGAAAACACTTTTTTTTGTTTTCTTTCTTGCTTTATTTATTTTATTTTGTTTCTACTTACAACAAAATACTTATTGTTGTTTTTTGTTTTGTTTTCTGCATTATTTATTTTCTTTTGTTTTTTGCGTTATTTTTTAATTCTTTTTGCTTTTAGTTTTAGGAAAATTATTAACTTTCCACTTTTTTGTTTTCTTTCGTGCTTTATTTATTTTATTTTCTTTCTACTTACAACAAAATACTTATTGTTGCTATTTTTAATTATTACGAGGGCCGAACCATAAGACATTAAAGCATTTCAAATGAACTCTGAAAAAAGTTGAAAGTTGGCATGGTATCATAAATTGACCCACACATAGCATGTGCATGTACAAAACGGACAATGGTATCATACTCGTCAGTTACAAAGTTGGCATGGTATCATCATAATAGTTGCTGGAGAAAGTCTTCACTTTTTCTTCGCTTGTGTCATTTGCTTATTGCGCCGTAACCATGGATAATCTTCATCGTTTATCAGGATGCTGGGGTCAGCCTTGACTTTAAAGGGAGGAATTTCATGAAACTTTTCATAATCTTCAGACATGTCTGTCTTGTCCTCCACTCCCACGATGTCCCTTTTTCCTGAAAGAACTATGTGGCGCTTTGGCTCATCGTATGATGTATTCGCTTCCTTATCTTTTCTCTTTCTCGGTCTGGTAGACATGTCCTTCACATAGATAACATGTGCCACATCACTGGCTAGGACGAATGGTTCGTCAGTGTACCCAAGATTTTTCAGATCCACTGTTGTCGTTCCGTACTGTGGGTCTACCTGTACCCCGCCTCCTGACAGATTGACCCATTTGCACTTAAACAAAGGGACCTTAAAATCTACTTCATAGTCAAGTTCCCATATGTCCACTATGTAACCATAATATGTGTCCTTTCCCCTCTCGGTTGTTGCATCAAAGCGGACACCGCTGTTTTGGTTGGTGCTCTTTTGATCTTGGTCAATCGTGTAAAATGTATTCCCGTTTATCTCGTATCCTTTCCAAATCAATACAGTCAAAGATGGTCCCCTGGACAACAAGTATAGCTCATCACAAACAGTGTTGTCACCTCTGATACGTGCTTCCAACCAACTGCTGAAAGTCCTGATGTGTTCACATGTAATCCAGTCGTCGCACTGCTCCGGGTGTTTGGAGCGCAGACTGTTCTTGTGTTCATCGACATACGAGGTCACCAAGGTAGAGTTCTGTAGAACTGTGTAGTGTGCTTGAGACCAAGAATATCCGTCCCTGCATATTATTGAGTCCCTTCCAAGCGTGCCTTTTCCAGTCAGCCTCCCCTCATACCGCGATTTAGGGAGACCTATCTTCTTAAGGCCAGGAATGAAGTCAACACAAAACCCGATGACATCCTTTGTTTGATGGCCCATGGAGATGCTTCCTTCTGGCCTAGCGCAGTTACGGACATATTTCTTTAGGACTCCCATGAACCTCTCAAAGGGGTACATATTGTGTAGAAATATGGGGCCCAGAATGATAATCTCGTCAACTAGATGAACTAGGACGTGCGTCATGATATTGAAGAAGGATGGTGGGAACACCAGCTCTAAACTGACAAGACATTGCACCACATCACTCCTTAGCCTTGGTATGATTTCTGGATCGATCACCTTCTGAGATATTGCATTGAGGAATGCACATAGCTTCACAATGGCTAATCGGACGTTTTCCGATAGAAGCCCCCTCAATGCAACCGGAAGCAGTTGCGTCATAATCACGTGGCAGTCATGAGACTTTAGGTTCTGAAACTTTTTCTCTGCCATATTTATTATTCCTTTTATATTCGACGAGAAGCCAGTCGGGACCTTCATACTAAGCGGAAGGTGGGCAAAGCGGCGAAGGATAGCAGCCTGCACCGCGGAAGTGTCATTGTGGAAAGCGGTGGGTGGCTCGATGGTGACAACCTCCAGGCACAGAGCCGCCCATAGTCGCCTTCCGGCATGAAAACCTCGATGGAGTCCGCCTGCTGAGAGTCTGCAATGGAATGACCGGACGAGTGGGAGGAGAGGGAAGAGCCCGAAGATCAAGAGCGATCGCTCCCGTCTCCGTCGGCCGCGGCCCCCCCAGGAGCGGCAGCCAGAGCCGACGCCGGCGCCGGCTCTGCGACCAGCGTAGGCACCGGCACAGGCTCCGAGTGCCCATGAACCGGGGAGGAAAGCACGGGGGGCGGCAGAGGGGAGGACAGCACCGCAGACATGAAGATGTCACGAAAGCGCGGCACCGCGCCGTCATCGACGGGCACGGGCACGGGCTCCTCCCTTCCCAGGGCAGGCAAGGAGGGAGCCAGGTCACTACCGGACTCGCGTTCTATGCCTACGGCCAGGGGCCGTCGGCATAGGCCCCTAAGCCGTCGGCATATCCCCGTTAGTCTAGATCACGTCAGCGTACTCCTGTCAGAACGTCGGCATAATAATGCCGTCGGCATAGGGGGCTATGCCGACGGCCCTGGCGCAGCCGTCGGCATAGTTTAGCCGTCGGCGTAGTTTTCCGTCTGACGGCAACGGACGGCGCCGTCAAAACTGCTGCCGGCTCAGGAGGCGACACGTGGCACAGATATGCCTATGGCAAAGCCGTCGGCATACATTTAACCTATGCTGACGGCTTTGCTGTAGGCATATCTGTGCCACGTGTCGTCCCCTGGTTAAACCTGGAGGCAGGGCTATGCCTACGGCAAAGCCGTCGGCATAGTATCTATGCCGACGGCTTTGCCGTAGGCATAGCCCTGCCACGTGTCGCCTCCTGGTGGCTCCTAAGCGTATCTATGCCGACGGCTTTGCCATAGGCATAGTTTTTTTCCCTGTTTTCTCTTTTCCAATTCATTTGACAACATTTCAAAACAGAATAATATGAAATATGACAGTTCATCAACATCATTTAAACATTGTCAAGTTCATCGTCTAAAGATCATCACCGGCGAAAGTCCATGAACATAAGAGTAGTGCAAGACATGAAACATCATAAAAGTTGAAACATGAAAGACATGGCACAATGGCCGCATACACGGAATCATCCTCGACATCAAGCACCACCGAGTCCACCTCCGCCAAAACCACCACCACCACCACCACCGAGTCCACCTCCGCCAAAACCACCACCTCCGCCAAGTCCACCTCCGCCAAAACCACCACCAAGTCCACCTCCGCCAAAACCGCCACCGCCAAGTACTCCTCCGCCAAAACCGCCACCGCGACCACCATCACTCTGCCAGATCAGAGTGACTAGGGTCGACGGAGCAGGAGTCGAGCCACCGGTCCCCTACATGTTTGAAAAAAGTTTCTAACGGTAAATATGACATGATAGTGTTGAATGAACGAGAACTAGTTTGTCATTAGTTAGGAAAATTTACTAACCGGAGTATCACCGCCTAGTGCCAGCCATTCCTCGAACGTGGGAATGTGTGGGGCGTCTCCCACAGGTGGTGGTGGGGGTCCAACTTGTGGTGGCTCTGTGCGGTTAGTCCAAGACGCCAACATAGCCTGGATGTTAGTTAAACAAGTCCACTTAGAAACAAGCCGTGATCAACAAAGTCAGAAGGAATGAAAGTGCAAATTTGAGCTTGGTTTAAGAGGGCAAAACTAACCGCCATCAATTGACGGCTGTAATCATCGTTTGCCTTCACTCGTTGCAAGTACTCCCTCACCTCAATATGCCTATGCTCGAAAAGCCTGATATGCCTACAAAATTAAGGTTGTTTCTAAGTGGGCAGTGATGAAAATAAACTAAGAAATATAGAGACAAAGAAGATAAGGGGAAGTACTTACAGCATGTTGGCGGACTAAGGGAGGCTGCGAACGCCCCGTACTCTCTAACGGGCTCGGGTTGGTAGCTCGAAGCCGTGTGTACGAGATCGACGGAGTGATCAAGCCATCGAAACATGGATACCGGCCATGGGACTTACCCTGGATGGCCACCACCGCCGTGTCGTCGATATGAGACTGGGCGACCTCAGGAACGGGAACATCCGGACGCAACTTCTGATAGTTCTCAGTGTAAGACTCCAGGTATTGCTCAGTGTTGCCGTAGTACTGGCTCTCGCCCTCCTTGCGATCAAGCCGCTCGCGGGCCAGCTTCCACGACTCCATGTCTGAGAGCGGCCTCTGCAACTTGTCCTCCTGCAACGTCAAACAGAAGTTAGCCATACATAAGAACATGACGGTAAAGAAGAACTAAAATGCATCTTTCATATAGATATACCTTCATGGCCTTGAAGCCCCAGTGGTTCCTGTTTCCTTGGCCGTGTGCCCCTTCTTTTCCACGGTTAGCCCGGGCCTTGATGCTCTTGGCAACAAACTCTGGATCGTCACCAACCCACCTATCCACCAAACACGCCCATCCGTCATGCCTTCCATAGCACCAACGAGGAACAACCTATGCAAATTTTGGAAGCATGACATGTGAGCACGAAACATATAGTTGACTCCTTGAAACAATGAAAAGTCAGTAATAGTTACCATCATGAACTGCTCCCTGCTCATGGTAATTTTTTTGCCTCTGTGCTTGAGTTTTGGTCATCTTTTGTTGCAGGTAGATGTGGTAGTACTGTGAGATGGCAACCCAACGCACCTCGTACTGGAACTGACGAGCTTTCTTCTTTGCAGACGCAAGTAAGACCACGTCGGCTCTGGCCTTGTGCTCGTCAAGAACTCTATAGAGTTGCTGCAATCATGCATAAACCAGAAGCAAACAAGGCATGAGTTGAGTGATTCAATGGTAAACTATGAACGAAACTAAAGACAAGTGATTCAAAAGGGAACTTACCCAAAATTTGGTGATCACGGCCTTAGCGGCCGTCCCGTACTCCGCGTTGCTGCAAGCCTCGTAGTGGGCCCAGCTTGTGGCCAAAACACGCAGCTGTGGGTCCCTGTCTGGCCGCAGGCAGAATAGGCCAGGCCAAAACTGCTTCAACAGGACAGTGAGAAGGCCGTTCGGTTTATGGCCCTTTCCGTGAAGGATCCAGTTACTGCAAAAGAATCAAAGGGTTGCCATGTGTACAATAAAAAAATGTTGTCATGTGTTGAAAGTATGATTGAGATGCACTTACTCTGTCCCCGCAGGTTCAATGAGCCACTTGTGCGCCTCGATAGAAGGTGGTGTAGGTACTCCGGCATTACCACGCAGCCACCCCTGCGGAGCACCCGGTGGCAAGTCACCTCACAACTCGGGGTCAACCTCCCCTCCACCCTCCTCTCCCTCCTCCTCCTCGGCCTCCT
The DNA here is from genome assembly GCA_963921465.1 of Triticum timopheevii. Classification (NCBI taxonomy): domain Eukaryota; kingdom Viridiplantae; phylum Streptophyta; class Magnoliopsida; order Poales; family Poaceae; genus Triticum; species Triticum timopheevii. The sequence goes on along the minus strand of OY997266.1, from coordinate 645,976,220 downwards.
CCTCCTTGGCCTCCTCCTCCTCGGCCTCCTCCTCCTCGACATCAGGAATATACTCCTCCTCCTCAGACTCAGAAGCTGCATCAGCATAGGAGGGCATCGAAGAAGACCCTCCTATTTCGGACACGGCCCGGAGTTTTTTGGCCCGGTTGCCTCTCCCCCACCTCCTCGTCCTCTAGGGGCTCTCCCCCACCCCCTCCTCCTCTAGGTTCTCCTCCCCCGACCCCTCCACCTCCCTGTGAGGTGCCATCCTCGCGTAGTCGGGAGGGAACCTTGTGGGCTCGTCCACTCCGAGTAAGCCCTCCTTTGAGTTTACTGAGGAAACTGGCACCGCTGGACTTGCCCATGATTAGCAAACCTGCATTGAGAAGAGAATAAACAATTAGTAAGGATATAAAAAAACAAGCATACATGAAAGACATTAATAACGGAAGAGAACATTATTAAAAGAACATACATTTTCTAGAACCCATATGAATCATCACTATTGTAATCTATTTGTCGACCGGTCTCATCATCACTATCCCGCATATCTTCTTCGTTGTCTGACGGAGGTGGAGGCTCTTCCTCATCGTCAGCCTTAGCGTGTTCATTTAACTTTCAAGCATAATTATGTCTCTTTGATTCACAACTGCCTCACCATCAATTCGGGCGCCGTCGTCGTTTGGGTCCAGGTCAACATAACCCAAGTCATCATCCTCCTTGTTTTGGACCACGTCATCATGTTCCTCTTGAAAAAACACTCCCTCGTATGTCATGGGGTTTATGTTGTAGTAATCATCATCGTTCGGGTCCGGTAGCTTACGATGTGGCGACACCTTGAACACAACTTCCCAACCCTTTAGGTACTCTTTCTGGCATGGGTAAGGCGGATAATATACTTGTGTGGCCTGGGTAGCGGCGATAAAGAGATCAGCTACGGCATAGACGGTTGATGGTTTAACTTCAACTAAACCAACAGAAGGCGTATGTCTCAGACCCTTTTTGGGGTCGAACCATCGGCATTTGAACACAGTGAGACTTAGGTGTTTACGGCCACATTTGAATGTAAGCTCGTATATTTTTCCTACCCTTCCGTAGTAATCTACATTATTATCTCCTTCGGTGAAGACTCCGGTATTTATAGTTTTGGGATCAGGCCGACTGTTCTGGTGCTCCTCTGTATGGAAGCGATACCCATTCACATCATACTTTTGGCATGTCATGACGGTAGGGTCAAAACCCATGGAAACCCATCTCAATTCTTCATCCATTGATTCGTTCGGATCATTTCCCTACAAGTTTAATTGAAATTATAGGGTGCATGAGTTTAATTGGAAGTGTGAAATGGGTAATAGGGAAGTGTGAAATATTACTTTCTCCATGAACCACGCAATGAAATTTTTCCTTCCATCAGCACCTTTTCGAAGAAGAGCAAGTGCCTTCGCTTCAGTAGGAGGCAGCATTCCTGTCCATTCTTCCTCAACGAATCGACTACAATAAGAAAAGCGGTATAAGAACTAGGCAAAGTGAACATAACGAATTGACTAAAAGAATGGTGCAAAGGTATTACCTCATCCACTCATCCTCAACTTCCTTGATGTTGTGCAAGATATAGAACATGACATCCTCCCACTCATCTCGTGGCATGACATAAGATGTCGAGCATCCAGCCCTGCCACCTTGCCCGGTGAATAGAGGCAACTTGGGTTTATACTTGGGTTCTTCTGTATTGTATCGAGACACCTTATTGTGCAACGTGGGAACATGGTCCGGATAGTAGGCTATCCTGAGGTCTGCCACCTCCTCTAGGATAACTGCCTCAGCTATGGAAGCTTCAATCTTAGCTTTATTTCCACATTTCTGTCTCAGATGCTTATTCTGTCTCTCAGGGCCGTACTGCCAACGATATTGCACAGGGCCCCCCAACAATACCTCGTTCGCAAGGTGCAAAATGAGATGTGTCATCGGAGTAAAGAAGCCTGGCGGGAAGATCTTCTCTAGCTTGCATATCAACTCCGGCGCCTTCTTATGCATTTCTTTTATCTTCTCAGGACATACTTCTTTAGCACAAAGCGTTCGGAAGAAATGGCTTAACTCCGCAAGCACACGCCAGACACGCTCGGGAACATAGCCCCGAACCATCACCGGCATAATGCGCTCAATCCATACATGATAGTCATGACTCTTCAGCCCGGTCACTCTGCCCGTTGAAAGATTGACCCCCTTACTTATATTCGACGCATAACCATCAGTGAACTTCACAACGTGTTTCAGCCACTTGAATGCCTCCATCTTATGATCCTTTTTAAGTACGAAGTCGGCATCTGGCTTGAACCAAGATTTTCGACTACCTGTGGGAGCCTGCATGTGTAGACGTGGTCTATCACAAATATTCTGTTGATCAACTCTAGCATTAACATTATCCTTTGTCTTATCAGGAATGTTGAGGATCGTGCGAAAAAGGGACTCTGCGACATTCTTTTCGGTGTGCATCACGTCTATGTTGTATGGAAGTTTGAGGTCCTTAAAATAGGGAAGCTGCGTGAAGGGGGTAATGTGAGTCCAGTTGTGCGTCTCACCATATCCTTCAAATTTTTTTCCCTTTACCTTTTCCTTTGCCCTCGCCCTCGTCTTCGCCTGTGGCTTTGCCTTTGCCTTTGCCTTTCCCTTCATCGGCAGGCTTAAGAGCTTTGAGCTGAGCAAGCACATCTGCACCAGAAAACGTTGGAATCTCGTTTACTTCATGGATAGCTTTGCCTTTTGTGAAGTTCTTCTTGTCTTCCCTATCAGGATGGTCTGGAGGGAGGAATTGTCGATGCTGGTCAAAGGCAACATACTTGCCACCCTTCTTCAGCCAAATGAAAATCAAGTCCTGCATGCACACTGGGCAAGGCATCTTTCCACTTGTACACCATCCGCAGAACAGGGCATAGCCGGGAAAGTCATGCATGCAATACTGTAGCCAAACTTTCATCAAGAAATTTTTCTGCAGATGCTGGTCGTATGTCAACCTCGGGAAGTACCAAGAATGGTGCAAATCATCCACCAACGGCTGCATAAACACACTCAAATTCTTCCCTGGATATTCAGGCCCCGGAATTATAAGCGACAGGATCATGGTCTTGCGTTGCATTATGGCGCTGGGAGGGAGATTGAGCGGAATAACAAATATGGGCCAGCAGCTGTATGGATTAGACGACATACCATATGGATTGAACCCATCACCTGTTATAGCAATTCTGACATTCCCAGCCTCGGCTGCTTCCTCCGGGTACTTTATATCGAATGACTTCCATGCTTCACCTTCTGATGTATGTACAATTTTTTTTGGATTGTACCTTTTCCCTTCCTTGTGCCACTTCATCATTTTGGCAGACTCCTCAGTGATGAAAAGGCGCTGCAGTCTTTCTATAAAATCAAGATACCGAAGAACCTTCACAAGGATTTTTAGCTGCCGCTTCTGACCATGCTTATCGACCACCTCAATATACCGAGAGGAACCGCACTTCCTACAGTAGTTGTCATCCGCATACTCATGCCTAAACAAAAGGCAATTATTTGGACAAACATGTATTTTCTCATAGTCCATGGAGAGCGCCTTCATGATTTTCTTTGTACCATACATGGTTTTCGGCAGTTCATGGCCCTCGGGCAGGCTGTTAGCCCATACTCCCAGAAATGCTTCGAAGCAACCTCGGCTACAGCCGTACTCAGCCTTCACTGCCATCAGTTGCGAGATGGCATCCAGCACAGACAGCTTGGCACCCTCATAGAGAGGTTTCTTTGACGAGGCCAAGATTTCCAGGAAGGCCTTTGCGGTTTCCTCCGGCTCCTCCGGTTCATTCGCTGAATGTGACGGAGGTGTCGGCTGTGCAGCAAAGACATCATCTAGCATGTCTCTAACCCCATCGTCCTCATAACCAGCGACGCATTGTCGTATCACATCCTCTCTACCACGGTCCCGCTGGGCAAAGTTTATCGGCATATTAAAGTTGGGCATAAATCCATGCGTGCGAAGGTGCTTAGTCATCTCACTCTTATCTCTGCGGATACGTCTCTTACATCTGGCACACGGGCATTCTGGCACCATCCTCATTGGACTACGGAATATCTCTTTCAAAAACACATCAGTTTTCTCGACCCACTCTGTTGTTACTTGATTCCGATGGAAAAACCCACTATACATCCACTGATTATCTGCCATCTCTGCTTTATTGGAAGCCACACTACAAAATTAATGATTCATTTAAATTACCCACATCAATATTTTATTTTTTTTACAAGGTTGACGAGTAATCCACCTACATCTCTAATAGGTAAAGATGGGTCCTAATCCCACCCGAGAATGTATAGATTGAGTACGGTCCATGCTCTACCCCATTCCGAGACAAAATTTCGGCAGCACCTCCCCGCTGTTCTCCAAATACACGTCTCGGCAAAATGCTGAGAGAATGTGCATCCGGAGAACAACAGGGAGGCGCCGCCGAAATCCTGTCTCGGAACGGGGTAGAGCATGAACAACGTACCCAAACTACACATCCTCGGGCTGTCCGTGGAAAGCGCTGGACAATCCGAAAGAGCTGCGGTGATAAATATGCAATTGAATGCATATTTGTCGATGCAACCCTTTCGGACGGGAGACCTAGGTTACGCGACTTGATGTGAAAATTCAATCTAGTGACATGGAAAAAAGTGGATGAGGTCATGGAATTGTTGCTCACCCTCCGATGTAGAGGATGTAGTTGATCAAAGGAGGGACGACCGTGGACAAACACCTCCAACGTGGACGATCACTCCATGAAGATGGAACACCACAAATCCTGTTAATTCCACCGAGTGATAAAAAATTAGGTCATCACCTCACATTAAGCATTGGCACAACATTATGAATGAACATGAAACAACATGTCAAATTGTAAAAAAAAAACTCTAAACCCGTTCCTACTCCATTCCCTCTCTCCCCATTCTTTCTCTCTTATAAAAAAACAAATGGAGCTCGTTCATACTCCATTATCTTCCCTCGCTCATCTCTTTACATGCACATATTGATAAACTTGACCAATATCCATATTGAGCAATATCTAAGTGTCCAAATTCACAAAATTGAGCAATATCCATCAATGCATCCATCTATCACAAACTTCACCATCAGTCTGTACATGCATGCATATATCCATTCATCACATTTCCATCTATGCAAAAAAAAAAAATAGTAACAAAATGCAAAAAAAATAAAAAAAAATTCTCACCTTGGCCACGCCGGTGCAGCGGGTAGCAGGGAGGCCGGGGGGCAGCCGCCGGGGAAGGGTGGACGGGGCCAGCCGGGGCGCAGCAGGGCGTCGGCGGAGGGGCGCAGCAGGGCAGGGTGGACGGGGCCGGTTGTCGGTGCAACTGGACAGGGAGGGCGCGGGGTCGGGGACGGGTGTGGACGGTGCTGGCGGAGGGACGGGGGTGGTGGTGGGGTGAGGGGGCGGAGAGGAGGGTGGTCGCGGCGGTGCGGAGAAGAGCTGGCGACGGCGTGGCGGTGGCGGCGGCGCGAGAAGGGGGTGGGGATGTAGGCAGGGAGGGGGGAGGGGCGAGGGAAGGGGGTGGCGCGGGTGGAGCGGCGGCGGCCGGCCGGCGGGGAGCGACGCGGGCGACGGGGAGCGGCGGCGATGGCGCGGGTCGAGCTGGCGGCGGCGCGGGTCGAGCAGCGCGGGTCGGGGCGAATGAGTGGTTGACGGTCGACCGGCTGAGGATAAGGTCGAACTATGCCGACGGCTAAGCCGTCGGCATAGGTAGCGATGCCACGTGGCACCTATGCCGACGGCTTAGCCGTAGGCATAGTTATTTTTTTTATTTTTTTAATGTTTTTAATAGCTTATATTTTTCTTCTTTCTGTTTTTTTATTTCATATAAATTTTTGATGTTTTTATAGTCATAAGTTATATTTTTTATATTTTTTTATGTATTATTATTTCATATGCATTTTTAATGTTTTCTTAATGCTGCTCGGCCCTCTCCTCTCCCGGAACCACACAGAGGGGAGGTGAAGGCGCCACGTGGCATTTTTTTCCAACAACTTTTATACATGTTTAACATTTTTTTAAAAATATTATTAACTGTCTTCAAATATATTTTTAGTGTATATTATTTTCGTACGAATTGAGCCAAACCCACAGCTAAATCCACTCCGTGTAGACGCGGCGCGTCCGTTTCCCCCCTCCAGGTGCCGGTGGCGGCGCCGTCCGTGACGGGGGCCACACCCCGGAGACGCGTGCCGCCTCTTCAGACATGCCACAGCACCACCCCGCATGTATGAGGGCCCGGTACGACGCTCTGGTGGCATTGCTACCCCCCAGGGCCCCCGTCCCGGCTAACCCTGTAGCGTTTGACCACGAGATCTAGCCCTTTGACTTTGCACGGACGGGTTTTGACCAGTGGACCTCTCCACCCGGTTGTGTCGGGTCGGCCCAGAGGGACACCGGGGAGCAACATCCGGGCCAAACCCACAGCTACATCCACTCCGTGTAGACCCGACGCGGTAGTTTCCCCCCTCCAGGTGCCGGCGGCGGTGCCGTCCCTGAGGGGGGCCACGCACCGGAGACGCGTGCCGCCTCTTCGGACATGCCACAACACCATCCCGCATGTATGAGGGCGCGGTACGACGCTCCAGTGGCATTCCTACCCACCAGGGCCCCCGTCCCGCCTAACCCTGAAGCGGTTGACCACGAGATCTAGCCCTTTGACTTCCCACGGACGGGCTTTGACCAGTGGACCTCTCCATCCGGTTGTGTCAGGTCGGCCCAGAGGGACACAGGGGAGCAACATCCGGGCCAAACCCACAGCTAAATCCACTCCGTGTAGACCCGACGCGGCAGTTTCCCCCCTCCAGGTGCCGGCGGCGGCGCCGTCCGTGAGGGGGGCCATGCACCGAAGACGCGTGCCGCCTCTTCGGACATGCCACAACACCACCACGCATGTATGAGGGCGCGGTACGACGCTCCGGTGGCATTGCTACCCCCAGGGCCCCCATCCCGCCTAACCCTGGAGCAGTTGACCACGAGATCTAGCCCTTTGACTTCCCACGGACGGGATTTCACCAGCGGACCTCTCCTCCCGGTTGTGTTATCACTAGTAGAAAAGGGGCCAATGGTCCAGGCCGCTCCAACCCATTAGTCCCGGTTCAATCCAGAACCGGGACCAATGGGGGCATCGGACCCGGTTCGTGAGCCCCGGGAGCCGGCCGGGCCACGTGGCCCATTGGTCCCTGTTCGTCTGAAACTATTGGTCCCGGTTGGTGGCACGAACCGGGACCAATGGGCCTCGCTCCTGGCCCAACAGCATTGGTCCCGGTTGGTGGCTTGAACCGGGACCAATGGGCTGCCCATTAGTCCCGGTTTGAGCCATCAACCGGGACTAAATGGTTGGTACCCGTTGCGACCAGAGTTTAGTCCAACCTCGCCAACAAAGGGGAACCGGACCGGTTTATAAGCCCCTCCCTCTCTACCTTATTGAACTCCTCCGAAAATGAAAATAGATGCGCTTATATAGGTAATTTAGCATAAATTCATACGGATTTCTCTTGAAATTCATTATGAATTTAAGTTGAATTTCCTCTGTAAGCGCATCTCTGCTCATTTCTGAGTAGTTTTTTTTCTTTTTCTGCTATATTTATTTTTTTTTCTTTTTATTTCTGAGTTGTAATAAGCCATTAAAAATAACCATAAATGCTCCTTTTTTAGTACAGTTAATCACAACTACTTTTTGCTTCTATTCATTTCTGAGTAGTTTTTTATATAGTTTTTTTTCTTTTTCTGCTATATTTATTTTTTTCCTTTTATTTCTGAGTTGTAATAAGCCATTAAAAATAAGCCTATATGCTCCTTTTTTAGTACAGTTAATCACAACTATTTTTTGCTTCTATTCATTTCTGAGTAGTTTTTTATATAGTTTTTTTTTCTTTTTTGCTATATTTATTTTTTTCTTTTATTTCTGAGTTGTAATAAGCCATTAAAAGTAAGCATATATGCTCCTTTTTTAGTACAGTTAAACACAACTATTTTTTGCTTCTATTCATTTCTGAGTAGTTTTCTATATATTTTTTTCTTTTCTGTTATATTTTTTCTTCTATTTATTTCTGAGTGGTTTTTTATATATTTTTTTCTTTTCTGCTACATTTTTTTCTTTTTATTTCTGAGTTGTAATAAGTCATTAAAATAAAAAAGAGGCGCAATGCTCGTTAATTTGCTTCAACCCTTTTCGAATAGTGTCAACTGCACTGCACATAGCTCTGTGCAGTCTACCGTATTCCGCAAGGCTTGAAGCTAACCAACGTGCAGGAGCATTGAGCCTCTTCGTCATCGTATCTGCACTCAAGGCTTATAAACAGCTGCGAGTGCCTCTCGCTTGGCGAGGTGGGACTAAAAAAACAGCTGCAGGAAGAATCAACAAAAAAATAGCTCCAGAAAATAAAAAAGTAGTTACACGGGTCCATTGGTACCGGTTCATGGCACCAACCGGTACCAATGCTGTTCTTTGGTCCCAGTTGGTCGCTCCAACCGGGACCAATGCCCACCCTTTAGTCCCGGTTGGAGCCTCCAACCGGGACCAAAGGTCTTCGTTTCCCGCCCTTTGGGCTGCTGAAAAGAGGCCTTTGGTCCCGGTTGGTGGCTCCAACCGGGACTAAAGGTGGCATTAGTCCCGGTTCCAGCCACCAACCGGGACCAATGCTCTTGCTATATATACTGGACTTAGCAGTTTTCGCCAAATCCCATCTCTTTCTCGCCCCGAGCCTCTGCTCCTCGTCGCCGTCGCCGCCGAGCCCGCCCCGCGCCGGCCGAGCCCGCAGTCTCCGTCGCCGCCCCGTGCCCGCCGTCGTCGCCGCCCCCATCGCCGCCCGTGTCCCGCGCCACCCCGTCATCGCCGCCCTCGTCCCGCGCTGCCGTCCCGACGTCGCGCGTCGCCAGCCGTCGCCCCTGCCCCGAGCCCGCCGTCCCCGTCGCCGCCCCCGAGCCCGCCGTCCCCGTCGCCGCCCCCATCGCCGCCCGCGTCCCGCGCCGCCCCGTCATCGCCGCCCTCGTCCCGCGCCGCCGCCCCGACGTGAGCATTTTTTTTGTTAGATTTTTTTAGATTCTTTTTGTAGTTCATAGATTTTTTTTTGTTAGGTTAGATGTGTAGTAATTTAGATATGTAGTTCATAGATTTTTTTGTTAGATTATATTTTTTTGTTAGATTACATGTGTAGTAATTAATTTGTTCATATTATGTTAGATTTTGTTGTTAGATTAATTAGATTTTTTTTAGATTAGATATGTGTAGTAATTAATTTCTTTATATTATGTTAGATTTTTTTGGTGATATTATTATTGAATATGCATGTTTGGTGATATTATTGTTAATAGATTTTTTTTGGGTGATATTTAGATTGTGTAATTAATTTTGTTCATAGAATTTTAATGATTTTTTTGTTCATAGTATTTAGAAAAAGGAAAAAAATAAGAAGTAGTTTATATATAGTTGAACTAGCTAGTTGATTTAATAAACTAATTTATTTTACTATATAATGAAGTAGTTTGTTTTTAGTAAGTACTACTTATTTATTTATAGTAAGTGTTTAGTAGTTGAACTAGATAGTTGATTTAATTAATAAGACTACTTTTATTTAACTATATATAGAAGTAGTTCCCGCGTCGACGTCGGCGATGCCTATCCCGCATCCTCGTCGTCGTCGACTCGGCGGTGGAGGCCTGCTTGATCAGGGCCATGTTCGGGACTGGGCTCCACCGGGTTGGTATTGGGAGGTGCTACCTTCCGGGGGACGTAGGTTGGTGAGGAGGCAGCCCGTTGTTGACCCGATCCTTGTTTGGTGGCGGTCGCGTGGGCCAGTGACGGTGGTGAGGCATCCGGAAACCGCGGAGGTGGTATGTCACCGTGTCAGCGAGGAGGACGAGCACGTCCGTCGCTACATGGTTGCATTGGAGGGGAGGTTCGACAATACCTGGCAGGTTCTTCAGGGATCTCACTGGAGCTATGATCCTGTGATGCTTCCTTATCTTTGGGTGTCCACCGCCCGCGTCGATACCCGTCGGGCGCTACGGTTCTAGTTATATTAGTGATAATATTCGATGATGTACGGACGCCAAGAGATGATGTACTTTTGCTTATAATTATTGAATACATGCTAATTTGAATACTATACTTTATTTTATAATTTGGTTTTGCTTATTGAATGCTCATATTGGATAAGTTCTCCTTCATTCCCGTGTGCTAGACAATTTGGTATAATAATGCATTCGGGAATGAAAGAGGAGCCACGTACGTACATCGATCATCGATAGTCAACCCGTGATTAATAATAATGATCTAGTTTAATATTTGAATTATGAACGTAGGCCGGAAATGTCGTACTCATCGGACGACGAAAACCGCCCGGGGGAGTGCGACTAGTGCCACGACGACCGAGGTATGTGCGACAGGTTCATTGAGCTGGACGAAGATCGGCGCTTCTGCATTAAGCTCGAGAAAACTTGCGATGTTCATACGGTACGCAACGACGACAATAGTTTTTTTCGTAATTAAGCATGACTTCAACTATTTTAACGTGTATTTTTCATCTTTTCCAATTCGACTAGCTTATCCCATGCTTTGCAAGACGCTATGTCTTGGAGAGGATGGGTTTTGAAGACCATGAAAATTTCGAAACCAAAAAAATTATCCTAAGTACCCATCATGGTGTGGATTTTCAAGTAAAGTTGTACAATTCTCAGAGTGTAACTCATTTTGGTTGCAAAAATTGGGATGCATTTTGCAGGATGTATGGTCTTGATGAGGGTATGCTTGTCACCATGGATCTTGGTGATCCTAGAATCGAGCAAGAGACACCTTCGATTTGGGTCTTTCTGGATACACCTCCAGTTCTTCTCTCATGTGAGCTAAACATAGTTATTAAGTAATTTATATTGTTTATTTCAAAATATATAGTTGACAACTTATCTCCATTGACAGCTTATTTTCATTCTTCAAAGAATGTGCGAAAGATGGTAGACAGAACGTACTACACCGAAGGCTCCGAATTAATTTATCAGGAGAAAAATCATCTGGTCGGATTTTGTACTGATCTTGAGAATTACAATATCTACAATCAAACTCCTCAACATTATGGTCAATACGTGCCACTAGTGCATGCGTTGAACTACGGTAACTACCATAGAGATACCCCGGTAAGATTATTTTTTACTATTACAACATCCGTGCATCTTTTTGCACACTTTTAAAACTAGTACATCATTGCTAACTACGAAGTTATTACTATGTTTTTCAACAGATAATCCCGAATGATTGTGTGCCTCATCTGATGTATACGCATGGTAGCCTTCATGTTTTGAACATACGACCAGGTCGTCCTACGAATCTCAACTGTCCATACCGGGTTTCTAAAAGAAATGCAGACATAACAATCAAAGAATGGAAAAAATGCATGGACAGTCGTAAGGAGCTTCTTGGAAGCAATAAGCAGCGAAGGGCAAGAATTGGAGACAGGATGATCGCCATTCTTCATAATGGAGAGTCAGGGTCTATATTGTTTTATGCTATTTTAACTTAAGGGTGTAGGTCCTACCTGATACTGATGATCATGTGCTAAGAAAAATTATGTAGGGTTGGGTTCGATGACTATGAGGATGATGATCGTATACTTATTATTAATAACGAGTAGAAGTTGTATGTTGATGCATGATTAGTAGGACTTGTTATTATATACATATATGATGATGTATGATGCAAAGCATGCATGGGCATGTTATATCTGCGGGTGCAATGAACATAGCAGCAGCGTTGATAAACCAAGGACGAAGATAAGAGAGGACACTTCTCTCTATTAGCTAGCTATAATAACAACCTAAAAATAGCCCCCAAAACCCCTAAAGCAGCCACTTTTGTAAAAAAAAATTGACTTTTGGTCCCGGTTGGAGCCACCAACCGGGACCAAAGGCCCTCTGACTGGGCTCGGTGCACAGGGCCATGTGGAGCCACATTGGTCCCGGTTCGTGTTTGAACCGGGACTAATGGGTGGTGGCATTAGTAACGACCCATTAGTCCCGGTTCATGAACCGGGACTAAAGGCCCTTACTAACCGGGACTAATGGGTGGTTTTCTACTAGTGTATGTCAGCCCATACGAACACCTGGAGCAACATCCGGGCCAAACCCACAGCAAGATCTCGTCCCTGTAGACCCGACGCGTCCGTTTTCCCCCTCCAGGTGCCGGCTGCGACACCGTAGGTGAGGAAGGCCACACCCCGGAGAAGTGTGCGCCTCTTCAGACAAGCCACCACACCACCCGACATGTATAAGGGACCGGTGCGACGCTCCGGTGGCAATGCTACCCCCCGGGACCCCGTCCCGCCTAACCCCTGGAGCGGTTGACCACGAGATCTAGCCCTTTCACTTTCACGGACGGGTTTTTACTAGGTACCCTCTCCACCCGGTTGTGTTAGGTCATCCCAAAGGGACACCTGGGAGCAACATCCGGGCCAAACCCACCGCTACATCACCTCCGTGTAGACCCACGCATTCGTTTTCCCCCCTCTAGGTGCCGGCGGTTGTGCCGACGGTGAGGGGGGCCACACTCGGGAGACGTGTGCCGCCTCTTCAGACATGCCACCACACAACCCGGCATGTATGAGGGCTCGGTGCGACGCTCCGGTGGCAATGCTACCCCCCCAGGGCCCCCATCCCGCCTAACCCTGGAGCGGTTGACCATGAGATCTATCCCTTTGACTTTCCGCAGACGGGTTTTGACCATTGGACCTCTCCACCCAGTTGGGTTACGTCAGCCCATACGAACACCTGGGAGCAACATCCGGGCCAAACCCACAGCAAGATCCCGTCCATGTAGACCTGACGCGTCCGTTTCCCCCCTCCTGGTGCCGCCGGCGGCACCGTCCCTAAGTGGGGCCACACCCGGGAGACGTGTGCCACCTCTTCAACCGGTTGTGGTAGGTCATCCCATATATAGAAACAGTTGGGAGCAACGCCTCCTCCGTATAGACCCGGTGCGGCTGTTTCCCCCCTCCAGGTGTGGGCCGGCGTCGGCGCCGTACGTGAGGGGGGTCACACACCCCTTCATATAGAATCAAAAAAATGTATGTATGCTTATATATATCAACAAATGCTACATGTAAGTTAGTCAAATAATAATACGTAAAAAAACATAAAAATATAGCTATGCAAAAAAATGAAAAAAAAATATCTATGCCGACGGAAAGCCGTCGGCATAGCTACGACCAGGGCGGATGGACGGCGCGGTGCGGATCGATGACGTGTCATCTATGCCGACGGCAGCCGTCGGCATAGCCCTTGGTCGGTGCGGTCTGGATCGATGACATGGCAACCTTATCTATGCCGACGGCCGGCCGGCCCGGCCGTCGGCATAGATCCGACACCGTTAGCCGCCCGTCGCCGGTGTGGTCGCTGGGCCCACAGCTATGCCGACGGCCCGCATATGCCGACGGCTGCTTTAGGCGTAGATCTGGCTATGCCGACGACCTTTTTTTGCCGACGGGGGCCGTCGGCTTATACCTGGATAGCCCGACGGCCTTTGTACGCCGACGGCCTGGGGCCAGCTGTCGGCATAGTGTGGAAGAGGCCGACGGTGGCCGTCGGCATACTTATGGCCGTCGGCTTAGAGCCTTGTTCCGGTGGCGGGTCGGCCAAAGAGATGGAGGAGCGCTGGCGAGCTGAGGGGTACGGAGTAGAGGCCCGGCGGACCGGCGGCGGTGGTGGTGGAGGAGGTGGCGAAGGGCGGGAGGGCGAGGCCGCAGCAGCCTGCGGGGAAGGCAGCGAGCGGCGGGAAGCCATGGCGCAGCATGGCGATACGGCGCGGTGCCCAGAGACCCTACAACGGCGACAGCGAACCGGGTCGCGGCAACCACGGACGCGGTGGTGTTCGGAAAGGCAGCGGAAGCACCCGGAAAGCGAGGAGGGTTTTTGCAAGCTACGCGAGGCATTCCTATACGGGCTGGCGGGAGCGACCGACATGGTAGTAAACGCAGTGGGCCCCCACGCCGCGAGATGGTCAGCATCAGGGGAGTCAATGCTGGGGCGACAGCCGCTACCGACACTCCCGTTGTCGCTGGGAGAAGCAACCGCACTCGTTGGGAGATCGGAGACAGGATCACTCGCAGTGCCCAAAGTCGAGCTCGACGAATCACAGGGCGAAACGTCGACGGTGGGCAGGGGGAGTAAACAAGCATCATTACGCACGGATGCGACGGGGCGCCAGATAGCCATTAGGCTAGGGGCGTGGCGACGCCGCCTGGGAGCATTAACCCCGGGCTGGTGGAGTTTGAACGCGAGGCGAGCGGCTCGCGCAGTAGCTCTCCTCGCTGCCGCACGGGCCCCACGCAGAGAGACATGCAGTGACAGGTTGACCGCGGTCATGAGCCCCGGGCCAACAACGCGAGGAACTGGGCCACGGCGGGGCTGGCGACCACGACAGAGAAGAGAAGGTCGGCCGCATGCGCCACAACTAGGGTTTCGCTAGGATCGCAAAAGAAATACTACGAGAGAAGCCCGGTGACCCCCTTGGCCGTGAAACATGACGCCGGGAGGGGCGCCACTACCCAGAGCTTGCCAGGAGGAGTAGTGTTCGGGGCGGCGGCGCAAAAGGACACGCCGGAGAGGAAAGATGCAAGGACGCGTTTGTGGAAGGAGATACCTAGTCGAGGAACAATGGCACGGGAACGGGCGTTGGGTTCTTCCGCAGCAGAAACCGGCGAAGGTCGGCCGCCAATGGCCGAGCCGGCAGCAGTACTTGGTGGGGTGGAGGTGGCTGGTTGTGGGAGGTAGGGGAGGTGAGGGCCGGCCGGGCCCTCGTCGGCCAGCAGGGGGGACGCCGGCGAGTCGCCTCGCGGGTCGCCCTGCGGGTCGCGAAAGCTCATCCTCCCTTCCAGGCTTCCAGGCTTCTCTAACCAATGTTTGGTTCTCATCGTCTTCTGCTAACTGTGTTTGTTCAGCTCTCACAAAGCACGACAACATCCCCAGCGGCACCACATGGAGCTCCGTTAGAGCGTCGCCGGAGTGGTGCCGCATGGTTTGCAACATCGGCCTTGTAGCACAACGGCGCTGTCACAACACCGCCTCGCCACTGGTCTTTGTCGCATTGGCTTGAAGCACGGCGGCGCCATCGTAGCACTGCCTCGCAGCATGCCGCGGGTCGGTCGTCGCAGCACCGCTCGCCGCATGACGTCGTCGTTGCTTCATCGCCGAAGCAGCCCGAGCTGCCATCGCAGCACTAGCTCGCAGCATGGCGTTGTAGTCACAACATCACCGGAGTAGCCCGAGCCTCCATTGTAGCACCGATTCACAACATGGCGGCGGCGCGTGGCATAGCCGGAGCAGCCCGAGCCGCCATCACGGCACTAACTCATAGTGTGGCGTCGCCGTCGCAACATCGCCGGAGCTGCCACAACCGCCGTTATAGCATCCGTCATGCAGTTGTTGCATCATTGGTTCGCGGCACGGCTGCCCCGTCGCAGCAACGCCGGGCGAGCCCGAGCCATCGTCGCAGCAACATCATTGCAGTCGGGAGGTCGTCGCAGCGATGCCGTCGCCGCCGCCACATGCCGTCCAAGCATCATGGTCGCAGCACCCCCGTAGCATCTCTCCACACGAGGAACTCTCCACTACTTGCATGAACGGAGAGGTTCCCCATGGGTTGCAGCTTTGTGGCAGGAGCACACGCAGGCCTGATTGGAGGGGTTCATGACTAGGCGGCGGTGGCGCATGTGACTTTCGTGGAGGTGAATGGAGGTGGGGGAGGTGGGGGAGAAGAGAGTACCGGGGAGATTGGATTGGAGGAGGAAGACGATAAGAGGTTAATATTTGAGTGGTGGGGAACGAGGAAGATAGGGGCTCGTGTGAGACGGCTGTCGACAGGAGAGTCTACATCCGGATGAATCAAATCCCTTTTGAGGAAGGGCTGAAGGAAGCTTGGGTGTGTGATGATCGCATTGTCGACCCTTTCAACCGTCTGAATGCGGTGTCCAGGAATGCGGCATCTTTCTTTCGGGCTCGAGTGATGGAGTCAAATCTGGTAGATCTCGGGTAGGGCCCCCGAACTCGTAGCCTTGGCACGATGGTAACAGGACAGAGATAAGACATGTTTACCCAGGTTCAGACCCTCTCGAAGAGGTAAAATCCTACATCCTGCTTGTATTTTACTGATGAATAAGGTACAAAGTACATGTTGATCTACCTCGAGACCATATAAGTACGAGTCTATCTCTCTTCTAAAATGTCTAGAATATCTAGAATATGTTCTATTGACGAGCCCAGCCTCAGTTTATATAATGTATCGAAGGCCTAGGATTTAGAAGAGTCTTAGTCTTGTGCTTCAAGTCGTGTGGAATCTTCCATGTATACATCATGGGCTGCCTGAAATGGCCCAGTAATGAACTGCCACTAGGGTCCTCGTCCCGGCCCTCCTGGCTGGGAGACAACATGGTGAGTACCCCTAGTTCAGGACACCATCATCAGTTCAAACGAAGGTGGGGAATGTCAAGCTCAAATTGGATATTGCCAAATGTGTGGTGTTCAGACTGAAGGTTGCGCAGGAGTCTCTGTCTCTATGAATAAGACGCCAAAAGAAGTAGAAAGGATCGTGCTTTTGTTGCAATTTGTGATGGAAATAATGTCGTTTCTTCTTCTTTTGTTGTTGCTGCTGGCCTGCTGCTGTGTAAGAGCATCTCTAACCAATCCCTTAAAATTTAGTGGAGCAAATGGTGGCGTAAACTTAACTCCTTATAACTTGACTTTGCTGGACCTAACCGATCTGTAAAAATTAACTCCACAAATGAAGTGACCCCACATGAAAGCCTCTCTACATCTTCATGATGCGGTTAACTCCTTATTTTGCTCCTCCAAATGTTTTTAGGGGATCGGTTAGAGATGCTGTAAAATGTGTGATGTGATGTGCTGTGACAACTAGCAACGAGCAACATCGAAATTGTGTGATGACTAGTAAGCAGCGCACAACTGTTGAAGAAACGATGCTGCTGATCATTCTCATGTCTAAGATCTCTCAAACAAACATAGAAAACAAATAAACTTTGCCATGCATATGTCCATCCGGTGGAGAGCCGTGCGCTACGAGTGAAAAAAGCAACAAAAATGATAACCAATTAACAAAATGGTAAGTGAAACCATCCATGATAAATACTAAATGGCATATACCTTTGATGATAATAACCTAAGACTCGATATATCCTGAACTAGCTACAAACAAATAAATGTTAGCTAAATCAAAACTCGTCGTCTCTAAGTGAGTGGCTCCTTTTTCATCACCGGATACACGAGCACTATTAGGATGCGATAGACACCCACTAGTGCAGAACAGGGCATTAGCACCGGTTCGTAAGGCTCTATAGTGCCGGTTACATAACCGGCACTAATTAGTGGTCACTAAAGCCCCCCCCCCCCTTTAGTACCGGTTCAGCACGAACCGGTGCTAAAGGGCAACCACGTGGCACGAGCCAGCTCCGGGGACCTGGAGCCCTTTAGTACCGGTTGGTAAGACCAACCGGTACTATAAGGTTTGGGGGGTTTTTAGTTTTATGATTTCTTTTTCATTTAATTTTGTGTTTCCATTTTAATTCTTTTTCGTTTGCTGGTATTTTACGATACTACACATTGTACACGTTATGCATAAGGTACTATAAGGTTTGGGGGATACTACACATTGCACCGGCTGGTATTTTACTAGTAGAACCAATCATGCATCGGCAATGGCCCGACCTAGATCATCAACGGGCTCATCTGATGCCTCTTCTTCAGCTTCTTCCCGCATTGCCAGCTCAGCTTCTTCCCGCATTACCGGCTCAGCTTCTTCCCCCATTGTTGTATCATTGTATTCAGGGAACCCATGGCCAGGATAGCTGTCGTCGTCCTCTTCTTCTTCATTGTCTTCCATCATAACCCCTCTTTCTCCGTGCTTGGTCCAAACATTATAGTGGGGCATGAAACCGGACTCAAACAGGTGGACGTGAATGGTTCTTGACGTAGAGTAATTGCGATCATTCTTACAGACAGCACATGGACAAGGCATAAAACCATCCGCCCGCTTGTTTGCCTCAGCCGCAAGCAGAAAAGTATGCACGCCCTCAACGAACTGGGGAGAGCATCGGTCATCGTACATCCATTGCCGGCTCATCTTGATATACACAACACCGAATAGACCAAATTAATACAAGTTCATACATAAAGTTCATACAACACTTAAATGCAACAAACAAATAACTCTCTAGCTAAAGCATTTAAATGCAACAACAAATGCGATCAAGATCGCAACTAAGGTAACAATTGATCCAACAGCATAATGATACCAAGCCTCACTATCGATGGCATATTTTCTAATCTTTCTATTCTTCAAGCGCATTTTCTCCATCTTGATCTTGTGATCATCGACGACATCGGCAACATGCAACTCCAATTCCATCTTCTCCCCCTCAATTCTTTTCAATTTTTCTTTCAAGTACTCGTTTTCTCTTTCAACTAAATTTAACCTCTCGACAATAGGGTCGGTTGGAATTTCCGGTTCACATACCTCCTAGATAAAAATATCTATGTCAACTTGATGGGCATAATTTGTCATAAACACGAAATGTAACTAATAGTTTTAAAAGAGAATATACCACATCCGAATCATAACAAGGACGAGGGCCGACGGGGACGGATATCAAAACCATGGCACTATGTATAACAAACAACGTACGGGTAAGATAATTATTACATGATTAACTATATATCCAAATCAAACAAACATCAATTTTTTATATAAAATTACATGAACAAGAGGCTCACCACAAGGTGGTGCCGGTGACGGGACGGTGCGGGCGATCGACGGTGGTTACGACGGAGATTTAGAAGGCACTAAGTAAACCACACCTACATATGCAAACTAAGTGTTATTTTTGACCTCAAATTGCATATAAATCAAATACTAGCACATATATATATTTCCTCCCAAATTACTAAACTCACAAATTAGTAACTATACAAAGCATGGGAAGAGCTAATCTAGCAATGAGAGGTGAAAGGACAAAGCTGCTAACCTTTGTGATCATTTGAATGGATGGGGGCCTTCAAATCTTGACAAATTTTGGGTAAAATTTGTGAGGAGCTCGAGGGGAAAGGGGAAGAACAGAGGAGAAGTGAGGGGAAAGGGGAAGAACAGAGTGGCTCGGGTGGACGAAGGGTTTATGTACGTCGACCTATAGTACCGGTTCGTGGCACGAACCGGTACTAAAGGTGCTGGAGGGGGCCCAGACTGACAACATCCTGCCACCACCCTCAGTAGTACCGGTTCGTGGCACGAATCGGTGCTAAAGGTTAGCCACGAACCGGTACTAATGAGAGCGGCCCGGCTAGCCGTTGGAACCGGCACTAATGTATACATTAGTGCCGGCTCTATTACAAACCGGCACTAATGTGCTGCACGTTTGACCCTTTTTCTACTAGTGACCACCCACTGTCTCGTTTACGCCGCACAGCAAGCACATGTATCCAAGTTTTCCCCAGCATTCGTCCCAAGAGTTTTTGAGCTTCCAGTACTTCTCGCCAGAGATGGTGGTGCCATGCCCCAACAATAGCATGGTGTGGTTGAGAGCTGACCTCAAATTCCGCTCGCCAACCGTCATTGTAACGTCGACGGGTTAGGCTGCCATCACGCACATGAAAGTTTTCTCGTTATTTGGCGGGACTTTGGCCAGGTCATCTATGGTGACCAACTGATTGGTGAAGCACCCGGCTTCATGCCCCAGATATTGATATTCAACCTTAGAATGAAGACCTCTGTTGTCGACGGCATAATGGAGAGAGCCTTCCAGCGGGGAGATGGCGGTCGGTGATTGCAGCGGGGAGATGGAGTTGGATCTATGAGGAGGAGGAGGAGGAGGAGGAAGTGTGTGCTGACTATCCGGGTATTATAGCCACCAGCGGAGCCAAACATGGAATATTTGGCCATCGGAACCGAAACCATGTGAACATGGCGAGAGCAAAATATTTAGCATCCGTCCAAAAATTGAGACCCGGGACGAATTCAAAGAAACTAGCAATGCGGCCTGCGCATTTGCGCGGCTAGGTTACTATATGTCATATCTACATTGATTATTTTTTATTGATATTTGGTCACATAATCAACTATGAATTTAAATATTTGGTCATTTTTTGGATGGATGTAACTTTGTCGAAATATTGTGTGCTAGCATGTTAATAGTTACCAAGAGCAAATGACCAATGTCATCGGAGTCCATAACTGGTTGTGTAAAACCATGGACCTTCATTATAGTTTTGGCTTCCCCTAGTCCCCATCGACCGGTGTCTATCTTCCCACAAATAATCTTAGGATGAATTTTTCATCAAAATAAAATATAAAATTCATACCTCAAACCCAAATCTAGTGGTTTCTTTGTCTAGTTGTTCAATTGGTGTAATGTTATTCCTCCAAATTCATAAGTCTATGTATGGTCTGTATATGGTAGTATATTATCCAAAGTATGATCTCAAATTAACAATACATTCTATTTACTCACAATGCTATTGACAATTCTTTTTTATTGCGTCGATGTTCTTTTGCATGTTGCAACGATGTTTATTTCTATACAACAACCAAAGTGGCTTACCACATATTTGATATAATTTGTAGCTACATATTTTTAATGCTTCCTAATTAGCATCCATATCGTCACATTCCATAGAAATCGTTAGATGTGGACATTATAAAAAATCATGAATAATCCTAGCTACAAAGGATATATACTACTACTCTTTAATCTAAGTGAAAAATTATCATGATTCTAGGAGGTATTTTTACCATAATAATTTAGGGAATTCACATGTAATTCTCACATCGGGAAGCTTATTGACGGCCGGCAGATCAGCCCACGGCGGTCATATTCAAACACGGGTGCATTTTCTGTTTTTAAGTCATATGCCTCAGTTAAGAATTCAATTCTTGAATGAAGAAAAATAACCGCTGGCTTAAAAAATTAACGCATAGTATCTATTTTCAAAAATAAAATAAAATTATAGTGTACTGCATGATCAATATCTGGTGACTTGAGAAAAAGCTATTTATGCATGTATGAAAAGATAGATTACGATGAAATTGATTTGATGGATTATGTGAATAGCAGATATGGTGCCCCATGTGTGCTCTCTCTATAGGCTTCCTAACTAAAATGACATCCATAGTTAATGTTTTCATTTTTGTTTTACAGATCACGTATCTAAAACATCACATTGTTGGAGGGACTAATGATTTTTAGATCAAAATTATTACACATCAAATTTCAAATGTCAATCTATATCGTGGAGTGTAAATCATAATGGTTATAAACATGACTTACATATTTACCTCCACAGACAAATAACACTTACATACTTATAATCTGAGAATTCTAACCTTACTGTGCTCCAGCTTTAAATCGGATTTGGATTTCAGAGTATGCTTGGTGGTATAAGCAGTGCCAATATTGGATTCTGAACTATTTTATTTTCATAATTTTTTTGTATGCACACAGGCATACTCTTTTATTCTTTCAAGTGCACCACTACTCATGCATGCCTTGTCTCTCGCGCGCATGCACCCACACCTATCCATGTTTTTTTTGAAAAGGGGGACTCCCCGGCCTCTGCATCAGAACGATGCATACGGCCACATTTATTAAATAATAAAAAGGTTCAACAAGGTCTCAAAATCTGCAAACAAAAGCAAAGGCTAGCTCACACAGAGCCTCAAAGCCAACACAATAAGCCCAATAAGCCACAACCAGCAGGCAAAATAAAAGATAGGTAAACTAATTGCCTATCCTATTACATGACCGCCATCCAAACCGGTTGAAGATATCCCGCTACCATCTCCCACCGGATAGATCCAGTAATCAAACGCTCCCTGGCCTCCGTCGGAGTGAGTAAGGACCACGTACGGATCAGTGCAGTAGCTCGGAATACAACCTGCAAAAAATGAATAGTTGCTTTTCTGTTAAAAGCCAGATCATTTCTGCAATTCCAAATTGCCCATAACAACGCACATACTCCTACATGAATGTGTCTAGCTGTTTCGGACTCTATCCCAGCAAGCCACGCCCCGAATAACGTGTTGACCGAAGTCGGAGGAGTAATGTTAAAGGCAATTTGAACAGAGCGCCACAACTCTCATGCCAACGGGCAGTCAAAAAAGAGATGCTTGATAGTCTCGTCCCGATCACAGAATCTACACCTAGTAGAACCTGTCCAGTTGCGCTTAACTAAAATTGTCCTTTGTTAAGATTACTTGTTTATGCACAAACCACATAAACACTTTAATCTTCAAGGGGACCTTAACTTTCCAAACCTCTTTGGAACTAGGAATTACACTAGTGTTAATGATATCGATGTACATCGATTTAACAGTGAACTCCCCAGATCTAGTAAGCTTCCACCACAACTTATCGGGCTGAGGAGTTAACTGAACCTCCATCAGTCTACGGACTAGGTGAAGCCATGCTTCCCATCGGTCACCCACGAGCACCCTCCTAAACTGAATGTTGAGTAGAATGGACTGCATAACCGTGGCAACAAGAGCCTCACGACGCTGAACAATGCGATAAAGGGACGGATACTGGGTCGCCAAAGGCATGTCACCAAGCCACGTATCCTCCCAGAATCGAGTGTTGGTGCCATTACCGACAATGCACCTCGTTCTGTTAAAGAAGGTAGCTTTGATTCTCATGAGCCCCTTCCAGAACGGTGAATCAGTTGGTCGTAGAGTGACCTGGGATAGGGTCTTGGACTGCAAATATTTACTACGTAAAATCTGCGCCCAAGTTGCCTCCGTCTCAGAAGATAACTTAAACAGCCACTTACTAAGCAGACATCTGTTCTAACTTACTAAGCAGGCCCCTGGTCCTTTGGTCGACAGATAATATCCCATTTGGCCAATCTGTATTTTCTCTTAAGCTCATCACTCTTCCAAAAGAAATGTGATCGATAGAAGTTCAGCCTTTTCCTAACGCCAACTGGGACTTCAAAGAAGGATAAGAGGAACAAGGTAAACTCGTGAGCACCGAGTTAATAAGAATCAGCCGGCCTCCATAAGACATGAGTTTTCCTTTCCAGCAACTCAGTTTCTTCTCAAACCGATCTTCGATGCACTTCCACTCACTGTTTCTTAGCTTACGATGGTGAATGGGAATAACGATATACGTGAAAGGTAAAGCCCCAACTTCACAACCAAACAATTGTCTATAAGCCTCTTGTTCGTCTTAGGCTCTACCAAAACAGAACAGCTCGCTTTTATGGAAATTAATCTTCAGCCCCGACAATTGTTCAAATAAGCATAACACTAACTTCATGTTCCTCGCTTTTGCCAAATCGTGTTCCATAAAAATGATTGTATCATCAGCGTATTGCAGGATGGACAATCCACCATCTACCAGATGAAGCACCAAGCCACCCACCTGACCGGCCTCCTTGGCCCTCCCAATCAGGACCGCCAACATATCAACCACAATATTGAACAAAATTAGAGACATAGGATCGCCTTGTCTCAGACCCTTGTGTGTTTGGAAGTAATGACCTATGTCATCATTCACTTTAATTCCGACACTCCCTTTTTGTGTGAATGCTTCCACCTGGCGTCGCCAAGCTTCATCAAAGCCCTTCATGCGCAAAGCCTGTTGAAGGAATGGCCATTTGACTTTATCATATGCCTTCTCGAAATCCACTTTGAAAATAACTCCATCCAGTTTTTTCGTGTGAATCTCATGAAGCGTTTCATGAAGGACCACAACCCCTTCCAGGATGTTCCTGTCCGGCATGAAAGCCATTTGAGAAGGTTGCACAATAGCATGCGCAATCTGTGTTAGCCGAATCGTTCCAACCTTGGTGAAAATTTTGAAGCTCACATTCAGAAGACAGATAGGCCAAAATTGCGCGCATGCATCTGAAGCCCACACCTATCCATGTAAATACATGTAAGCAACATACGCTTGTTGACTTGGCCATCCGTTGCTACAAAGTAAATATTAGACGATGAAGTAAAGTAGACACTTTCTTTGTGAATAACTAACCTATTCAGCTGAACTGATGTCCAAGACACATGCATTTTTTTCTGGTCATGGATTTTCATTGACCATCCATATCTGATTCCATGTTTCTGAACTGGCTGATATGTCTGCGGACAGAATCACAACATATCTAGCAACTGACTGCTTCTAGTCCGCTCATGCAACTCTAGAATCTAAACATGGCTGTAAAACACCATTAACTTAACTTTTCCAATAAGGAACTGCATCTCGACGGTAACTTCAATCTGTCCCGGACCACGTCTTCCTTTGATTGCTCGTGGGATCTGAGAGGTGACATCAAAGTATTACGAAAATGGGAGACAACTCCAAGCTCCGCCTGTGTATGCCGTCCAATGTGGCATCACGTATCCATGCCTTGACACTTCAAGCTATCCCAACGTGGTTTTCCTCCGATCGCCGGCCGAGTCTGCTAGTGACATCTTCGTGTTTGGGCATCCGCAATAAATTGATGACCTGCCTCTGTTTGCTGTTCAAAGCGGTAGCATGTATGCATGATGCAACCTTCACGGCATGCTGCCGAGATGGATGTCCATGCAGACAACGTGCCTCAACCCACAAGTCGCTCCTGGCGCTGGCTGTGGTGCGTGGTTGAGCATGCAACTGCTCCTGCTTGTCTCTACTCCATTATAGTCCTGGTTTACTCACTGCTCATGTCCTCGACGATGGCTCCCCTGTGGCCCATGCATGCCTAGCAGAGGTTCCACACGACAACTATCCAGCAAAAAAATCCATCTTGTCCGCTAATCCACAAAGCAGTTTTCAGCGTTGCATCAGCCTATAGGTGTTTTGTCGAGTGTTTTTTTAAAGTCGTGGTGTGGAGATGACCTAAGGATGTACGACATCCTGCTTCTCCGGTTAGAAATATTGACTTGGGTATCCTATTCTAATCCGTTGGCACTTCTCATGGACACATATATGTAGTCATATGTTTCTTTCCTTTTCCTTTTTTATTTTTTCTAATGCATCTAACGCGACAACATAAAAGTTCAATAGTGTTTGTACATATATATTTTACATGTTACATAAGTAACTTTAAATCTCAACCGTTGTTATTTTAATCACATGGCGTAAAATATATCAGCATATGTGGAAACGTGATGACTTGTTTGACTCTTGTCTTAAGTATATAATAGATAAAAAATTTATACCAAACATTTATACTTTTGTAAGTTCATTTTTATTGTATTACAATGTTGGTGAGTATAATTTTCTATTCCTTAGTCAACATAATTAACAACTTAACATTGTTTTTTCTGTGGAACCACATAAAAATATTGTGAAATTTTAATTTCAATTTTTTGTTATGAGTTCTAATGTATTTTTCTGGAAACTTCGCTTCAGCTGAATTCAAATTATGTGTTTCAATAAAAAAATCATTTTCCTTTTTGAAAATTGCATAACTATACGCATATATATGTTTTTATGTGTATGTGTTCACGTAGCTATGGTGGTAGCATTACTACAGGATTGGTCTCTTTTAACACGTTGATGTGCTACTACAGCTTAGATATTGTGTTACTGAAGCGCGCAGTAACACGTTTTTGTATGTGTTCCTGTAGGCTATGTTACTAGGTGGTGTCTATTGTAGCACATAAACATTGTTCCTATATGTATTTACTGGTGTTACAGTTGTATTGCTGCAACACAAGCCATATGTGTTACCGAAGGCCTTGGTAACACCTTTTTAGAACTATTGGCACACACTTTGTAACATGTTTTTCCTGGTGTAGCAACATGGTTAGTAACACGTTTTAACAAAGCTGCAACACAATTAGTAATCATTGGCAGTAATTACAATAGGGCTTTGTAACGCATTTTGATAGTCCAGTAACACGATTTCTTTACTATAGCAACACAGTAGTAACATAATTTTGTATATATTGTAACATCTCTAGTGGTGATTGGTAGCAAACATAGTAATACCTTTTCCTAACTATAGTAGCACGACATAATTAGTCCAATGTGGTACTGCAAAAATTTTGTATGAAATATTGTATAAATACAGTTTTTTGTTTTTATACGTCCTCATAGTGAAAATCGATAAGCAATATGACACAGATACACAGTGTATACTATATAAAAGGATCATGGACATAAAGCTAGCATATGCACAAGAAAAATGATATAAAATATCAATAAGGTTCTTGCCATTCCATAGCATTTATAAGAATGAACATATAGAAGATCCATATTGTAGCAAAAATAAAATACATTTCTCAACCCATTAATGTAAACTATAGTACGCAAAAGATTTCCTATAATTGAAACCATGTGACACCCCTGTTCATGTTCACTAGGATGTGCCCCTCAGATCCTTCTTGCATGAATATGTCATATTTGCATCTTGATTCCTCATGAGCAGAAGCATCCGAATCAACTCAACCATTGAACCTCTCAATCTGGGGAAAAAACAGTCACAACTACATTAAGTATATTGAAAATATAATTTAAAAAACTCAAGAAGTTAAATATTGACATACACATGTTGAAGGCCAAGCAATTGTTAATCCAGAGGTGAAAGCATCGCCAATTGTCCTACAATTTTCCCTTTCCCTTACCAAGCGCTCACATTCCTCAATAGGTTGATCAACTTGCACTTCTATGAACTGCCGACCTAGCTCAACGCCACCAACCATTTGTTTTGAATTGCAACCCAAAATGCTAGCATGTGCCACATGCCTTTTGTTTGGATATATTGAAGACTTCAGAATCACTTTTGTGCCAACCTAAAAAAGGTTTAAATTATAATTTGCAATAATAAAAATCAATTTCGTGAACACGAATCTAGTATAAACACATTATTTCTGTTACCTCCATGGAAGGACTACGTTTCTGCTTAGAGGACACATGGACTAAAGACTTGTCTTGAGTGCTTTGTTTGTGTACTCTAGTCAAATTTCCATCCATATTCTCCCTGCTCTTTCTCATCTACAGAGAAACATAAGAGGAAAAAATGATTTATCATTGTGATTTTGCAATGTAAAGTTCACAGTGCATTTTATTCATCAAATATTACATGTGCCGACATCATTTTCTAACATCAGGAGAGTCCATTCCATGCAAATCAAACTTAAAATGCAGAAACTCATTCATTCATCATTCCTATGAAAAATGTTTCCTATCAATGCTTAGCAAGCAGATTTCTCAAGAGATAACCATTACCTCTCTATCAAAAACAGGATGAGCTGGTGATGATGGTGCTTGATATGAGAATTTATTGCAACCCTCATTTTCAAGATGATGCTTCTGTACAACAATGTAAATAAATTAATAAGTTATAGTGTATCCTTTATACCATGAGTAACGAGAAGATTCTAACCTGTTTGCCCGACAGAATGTCATTATCTTCGTGTGTGCCATGTTGATGTGGGTTAGTTTTATTCTGCATTTCACATGAAGAGGCATTCGTTTATAGAAAGTTATAAAGCGTAGTAATAAATAAACAAATTTACCATTGTTGTATCTCTGGGATTGACCACTATGTGTTCTGCATCAGGTCCATTGGCATGAACTCTCTGTACAATGAATTATTTATAAAGAGAGATGAAAATGAACCAAAACATGTCGAATATATTGACAGTACCTTTCTTTTATTATTATGTAGTACTTCTGGATGAGATTCACCATTACCTACGGTTTGAAAATTTTCCTACAATAGAAATTAAACAGGTTTCAGTAAAATACCTGTATGAATGCAACAAAAAAGATATTTATGGTTGCCATTTCGTTCATCCCACACACTTCATCTTTGTTTCTTAATGCATCAATGATTTGGTCTTGCTGTTCTTTGTGTTGCTTCAGCTTTGCTATTTCCTCCCTAGCATCAGCCTCTTCATCATGTGATGAACCATTTGTTGTGGTTATATTAATGTTCTTGAGATAACGAGGTTTTCGACCATAAACTTTGTTAGGAACAGGAAGCAAGCCCATTCCATGTACTTGTCCAGGCTTTTCATTCCCCAAAACTTTGTGCAAGGCATCACCTTTCCATGCAACTCTTCCATGGTCACTTTGTGCCAACTCTGGTTGTTCATCAATTACCTTTTCCAACTCAACCTGAAAGAGAAGAATAAAGAATATTGTACTTGTTGGATTCAGTGTTGACTTGATTGTGTAAAAATTGAATGTATATAACGTACCACAAGCTTATTTTTATCTTTGGCCTTTTTTGGTTTTCTATGAGTCGCTAATTAAACCTTCGCTCTATGTGGTTGTTTCTTCTCAGGGTCCTCTTGACGCTGCAAAACCAGAAGTACGCTGATATGTAAAGAAAAGGCTGTGAAAACTTAGAAAAAAATATATATTACTCACAAGGTCCTCAGCCCAACGAGCAAAACTCTTTGTCCCTGTTGTATGAGTTGTCTTCACCTTTGTATGACTTATTTTGTTCTTCTCACTTACTGCCTATTATAATTAAAATATAATGTCAATGAACTACTTAACAGTAGCGCATATAGTCCAACTAAATGACATAGAGCTTACCATTCCTTCCTTAGACTTCCAAAATTTGACAAGTTCACGCCATTGGTCACTATCCACATATTCTGGACAAAGCTTATACAAAGATTTTCTTTTCTTGTTTGCATTAAAGAAATTTTTCTTCAGACCAACCTTGAATCTTTTCCAATCTCGCCTGGTAGTTTTTAGTATCCACTTGTCACACTTAGAAGGGTACAAGAACTTTGTCTGCATTTCAGGAAATAATGAATAAGCGGAAACAACAAAGGCAAACTAATAATATGCTAGCTAATATAAGTGATTTTCTTCTTCTGTCAGATAAGACTACCTGTACACACTGAAGTATTGTGTCAGCCCCACCATCCTTCTTGACATTACGCCAGTCCTTTTTGTCAAGTGGACAATAACCCCCTAGTCTAGCTATTGTGCCAAGAAATTTCCCCAGGACTCCACCTTCGTCCCCAATAGGCTAGCCAAGATGATTGCATTTTACAACAATCCGTGCACCATCTGGCATGTTCCAAACAGCCGGTAAGGATGTTCCCCTACGCTTACCATCACCTGTGGAATTTGTTTACAACAATACTAATTAACTGAAGACCACATATATTACATTATGTTACATTATGTGCTTGCAAAGCACTGAGTGAATAAGGAAAGTAAGGCTACTAATGGAATGACCAAGAACAAAGGCCAATAGTAGCAAAGTACATTTTAGATTTGACATGCATGTATTGTCGGATTAATAAAGAAAATTGGGTAAGTATATATATGGAGCTTTTTTGTTAAGTATGTGCAAGCCAACTTAAAATTGTTGATCCTTCTTATATGTTACTAATGTCTAACTAATATGTTACTAATGTTTTTTAGTGTTTTATTAGGTAAGATATTAAAATAGAATCTTCTAGGGTCACTACTAGGGAAAACCTTATACACAGAACTTTAGCAGTAGCGAGGGTCAAAAAAGCACGTTGATGCTAAGTAGCAGTTGCGCCCCTGAGAAATCCGCGCTGCAGATAAAGTTCTAGCAGTAGCGCGTCTTGCTCTAAACACGTTACTACTAAAATTCCCACAACTTAGCCGATAGGCTACACATAGTAGTAGCGACCTATAACGAACCGCGCTACCGCTACTTTATTTGTAGCAGCGCGTTTTAATCTAAACTCGCTACTGCTAAAGGATATAAAATTAAATGGAAAGAAAATAGAAAGGTAATTGAAAATGAAAGAAATAGAATAAGGTGAAAGGAAAAAAATAAAATTTGAAGAAAACTAAATGAAAAATGGAAAAAAGAGAAAGGAGTAGCAGTAGCGTGTATCCCAGAACGCGCTACTGCTACTTCTAACTTAACCACGGGATTCGTCCTTCCCCACGGCCACTTCCCCCAAATCCAACTCTCCACTCTCGCCGCTGCCGTCGCCCGTCGGCCGCCACACACTCTCCGCACACCCTCTACGCCGCCCCGACCCCAGATTCAATGCCACCCCCGCCCCCGACCTCAACGCCGCCCCAGACGCCGCCCCCGACCCTGACCTCGACGCCGCCATCCGCCGCGCCCCCGAGCCATGACCCTGACCTTGACGCCGCCTTGCCCCTCCCTCGTTGCAGGCACCCGAGGTGAGCACGCCTGCTCCTCCCTCTCCCCTACCTCTGCCTAGGGTTTCTTTATATTTTAGTTGCATCAAATTAGTTAGGGTTCATGTAAGAGTGGAAGCAAATCGGATGCGGATGCGGCTCAAATGAGTTAGGGTTCACGTAAGGGTGGAAACGAATCAAATTTCTAAGATGAATCATAAAACGAGTAAAATTGGACCACTTATTTTTCTTTATAGTTGGATAATTGGAATATCCGCTACCACTTTCCACCCCTATAGGTTCATCAAATTAGATGGTAATTAGGGCAGTAGTTCCTAGGTACTAATTAGTTAGTAAGAACTAGGTACTAATTAGGTACTAGAATATTTTTATTTATAGTAAGTTTATTTTTAGTAAGAACTAGTTGAATTAATAGAACTAGTTAGTAAGAACTTGTTGCTATTTTTTAGTTAAAGCAATTTTTCCCGCCTCGACGTGGACGATGCCTATCCCGCATCCTCGTCGTCGAGTCAGCGGAGAACGACACCTGCTTGACCAGATGGGCCATGTCCGGGACTGGGCTCCGTCGGGGTGGTACTGGGAGGCGCTACCTACCGGGGAGCGCAAGTTGGTGAGGAGCCAGCCTGTCGTTGACCCGAACCTTCTTTGGTGGCGGTCGCGTGGGCCAGTGACGGTCCAGAGGCTCGAGGACTCCGCGGAGGTGGTGCGTCACCGTGTCAGTGAGGAGGACGCGCACGTCCGTCGCTACTTGTTTGCGTTGGAGCACAGGTTCTCCAATACCTGGCAGGTTCTCTAGGGATCTCACTAGAGCTATGATCCCGTGATGGTTCCTTCTCTTTGGGTGTCCACCGCCCGCGCCGATACCCGTCGTGTGCTAGGGTTTTAGTTGTATTAGTGATGTTATATGTATGACACTATTGGTGATGTATTAGTGATAATATTCGATGATGTACGGACGCATGAGATGATTTACTTTTGCTTATTGAATGCATGCTAATTTGAGTCCTATAAGATATTTTGAAATGTATATCTTGTGTTTCCCAATATCCAAGTGGCCGGTCATGTTTGTAGGTTACACCTCCGAGTGGCCTATGTTTTGCCGGAGTGTTGATTCATTTCCGTTCCGGCAAATTTCAGGCGCTCGATATGTCCTATTTTAGCCAAGGTCATGGCGGATTTTTCCGTGAATTTTCAATTAATGTTTTAACTATGAACATAGGAAATGTCTGATGACGAAAAGGATTTCGGTATTTGCAAATACTGCAAAGACGAGCGCGGCCTATGCGACGGAATCTTCCTAGATGATGATAGGCGCTTCAGCATCAAGCTGGACGAGAACTTCAAAGTGGATACAGTAAGTCACAATGACAAGTGTTTTTTCGTAATTAAGCATGACATTTGCTTCAACTTATAATTTAAGCATGACATTAAGCATGACAAGTCTTTTTTTACTATTCTACTAGCGTATCCCCTGCCATGCAAGAGTTTTTGTATTGGATAAGATAGGTTTCAGTCGTACTATGGAGGAAAAGAAATTTTACTTGAAGACCGAGCATGGTTATATTTTCAACGTAAAATTATACAGTTCAGACGGCTACACCTATTTTGGATGCAAAACATGGTGACCACTATGCAAGACTTATGCATTTGGGCCTGATATGGTTATCACCTTTGATATTCGTCCGGAAGATGATATTGAAGGTAATACCGACATCTGGGTCGATGTGCAGACGCCTCCAGTTATACCATTATGTAAGTTTCTCAATCATATTTATGTCTTTGATATTGAAGTTTCAAAAATAGTTGACAACTAATTTTTATTGTCAGCTTATTTCGGTGCAAGCAAACATGTCCAGCGCTTGATAGACAGGACCGTACACTGTGCCGGGGCTGAACTCAACTGCGAGGAGCTCAGTCATTATGTTTCATGGCTTGAGGATCTTGATACTGTCAAGACAAATTTTCTTCCTGCATTTAGAAATGTTAGTACTGAAAACGTGCGACCAATAGTGTTCGTAATGAACTACGGTCACTGTTGGAAATATGCCCTAGAGGCAATAATAAAAGTATTATTATATTTCATTGTTCATGATAATTGTCTTTTGTTCATGCTATAACTGTATTATCCGGAAATCGTAATACACGTGTGAACACATAGACCACAATATGTCCCTAGTGAGCCTCTAGTTGACTAGCTCGTTGCGATCAACAGATAGTCATGGTTTCCTGGCTATGGACATTGGATGTCGTTGATAACGGGATCACATCATTAGGAGAATGATGTGATGGACAAGACCCAATCCTAAGCATAGCACAAAGATCGTGTAGTTCGTTTGCTAGAGCTTTGCCAATGTCAAGTATCTTTTCCTTCGACCATGAGATCGTGTAACTCCTGGATACCGTAGGAGTGCTTTGGGTGTATCAAACGTCACAACGTAACTGGGTGACTATAAAGGTGCATTACAGGTATCTCTGAAAGTATCTATTGGGTTGACACGGATCGAGACTGGGATTTGTCACTCCGTATGACGGAGAGGTATCTCTGGGCCCACTCGGTAATGCATCATCATAATGAGCTCAAGGTGACCAAGGTGTTGGCCACGGGATCATGCATTACGGTACGAGTAAAGTGACTTGCCGGTAATGAGACTGAACAAGGTATTGGGATACCGACGATCGAGTCTCGGGCAAGTAACGTACCGATTGACAAAGGGAATTGTATACAGGGTTTGATCGAATCCTCGACATCGTGGTTCAACCGATGAAATCATCGAGGAGCATGTGGGAGCCAACATGGGTATCCAGATCCCGCTGTTGGTTATTGACCGGAGAGTGGTCTCGGTCATGTCTGCATGTCTCCCGAACCCGTAGGGTCTACACACTTAAGGTTCGGTGACGCTAGGGTTATTAGGAAGACTAGTATGTGACTACCGTATGTTGTTCGGAGTCCCGGATGAGATCCCGGACGTCACGAGGAGTTCCGGAAGGGTCCGGAGGTAAAGATTTATATATGGGAAGTTGTTAAAAGGACACCGGAAAGTTTCGGGGGCGTACCGGTATTGTACCGGGGCCACCGGAAGGGTTTCGGAGGTCCACCGGGAGGGGCCACCCCTCCCAGGGGACCACATGGGCTGCGTGGGGCAGGAGCCAGCCCCTAGTGGGCTGGGTGCGCCCCCCCTCCTTGGGCCCTTGCGCCTAGGGTTTGGGGGGGAACCCTAGAGGGGGCGCCCCCTTGCTTGGGGGGGCAAGCCCCCCTCCCCTTGGCCGCCGCCCCCCCTCTAGATTCCCATCTAGAGGGGCCGGCCCCCTTTCCCCTTCCCCCTATAAATAGAGGGGCGAGGGGAGGGCTGCAACACACAATTGAAAGCGCAGCCCCTCCCCTCCCCAACACCTCTCCTCCTCCGTACGTGCTTGGCGAAGCCCTGTCGGAGTACTGCTGCACCAACTACACCACGCCGTCGTGCTGCCGTTGGAGCTGCCTTCCTCAACCTCTCCTTCCCCCTTGCTGGATCAAGACGGAGGAGACGTCACCCGTTCCGTACGTGTGTTGAACGCGGAGGTGCTGTCCGTTCAGCACTTGGTCATCAGTGATCCGAATCACGACGAGTACGACTCCATCATCACCATCACCGTGCAAGCTTCCGCTCGTGATCTACAAGTGGTATGTAGATGCAAACTCACTCCCTTGACTCGTTGCTTAGATGAACTCATAGATGGATCTTGGTGAAACCGTAGGAAAATTTTTAATTTTCTGCAATGTTCCCCAACAGTGGTATCAGAGCTAGGTCTATGCGTAGTTCTCTAATGCACGAGTAGAACACAATTTTGTTGTGGGCGTGGATCTTGTCAACTTACTTGCCTCTACTAGTCTTTTCTTGCTTCAACGGTATTGTGGGATGAAGCGGCCCGGACCAACCTTACACGTACGCTTACGTGAGACCGGTTCCACCGATTGACATGCACTAGTTGCATAAGGTGGCTGGCGGGTGTCTGTCTCTCCCACTTTAGTTGGAGCGGATTCGATGAAAAGGGCCCTTATGAAGGGTAAATAGAAGTTGACAAAATCACGTTGTGGTTATTCGTAGGTAAGAAAACGTTCTTGCTAGAACCCAATCGCAGCCACGTAAAAGATGCAACAACAATTAGAGGACGTCTAACTTGTTTTTGCAACGATTGATCATGTGATGTGATATGGCCAGAAGTTGTGATGAATGATGAATTGTGATGTATGAGATCATGTTCTTGTAATAGGATTCACGACTTGCATCTCGATGAGTATGACAACCGGCAGGAGCCATAGGAGTTGTCTTTATTTTTTGTATGACCTGCGTGTCATTGAAGAACGCCATGTAAACTACTTTACTTTATTGCTAAACGCGTTAGCCATAGAAGTAGAAGTAGTCGTTGGCGTGACAATTTCATGAAGACACAATGATGGAGATCATGATGATGGTGATCATGGTGTCAAGCCGGTGACAAGATGATCATGGAGCCCCGAAGATGGAGATCGATGGAGCTATATGATATTGGTCATATCATGTGACAACTATATAATTGCATGTGATGTTTATTATGTTTATGCATCTTGTTTACTTAGTACGATGGTAGTAAATAAGATGATCCCTTATAAAAATTTCAAGAAGTGTTCTCCCCTAACTGTGCACCGTTGCTATAGTTCGTCGCTTCTAAGCACCACGTGATGATCGGGTGTGATGGATTCTTACGTTCACATACAACGGGTGTAAGACAGTTTTACACAGCGAAAACACTTAGGGTTAACTTGACGAGCCTAGCATGTGCAGACATGGCCTCGGAACACGGAGACCGAAAGGTCGAACACGAGTCGTATGGAAGATACGATCAACATGAAGATGTTCACCGACGATGACTAGTCCGTCTCACGTGATGATCGGACACGGGCTAGTCGACTCGGATCGTGTGACACTTAGATGACTAGAGGGATGTCTAATCTAAGTGGGAGTTCATAATTTGATTAGAACTTTATTATCATGAACTTAGTCTAAAACCTTTGCAAATATGTCTTGTAGATCAAATGGCCAACGCTAATGTCAACATGAACTTCAACGCGTTCCTAGAGAAAACCAAGCTGAAAGATGATGGCAGCAACTATACGGACTGGGTCCGGAACCTGAGGATCATCCTCATAGCTGCCAGGAAGCAATATGTCCTAGATGGACCGCTAGGTGACGCTCCCGTCCCAGAGAACCAAGACATTATGAATGCTTGACAAACTCGTGCTGATGATTACTCCCTCGTTCAGTGCGGCATGCTTTACAGCTTAGAACTGGGGCTCCAAAAGCGTTTTGAGCATCACGGAGCATATGAGATGTTCGAAGAGCTGAAACTAGTTTTTCAAGCTCATGCCCGGGTCGAGAGATATGATGTCTCCAACAAGTTCTACAGTTGTAAGATGGAGGAAAACAGTTCTGTCAGTGAACACATCCTGAAGATGTCTGGGTTGCACAACCGTATGACCCAGCTGAACATTAACCTCCCAGATGAGGCGGTCATTGACAGAATCCTCCCGTCGCTCCCACCTAGCTACAAGAGCTTTGTGATGAACTACAACATGCAGGGGATGGTGAAAACCATTCCTGAAGTGTTCTCGATGCTGAAGTCAGCAGAGGCTGAAATCAAGAAAGAACATCAAGTGTTGATGGTCAATAAGACCACTAAGTTCAAGAAGGGCAAGGGTAAGAAGAACTTCAAGAAGGACGACAAAGATGTTGCCGCGCCCGGTAAACCAGTTGCTGGGAAGAAGTCAAAGAATGGACCCAAGCCTGAGACTGAGTGCTTTTATTGCAAGGGGAAGGGTCACTGGAAGCGGAACTGCCCCAAATACTTAGCGGATAAGAAGGCCGGCAACACCAAAGGTATATTTGATATACATGTAATTGATGTGTACCTTACCAGTACTCGTAGTAACTCCTGGGTATTTGATACCGGTGCCGTTGCTCATATTTGTAACTCACAGCAGGAGCTGCGGAATAAACGGAGACTGGCGAAGGATGAGGTGATGATGCGCGTCGGGAATGGTTCCAGAGTCGATGTGATCGCCGTCGGCACGCTGCCTCTACATTTACCTACGGGATTAGTTTTGAACCTTAATAATTGTTATTTAGTGCCAAGTTTGAGCATGAACATTGTATCTGGATCTCGTTTAATACGAGATGGCTACTCATTTAAGTCTGAGAATAATGGTTGTTTGATTTATATGAGAGATATGTTTTATGGTCATGCTCCGATGGTCAATGGTTTATTCTTAATGAATCTCGAGCGTAATATTACACATGTTCATAGTGTGGATGCCAAAAGATGTAAAGTTGATAACGATAGTCCCACATACTTGTGGCACTACCGCCTTGGTCACATTGGTGTCAAGCGCATGAAGAAGCTCCATGCTGATGGACTTTTAGAGTCTCTTGATTATGAATCGTTTGACACATGTGAACCATGCCTCATGGGCAAAATGACCAAGACTCCGTTCTCCGGAACAATGGAGCGAGCAACAAACTTGTTGGAAATCATACATACCGATGTGTGCGGTCCAATGAGCGTTGAGGCTCGCGGAGGATATCGTTATGTTCTCACTCTCACTGATGACTTGAGTAGATATGGGTATGTTTACTTAATGAAACACAAGTCTGAAACCTTTGAAAAGTTCAAGGAATTTCAGAATGAGGTGGAGAATCAACGTGACCGAAAGATAAAGTTCCTACGATCAGACCGTGGAGGAGAATACTTAAGTCACGAATTTGGTACACACTTAAGGAAATGTGGAATCGTTTCACGACTCACGCCGCCTGGAACACCTCAGCGAAACGGTGTGTCCGAACGTCGTAATCGCACTCTATTAGATATGGTGCGGTCTATGATGTCTCTTACCGATTTACCGCTATCATTTTGGGGATACGCTCTAGAGACAGCTACATTCATTTTAAATAGGGCACCGTCTAAATCCGTTGAGACGACACCCTATGAATTATGGTTTGGGAAGAAACCTAAGCTGTCATTTCTAAAAGTTTGGGGATGCGATGCTTATGTCAAGAAACTTCAACCTGAAAAGCTCAAACCCAAGTCGGAAAAATGCGTATTCATCGGATACCCTAAGGAAACTGTCGGGTATACCTTCTACTTAAGATCCAAAGGCAAAATCTTTGTTGCCAAGAACGGATGCTTTCTGGAAAAAGAGTTTCTCTCGAAAGAAGTAAGTGGGAGGAAAGTAGAACTCGATGAAGTACTACCTCTCGAACGGGAAAGTGGTGCAGCTCAGGAAATTGTTCCTGTGATGCCCGCACCAACCGAAGAGGAAAACAATGATGATGATCAAGGTACTTCGGATCAAGTTGCTACTGAACTTCGTAGGTCCACAAGGACACGTTCCGCACCAGAGTGGTACGGCAACCCTGTCCTGGAAATTATGTTGTTAGACAACGGTGAACCTTCGAACTATGAAGAAGCGATGGCGGGCCCAGATTCCAACAAATGGCTTGAAGCCATGAAATCTGAGATAGAATCCATGTATGAAAACAAAGTATGGACTTTGGCAGACTTGCCCGATGATCGGCGAGCGATAGAAAACAAATGGATTTTTAAGAAGAAGACGAACGCGGATGGTAATGTCACCATCTATAAAGCTCGGCTTGTCGCTAAGGGTTATCGACAAGTTCAAGGGATTGACTACGACGAGACATTCTCTCCGGTAGCGAAGCTGAAGTCCGTCCGAATCATGTTAGCAATTGCCGCATACAATGATTATGAGATATGGCAGATGGACGTCAAAACGGCATTCCTTAACGGACATCTTAAGGAAGAGTTGTATATGATGCAGCCGGAAGGTTTTGTCGATCCTAAGAACGCTAACAAAGTATGCAAGCTCCAGCGATCCATTTATGGACTGGTGCAAGCATCTCGGAGTTGGAACATTCGTTTTGATGAGATGATTAAAGCATTTGGGTTTATGCAGACTTATGGAGAAGCCTGCGTTTACAAGAAAGTGAGTGGGAGCTCTGTAGCATTTCTCCTATTATATGTAGATGACATACTCTTGATGGGAAATGATACAAAACTTCTGGACAGCATTAAGGCCTACTTGAATAAGTGTTTTTCAATGAAGGACCTTGGAGAAGCTGCTTATATATTAGGCATCAAGATCTATAGAGATAGATCGAGACGCCTCATAGGTCTTTCACAAAGCACATACCTTGATAAGATTTTGAAGAGGTTCAAAATGGATCAGTCCAAGAAAGGGTTCTTGCCTATGTTACAAGGTGTGAGATTGAGCTCAGCTCAGTCACCGACCACAGCAAAAGATAAAGAAGAGATGAGTGTCATCCCCTATGCTTCAGCCATAGGATCTATTATGTATGCCATGCTGTGTACCAGACCCGATGTAAACCTTGCCGTAAGTTTGGTAGCAAGATACCAAAGTAATCCCGGCAAGGAACACTAGACAGCGGTCAAGAATATCCTGAAGTACCTGAAAAGGACAAAGGACATGTTTCTCGTTTATGGAGGAGACGAAGAGCTCGTCGTAAAGGGTTACGTCGACGCTAGCTTCGACTCAGATCTGGATGACTCTAAGTCACAAACCGGATACGTGTATAAGTTGAATGGTGGAGCAGTAAGCTGGTGCAGCTGCAAGCAGAGCGTCGTGGCGGGATCTACGTGTGAAGCGGAGTACATGGCAGCCTCGGAGGCAGCACATGAAGCGATTTGGGTGAAGGAGTTCATCACCGACCTAGGAGTCATACCCAATGCGTCGGGGCCGATCAAACTCTTCTGTGACAACACTGGAGCTATTGCCCTTGCCAAGGAGCCCAGGTTTCACAAGAAGACCAGGCACATCAAGCATCGTTTCAACTCCATCTGTGAAAATGTTCAAGATGGAGACATAGAGATTTGCAAAGTGCACACGGATCTGAATGTCGCAGATCCGTTGACTAAACCTCTCTCACGAGCAAAACATGATCAACACCAGAACTCTATGGGTGTTCGATTCATCACAATGTAACTAGATTGGTGACTCTAGTGCAAGTGGGAGACTGTTGGAAATATGCCCTAGAGGCAATAATAAAAGTATTATTATATTTCATTGTTCATGATAATTGTCTTTTGTTCATGCTATAACTGTATTATCCGGAAATCGTAATACACGTGTGAACACATAGACCACAATATGTCCCTAGTGAGCCTCTAGTTGACTAGCTCGTTGCGATCAACAGATAGTCATGGTTTCCTGGCTATGGACATTGGATGTCGTTGATAAAGGGATCACATCATTAGGAGAATGATGTGATGGACAAGACCCAATCCTAAGCATAGCACAAAGATCGTGTAGTTCGTTTGCTAGAGCTTTGCCAATGTCAAGTATCTTTTCCTTCGACCATGAGATCGTGTAACTCCTGGATACCGTAGGAGTGCTTTGGGTGTATCAAATGTCACAACGTAACTGGGTGACTATAAAGGTGCATTACAGGTATCTCTGAAAGTATCTATTGGGTTGACACGGATCGAGACTGGGATTTGTCACTCTGTATGACGGAGAGGTATCTCTGGGCCCACTCGGTAATGCATCATCATAATGAGCTCAAGGTGACCAAGGTGTTGGCCACGGGATCATGCATTACGGTACGAGTAAAGTGACTTGCCGGTAACGAGACTGAACAAGGTATTGGGATACCGACGATCGAGTCTCGGGCAAGTAACGTACCGATTGACAAAGGGAATTGTATACAGGGTTTGATCGAATCCTCGACATCGTGGTTCAACCGATGAAATCATGGAGGAGCATGTGGGAGCCAACATGGGTATCCAGATCCCGCTGTTGGTTATTGACCGGAGAGTGGTCTCGGTCATGTCTGGATGTCTCCCGAACCCGTAGGGTCTACACACTTAAGGTTCGGTGACGCTAGGGTTATTAGGAAGACTAGTATGTGACTACCGAATGTTGTTCGGAGTCCCGGATGAGATCCCGGACGTCACGAGGAGTTCCGAAAGGGTCCGGAGGTAAAGATTTATATATGGGAAGTTGTTAAAAGGACACCGGAAAGTTTCGGGGGCGTACCAGTATTGTACCGGGGCCACCGGAAGGGTTACGGAGGTCCACCGGGAGGGGCCACCCCTCCCGGGGGACCACATGGGCTGCGTGGGGCAGGAGCCAACCCCTAGTGGGTTGGGTGTGCCCCCCCCTCCTTGGGCCCTTGCGCCTAGGGTTTGGGGGGGAACCCTAGAGGGGGCGCCCCCTTGCTTGGGGGGGCAAGCCCCCCTCCCCTTGGCCGCCGCCCCCCCTCTAGATTCCCATCTAGAGGGGCCGGCCCCCTTGCCCCTTCCCCCTATAAATAGAGGGGCGAGGGGAGGGCTGCAACACACAATTGAAGGCGCAGCCCCTCCCCTCCCCAACACCTCTCCTCCTCCGTACGTGCTTGGCGAAGCCCTGTTGGAGTACTGCTGCACCAACTACACCACGCCGTCGTGCTACCATTGGAGCTGCCTTCCTCAACCTCTCCTTCTCCCTTGCTGGATCAAGACGGAGGAGACATCACCCGTTCCATACGTGTGTTGAACGCGGAGGTGCTGTCCGTTCAGCACTTGGTCATCAGTGATCCGAATCACGACGAGTACGACTCCATCATCACCATCACCGTGCAAGCTTCCGCTCGTGATCTACAAGTGGTATGTAGATGCAAACTCACTCCCTTGACTCGTTGCTTAGATGAACTCATAGATGGATCTTGGTGAAACCGTAGGAAAAATTTTAATTTTCTGCAACGTTCCCCAACAGTCACATCTATTTAGGAAGGATGGTAAGATTTTAACTATTTGTCCTCAGTGCATCTTTTCCATACATTATTTTTGAAGCTAAACTTCATTGCTAAGAATGTTACCATACGATGTTCTTCAATAGAGACTCCCGATGAATGTTGTGCCTTATAGGATCGAGACTAAAGGTACCATGAGTATTGTCAGCTTACAGCCAAGATATCCTACAGATTACTTTAGTGCATTCAAGATTAGCGATGGATGCTTAATAGTGCAAGACTGGACCAAATATGTGATGGGGGAGCGCAGAGAAATACTAGGGGGCAGCAAACAGATGCGCTACCCACGATTAGGAGACAGGTTCATCTGCATGCTCCAACTTGATCAAGGAGGAGAGCTATACATGTTTTATGTTATTTTACCTAAGAGAGAGCAGCATGAGTGATTAGCTAGCTAGAAATGAGTTTGAGGATGATGATGTGCTACACTATTACTATGATGATAAAATAGCTAGTGTTGATGGTAATGACTATGATGATGATTATTAGCTAGTGTTAGTGGTGATTAAATAAATACTGTTGGTGGTAATGACTATGATGATGATTAAATAGCTTGTGCTGGCGGATTAGATTCAAGTGGAGGCAACATGTGGTGCCCATCGAAAGTACTACTAGTCCAAACTAGATCAAGTTTGGATTAGTAGTATACTTTTGACATGCACCACATATTGCCTCCACTTGAACCTAATCCACCTTCATTTGACACACTATTATGGACATAATGATGTAAACCTCATAACTGGTATTGTACCAATATTTGTACAATGATGCATAAATACACTAAAAATAAAAAAATAAAAAAAAGAATACTAGTAGCGATGGAGAGAAAACACGCTGCCAGTAGTTACATTAGCAGTAGCGTGGGAGTGAACAAACGCTGCAGCTATTTGTCCTAGCAGTAGCGCGTGCGGGCACGCGTTATTGCTAAGCAGTAGCTGTAGCGCCTTATTAGTAGCGCGCCTACCCGCGCTACTAGTGAGCACAAAACCAGCGCTACTGCTAGGGTTTTCCCTAGTAGTGGGTATTGATACGTCTCCATCGTATCTATAATTTATGAAGTGTTCACGCCATGTTTACAATAACTTTATATGGTTTTGGTACATTTATATATGTCCTCTATATGATTTTGATGGACTAACATATTGACCTAGTGTCAAGTGCCAGTTGTTGTTTTCTGCTTGTTTTGGTTTTTCAGAAATCCATATCAAATGAAGTCCAAATGCAGCGAAACTTTTTGAAGATTTTTTGGAAGGAAAGGGACCCAAGAGGCTTCGAGGGAGTACCAGAAGACCCACAGTGCCCCCACCGCTCTCCGCGGGAGAAGCATAGGCCACAGGTGCGTCGATACACTCGCAGCGCCGCAATCTTGTCCTCTGTTGGTGGTGTGTGTGCCGTCTCCACGGCCATGCTGCATGCTTCCGATGAGGCCGCCGGCTTGGGTGGAGCCGTTGGCAGAGGTGGTGGGAGCGGCAGAGCGGTACGAGGCACCGTGCGCGCACATCGCCTCCATCACCTCTTCCTGTAAACACACAAGATCGACGGTAGTATCGAGAGATTTTGGTCGATGCAAAACAATAGCTGCTCTAATATCCTTCCGCAACCCATAACAAAGTGCGTGATAAAATACGATGCCTCCCACGACTCATGGTGTGCCATAAGATTGTGCATGAACTGTGTAAATTTTTCAGCATACTCCGTCACCGAACTAGTCTGTCTAAGTATGTTAAACTGGCGCAAAAGAGATTGAAATTTCTCTCTCCCGAACTGAACACAAACAGCCTCCGCAAAAGTGTTCCAATTGGTGTAAACAAGATGAGCCTTGGTGGACTACAACCAAGATAGTGCCCCATCAATGAAATACATTGCGGCGCAACTGAGAGAACTCACCTTAAAGTAGGCCTCACATTTCAGACTCCATGCTCTAGGGCCATCCCCGTCAAACAGAGGGAAATCAACACTAGCACAGAATCGGGCTTTAGTCCCAGTTCGTAAGAACCTTTAGTCCTTGTTCACCAACTGGCACTGAAGGGTGGGGACTAAAGCCCCCCCCCTTTAGTGCTAGTTCGTCACGACCTGGGACCAAAACTGGGGGCTGGGGGTTAGTCCCGGTTGGTTACACCAACCGGGACTAAAATGTTTAGGGTCTATGGGTTTATTGTTTATTTTTCCTTTTAATTTTGTGCTTTCCATTTAATTATTTTTCATTTCAAACATATTTTACCCCACTACATACTGTACACATTATGCACATATATAAATAGAATTTCTCGTAGAACCGATCATATATATATATATATATATATATATATATATATCATCAAATTTCTCGTATGACCATTATCAAAACTATGCCACTATGTATAACAAACAACGTACGGGTAATAAAATTATACAAGTAACTATCTAAATCACACAAACATGATTCTTTTAAAGGATAAGAACAATAGGCTCACCAAGGTGGTTGATACGTCTCCAATATATCTATAATTTTTGATTATTCCATGCTATTATATTATCCATCTTGGATGTTTTATATGCATTTATATGCTATTTTATATGATTTTTGGGACTAACCTATTAACCTAGAGCCCAGTGCCAGTTTCTGTTTTTCCTTGTTTTTGAGTTTTACAGAAAAGGAATACCAAACGGAGTCCAATTGACCTGAAAATTCACGGAGATTGTTTTTAGACCAGAAGAAGCCCACGGA
Organism: Triticum timopheevii; assembly: GCA_963921465.1. Taxonomy (NCBI): domain Eukaryota; kingdom Viridiplantae; phylum Streptophyta; class Magnoliopsida; order Poales; family Poaceae; genus Triticum; species Triticum timopheevii. The sequence continues at coordinate 645,932,533 of OY997266.1, read as the reverse complement.
GCATCAGAGATGGACCAGAGGAGTCCCGAGGGCACCATGAGGGTGGAGGGCGCGCCCTACCCCCTCGGCGCACCCCCTACCTCGTGGCTTCCTCGTGGACCCTCCTGACTTCTTCCCGATGCCAACACCTCTTATATATCACCAAACTTCCAGAACAGAACCAAGATCGGGAGTTCTGCTGTCGCAAGCCTCTGTAGCCACCAAAAATCAATCGGGACCTTGTTCCGGCACCTTGCCGGAGGGGGGAATCATCACCGATGGCCATCTTCTTCATCCCGGCGCTCTCCATGATGAGGAGGGAGTAGTTCACCCTCGGGGCTGAGGGTATGTACCAGTAGCTATGTGTTTGATCGCTCTCTCTCTCTCTCTCTCTCTCTCTCTCTCTCTCTCTTTCTTGATATCTTGATGTACCACGAGCTTTGCTATTATAGTTGGATCTTATGATGTTTCTCCCCCTCTACCTTCTTGTAATGGATTGAGTTTTCCCTTTGAAGTTATCTCATCGGATTGAGTCTTTAAGGATTTGAGAACACTTGATGTATGTCTTGCATGTGCTTGTCTGTGGTGACAATGGTATATTCACGTGATCTACTTGATGTATGTTTTGGTGATCAACTTAATGGACAACACTGGGTTCCCTAGGTTCCCCAACCAATCCACCCGGATGTGTATTAAAGCTGCCACCTTAATGTTATCCAAAATTAACAACTCTCAAAACTTCCATGTGAATCACGATCCAATCCCCGTCTACGAGCATGGCTAAGCAATAATAAAGCATAACGTATATTCCCGGGGTGATCAAAAGGTATTAGGTTCCTACCTCAAGTACTACAACCAAACAATTGTTCCCAATCCTACTCATGCAAATATTTGAGGACAATATTAATGCATAGTAAAAACTGGGTATAGAAGAGTATGATCAAAGTGTAACTTGCCTTGCTGATGATCTGCAAACTCTAGAGAATCATAGTAACAAGCTTTGCACTCTGGGTAATCTAGCATAGACAAACAGTAGCATACATAAGCAATCATTCAAACGAAACAAAGAGAAAACGAGAAAAGATCCAAATCAAACATGAAACAAACAAATGACTAAACTAAACAGTAAACAAAACCTAACTGCATTATTATCGTGTGGATTAGATCTTAACAGTAGGTACATGTGATTAGCTATGATTTGCAAAAAGAAACAACTCAAACGGAGAAACGGAACTCTAGATACGAACGAAACAAGATCGTTTACTAATCTGAACTAAACTCAAATTTTAAAATGGCAAAATTATTTTCAAGTTGGTTAACTGTAAAGAACAGATCGTTATGAAGATTTAGGCGCTGGTTTCATCTAATTTGGACAAACGAGCAAAAAGTAATGCTAGTTTTAAGACCGAGGGCTAAATCACGATAAAACTATTCGCAGATAGGTCCCTAGAAGAAAATAAAATTACAAAGAAAAATCCACCGCGCGAACGTTCATTAATAGAACTAAAGGAACAATAATCGTTCACTAACAGATCTAAACGAACAAACGTTCATTAAATAACTAAACCGGTCTAAAAAATAAACCGAGAAAACCTAAAAAAGGGGTTGGGTTTCGGTGGTTTTACCGGTTCTTGAAAAAAAAGGCGGCGGCATCGGGCGAGGCGGCGGCGGCGCGGGTCGCGGCGGCGGCTAACAGCAGCAGCGGCGCGGAAGCAGACGGCGTGCTACGGCGGCAGCGGCAACTCGGGCGGCGGCGGCGGCAATGGGTGCTGCGACGGCGGGGATGGCGACGAGGGGGAAGAAGCGGGACAGGGTCGGCTTATAAGGAGGGCCCCGGGGCTCTCCGACTTGGAGAAGGAGTAGTTGGTGCGGGGCGGCTCCGGACTCCGGCGGAGTGCATCTCCCGCACGGCGGCGGAGGCGGTTGCGGCGGCGCGGGCGCGAGTGGGCCGGCTGTGTTTCGGCCCAGTCGGTCCGGGAAGTTTTTTTACATAATTTCACCGCAGAGAAGAATCATAATAAAATATAAAAAATTCCAGAAGCAATTTTCACTGTCCAAACCTAATATTTAGGACAAGATGAACATTTTTTTGGACTAAAATGCAATTTTCAAAAATGCAAGTTTTCTCTAATTCGATTAAAATATCAGATAAAATACAAATTTCATTTTAAAATTTCTTCTCCAATATTTCTCTTAGGTTGAAGAAGTCATATTATATTCTCTCATTAATTTTTATTATTGGAAATAATTGGAGAGAAAAATAATAAAATCAAATTGATCCTCTTTTCAAATTTGAAAATAAATTCATAAACGAATTTTGTGAAACCTCCAGCTCTCTCCTTGGGTCCTTGAGTTGCTTGAGATTTCTAGGATCACAACAAAAATGCAAAATAAATACGATATGTGTTTGATGATCTATGTATAACATCCAAATTAAAAATTGGGATGTTACAATGAAAGCATGCCTCCTATTTATGATGATTATATTGATGAAAGTGGGTTTGGAAGAGTGTCAACTTTGGGAAGTAATGATCCCACTATTTTGGAGGATGTTGAATCTTATTGTGATAATTATGAAACTGGATTTGGAGAGGTCATCACTATATTTAGTGATGAATCCACTATTTCGGAAGAGGTTCCAACTGATTATGAGAATAAAGTTGCTATCTATGATGATTATTGTGATGACATGTATGCTATAAAGAATAATGATAACCATGAAACTTGTCATAGTGATTTTAATTTTAGATTGGATTATGCCTCACATGATAGTTATTTTGTTGAATTTGCTCCCATTACTATTCATGAGAAGAAATTTTCTTATGTGGAGAGTAATACAATTTCTATGCTTGTGCATCATGAAAATAATGCTTTATGTGATAGTTATATTGTTGAATTCATTCATGATACCATTAAAAATTATTATGAGGGAGGAATATATGCTTGTAGGAATTGCAATAATATTAAGTTTCGTCTCTATGTGTTGAAAGTTTTGAAGTTATGCTTGTTTTGCCTTCCTATGCTAGTTGATTCTTGTTCCCATAAGTTGTTTGCTCACAGAACCCCTATGCATAGGAAGTGGATTAGAGTTAAATGTTCTAGTCATATTATTCATGATGCTTTCTTTGTGTTTCAATTCTTATCTTTTATGTGAGCATCATTGAAATCATCATGCCTAGCTAAGAAGGCATTAAAGAAAAACGCTTGTTGGGAGACAACCCGACATTTATACCTACTGTTTTGGTGTGTTCACATGATTAAGCTATTGTATTAATCATGTTTTACAGCTTTTGTTTCAATAAAGTGCCCACGATTTGTCCCTCTTCTAGCCGACGTGTGGCCAAACTAGCCGGGCGGGAAGCTTGCACGGTAAGCTATGCGGTAGCGCGGGAACAGGCTCACCGACGATACAAGACGTGACGATTACAGGCCAGCCGGCCCCCATTTTTTACAGTGGCCATTTAACCCTTGTGTCTCTTCTACCTTTCGGTCGCGTCCCACTATTGCAAGAAGCACACCCACCACAACAAATTCTTAGAAGGTATCCTGTGCGGCTCCAATGGCGCTCAGAGCACGACGAGCAGTAGTTCACCATGCATGCCATGATGGACACCCACAGAAGGTTCACGGAGCTCTCCATGGTGTACACCAACAACCTCGTCTGGGTGGAGCACTCCATCCACATCATGGAGTTGTTGCTTGCCAAGGAGAAGTACAAGGTGGTCGGGTTCGACCTCGAGTACACCCGCGCTAGTGTCGGGTCTCGTCCCAAAGTCACCGTCGCCCAGATGTGCCTACGCAACCACGTCCGCTACCACTACTGCCTGGCTACAAGGCCTTGCGAGCGTTTCGCCAGGTTTGTCAACATCCCCCACTACATGTTCACTACGGTGGACATCACCAATGATGTAATGGTGCTCATGAATTCGGGCATCGCCTGCCAGTATCTTGTCGACATCCAGGGCCAATACAAGATCTGGGGCAGCAAGGAGCATGAGAAGGACTCGCTGATTAACCTTGCCGAGGCCATCATCGACCCCTACTACAGAGACATGAAGGATTCCTGCAACAAGGACAATCGTGCCTGGCACTCGGCTTGGATGGAGAAACTCGACAAAGCTCATGTCATGTATGTGGCGAAGGAGGCGTACATGAGCTACGATATGTACAGGCGGATCGTTGACATGAGGAAGTGCCTCCTTCCCCAAAACGGCAAGGGGTCCAGCCGGAAGCAGAGCAATGGCAAGCGTCATCGCAACAATAAGTAGATGATTAGATCCTCGTTTCTCCTAGTTTAGTATGCATGTAATTTCTTACTTTGGTGTGTGGAAATGTTATGTGTGTAGTCACTTGTGTATATGTATGCTTAATTTGGTTTTGCGATGTTGTCTTTTTAAGTATATATGTTGATGCTATGTAGACGGAGCAAATCACATCGCACACGGACTAAACAATGGAACCCATCGGTGATGATTTCATCAGTCACTGACAATTGTATACCAGCAATCGTTTGCTCACAACACACACAACTTGTTAACAGGAATCGTCTGTGTTGTTATCGGTTTTCCCACATGTTTCCGATTACAGAACTGTTTGCCGCATATCACATACATCTTGTTAAGTTTAACCATTTATGTTCTCTTGGCTCAACGCAAATAGTTCATTCGAGTGAACTGTATGCCGTATATCGCACACACATTCATCTGGCTGCCCGTTTCTGTTGTTCCAGCTCATCACAAACAGTTTATCTGAGTGAACTGTATGCCGTATATCGCACACACCTTCATCTGGCTGCCTGTTTCTTTTGTTCTGCCTCATCACAAATAGTTCATTGAACTGAACCATATGCCCTCATCGCACACACAACTAAAATCTGAACCGTGTTTGATGTATCCTTCATCACAAATGTTTGGCATCTTTTTTGACTGTTATTTTACATCATCTTTTGTGATTAATACATCGCACACAGTTTCGTCAAAGAGTCTTTGATTGTAGTGTCGCGTTAGCAACATCCTGCAGTAGTGCATATCCAATAGAGTATGATTACGACATTTGGATACACCATTATGATGTGGTGTTCCAGTGGCGTGAGTCGTGAAACAATTCCACATTGTCTTAAATGCATACCAAACTCGTAACTCAAATATTCACATCCATGGTCAGATCATAGAAACTTTATTTTCTTGTTACGATGATTCTCCACTTCACTCTGAAATTCCTTGAACTTTACAAATGTTTCAGACTCGTGTTTCATTAAGTAAATATACCCATATCTACTCAAATCATCTGTGCTTTGATACGTCTCCAATGTATCTATAATTTATGAAGTATTCATGCTGTTATTTCATCCATCTATGATGTTTTATAAGCATTTATATGTCATTTTATATGATTTTTCGGACTAACCTATTAACCTAGAGTCCAGTGCCAGTTTCTTTTTTTCCTTGTTTTAGTGTTTTAAAGAAAAGGGATACCAAACGAAGTCCAAATGACGTGCCAATTTTTGAGGATTTTTTCTGGACCAAAAGAAGACCACGGAGCATCGGAGTTGGGCCAGAGGAGTCCCGGGCTGCCCACGAGACAGGGGGGCTCCCCCCCTACGGCGCGGCCCCCTCTCTCGTGGACACCCCGGAGGCCCCCTTGGCATGAAACCAACGCCAATAATTCCTATAAATACTGAAACTTTCGGGATTAACCTATATCGGAAGTTCCACCGCCGCAAGCCTCTGTAGCCACGAGAAATCAATCTAGGCCCTCTCCGGCAGGTTGCCGGAGGGGGCCATCATCACCAGAGGCCATGGAGGAGGATCTCGGAGGGGCCATCATCGCCATGAAGGCCAAGGACCAGAGGGGGAATGCCATGGAGGAGGAAGCACAAGGGGGAGAACCTCTCCTCCTCTCTCTTGGTGGCACAGGAGTGCCATCGGGAGGGAAATCATCGCCACGGTGATCGTCTTCATCAACATCACCATCATCATCACCATCCTCACCTCTTTTACGCGGTCCACTCTACCGCACCCCGCTGTAAGCCCTACTTGAACATGGTGCTTTATGCTACATATTATGATCCAATGATGTGTTGCCATCTTATGATGTTTTGAGTAGATATCTTTTGTCCTTGAGTTGATTGATGATCTAGATTGGTACGAGTTGTATGTTTTATTTTGGTGCTGTCCTATGGTGCCCTCCATGTCGCGCAAGCGTGAGGGATTCCCTCTGTAGGGTGTTTCAATACGTTCATTATTCGCTTATAGTGGGTTGCTAGAGTGACAGAAGCTTAAACCCGAGTAAGGGGGTTGTTGCGTATGGAATAAAAGGGGACTTGATGCTTTAATGCTATCGTTGGGTTTTACCTTAATGAATCTTTTAGTATTTGCGGATGCTTGCTAGAGTTTCCAATCATAAGAGCATACGATCCATGTAGGAAAAGTATGTTAGTTTATGCCTCTCCCTCATATGAAATTGCAATGACGAATATCGATCTTGTTAACAATTGCTTAGGACAATTACGCACACCGATCCACCATTATTCCACACTCACTACTTATATATTTAGTATTATATTCTAACTTTATGATAACAGCACCTACTTTTATATTTTAGCTCTCCGATATCATACAAAGTTATCCTCTTTATACCCACAACACAGTTTTATTTCTTGTTTCTAGTTGGAAGCAAACGTTCGGTGCACGTAGAGTCATATCAGTGGCAGATAGGGCTTGAGAGAATATTAATCTTACCTTTAGCTCCTTGTGGGTTCGACACTCCATACTTATCACTTCCACCTTTGGGAATTTCTACGATGATTCCCTACACTTGGGGATTATCAAGCTCTTTTCTGGCGCCGTTGCCGGGGAGCAATAGCGTGGGGTTGATATTCTTGTGTGTGCTTGTTTGCTTTCTTTACTTAGTAGATTTTGTTTTTCATTTTTGTTTCTGTTTAGTTGTGGGTGAAACATACAAAAAGAATTTAAAAAGAATGAAAATACCAAAAATTATTTACTTGCCTCTCATGCCTAAAAAAGTTTTTCAAAAAGAGAAGTGATTGGAAAGTTATGCATTGAAGAAGTGAGGGTCGACCTTGAGCACTTGTGTTCATGCTCACAGAAACAATGTAGAATTTTTCATGGAAGTTTCTCTGTAAATAATTATCCACATGTATATATACTTTGTATTATAAAAATAATTTGCCAAGCTTTGGTTGTAGGATGATAAAATAGCTTGCTTACTATGTGCAGAACAAAAACAGAAACTTTGGCTGTAGTGCATGAATTTACATTTTTTACTGGAAAGTCAAATGGGTATGAAACTTTTTGAAAATTACTTATGTACAATTTTTTCAAATTGTCAAATTTATTTCATAATTTTTGGAGTTACAGAAGTTTACTAAACTTCCAGATTACTACAGACTGTCCTGTTCTTGACAGATTCTGTTTTTCGTGTGTTGTTTGCTTATTTTGATGCATCTATGGCTAGTATGTGGAGGTATGAACCATAGAGAAGCTGGAATACAGTAGGTTTAACACCAATATAAACAAATAATGAGTTAATTACAGTAAATTAAAGTGGTAGTTTGCTTTATTGCACTAACGGATCTCACAAGTTTTTGTTTAAGTTTTTGTGAATGAAGTGTTTGAAGAATGAGGAGTTACCGATGTGAGAAGAATAAAGATAGACAAGAGTTCAGGCTTGGGGATGCCCAAGGCACCCCGAAGTAACTATTTCAAAGGATACTCAAGCATCTAAGATTGGGGATGCCCCGGTTGGCATCCCATCTTTCTTCTTTAACAAATATCGGTATACCTCGGTTTTTGTTTTGTTCACATGATTCGTGTCCTTTGTATTTTTGTTTTTCTTTAAGATTCATGCTAGTATGAGTTAGATCTTCATTGATTTATAGAATACTTCATGTGCTTCACTTATATCTTTTAAGTATGATCCTATAGAATTGCTCTTTGTGCTTCACTTAAATCGTTTGAGTATGGTTCTATAGAATGCTTCGTGCGCTTCACTTATATATTTTGAGCTTGGACATTGGTTAGTCCATATTAATTGTAGAATGCTCCATGAACATCACTTATATCTTTTGGAGTATGAATAATACTATAATTTAAAGTGGGTTTGGAAGAGTGCCAAATTTAGGATAGTGATCCTATTATCTTGGAGGGTGTTGAATCTTCGTACGATATTTATGAAAGTGGATTTGGAAGAGTGTCAACTTTAGTTAGTATTCCACTATTTCGGAAGAGGTTCCAATTGAGTATGAGAACAAAGTATCTACCCATGATGCTACTGAAAATTATTATGAGGGAGGAATATGTGCTTGTAGGATTTGCAATATTATCAAGTTTCCTCTCTATGTGCTTAAAGTTTTGAAGTTATACTTGTTTTGCCGTCCTATGCTAGTTGACTTTTGTTACTATAAATTGTGTGCTCAAAAAATCCCTAGGCATAGGAGGTGAGTTAGATTTAAATGTGCTAGTCATATTTTTCATGATGCTCTCTTTGTGTTTCAAATCTTTTCTTTTATGCGAGCATCATTGAAATCATCATGCCTAGCAAAAAGGCATTAAAGAAAAGCGCTTGTTGGGAGACAACCCAATATTTACCCTTACTGTTTTTGTGTGTCTACATGATTAAGCTACTGTATTAATCATGTTTTATAGCTTTTTTTCAATAAAGTGCCAAGTAAGACCTTTGGGAAGACTTGGGTGAAAGTTAATGTGATCTTGCTGTAAAAAACAGAAACTTTGTGCTCATGAGATTAGCTGTCATTTTTTGCAGAAGAGTGATTTTGAGTTGATTCTTTTTGCACAAGATTAATATAAAAATTCCTCACGTCCACCAGTTTATTTAGTAGTTTTTGGAGAAGCAGAAGTATGGTTATTGTTCAGATCATTACAAACTGTTCTGTTTCTGACAGATTCTGTTTGCATTGCATAGTTTGCTTGTTTTCTAGTTTCTATGGCTTATGTTTCTTAGTATAAATTGTAGAAATGATATGTTAAAGTAGGCATTATGTGAAAACAATTATGAACCTTGTCTTTTACAGTACCAAAGTGCATGGTTTACTCTTTATCGTACTAACCTATCTCACGAAGTTCCATTAAGTTTTGTGTGATTGAAGTTTTCAAGTTTTGGGTGAGATATCGATATGAGGAGAATAAGGAGTGGAAAGACCCTAAGATTGGGGATGCCCTAGGCGCCCCAAGGTAATATTCAAGGAAGACTCAAGCGCCTAAGCTTGGGGATGCCCCGGAAGGCATCCCCTATTCCGTCTTCAAAACTATCGGTACACCTTACTCGGAGCTATATTTTTATTGGGCCATTTGCATTTCTGTCCCTAACTCGAACCACCTAATCAGATATACCCCTAATTCGAAAGCATGCTCAAATTTGCCCCTCCGCCATTAGGTGCCCTTACAGAAATGCCCTTCTGTGCCGTTACCGTCCGGTCAAACAACTTTGACCGTCCTGAAAAAAATAGCAAAAAGAATTAAAAAAATCTAAAATTTTGAGAGTTTGAGGATACTCATGTGTGCAAGGTGCGTGCAAATTTTCGTGCTATTTGGACATTCCAGGAGCTCGTGGCGAGGAAAAACAGTTAATATGCAAACTTGTGAATAGTAAATTTGAAATAAAATAGCAAGAAAATTCAAAAAAATATGAAAAAAATTTGCATCAAAGAGGCTTGGGTGCACAAGGTGCTTGCAAGTTTTTGTGATCAAATGACATGCGAGGAGCTCTAGCAAGAAAAAACAAAATAGTCATTTTTTCCCAAGTTTTTTCCCGAGCCAAATGTTGTTTTTTTCTCCACAAGCCCCTCCAATGTCCAAACACAACAAAAATTTGCACGCAGTTTGTAGACCATAGCCTCTTTGATGCCAAAAAATTCACATTTTTTTGAATTTTCTTGCTATTTTTTTGAATTTACTGTTCACCGGCTTACATATTTATTGTTTTTCCTTTGACACGAGCTCCTGGAATGCCCAAACAGCACGAAAATTTGCACGCACCTTGCGAACCTGAGTATCTTCGATCTCACAAATTTTCAGATTTTTTAGAACTTTTTTGCTATTTTTTTCAGGACGGTCAATGCCCTTTGACCAGCTTTGACCTGCTTTGACCGGACGGTAACGTCACAGAAGGGCATTTCTGTAAGTGCACCTAACGGCGGAGGGGCAAATTTGAGCAGGCTTTGAAATTAGGGGTAAATCTGAGAGTGGGCGCAAATTAGGGGCATAGATGTAAATGTCCCATTTTTATTCGTCACATGATATGTGTTTTACTTGGAGCGTCATTTTATTTTGTTAGTATTAGCTTGCTGTTATTTATAATAGTGTTTTGCATCTTTATTTTCAATAAAAATGTCAAGGATAGCCTTTACCATGCTTATTTTGCTAGTATACATGTTCCTGTTTGAAAACAGAAAGTTTACCGCTGTTGCAAAAATTCCCTAGAAAAGTCAGGGCATGATATAATGTTGAACCTTTTTGCATAATGAGCTCTGATAAATATACTACAGTTGGAATTTTCTCTCATAATTTTTGGAGTTAGGGAAGTATAGATACTCTTGCATTCTTTACAGGCTATACTGTTTTGACAGATTGCTGTTATGTTTGCATTGTTTGCATATGTTTGCTTGTTTAATGATTCTATTTGAGGATAGGAGTATTAAATATGAAGAGGCATTTAGTATGCAATGTTGAATAATAATTCTAGTGATTTGTTACAGTAGAAAATGATAAGGTTTTGCATTGGTTTATACTAACCTATCTCACGAGTTCTTGTTGAGTTTGGTGTGGATGAAGCTTTTGATAAAACGAGAAACCATGATATGAGAAGAATTAAGGAGACACAAAAGTTCAAGCTTGGGGATGCCCAAGGCACCCCAAGATAATATTCCAAGAAGTCTCAAGCATCTAAGCTTGGGGATGCCCCGTTAGGCATCCCACCTTTCTTCTTCAACAACTATCAGTTAGTATCGGTTAAGCCTAAGTTTTTGCTTCTTCACATGAGTTGTGCTATCCTTGCAATGTCATTTTATTTTGTTTTACTTGCTGTTTGAATAAAATCATTGTATCTGAAATTTTGAATAGAAAAGGAACCCTCCCATGGCTAGTTAGTTATTTGCCTACTCAGTGTCCTTCACTCATATCTTTTGGAGTAGTTTGTCATATACTCTTGTGCTTCATGTATATCCTATGAGTAAATGGGGGAATTGAATTGAATGTCATAAATCTGAATTTTTATATGTTTCATATGCTTATAACATGGTTAGTGATGACTTCACACATAGAAAGTATGAGGCATAAAAGTTGTTGAGAGTTGGCAAACGTAGTTTTGGTCATCGTTGCAATGAATAGGAAGTAATAAGGAAAGAGAGGTTCACATACAAATATATTATCTTGGACATCTTTTATGATTGTGAAGCACTTATTACGTATGACATGCTAAAAGAGTTGACGTTGGACAAGCAAGACAACATAATGGTTTATGTTTTCCGACATCTCAGTTAAAGTATATTGTTATTGACCTTCCAACCATGTTGAGCTTGCCTTTCCCCCTCATGCTAGCCAAATTCCTCGCACCAAGTAGAGATACTACTTGTGCTTCCAAATACCCTTAAACCTAGTTTTGCCATGAGAGTCCACCATACCTACCTATGGATTGAGTAAGATCCTTCAAGTAAGTTGTCATCGGTGCAAGCAATAAAAATTGCTCTCTAAATATGCATGATTTATTAGTGCATAGAAAATAAGCTTTGGATGAACTTGTTGTGGAAGTAATAAAAGCGACGAACTGCATAATAAAGGTCCACATACAAGGGGCAATATAAAGTGACGTTCTTTTGCATTAAGATTTTGTGCATCAACCCTAAACGCGCATGACAACCTCTTCTTCCCTCTGCGAAGGGCCTATCTTTTACTTTATGTTTTTACTTTATGCTTGAGTCAAGGTGATCCTCACCTTTCCCTTTTTCATTTTATCCTTTGGCAAGCTCCTCTTGTTTGAAAGATCATGATATATATATATATATATATATCCAATTGGATGTAAGTTAGCATGGGCTATTATTGTTAACATCACCTAAAGGTGAATACGTTGGGAGGCAACACAATAAGCCCCTATCTTTCTCAGTGTCCGGCTGAAACTCCATAACCACAGATATTGCGTGAGTGTTAGCAATTGTAGGAGACTATATGATAGTTGAGTATGTGGACTTGCTGAAAAGCTCTATTCTTGACTCTTTCTGATGTTATGATAAATTGCAATTGCTTCAGTGACTGAGATTATAGTTTGTTAGTTCTCAATGAAGTTTCTAAACCATACTTGACATTGTGAATAGATTGTTACTTGATCGTGAAAAGTTTTATGGGATAAGCTACTATTATGACACATTTTTGATGCTAGAAAGGTGATTGAAATTATCATTGATCAAACTTGTGCACCTGCTAGCATTCACACTTCATAAATTATTTCTTTTATCATTTACCTACTCGAGGACGAGCAGGAATTAAGCTGGGGGATGCTGATACGTCTCCAACGTATCTATAATTTATGAAGTACTCATCCTATTATTTCATCCATCTATGATGTTTTATAAGCATTTATATGTCATTTTATATGATTTTTGAGACTAACCTATTAATCTAGAGCCCAGTGCCAGTTTCTGTTTTCTCCTTGTTTTAGTGTTTTACAGAAAAGGGATACCAAACGAAGTCCAAATGATGTGCCAATTTTTGAGGATTTTTTCTGGACCAAAAGAAGACCACAAGAAAGGGGGGCGCCCCCCCCCCCCTTGGGCGCGGCCCCCTCTCTCGTGGACAGCCCGGAGGCCCCCTTGGCGTGAAACCAACGCCAATAATTCCTATAAATACTGAAACTTTTGGGAATTAACCTAGACCGGAAGTTCCGCCGCCGCAAGCCTCTATAGCCATGAGAAATCAATCTAGGCCCTCTTCGGCAGGCTGCCAGAGGGGGCCATCATCACCAGAGGCCAAGGAGAAGGATCTCGGAGGGGCCATCATCGCCATGAAGGCCAAGGACCAGAGGGGGAAAGCCATGGAGGAGGAAGCACAAGAGGGAGAACCTCTCCTCCTCTCTCTTGGTGGCACCGGAGTGCCATCGGGAGGGAAATCATCGCCACAGTGATCGTCTTCATCAACATCACCATCATCATCACCATCCTCACCTCTTTTACACGGTCCACTCTCCCGCACCCCGCTGTAATCCCTACTTGAACATGGTGCTTTATGCTACATATTATGATCCAATGATGTGTTGCCATCTTATGATGTTTTGAGTAGATATCTTTTGTCCTTGAGTTGATTGATGATCTAGATTGGTACGAGTTGTATGTTTTATTTTGGTGCTGTCATATGGTGCCCTCCGTGTCGCGCAAGTGTGAGGGATTCCCGCTGTAGGGTGTTGCAATACGTTCATGATTCGCTTATAGTGGGTTGCTAGAGTGACAGAAGCTTAAACCCGAGTAAGGGGGTTGTTGCGTATGGGATAAAAGGGGACTTGATGCTTTAATGCTATGGTTGGGTTTTACCTTAATGAATCTTTTAGTATTTGCGTATGCTTGCTGGAGTTTCCAATCATAAGAGCATACGATCCATGTAGGAAAAGTATGTTAGTTTATGCCTCTCCCTCATATGAAATTGCAATGACGACTATCGATCTTGTAAACAATTGCTTAGGACAATTCTGCACACCGATCCACCATTATTCCACACTCTCTACTTATATTATTTAGTATTATGTTCTAACTTTATGATAACAGCACCTACTTTTATATTTTAGCTCTCCGATATCATACAAAGTTATCCTATTTATACCCACAACACAGTTTTATTTCTTGTTTCTAGTTGGAAGCAAAGGTTCGGTGCACGTAGAGTCGTATCAGTGGCAGATAGGGCTTGAGAGAATATTAATCTTACCTTTAGCTCCTTGTGGGTTCGACACTCCATACTTATCACTTCCACCTTTGGGAATTGCTACGATGATTCCCTACACTTGGGGATTATCAAGCTTCAACACCGTATGCTTCAACACTCAACGGACCGCATACATCGGTATGTATTATTCCCAATAAGTTACTAGCTCGCTCCATTGCTATAGAGAATAGAGTTTTAGTCATCTTGCCCATGAGGCATGGTTCACATGTCTCAAATGATTCATAATCAAGAGATTCCAAAAGTAAATCAACATGGAGTTTTTTCATGCACTTTGCAGCAATATGACCTAAGCGGCAGTGCCACAAATATGTGTTACTATCATTATTTCACTTTGTATCTTTTGGCATCAATATTATGAATATGTGTATCACTATGATCGAGATTCAATAGGAATAAACCATTCACAAGCGAAGTATGACCAGAAAAGATATTACTCATATAAATAGAACAACCATTATTCTCTGACTTAAATGAATAACCATCTTGCAATAAACAAGATCTAGATATAATGTTCATGCTCAACGCAGGCACCAAATAAAAATTATTTAGGTTTAAAACTAATCCTGAAGGTAGATGTAGAGGTAGCATGTCGACGGCGGTCACATGAACCATGGAACCATTTTCGACGTGCATTGTCACCTCGTCCTTAGCCAGTTATTATGTAGCTCCTGTTTTGAGTTACTAATATTAGCAACTGGATCGATATAAAATACCCAGATGCTACTACAAGCACTAGTAAGGTACACATCAATAACATTTATATCAAATATACCTTTGTTGGCATTGGCAACCTTCTTATCTACCAAGTACTTGGGGCAATTTTGCTTCCAATAACCATTCCCCTTGCAGTAGAAGCACGCAGTCTCAGGTTTGGGTCCAGCCTTAGGTTTCTTCACGGGAGTGGCAATTGTCTTGACATTCTTCTTGAAGTTCCCTTTCTTTCCCTTGCCTTTCCTCGATGACATCCAGCAAGAGAAGGCAGAGAAGTAGATGGGATCACAACCAGCACGACAGAGTGGTGGTGATGGTGGTGGTTGAGCAACGGCTGCGCTTCGCTAATAGGAATTGGCGCCAAGGAGGAGAGGACTTGGACTCCAAGTCCAATCCAATTCCTACTAGGACTCCCTTTTTTCCCTTTCCTAGCCACATGGGCTTTTGAGTACTTGGTCCGCCTAGCCCAGTAAGGCCAAGGAGCCTCCCCTTAGATCATTCCAGCCCTTGGGACGAGGTGGACCCACTTGTGGACTTCCGGACCGCTCCGGAACCTTCTGGAAGCATCCCGGTACAATACCGAAAAAACTGCACCTTTTTTCGGAACCCAAAATATGACTTCCCATACATAAATCTTTACCTCTAGACCATTCTGAGACTCCTCGTGACGTCCGAGATCTCATCCGGGACTCCAAACAACATTCAGTTACCAATCATCAAATATCCCAATACTACTCTAGCGTCAACGAACGTTAAGCGTGCGACCCTGCGGGTCTGGGAATCATGTAGTCATGACCGAGACACCTCTCCGGTCAATAACCAACAGCGGGACCTGGATGCCTACATTGATTCCTACATATTCCATGAAGATCTTTTATCGGTTGAACCACGATGTCAAGGATTCCATTAATCCCGTATGCAATTCCCTTTGTCCGGTGATATGTTACTTGCCCGAGATTCGATCTTCGGTATATCTATACCTAGTTCAATATCGTTACCGGCAAGTCTATTTACTCCTTCCGTAATACAATATCCCATGACTAACCCATTAGTCACATTGCTTGCAAGCTCTTTAAGATGTTGTATTGCCGAGAGGGCCCAGAGATATCTCTCTGTCATACGGAGTGAGAATTCCCAGTCTTGATCCATGCCAACCCAACAGATACCTTCGGAGATACCTGTAGAGCAACTTTATGATCAACCAGTTACGAAGTGACATTTGGATACACACTAAGTACTCCTCCGGCGTCATGGCGTTGCACGATCTCATGGTCTTAGGAATAGATACTTGACATGAAGAAAGCTATAGCAAATAAACTAAATGATTTGATTCTAACCTTACGGTTGGGTCCTGTCAATCACGTAATTCTCCTAATGATGTGATCCCGTTATCAAATGACAACTCATGTCTATGGTTAGGAAACCTTAACCATTTTTTATCAACGAGCTAGTCTAGTAGAGGCTCACAAGGGACACGTGTTGTCTATGTATTCACACATGTATTTAAGTTTTCGGTCAATACAATTCTAGCATGAATAATAAATATTTATCATAAACGAGGAAATATGATAATAACCAATTTATTATTGCCTCTAGGGCATATTTCCAACATATTCCTCATCAATACGGATATCTGGCCTGTGGCCTGGTAACAAGAAAACAATGAAATGTCAGCACACACATTAACACTTGCACATGTGTCCACCCACCAATCGGTGGACTAAAACACTGAAAAAATAGTAAATAAATTATTGTATCTAGATGCACCATTCTCATTGTTTCCCACAATCATTATGACAGACTTTGAGTCATGTCCTGGCTTCTTATACTTGTTTGGTTACTTATTGGCCCAATGTTCAACTGAACCACAAGTGAAACAACCATCTTCCTTCTTGTTCTTCTTGAAGGTCTTCTTACCCTTCTTCTTAAAGTCGGTATTCTGTTGGATACCATTTTTTCCCTTGGGATTGTGTGATTAAAGTTCCTCTAGTGCACCATGTTGGCAACAAAGGTTCCTTCATCCCCTTTTTCGTGCGAGTCCTGTCCCCTCGAATTCTGCTCAACACTCAGATGGCCGATGATATCCTCTACTGAGAATTCCCGCCTCTGATGTTTCAGAGTGGTAGAAAAGTTTCTCCACGAATTAGGGAGCTTGGCGATTATACTTCCCGTGACAAACTTGCCCGATAAATCACACTTAAGAAGCTCAAGCTCCTTAACTATGCATATTATTGTTAGGGAACGTAGTAATTTCAAAAAAATTCCTACGCACACGCAAGATCATGGTGATGATATAGCAACGAGAGGGGAGAGTGTTCGTCCACGCACCTTCGTAGACCGTAAGCGGAAGCGTTAGCACAACGCGGTTGATGTAGTCGTACGTCTTCACGATCCGACCGATCCAAGTACCGAACGTACGGCACCTCCGAGTTCAGCACACGTTCAGCTCGATGACGATCTCCGGGCTCCGATCCAGCAAAGCTCCGGAGATGAGTTCCGTCAGCACGACGGCGTGGTGACGATGATGATGTTCTACCGGCGCAGGGCTTCGCCTAAACTCCGCGACGATATGACCGAGGTGGAATATGGTGGAGGGGGGCACCGCACACGGCTAAGGAACGATCCGTAGATCAACTTGTGTGTCCATGGGGTGCCCCCTGCCCCCGTATATAAAGGAGGGAGGGAGGAGGAGGCCGGCCCTCTACTATGGCGCGCCATGGGGAGTCCTACTCCCACCGGGAGTAGGATTCCCCCTTTCCTAGTCCAACTAGTAGTCCTTCCATGTATTAGGAGTAGGAGACAAGGAAGGGGAAGAGAGAAGGGAAGGAAGGAGGGGGTGCGGCCCCTCCCCCTAGTCCAATTCGGACTAGGCCATGGGGGGCGCGCAGCCTGCCCTAGGCAGCCCCTCTCTCTTTCCCGCAGGGCCCAATAAGGCCCAATACTTCTCCCCGGCGAATTCCCGTAACACTCCGGTACTCCGAAAAATCGCCGAATCACTCGGAACCTTTCCGAACTCCGAATATAGTCGTCCAATATATCGATCTTTACGTCTCGACCATTTCGAGACTCCTCGTCATGTCCCCGATCTCATCCCGGGACTCCGAACTCCTTCGGTACATCAAAACTCATAAACTCATAATATAACTGTCATCGAAACCTTAAGCGTGCGGACCCTACGGGTTCGAGAACTATGTAGACATGACCTAGAACTATTCTCGGTCAATAAACAATAGCGGGACCTGGATGCCCATATTGGCTCCTACATATTCTACGAAGATCTTTATCGGTCAAACCGCATAACAACATACGTTGTTCCCTTTGTCATTGGTATGTTACTTGCCCGAGATTCGATCGTCGGTATTCAATACCTAGTTCAATCTCGTCACCGGCAAGTCTCTTTACTCGTTCTGTAATGCATCATCCCGTAACCAACTCATTGGTCACATTGCTCGCAAGGCTTATAATGATGTGCATTACCGAGAGGGCCCAGAGATACCTCTCCGACAATCGGAGTGACAAAACCTAATCTCGAAATACGCCAACTCAACATGTACCTTCGGAGACACCTGTAGTACTCCTTTATAATCACCCAGTTACGTTGTGACGTTTGGTAGTACCCAAAGTGTTCCTCCGGTAAATGGGAGTTGCATAATCTCATAGTTATAGGAACATGTATAAGTCATGAAGAAAGCAATAGCAACATACTAAACGATCAAGTGCTAAGCTAACGGAATGGGTCAAGTCAATCACATCATTCTCCTAATGATGTGATCCCGTTAATCAAATGACAACTCTTTTGTCCATGGCTAGGAAACATAACCATCTCTGATAAACGAGCTAGTCAAGTAGAGGCATACTAGTGACACTATGTTTGTCTATGTATTCACACATGTATTATGTTTCCGGTTAATACAATTCTAGCATGAATAATAAACATTTATCATGAAATAAGGAAATAAATAATAACTTTATTATTGCCTCTAGGGCATATTTCCTTCAGTCTCCCACTTGCACTAGAGTCAATAATCTAGTTCACATCACCATGTGATTTAACACCAATATTCATATCTGTATATGATTAACACCCATAGTTCACATCATCATGTGACCAACATCCAAAGGGTTTACTAGAGTCAATAATCTAGTTCACATCGCTATGTGATTAACGCCCAAAGAGTACTAAGGTGTGATCATGTTTTGCTCGTGAGAGAAGCTTAGTCAACGGGTCTGTCACATTCAGAGCCGTATGTATTTTGCAAATATTTTATGTCCACAATGCTCTACACGGAGCTACTCTAGCTAATTGCTCCCACTTTCAATATGTATCCAGGTTGAGACTTAGAGTCATCTGGATCAGTGTAAAAGTTTGCACTGATGTAACTTTTACAACAAACTCTTTTATCACCTCCATAATCGAGAAACATCTCCTTAGTCCTTACTAAGGATATTCTTGACCAATGTCCAGTGATCTACTCCTAGATCACTATTCTACTCCCTTGCCAAATTCAGAGCAAGGTATACAATAGGTCTGGTACATAGCATAGCATACTTTATAGAACCTATGACTGAGGCATAGGGAATGACTTTTCATTCTCTTCTCTATTTTCTGTTGTGGTCGGGATTTGAGTCTTACTCAATTTCACACCTTTGCAACACAGGCAAGAACTCTTTCTTTGACTGTTCCATCTTGAACTATTTCAAAATCTTGCCAAGGTATGTACTCATTGAAAATATTATCAAGCGTCTTGATCTATCTCAATAGATCTTGATGCTCAATATGTAAGTAGCTTTTACTGAGGTCTTTCTTTTAAAGAACTCATTTAAAACACTCCTTTATGCTTTGCAGAATAATTCTACATTATTTCCGATCAACAATATGTCATTCACATATACTTATCAGAAATGCTGTAGTGCTCCCACTCACTTTCTTGTAAATACAGGCCTTTCCAAAAGTCTGTATAAAACCATATTCTTTGATCAACTCATCAAAGCGTATATTCCAACTCCGAGATGCTTGCACCAGTCCATTGATGGATAGCTGGAGCTTGCACACTTTGTTAGCATCTTTAGGATTGACAAAAACTTTCTGGTTGCATCATATACAACTCTTCTTTAATAAATCCATTAAGGAATGCAGTTTTGACATCCATTTGCCAGATTTCATAAAATCTGGCAATTGCTAACATGATTCAGACAGACTTAAGCTTTGATACGAGTGAGAAAATCTCATCGTATTCAACCCTTTGAACTTGTTGAAAACCTTTTGCAACAAGTCGAGCTTAGTGGATAGTAACACTACTATCAGTGTCCGTCTTCCTCTTGAAGATCCATTTATTTAACATGGCTTGCTGATCATCGAGCAAGTGAATCAAAGTCCATACTTTGTTCTCATACATGGATCATATCTCAGATTTTATGGCCTCAAGCCATTTCGCGGAATCTGGGCTCATCATCGCTTCCTCATAGTTCATAGGTTCATCATGGTCTAGTAACATGACTTCCAGAACATGATAACCATACCACTCTGGTGCGGATCTTACTCTGGAAGACCTACGAGGTTTTGTAGTAACTTGATCTGAAGTTTCATGATCATCATCATTAGCTTCCTCACTAATTGGTGTAGGAATCACTGGAACTGATTTCCGTGATGAACTACTTTCCAATTCGGGAGAAGGTACAAATTACCTTATCAAGCTCTACTTTCCTCCCACTCACTTCTTTCGAGAAAAAACTCCTTCTCTAGAAAGGATCCATTTTTAGCAACGAATATCTTGCCTTTGGATTTGTGATAGAAGGTGTACCCAACAGTTTTCTTTGGGTATTCTATGAAGATGCACTTCTCCGATTTGGGTTTGAGCTTATTAGGATGAAACTTTTTCACATAAGCATCATAGCCCCAAACTTTAAGAAACGACAACTTGGGTTTCTTGCTAAACCACAGTTCATATAATGCCGTCTCAACGGATTTAGATGGTGCCCTTTTAACGTGAATGCAGCTTTCTCTAATGCATAACCCCAAAACGACAATGGTAAATTAGTAAGAAACATCATAGATCATACCATATCCAATAAAGTACGATTACGACGTTCGGACACACCATAATGTTGTGGTGTTCCAGGTGGCATGAACTGTGAAACTATTTCACATTGTTTTAGTTGAAGACCAAACTCGTAACTCAAATATTCGTCTCCGCGATCAGATCGTAGAAACTTTATTTTCTTGTTACGATGATTTTTCCACTTCACTCTGAAATTCTTTGAACCTTTCAACTATTTCAGACTTATGTTTCATCAAGTAGATATACCCATATCTGCTCAAATCATCTTGTGAAGGTCAGAAAATAACGATACTTGCCACGAGCATTAACACTCATTGGATCGCATACATCGGTATGTATTATTTCCAATAAGTCAGTAGCTTGTTCCATTGTTCCGAAGAACGGAGTTTTAGTCATCTTGCCCAAAAGGCACGGTTCGCAAGCATCAAATGATTCATAACCAAGTGATTCCGAAAATCCATCTTTATGGAGTTTCTTCATGCGCTTTACACCGATATGACCCAAACGGCAGTGCCACAAATAATTTGCACTATCATTATTAACTTTGCATCTTTTGGCCTCAATATTATGAATATGTGTATCACTACGATCGAGATCCAACAAACTATTTTTATTGGGTGTATGACCATTGAAGATTTTATTCATGTAAACAGAACAACAATTATTCTCTGATTTTAAATGAATAACTGTATTGCAATAAACATGATCAAATCATATTCATGCTCAACGCAAACGCCAAATAACATTTATTTAGGTTTAACACTAATCCCGAAAGTATAGGGAGTGTGCGATGATGATCATATCAATCTTGGAACTACTTCCAACACTCATCATCACTTTCCCTTCAACTAGTCTCTGTTTATTCTGTAACTCCTGTTTCGAGTTACTAATCTTAGCAACCGAACAAGTATCAAATACTCAGGGGCTACTATAAACACTAGTAAGGCACACATCAATAATCTGTATATCAAATATACCCTTGTTCACTTTGCCATCCTTCTTATCCACCAAATATTCAGGGCATTTCCGCTTCCAGTGACCATTTCCTTTGCAGTGTAAACACTCAGTTTCAGGCTATGGTCCAGCTTTGGGCTTCTTCGCAGGAGTGACAACTTGCTTGTCTTTCCACTTGAAGTTCCCTTTCTTTCCCTTTGCCATTTTCTTGAAACTAGTGGTCTTGTCAATCATCAACACTTGATGCTCTTTCTTGATTTCTACCTTCGTCGATTTCAACATCACGAAGAGCTCGGGAATCGTTTTCATCATCCCTTGCATACTATAGTTCATCACGAAGTTCTAGTAACTTAGTGATGGTGACTAGAGAATTCTGTCAATCACTATCTTATCTGGAAGATTAACTCCCACTTGATTCAAGCGATTGAAGTACCCAGACAATCTGAGCACATGCTCACTAGTTGAGCGATTCTCCTCCATCTTTTAGCTTTAGAACTTGTTGGAGACTTCATATCTCTCAACTCGGGTATTTGCTGGAAATATTAACTTCAACTCCTGGAACATCTCATATGGTCCATGACGTTCAAAACGTCTTTGAAGTCCCGATTCTAAGCCGTTTAAGCATGGTGCACTAAACTATCAAGTAGTCATCCTTTTGAGCTAGCCAAACGTTCATAACGTCTGCATCTACTCCTGCAATAGGTTTGTCACCTAGCGGTGCATTAAGGACATAATTCTTCTGTGCAGAAATGAGGATAAACCTTAGATCACGGATCCAATCCGCATCATTGCTACTAACATCTTTCAACACAATTTTCTCTAGGAACATATCAAAATAAACATATGAAAGCAACAACGCAAGCTATTGATCTACAACATAATTTGCAAAATACTACCAGGACTAAGTTCATGATAAATTTAAGTTCAATTAATCATATTACTTAAGAACTCCCACTTAGACAGACATCTCTCTAGTCATCTAAGTGATCACGTGATCCAAATCAACTAAACCATAACCGATCATCACGTGAGATGGAGTAGTTTTCAATGGTGAACATCACTATGTTGATCATATCTACTATATGATTCACGCTCGACCTTTCGGTCTCCGTGCTCCGAGGCCATATCTGCATATGCTAGGCTCGTCAAGTTTAACCTGAGTATTCCGCGTGTGCAAAACTGTCTTGCACCCGTTGTAGATGGACATAGAGCTTATCATACCCGATCATCACGTGGTGTCTGGGCACGACGAACTTTGGCAACGGTGCATACTCAGGGAGAACACTTCTTGATAATTAGTGAGAGATCATCTTAAAATGCTACCGTCAATCAAAGCAAGAATAAGATGTATAACAGATAAACATCATATGCAATCAAAATATGTGACATGATATGTCCATGATCATCTTGCGCCTTTGATCTCCATCTCCAAAGTACTGTCATGATCTTTATCGTCACCGGCACAACACCATGATCTTCATCATCTTGATCTATATCAATGTGTCGTTACATGGTCGTCTCGCCAACTATTGCTCTTGCAACTATTGCTATCGCATAGCGATAAAGTAAAGCAATTATTTGGCACTTGCACCTTATGCAACAAAGAGACAACCATAGGGCTTCTGCCAGTTGCTGATAACTTCAACAAAACATGATCATCTCATACAACAACTTATATCTCATCACGTCTTGACCATATCACATCACAACATGCCCTGCAAAAACAAGTTAGACGTCCTCTACTTTGTTGTTGCAAGTTTTACGTGGCTGCTACGGGCTGAGCAAGAACCGTTCTTACCTACGCATCAAAACCACAACGATAGTTTGTCAAATAGACTCCACTTTAACCTTCGCAAGGACCGGGCGTAGCCACACTCGGTTCAACTAAAGTTGGAGAAACTGACACCCGCTAGTCACCTGTGTGCAAAGCACGGCGGTAAAACCAGTCTCGCGTAAGCGTACGCGTAATGTCGGTCCGGGCCGCTTCATCCAACAATACCGCTGAACCAAAGTATGACATGCTGGTAGGCAGTATGACTTATATCGTCCACAACTCACTTGTGTTCTACTCGTGCATATAACATCAACGCATAAAACCTAGGCTCGGATGCCACTGTTAGGGAACGTAGTAATTTCAAAAAATTTCCTACGCACATGCAAGATCATGGTGATGATATAGCAACGAGAGGGGAGAGTGTTCGTCCACGTACCTTCGTAGACCGTAAGCGGAAGCGTTAGCACAACGCGGTTGATGTAGTCGTACGTCTTCACGATCCGACCGATCCAAGTATCGAACGTACGGCACCTCCGAGTTCAGCACACGTTCAGCTCGATGACGATCTCCGGGCTCCGATCCAGCAAAGCTCCGGAGATGAGTTCCGTCAGCACGACGGCGTGGTGACAATGATGATGTTCTACCGGCGCAGGGCTTCGCCTAAACTCCGCGACGATATGACCGAGGTGGAATATGGTGGAGGGGGGCATCGCACACGGCTAAGGAACGATCCGTAGATCAACTTGTGTGTCCATGGGGTGCCCCCTGCCCCCGTATATAAAGGAGGGAGGGAGGAGGAGGCCGGCCCTCTACTATGGCGCGCCATGGGGAGTCCTACTCCCACCGGGAGTAGGATTCCCTCTTTCCTAGTCCAACTAGTAGTCCTTCCATGTATTAGGAGTAGGAGACAAGGAACGGGAAGAGAGAAGGGAAGGAAGGAGGGGGTGCGGCCCCTCCCCCTAGTCCAATTCGGACTAGGCCATGGGGGGGCGCGCAGCCTGCCCTAGGCAGCCCCTCTCTCTTTCCCGCAGGGCCCAATAAGGCCCAATACTTCTCCCCGGCGAATTCCCGTAACTCTCCGGTACTCCGAAAAATACCCGAATCACTCGGAACCTTTCCGAACTCCGAATATAGTAGTCCAATATATCGATCTTTACGTCTTGACCATTTCGAGACTCCTCGTCATGTCCCCGATCTCATCCAGGACTCCGAACTCCTTCGGTACATCAAAACTCATAAACTCATAATATAACTGTCATCGAAACCTTAAGCGTGCGGACCCTACGGGTTCGAGAACTATGTAGACATGACCTAGAACTATTCTCGGTCAATAACCAATAGCGGGACCTGGATGCCCATATTGGCTCCTACATATTCTACGAAGATCTTTATCGGTCAAACCGCATAACAACATACGTTGTTCCCTTTGTCATTGGTATGTTACTTGCCCGAGATTCGATCATCGGTATCCAATACCTAGTTCAATCTCGTCACCGGCAAGTCTCTTTACTCGTTCTGTAATGCATCATCCCGTAACCAACTCATTGGTCACATTGCTTGCAAGGCTTATAATGATGTGCATTACCGAGAGGGCCCAGAGATACCTCTCCGACAATCGGAGTGACAAAACCTAATCTCGAAATACGCCAACTCAACATGTACATTCGGAGACACCTGTAGTACTCCTTTATAATCACCCAGTTATGTTGTGACGTTTGGTAGTACCCAAAGTGTTCCTCCGGTAAACGGGAGTTGCATAATCTCATAGTTATAGGAACATGTATAAGTCATGAAGAAAGCAATAGCAACATACTAAACGATCAAGTGCTAAGCTAACGGAATGGGTCAAGTCAATCACATCATTCTCCTAATGATGTGATCCCGTTAATCAAATGACAACTCTTTTGTCCATGGCTAGGAAACATAACCATCTCTGATAAACGAGCTAGTCAAGTAGAGGCATACTAGTGACACTATGTTTGTCTATGTATTCACACATGTATTATGTTTCCGGTTAATACAATTCTAGCATGAATAATAAACATTTATCATGAAATAAGGAAATAAATAATAACTTTATTATTGCCTCTAGGGCATATTTCCTTCAATTATCTCATGAGCCTGCTCCAATATAGGACGGTTCTCAACCATCTTGTAACCGTGGAACTGCTCTATAATATACATCTCGCTCCCATCATCAGTGGCCCCGAATTTAGATTTGAGCGCCTCCCAGAAGTCCTTGCACTAGTGGAAAAAGTGCTAGCCACAACTTTCATTGGTGGCGCGCCATTTACAACCAATGCCACCACTACTTTTTCAAATAATGGTGATGTTGGCTTATTTGGTAGTAGGGGCATAGTGGTGGCGTTGGAAAATAGGGTAGCGTCAAAAATATATGGGATCAACAATTTGTACCAGGCGTAATATAGTGTTGTCGTGGAGTAGCATGGAAGGCCAGTACTATTATACTTAGTTGTGGCGTGCTGTTGGTTCTTACGCCAGTGTTGTTATTTTGTCAGTGGCAATATTCTTATATTTTTTGGTATATTCTTTTTATAGTATATTATAGTTTACTTTTATTAAATTTATATTATTTTAAATAGAAATAATTACATTTTTTTAAATATGCACTTCGTGACTTTAAATTACTTATCTTCCTTTTTAGTTTTAAGACTTTAAATATATTGTTTTGAGCCTTCAAATATGTAGTTTGATACTTCAAATGTTTTTCCTTCTTAGTTTTTTTGAGCCTTCAAATATGTAGTTTGATACTTCAAATGTTTTTCCTTTTTAGTTTTTTATGTGGTGATCTTTTTTATAGTATATTATAGTATACTTTTATTAAATTTATACTATTTTAAATAGAAATAATGGCAGTTTTTAAAATATGTACTTTGAGATTTTAATTTACTTTTTTGCCTTTTTAGTTTAATACTTGAAATATATAGTTTTGAAAATTCAAATATGTAGTTTGACACTTCCACTGTTTTTCCTTTTTAGTTTTTTATGTGGTGACCTTTTTTATAGTATAATATAGTTTACTTTTATTCATTTTATATTATTTTAAATAGAAATAATGACTTTTTATAAAATATGTACTTTGAGACTTTAAATTTACTTTTTTCCTTTTTAGTTTAAGACTTGAGATATATAGTTTTGAGCCTTCAGATATGTGGTTTGATACTTCCAATTTTTTTTGTTTTTTATGTGGTGATCTTTTTCATTGTATATTATAGTTTAATTTTTATGAAATTTCTATTATTTTAAATAGAAAAAATGACATTTTTTAGGTGGTGACCTTTTTTCTTATTGGGCTAGCCCAAATAGGATTAGGATGTCGTGGGGGTCAAAACCAACGAGGCCAACTGCCCCCTCGACCCACTCCCTCTCTCTGCCCCGCACTTCTCTGTTACGTTCCCCTTTCTATCCCTCTCTGTCGCTGTTTGTCGTTGCCTCTTTGATTTCAGCCGATTCCGGCGATTGACGCCGTTCTCCAGTCCTGTGGTACACATCTCCACTCTCATCTGGTCCATTAGGATTTTTTTAATTAGAGGTGTGTTTCGCATTCCCTATGCTAGGGTTTCAGCGATGGCAGTAGGCGACGGCGAGTTGCTGCTGGGGTTGATCACTGCTAAGCTTCATCGCCCTCGGCTCCAACCCAGGTGAGCATATCACCCCTCCCTCTTTTGTTGTAGGTCACTGCCACTGTCAATTTTTTTACTTGCATCGTTGGGGTTCATCACTGTTAGGTAGTGACAATTTGCTGTAGTTGTAATCCATAACAGAGTGTTTGAGTTGCTGTTGTAATCCATAACAAAGTGTTTGGGTTGTTGTTGTGTACTACTTTTTCACCATCTCACATATATCACTAGCTTCTCATTATATCTTCGGTTCAATTCAAATAGTTGAATGTCCAATGTGGCAATATGTGGCAAATATAGTGTCCAAAGAAAATTTCCACTAGAAAGTTATGCTCCAAGTTAGTGGCATATTGTTGTTGTTTTACCCTTGATGAAATTGTGTGAAGATATCGATAGTGCTATATTGTTGGTTCGAAGCAAAAACTTGCCACACTTTGTCACAACTCAACTTAGGCAAGTTTGACCAAGTTATTAGGTGTGTGTTTGGTTCTTTCCATATATATACTACACTTCATATATATACAAATTGGCATATATATATACTACACTCCCCATCCATATAATTGTGTGAAGATATCGATACTGCTATATTGTTGTTTTCCAAAGCTATGCACATGCTATGATATATTGTTGCTGTTTTACCTTTGATGAAATCTGCCAACTGAAACTGGCAGAATTAAAACTTGCCATGTAGCATACTCCATCCACATGCTATGATATATTGTTGATGTTTTACCCTTGATGATTATAACAGTTTGCTAATGTAGCATATTCCATGATACTAATGAACTTGAACCTTTGGATGAACTGTTGTGCATCTAGCATACTGCATCCACATGCCATGCATATGCACTTGGTCTTGCTTGTATATTGCCATGTTGCTTGGTCTTGGTCTTGCTTGTATATTGCCATGTTGCATGTATATTGCCATGTTGCTTTGTCTTGGTCTTGCTTGTATATTGCCATGTTGCTTGGTCTTGGTCTTGCTTGTATATTGCCATGTTGCTTGTATATTGCCACATGCCAAGTTAGGTGTGTGTTTGGTTCTTTGTCATAATAACCTACACTGGTTATTATTTTGAAGTTCCAGCCACGAGTAGCTAGAACAACCACTACCAGTCCTCGTGCAACTTCATGGTCTATGACAAATGCGAAACGAGCACCAACCAAGTAAGATTACAAAAACATCCATGAGCATTGCAAACACATGCATATATACATATATCATCGTCTAACCATTATTTATTGATGATTTTAAATATTTGACTTGCCAGGCATATGTACGGGACTCATCTCCAAAATTGGTACAGCGGCAGCTACCGGTACATGACGTGGACATGCTAAGCCATGAGCTTGTAGCATCAAAGGAGAGTACAATGAAGGCACTAAAGGAGTTGAATGACTCCTTGAAGAAAGAGAAGGATGAGATAATCCAAGAGAACTCCGATCTCTGCAATAAGAAATTGAAGCTCATCAACCAGAATGAGCTAATGGTCACCGACATCGAGTCTATGAAGAAGGACATACGGCTCTTGAAGGCCGAGGGGGAGGAGCTGAAGACCCGCAAAATCTATTTCATAAAGGAGGGACAGAGCAACAGGAACAAGTTGCATGAGATAAGGATCATTCTTCATCGTAGCTAGTTAGTGGATAACAAGTTGCGTGAGATGACAATACTTTTGCTTTGTAGCTAGCTACCGGATAACTTTTGCTTGTAGGTAGCAAGCTAGTTACTGAAAAATATACTAATAGCTGGGTATATTTTCGTGGATTTGAGACTTGCCACTAGAAGTTTAAATGGCTGTACATATACTAATAGCTGGGTATATTTTTTTATTGCTGAAAAATACAAATTGCTGGCATTGCCTCACAATAAACGCCATAGATAACACAATATATTGCTGGTGTTAGCCAGGTGGCACACCATCCACCACTAAACTGTTTTCACTAGTGCCATATTGGTGGCGCTGGGTCTCTATGCCAGCAAGGACTTATTGTCATGCCATAGCTAGCCTTTTTTTCCCACTGATGTTGGCAGCATGCTCATGTAAATATGCGTCAACCAACGTATCTCCGATCACACTAAGAACGGCTCCGATAAATACGACTGTGGCCTCCTTGAACGCCTTCTCCTGTTCAGGAGCAATCGTTCATGTGGAAGAGATACCGGCGACCCAGAACACTTTCAAAGCCGTGAGCCATAAAGTGGTCTTAGTCTACCAACGCTTAAAGTATGTACCAGTAAACTTATTCGTCTTGAGTGCAGCGGCAAAGCCACTTGCCGAAAAATTCCTACACACATTAGGGCTTTTGATTGTTGAGTAAATATGCAATTTTTCGACTAATTTAATCCAAGAATAAATCACTAGCATGGCATTGACAGAAATAACCACATACTGATATTCAATCATGCAAGCACATACTATGCTAATTGCAGAAAGATCTATGTATAACGCCAGCATGGCTAAAACAAAAAACAATGGGAGCAGGATAAGCGAGTTACACCCTCCAGTAGGCAAGGCAGAAGCGCGGTGGCGGTGGCTGCAGCGGCATCCTCAGGGACCTTCTTTTCGGCATTGAGTTTCTCTGTGGTGGCACGATTCAGCATCGGTGGACATGGTAATGATGAAGGCGACGCGAACGTAGAGAAAGTAGACAAACATAGGTGAGCAGTCATGTAGTCGCTTCCCAAAAACCTAATCGGCCCTCTCCCATGTAGGATCCAGAGAGGCGGACTTTCTGAGACCTACTCTCCCATCAACCGTGTATGCGGTGAAAGGGATGGAGTCGCCGACGGCACCAGCAGCAAAAGGAATGACAGTGCAGTGCGCGTGGATCCGATCTGATTTGTTCGTTGCGGCTAGGGTTAGCCAGCGCCTCACAAATATATATGCGCGTTCGGGTGGAGAGACGTGGGTTGAACCCACATCTAAGACAGCCCACGATCCCACGTCTCAGGTCGTGGCCCAGCTGTCAGAAACTCTCCGTTCTTGACCGGCAAAAATAAGCGTATATATAGATGTGAGCCGGGCTCGGCTCATTCCCACGGCGCAGCGCAGCGCAACGGGGCTAGGGGCGGCGGAGGAGGAGTGCGCGAGGGCCTCTTCTATTCTCAAGCTCCAATAGCATGTTGAAGAGAATATCTTATAAGGAGGTCCAACTCCTTCTCCACTAGCGGGGTGGGACTAAACTTCCTACCCCCCTTGTCATGACACCTACATGGGCCCTTAGAGATTTTTCTGAAATTGTTAAATGGGCCTAAAGCCCACCCATATTTCAACGGTATCACGTCGTCTCGCTGCCGCTCCAGGCCACTGTACTCGGCCACATAAAGATTACAGCGGCCAAGATCAAGAAGGACCAGCTGCAAGCCGCCGCGGCCACCCAACACCTCGAGCAGGAGAAGCCATGCCCAAGATTCGAGGTCTTCTCTATCCAGGAGCAGCCAGATCCAAGATTCGACCCCAGCAGCATGCCGCCGATCTTCAAATTCGACCCCCGCATGACAGCGGCTTTCAAGGACAAGCCCACCAACAACGACATCATCTCCCACTACCTCTTCCAGCACGCGCTCGTCCTTCTGGACACGCCCTTCACGCACACCGTCATCTACGACGACCCGTGTAGCCTACCGCCGCATGACTACTTTGCGAAGCATGGCCAGGTGGGTAGCCACGAGGTCTTCTTCGTCAACATCCCCATCGTGTCCAAGAACGTCGTCCACATGCCGCGCATCGTCAAGCGCAGCGCCGGCGGCGTGTGGTGTGGACAGAGGACAACCTTCAGGAGCTTCACCCTTCTGCGCCCTGGCTGCAGCGACGTCGACATCCGGTACAAGCATTACTACCTGACCTTCTACAGTGCCGCCCACGCCAACGGCGGCGTCTCCATGACCACCGACTAGGTTATGCATCAGTATCAGGTCGTCCCACCATCGCTCCAGGCCACAGTGCTGAGCCATATCAAGGTCACCGCAGCAAAGATCAAGAAGGACCGGTTGCAGGACACCGCCCAGCACCAGCGGGTCCTAGAGCAGCTGCTCCCAGCCTCCCAGGAGCAGTCGGGGCCAAGATTGGAGGTCTTCCCGCTCCAGGAGCTACCAGGCCCAAGATTTGAGGAGCAGCGGGACCCAAGAATGGAGGTCTTTCCGTTCCAAGCCAGGCCCAAGATTTGAGGAGCAGCCGGACCCAGAATACCATCATCCTGCCATAACGCTTGTGTCGGAGCTGGCAAGCCCAAGCCACCAGGTTTTTCCCGTCCAGGGACAGCCTGGTCCGAGCCATGAAGGTGGCAGCGGCCAGACTGATGCTCCTTGCAGCGACATGAGAGAGTTGGACTGCTCGCTCTACGCCCACGATGTCGACAACCTCTCTGGCCTAAATTTTAGATTCTTTGTTCGTCGTAATCGAAACCATGTGAACACGGCCAGAGCCAAACATGCGGGGTTGGTCCAAACATGATTTAGACCCGGGGCAAATTTCAAGAAATAACTTTTTATACCAAACATTTATACTTATGTAAGCGCATTTTTATTGTATACTGTTGGTGAGTATAATTTTTCTATCACTTAGTTGACATAGTTAACAACATAACAATGTTTTATGTGTGGAACCAAATAACAATATTGTTAAATATTAATTGTAATTATTTGTTCTTAGTTGTAATTTATCTTAATGATAATTTCATTTCAACTAAATTCAAACTGTGCGCGTCAATAGAATTAATTTTTCAATTTTTTTGACAATTGGATAAACTATATGATGCATATGTGTCTTTTTGTGTGTATGTGTTCGCGTATGTTTTAATATCATTAAATATCATGGTGGAGATCTCTAAAGTGTAATGTCTAACTAATACTTTCTAATGGTTTCTACTGTTTTATTAGGTAACATATTTGTAATCTTACTAATGTTTTCTAGTGTTTTTATTACGTAACATATTTATAGAATCTTCTATGGTCTAAATTGAACTGTTTATAAATGTGCTCCAAGTTACATTCAATAAGTTGACAATATGTGCATGCTCTTTACATGTCATCGTTAATAACATCGATTATCGACGAGCATAATATGTTGTAGAATCAATTTTGCATATAATTCATACTTTTAGGCTTGTCTAGATGCTTGATTTCTTCTAGTGTATACAAGGGTTTCTGTCAATTTCTGAAATAAGAAGTCTTGCACGAAAACTGTACATAGAAATCTAGTTAACATAAATTTTTGTGCAGCTTGTCGCATGTCTATGGGAGATACACTGGTCCATTCACCAAACTCAGTGTCGCCTATGACCTTTGTTCTAGCAGTGACCTCCGTGTGTGTATGACATTAGTTCCAGCAGTGACCTCAGTGTGTGTATGACATTTGTTCTAGCAATGACCTCCGTGTGTGTATATGAAATTTGTTCTAGCAGTGACCTCAGGCACCATCGCCTGCACAAAAGCGTTAGATTCTTGAACAGTGTTCACTTCCACACTTTCATTGTCTTCGTTTCCAGCTGCAGGCTGAGAAGGTAGCGAACTACCTGTAACAAGAATATTAGCTTCCAACACTTCTGTCTGTCTGGGCATTTGTGACAGGAACATCTACAACACCACTTTGCGTATTTATACCTGAGGGCACCTTCAACAGACGCGCAACGCACGGCGTGCAAAAATAACTTTTACAACGCTGAAATAGCATCTTTTTGCGCGCAGCATAGCGCTGGCTCCGGCGGCCGCCGCAAAATATTGCATGCACAAGCGGATACAGCAGGCGCTGCAAAAAAACAGCGCGCGCGAGCAACCAGTACTACCATACAACACAGATGAACAATATTTGATGAGACAACATATAGATGAAATTCAATGATACAAATAGCATAGTTCATCAAGCCCAACACCACAAACTAGTCCATGCGATACATATAATAAAAATAGATAAAAACGATACTACGGTGCAAACATAGTAGAAACTACTCCTCGTTGTCGTCTTCCTCCTCGGTGGTGTAGTCCGACGACAGAAACGTGTCATTCCACCGAGTATCATTGTCTTCAAAGGTCGACGCGTGTCCCAGTTCCCACTGCGCTATCGTCAGTGTCTTCCGCTCACGCCTGTCTGCCCGATCCGCGGCTCGTTGCACCCTCCTTTGCGCCCAGAACTCGTTCTCCTGGGTGACATCCTCCGGGAAGCACTGGCGCCACTCCGCCAAGGCGTACTTCTCTGCCTCGGCGATGAGGAGGCGGTGCTCCAGCCTACGCTGGACGCAGCAATCCTCATCGGTGATTAGCTGCGGGGGAGGCACGAGGTCCTGCTCCTGCTCGCGCGTCCGGGCGTCGGAGAAGTTCATCTGTGCCTGTGGCCTTCCTAGGTGCCACGCCACCGCGTCGTATGCGCGGGCTGCCTCGCAGGCGGTCTCGAATGTCCCGAGACAAAGACGTACATCACCAGATCAGATATCCATGTAAAACATGCCGGAGGAGCGGGCGCGGACGCCGCGGTAGCCGGAGGTGCTCCGAACACACGGTGGCATATTGGTGGTGGGGGAGAAGGCGCGGCAGCATGGCGAGAAGAGCGCAGCATCGATGGCGTGGCGCTGGAGGCGAGGAAGAAAGGTGAGGCGGGGAAGAAGAGTGGCGGTTGGCGGGCTAGCGCGCGCGGCTTTTATAGAGCGCGCCGGACGCCATGCATGCGCCAAATCTGCCGCGCGCGGGGCCACTTCTCCGCGCGTGCGCACTTCTTTCTTCCATTCCTGCTGGAGCACGCCAAACCGCTCCACGCGCGCTAAAAGTTACTTTTTTCCGCGCCCGCGAAATCTAGCGCGACTGTTGGAGATGCTATGATATTGTCGATGCACCAATTTTCAGGCCTTGCTTCTTCTGCTTGGACACTTGTGACGATCATATAAGATTGCAACTCCGTTGCTTCCACAGAACCCTCGTCATTCGCTTTTGCGAGTTGGTCTTCTGTCATGACAGGAGATCCACTGTCTTCTTGGTCCAACTTCTCTCGTGACATTGCTGCTGAAAATGAGATAGGATAAAGAACAGTAGCAGGCTCTCTCCATCTTATTTCTTCTCTTGATAGAATAGAAGAACCACCCATACATGCTTACCATGTTTTGGAGCAGCACCCTCAGCCTCGGCAGCAACTTTTGCAAAAGTATTCTCCACCACTGGACGCTTGTAGGAGTTATGACGAGCACCCTCGGTGAACACTTGTACAGTAGCCTCTATGCATCACAAAGATTATTCCTCATATGAGGGTGATGTGTCTGATTAGATGTCACAATCACACTGGATTCTCTTCTCCCAGCAAAAGTTTGGAAACTATATTACTCCCTACACGTCTTGTCGGCTCCAAAGCTCATGTTTTTTTGGCGGCACGTGCAGCCCCACCCCCTTACAAGGTAGCGGTCGATTTGTAGGTTTGCTCCGGCATCTTTAGATCATGATCTGGTGGCTTTGGGATTGCTCGGACTTAGGCCAGGTGAAATGCATGCTCGGCTTGCCGATGCTGGCAGCGGCGACACTCGTGGGTGTCGTTTTTCTTCCTGGAGGCACTACCATGGCCTTTATCTGTGCCCCTCTACTAGCATCAGGGGAAACCCTTTGTTGTACTCAATTTTCTCTTTCTCTATCAATGAAAAGATACACAGGCTCTGCGTATTCGCAAAAAAGTTCTATTGTTGTTGATGACCACAAGCACCAGCGAAGGGCGCTTCTCCTATCAGAGGCGAGCAATGTAGATCTAGTAAGCCAACTCCTACTACGGTTGCCATTTTTTTAAACCCCACAGTAAAAATAGGAATATTCTGGGTTAATAAAAGCGTCCTTTAACAAAAGAAAATTATATAATACACATCGTAGATTATCATGATAATACGATAATAGTGTCTATTGCACATCTAGATGTGTTCTAGTTATTGCACATCTAAGTGAGTGAATCAAGCATAAAGAGGAAAAGAAAAAAATATTCTCACGAATTTCAATGTAGGATCAATGACATAGGACTTAGATGTGCAACACTTATGGCACATCTAGATGTGCTTTAGCAAAACTGATGATAATAATAGGAGAGGTAGAAACAGGAACCACACACGCTTTAGACACGTGATGCATAGAATCAAGCATCGACGCTAATAATGCTACCATTCGCATCTAGTTCGCAAAGACATCTAGTGTATGGCCGATTGGAAACAGGCAGCGGAGAACAAAAGAGAGGTAGAATGCGCCGCTAAGAGCATCTCTAACCGATCCCCAATAACCTCATAAGGGAGTAAATTTTTTGTTTTGCTCCTTTATACCGCACCTAACTGATCCCCTATATTCGGCTTAAGGGAGTAAGATTTTACTCCTTTCCGTGGGAATCTTCCTATATTTACTTCATCGTTTGGCGGCCGAGTAAAAATTTTCTTCACGTGAAGGCCTCCTTGTGGCCGGCGACTCACGTGAAGCTTCCATGACCTCTCCGGTGACCTCGGGCCTTGCTGGTGGCCTCGCCGGCGACCTTACCATCTTGGCAGAAGCTGAGATGCCTCGCGCTGGGCTGCGGCACGACGGCCAGGGCACGGCAAGGCGAGCAACTGCGCCGGCTGCACTGGTCATCGTCGCTGCCGGCCATGGAGGATGTTGAGTCAACCATGGTCTTCGGTGAAATGCACGCAGCACCAGCAGCAGTAGCTTCCTTGGCTTATAAGGAAGCAGCAGGTTCCTAGTAATTACCTCGTAGTTTACTTAGCTAGCTAGCAGTTTCCAGGAATGTGATGTGCATGTACGTAGTAGTTTGCTAGCAGTTTTTCTAGGGTTTACTTGACTTGACCCGGGCTGACCTGTGGCCTATAAAAGGAGATGAATCCCATCGGCTGTAAGCAGGCCATTCCACTTCAATATCAATCAAGCCTCCTCTACTAGTGCTTGTGTGTGAGCTCAACCGGCTGTCTACAAGCCAAGTAGCAGTAGTACTAGTAGCTCCATCAGTGTATGTGTGTGCTTTGCTAGTGTGCATGAGCACAGGTAGTACTAACACACAACCGCTACTCTGTGTAGTTTACCTCTTCCTCGCCTTCGTCCGATCCTCGGAAGCCGGCTACTCTGTAGTTGGGCTAACAATTGGCATCAGAGCCCCAGCTTGCGGTAGCCATGGCCGGTGCAAAAGGAGTGTAGCAACGCACCACCTCGGGTGGTTCCAAGTCGCGGCCATCACAGGAAGGCTCCCAGTCGCCGCCTCCGGAGGAGCAGCGAGGGCGCAGCCGGTCCAGGCACGACCATCGTCGTGAGGTCGTGGGTAGGGAGATCGTGCGCGAGACCGCAATCAGCGGTTGCGTGCCCATCACCTTCCCGATGCTCACGCGCTCGAACTACAGCGAGTGGGCGTTGATCATGGAGTGCAACCTTCATGCGGCGAGCCTCTGGGCTCCCATGGAGGACGACCTAATTGAGAGAAAGGAGGACAGGAAATCCGTGGCGGCCCTCATGCGCGCCACGCCGCCGGAGATGCACGGCATGCTCGCGGCGAAGGCAAGCGCCAAGGAGGCGTGGGAAGCCATCCGTACCCGGCGCCTCAGCAGCAACCGCGTGCGCGAGGCGAACGCGCAGAAGCTGCGGGCGGACTTCGAGAACATCGCCTTCAAGGAGGGCGAGCTCGTCGACGACTTCGCCTTGCGGATCTCCAGCCTTGCGTCACAGCTCCGCGCGCTCGGCGACACCATGGACGACGCGAGAGTCGTGCGGAAATTTCTCCGCGTCGTGCCATCTCGCTTCGCTCAGGTAGCGGTCTCCATCGAGACCTTGCTTGACCTGAGTGAGCTCTCCATCGAGGAGCTCACGGGCCGGTTGCGGGTGGTCGAGGACCACCTTGATGATGGCCGCGAGAGCTTCCGCGGCGGACAACTCCTATTCTCAAAGAATTGGGAGGCGAGGAAGCGTCAAGGACGTGGTGGCGGTGCCCAGAGCAGCGGAGGCGGCACCGGCAGAGGCGGCGGTCGCACCCAGAGTGGAGCCGGGCGAGGTGCCGGCAACGACAACCGAGACAAGTGCCGATATTGCAGCATCAAGGGCCACTGGGCCCATGAGTGCCGCAAGAGGATGGCTGACGAGGATGCCGCAGCCGCGGCGAACCTCGTCCAGGCTGAAGAGGACGGTGGGCCAGCAATGATGATGGCTTGCGTTGAGACCATGCAGGAGGGCCCAGCGCCTCCGGCTACCATGGTCCCGACAAGCATCAAAGCCGTGCAGGAGGGCGCAACACCTCCGGCGACCATGGTGCCGGCAACCGTTAAGTCCGTGCAGGAGGCACGGAGCTCTTCAACTAATCCCCTCCCGACATCGGTAGCGCTCTACCCGACAACAACGTTCTCGGGAGACTACGATTGGGAGGAGATGAAGACCCGGGTGTGGGGGAGCCACACCCCGGCAACCACGTCCCCTGCGACGCTGGACAAGCCCGTGCAAGTTGGCACGACAATCGCGGCCCCGACATCCTCGAGACCCGACAAGCCCGTGCAAGTTGGCACGGCAAAGGCGTCGCCGACATCCTCGGGACCCGACAAGCCCGTGCAAGTTGGCACGGCAAAGGCGTCGCCGACATCCTCGGGACCCAACAATCCCGTGTCAGGAGGCACGGCAACGACGCATATGGGGCACGTCGCAACCACGATGCTGGTGACCAGTGAGCCCGTGCAAGAGGCACGGCACTCTCAGGTCGGCCACACCCCGACAACCAGGTTCTCGGGGTTTTGCAAGCCCGTGTGGGCAGCACGGCACTCTTCGACAGGCCTCAACAGCTGGGAGGCCATGAAGAGACGGTCATGGGGTGGCAAGGCCTCGACCATGACTCTGGCAACCATCGAGGCTGTGCAGGAGGCGCGGAGCTCTCTGGTCAGCCATGTTGCGTGCTCGGGATCCATTGAGTCCGTGCGGGAGGCACGACACTCTCTGGTCGAGCACGCCCCGACCACACTGGTGGTGACTGTCGAGATCGTGCAGGAGGCACGGTGCCCTGTAGTCGGCCACACCGCAGCCCCGACGC
The DNA here is from genome assembly GCA_963921465.1 of Triticum timopheevii. Classification (NCBI taxonomy): domain Eukaryota; kingdom Viridiplantae; phylum Streptophyta; class Magnoliopsida; order Poales; family Poaceae; genus Triticum; species Triticum timopheevii. The sequence continues at coordinate 645,894,448 of OY997266.1, read as the reverse complement.
GCTCAGGGTCCATCGAGTCCGTGCGGGAGGCACGACTCATAGCTGTTGGGGGAGACCCGACAAGCAAGTCTGTTGAGAAGAGCAACAAGGAGTCCGCTACCTTGGGAGAAGCCACTCCAGGTAGTGCGGTATCCGACAGGTCATCCCAGGGAAAGGAGTTCTCGGGTAGCATGACGTCCGACACGACGACCCCGGGAAGGGAGTTCCCGGGCAGTGTGACGTCAGGAGCTATGACCCCAGCAACATCGACGCCTAAGAGTGAGGTGGTTCTTGGGCAGTTTCTATCCCCGCCTACAGCGCGGTCGGACCTGTTCGACACCAACAACGTTGGCGATCCACACAGGTTGCGACGCCTAGGTGGAACTTCTCGGCGAGCCTGCGGAACGGCCGCAGCACCCCGAGATCAAGAAGGACGAGCACGGTGCCATCATCAAGCACAAGGCGCGGCTCGTCGCGAAATGTTACATACAACGCATGGGGGAGGACTTGCAGGAGGTCCTCGCTCTGGTGGCAAAGCACGAGCAGGGCGTACGGGCTACGCAAAGCCCCAGAAGACGGATATCCCAACGAAGGCAGCATCCGGTTTCACGAGCTGCACGATAAGGTCGGGATCGTCAACATCAAACTCCTTCGACAAGGTTGAGGGGGAGATTGTTGAGTCAACCATGGTCTTCGGTGAAATGCACGCAGCACCAGCAGCAGTAGCTTCCTTGGCTTGTAAGGAAGCAGCAGGTTCCTAGTAATTACCTAGTAGTTTACTTAGCTAGCTAGCAGTTTCCAGGAATGTGATGTGCATGTACGTAGTAGTTTGCTAGCAGTTTTTCTAGGGTTTACTTGACTTGACCCGGGCTGACCTGTGGCCTATAAAAGGAGATGAATCCCATCGGCTGTAAGCAGGCCATTCCACTTCAATATCAATCAAGCCTCCTCTACTAGTGCTTGTGTGTGAGCTCAACCGGCTGTCTACAAGCCAAGTAGCAGTAGTACGAGTAGCTCCATCAGTGTATGTGTGTGCTTTGCTAGTGTGCATGAGCACAGGTAGTACTAACACACAACCGCTACTCTGTGTAGTTTAGCTCCTCCTCGCCTTCGTCCGATCCTCGGAAGCCGGCTACTCTGTAGTTGGGCTAACAGAGGAGACGAGTAGGGCAACAGCTAGCAGAAGACCCAAGCCGGTCTGGAACCAGTCCTTGATCTCGCGGAGCATGCCGACGCTGAACATGAGCCTGCCATCGACCGCCGTTGCTCGCCCTCTGAGCCTGGCTGTAATTCTTCCTCCGGAAGCAGGGAAGGACGCGGATTTTTAGAGCTTAGGCTCATGGACACCTCCTATCCATACCATCCAGTATAGCTTTGAGATCCGTGCTAGACAACTAACTTATTGCGTGAAATTTTCTCTTTTTTGTTGCTTCCAAATAAAACAACATATGGACTTCTAACTTTGCAAGATAGCAAAACATTCTTACTACAATGAGAGAAAAAACTTACAGATTTTTTTGACAAACATAAATATATAAAATGAGATTTTCTTTATTCAAAAATGTTATTTTTAGTACTTATGATGCACGAAAAAATCTGAAAGTTTTTTCCCACATTCTAGTTAGAATGTTTTGTTGTGCTGCAAAGTGTGAAGTTCATATGTTGTTTTATTTGGAAGAAACAAAAAAGAGAAAAGTTCTTGCACGAATCGCGATGCAGAGATGGATGGCTAGATAAGGGGGTGCACCTGAGCCTAAGCTCTACAGAATATTTTCCCCGGAAGCAGGTGAAGAAGAATACGCCCCAGCTGCGCACGTACGCGTGTCTATGACTATGTGCAAGCAGTATGTATTGTGACGCTTCGTTTACTGTTGGGTTGTGGCCCGGGCTTGTTATATAGGGATCGAGGTTGCTAGGCTTGCTCTTCGGCTTTGACAGTTGGAAACTTGGAAATTTGGAGTGGTCGGAGGCGTTGGAAAATCAGCAGCCGCAGCTAGCGGCAGCCCGGCGTGGTCACGATGCATTTCTCAGTACAAAAACAAGGCGGGGTCACGCGCACGTTGTTTTCATGAGCTGAGGTACGGCGGCGGCAACGGCAACGGCCGTGTCATTGCGGTGTCAGCATCATCGACGTCACTAGCCACAACGTTGCCGGCGTAGCCACCACCGATGCCGCTTGCCGCGGAGACGCATAGCAAGTGTTCGACGGAATGTTTGAGCCATACATAAGTTTACTCCGTTATATATATATAAGGGATCGACTAGGTCCGGACAAAACATAATGAAGTAAATATACTCCAGTAGACATTTTACTCCCTTAACTTTTAAGGGATCGGTTAGAAATACCCTAACAATATCACTAAAGTAGGGAGAAGTGAGAGCTACATCAGATGCAGGGTCGGAAGACATGCCTCCATCTAGATGCATAGGAAGCAAATCACCTGCAACAGGAATATTAGATTCCAGCTCTTCTGTCTGGACACTTGTGGCAGGCACATCTGCAACACCACTTTGCGCTTTCATGCCTGAAATTGTGGCTGTACCATTTTCAAGCACTTTTTAGTTGTGACACTTACATAAGCTTTCATAGTATCCTCACCATCCATTTCTGTAGGTTGGTCAAATAAAGCGCTTGCAACATTCATAGCAGATCCACGTCTTCTTCAACATGTTTACAAAAGTATCGCCTATCCGTTCATGTCATTTGCATTCATGACAAAAACGCTATTATACCACTTGAGGATAACTAACTTTCATGGGTATTTTTAGTAATTATTAGTGCATTTCTGTGTGTGGTCAACATATTATACCTTGCAACACTCAGGAAGATAAACAAATTTGAAGACCTCCAGGGGGAGCCAATCATGTGCGAGGATAGGTAAAATGGCAAGAACCCTGACTTGGGGGTAACCACTCAAGAAAAAGTGCCGCAAATGATATGAATGCAATCCATCAGGGAGATAACTTCCTGAATGGTAATCACCCATGGATTTCCTCCCGGAATGAAATTATAGTAACATCATTTGTACCAGAAAAACGTCGTGAAAGTGCATTGTTGCCCAGTGGTTGTCTTGGTGGAGATGACAATAGGGTTGGTGAGGGTTAATGTCGATTACCTAGTTTATCTCATGATATTGGCCTCTTGGTGATTGACTATATGAGGTAGGAACAGATTGACATTATTGGGTTGCATGAAGCAATGCAACAAGACTTCTCCTTCCGAGAGTTAGAGGAGTTGAGTTGACAATTGTTCACCTGGCACTAGCTTCTGCTTGCTCTCTCGTAGGAGTAGTTGGGTAACCCCCAAGTGTAAGGGGTAACCTAGCAATAAGTATTTCCCTCGATTGAGAACCAGGAGTTATAGAACCAGTAGGAATTACTTCGGTAACGACTAATGACCAGTACCTGCACACAGCACATAAAACCGATTTGTCCCCAACGATTCTTGCTGACATCATCTGTTTCCGTCCCTATTGCATGCATGTGTGAAAGAAACAAAAAGGTTGACGTGTCACAATCGATGGCTAGAAGAGCGTGTGGCCGATCTTCTTCAGCCCACACACGTGTCACTTATCAGGGTCCATGAATTTTCGCATATATATCTCATACATTACTGAACTTATCAACAATCGAAAGCAATCTTACGGAAAACTTATTAGGCACAATATATTAGAACGGAGTGTGTGTTTGCAAATAAATAGAACATGTTTTATATTTACTTTTTAAACTTACCTCGCCTAAAGCCAAATTCTGACTATTTGTCCCCGGTAGGAGTCCGACACCGAGTGGACCCGATCTGCCCGGTCAGCAGGGGCCAATCCGACTTCCATGGCAGCCGGATCAACCTCGCGAGCTTACATATATATAGAGCTAACCCGAACTAAACACACCGGAGGAAACACAATATACACACATCAAGCGCGACCGATATCCATATCCATCGGCATGGAAGGAGGAGCACGAGCAGCGCCTATGGCCCTCGGTTTTGAGGAGGAGGTGACAACGTGGCCCTCGCGTCCAGCAGAGGCGGCGCCGCCCCGGATGAGGAGGAAGGCTTGCTCTTGGAGCAGCTGATGCGGGCTTACGCCGACGAGCCATGGTTACCCGCGGAGTTGTTCCTCACCCCCATCGAAGACTGAGATGATTGTGTTGACGCTCAAAAATGGCATGATCGGAAAGAGTGACTTGAGTCTATAATTGAATGAGGTTAAAATTATGAGTTTATCTCACCATTTGATGGCCTTCGTCAAGATGATCGAAATAAATATCAAGATAGACCAAAAAGGAGCTCAAGTGCAAAAGATATGACAATTTCGGAGATACCCGTGTTGACACCTGATTAAAGAATGGCATGAAACCTAATTAAGAATACCTCGGATGGGAAAAGTTACAACTGCAAAGTTCTTCGTCTCGTCAAGACGGACGATTTTGATATAAAGATCATCCCCATCCGAGTTCGTATGCAAAAGTTACAGCCAAAACTATGCGCTGCAGCACTGTATGGCCGGATCATCCGGACCGGGGTCCAGATCATCCGGCCGAGGGCCAAAAAATTAAACAAAACAACAGAAGCTAAAAGTTGAAGCCGGATGATCTGGATCAACTCCCGGATGATCCGGGTAAAGGCCGGACAATCCGGGCAATCGTCCGGGTATCCGGACACGTTTTTCTGCTGCAGACTTTAGAAAACGGCCCGAAACACCCTAAAGATGCCCTCGAATGAAACAGTGTTAAACATGAAAGTTGTGCATCTCGTCGAGACGGTTGATTTGGATATAAAGAACGTCCAAATCCGAGGTCGTATGAGGATTCTAGAGCCAAAACAGTGAGCTGCTGTCAAAAAACTGGGCTAGGCCGGATCATCCGGGCCTTGAGCCGGACATCCGGGCCGGGGGTCGTGAATAGTCCGTGTTTTATTAGATTTTGATGATTTGGACGGCTAGGCAAGTCCTTTTCTTGTACGGAAAGTCCACCCGCCTCTTATATAGACAAGAGGTGATGGCCGATTGAACAACACACAATCGAACAAATCTATCTAAACTTTTTACCTTTACTTTTCCTTCTCCCTTGTTCTTCTTCTTCCTCGTTCTTCGTTCGTTCTTCTTTATTGCAGGGCGGCGAACCTCGAGGCCCTAGGGGCGATCAGGTCGACCTAGGGCAGCCCATAGCCGTCACGCGCCCTGACGGGGTCCCTCCCGGGCGTGTGGGGTTTCGGGTCTACAAAAGCACCCGCCGGATTGTCTTGCGTACCGCGCTTCCGGACGGGTCTCCTTCGACGTGAGCTGCGGTGAATCACCCTCGGCGTTGGAGGTACACAGTGACGTGTTCGTGTGCGAACACACTTTTTGGCGACTCCGCTGGGGACGAAGCTTTGAACGGTCTCCAGCCCGTTCTTGCTACGAAGAGATCGTCATCAAGTTGCTGCAATCTACAAAGGTAATAAGAATACCCAATCCCCCTTTGTAGATGCAAATAATCCATATGTTGTTGCTAGATCACCTAATGAGCATGATGTATCGGCTAGCCCTAGTTTTATCAATCATGCATCTAATTATGCGCAAGGGCCGATGCAAAACAATTTTCATGCTTCAAATTCTCATGATTTTAGCAACATACGACATATGTATCCAAACTCTCATGTATCGGCAACCCCACAAATCCATATGCCGATGAACAATATGATGGGTTTGGTTAATCAATTTGAAACACCTCATGTTAAAATTTCCAATAGCATACAAGAAAGTGTTTCACCTTTTTATTCATCGGCAACTAATTTGCAATATGTGAATCCAACCATGCCGATGAATGAGAGAATTGGCCATGCTACTACTAGCTATTCCGGCAGTTACTCTCAACCATCATATGCTACACCTCATGTTAGTAATTTTTCGGCACCATACACAACTGTAGATGCTCATAATTCGGCTTCACACCTTTCTGGTCATAGCCGAATAAATGTAAATTTTACAGGAGCCGTTGTGCCAAACATTGTAGAAGATGAGATAATGGTGGCTGCATTGAAGAGTTTAGCCCAAAATAAGAGAATTAGTGCTCTTTGCTTTGAACAACATGAAAAGGGGCTATTTCCTGATTATGCCGCAATAAAAGCTATAGTTTTGCAAGAAGATGAATCTTTGCCAATTGATAAAATTGGCGAGCAAAAGTATGGTCTTACAACAATGCATATGCCTTCACCTAGTACTACATCATATTATACACCCCCTACACAATTGCAAAATTTCGGCAACACCTGTATGTCATTGCCGAAAGAATCTAAAAGCATTGGGGGGCAATCATATCCGGAGTGGGCTGAAATTGAGAAAAAGCTTAAAGCTAATTTTGCCGCTCGCCGTCAGAAACAAATAGAAAAAGAATTGGCTCAGATAAAAGAAGCATTGCCAATTGGTAGTATCAACGAAAAGAAGGATGATTCGGAACATGAAAGTGCTTCGGTTGAAAAAGCCGAGTCAAGTAGTATATATTCTGAATCCATCAAATCCAACGAGGCAAGCATTATTGAGAAAGGGCATGGAAAGCATAGCAAAACAGCCAAACTTGATTTTTCCGAGGTCAATGGAACCTACTTCCTGCCCTATGAGTTCCGTGCCATAGAAATTGACAAGCCTCAAGGACAAGAACAAGTAGCCGAACAAAGTTCGGCTGACATGGACCTTCAAGGTAATGATGCAAGGAATCAAGAAAAAGATAATGACAAGGTGTTGGGGAGCCATCCAAAGACGGAGCAAGATGTTCTTCAAGTGGCACCACCATCATGCTCTCCCAACATATTTGAAGAGGTATGTTTAGCAAGTAATTTACTTATTTTCAGATTTGGTCAGAATTTTATTGTTGATACATCTATTAGAAAAATCCTCATAAGTAATTTTGAAAGACCAATGAAGAAGGGTAATTTACTTGTTAGCAATAAACTTGTTATGGAACATATCGGTCAACCCATCACGCCATTTATAAAGACCGATATTGACTTACAGCCACAGCTTTCCCCGTTGCTTTATCTAAAGTTCACATCTAGTTGGGTAGCTTTGCTTATTTCGTACTTGGCTTGCACTTGGTCTCAACTGAGACATGTATGTTCTAAATATCTTCGTTTCAGAAATTTAAAGCCAAGGTTAAATTCTATTGAGAAAACCGATGCTAATATAATATCTTATCCAAAGACATCGGAGATAGAGTGGAAAACATAATGCATAGCCGAATGGGGAGATTACAAATCTAAACCATTCGTTTGCTTATCTCCAAAGCCGTTCAAACAGCAAGATCGGCTAGAAAACAAGAAGTATACCTTCAATTCAAGCATGTGTGATAAAATATTTGATTTGTTGCTGAAAAATAATTACATTACAATTCTTGATCACCATGTTAATCCATCAATCCAAGGACGAATGTATTGTAAGTTGCATGATTCGTCCAAGCATAATTTTGAGGATTGCAACATGTTTCGTCAAATAGTTAAATCGGCCATTGAAAAAGGACGATTGAAGTTTGTTGAAACACCGAGAGATGACCAGTCTATTCCGATTGGTCCCGATGGCAAAAAGTTTTTGCATCGGCTGCTTCAAGCCGATCCATTTAAAGAGAATGTAAAAGCTACAGGTGATGGGATCAAGCTTTCAAGTAAAGAAGTTGTTGAAGAGCATAACGAGCATAATCTTGAGGGCGGGAGTTCCATCGAAGCTACAATGAAGACGCCAAGGACTGGGGGGCAACAAGCAAATCTAATGATCGATGAAAGCAAACCAAAAGAAAACAAAGGCCGGAATAAGCGCAAGTGTAAGAGATCAAAAATCACTTTTGCTGAACTATTGGATAAATATCAAAAGAAGAGTGAAGAGAAGAATGCTTATCGGCCAAATCATGCAAAGAAACCAAGATCACCCCCAAGGCGCAAATATGAGGATTTATATTGGCAAAGTGATAATTTTAATGCAACATATTCATATCCTTATTTTTGGCCGCCAATGCCAATGCCGTGGATGCCTCCTATGCTCGTGTAGATACATATTCATCATGGGACAGGTATGATACAAGGGCACATTCTCCAGCTTATTTTAGACCATCTCACCAATATTATGCAGCTCCAAGAAGGTCAACATCTGAACAATCACATGTTAAAGACCGTTTCAATCATAAGGAATCGGTCCAGAGCTCAAGGAAGAAGAAAGAGGTGGTCAAACAAGTTTACCGCGTTAAAAGAGATGGTCGTAAGAGTGCTACTTCAGATTTGATCTCAAATGCAAAAGAGCCAATGAAAGTGTTGACATTGGCTACTAAAGGCAATGAGATGAAGCAACAAATTATTGAGAGTCAAAATGCCAAATCTGAAGAAAATAAGTTGAGAGTGCACAAGGCCAAGAAAGAATTGCCATTGGTCAAAACAGAATCACAGCCGAGATGCCCACTCGGCTTATCGTATTGGCAAAAGAAGGAATTACAAAATCTTAGTGCACAAGAGCTGAGAAAGAGGAACATGGCATGGGTTCCCAAGAGGACCAATCAAAACAAAAATGATGTGCATGCTTCAATTGCAACAAGTACAATGAAAGTGAAGAAAGAGAAGGATGGAAGAAACAAACAATTAAGCCGAAGGTGTGCATCACAACATCAAAATCTTCGGTTAGCACATCATCCATTTTCTTCAACAATGCCATTGATGCCTTTGCCATGGAATTCATCCATAGGTATGATCAGTTACCCTCCATGGACTTATTTTGATCCATGGATGCAACATAATTTTCCATATCGTGACAAAGTATTACCAAATCACTATACATTTGGTTAGTTACATTTTTGTTGCTAAGACAAAGGGGCCGAAATATTTTATTGCTATTTTATTTGTTTATTTCGGCTATACATGCTTTAATGGATGAATTCTACATGGACCTCATGATAATGGCCGATAATTATCTATCGTCCTAAGATTATGTCAATGCATGGCCGGTGTAGTATTCTAACGTCGTTCTTAGTTCAATTGGAACCGAGACAAGGTACATGTTAAGTGATATTAACCTTGTCTCTCTAGTGCTATGGAGATTATGTTTCGATGGTTGAATTCATAACAATGGCCATGGTGTTGGTGTTGTTTATATATCTCCATATGGTGCTGTTATGTGAAGCCTCATGCCTCTTAAAATATTTATTGCACAATAATCAAAGACGAATATGCAATGTTATTCGGTTTGGAACTTTTGCCATATGTGCTAAACATATTGAGGCTTTTGGTGATTCGTTATGAGTAATGCAAAAAAATATCCAAGGGTTATGAATGTTTTGACGAATCACTTGTAGTTTATCTTGAGGTATGCCTAGATGCAAAATTTACCTTGGTTGCTTTAAAACTGTTCATATTTCTAGGCATGACAATTCAAAAGAGTTGGCACAGCAAGCATCCGGCTACTATGTTAATCATGGTGTATTGTATTTCATTCAATAGCCGATGCTTAGTCTCGTCTAGGTAAGGCTGAATCGAAGTCCATCGCTTCGGCCACTAATGATTTTTTATGCAGGCAAAAAGTAAGGATTGAAGAAAGTTTATTATTGATTATTTGCAAAATCCTAGCAAAAGGGTGAGCAATATGGTTTGGAGGATGACCTTGAGATACATATCTATGGGATTGTTAATGAAGTTGAGAAGGTTTCACCCAAGTTTGCATCAAAAATCCGCCTCAAATAAATGTCCGGTATATATTTATCGCTCTAAGCACATGCGAAGTGGCCGATGGAGTGTTGACATCGTCCTTAGAACCAACACGGTACAAGTTATTTTTCGGCATACTACATTTGCCGAAAAACAGGGGGGCATGTGTTGACGCTCAAAAATGGCATGATCGGAAAGAGTGACTTGAGTCTATAATTGAATGAGGTTAAAATTGTGAGTTTATCTCACCATTTGATGGCCTTCGTCAATATGATCGAAATAAATATGAAGATAGACCAAAAAGGAGCTCAAGTGCAAAAGATATGACAATTTTGGAGATACCCGTGTTGACACCTGATTAAAGAATGGCATGAAACCTAATTAAGAATACCTCGGATGGGAAAAGTTACAACTGCAAAGTTCTTCATCTCGTCAAGACAGACGATTTTGATATAAAGATCGTCCCCATCCGAGTTTGTATGCAAAAGTTACAGCCAAAACTATGCGCTGCAGCACTGTATGGCCGGATCATCCGGACCGGGGTCCAGATCATCCGGCCGAGGGCCGAAAAATTGAACAAAACAACAGAAGCTAAAAGTTGAAGCCGGATGATCTGGATCAACTTCCGGATGATCCGGGTAAAGGCCGGACAATCCGGGCAATCGTCCGGGTATCCGGACACGTTTTTCTGCTGCAGACTTTAGAAAACGGCCCGAAACACCCTCAAGATGCCCTCGAATGAAAAAGTGTTCAACATGAAAGTTGTGCGTCTCGTCGAGACGGTTGATTTGGATATAAAGAACGTCCGAATCCGAGGTCGTATGAGGATTCTAGAGCCAAAACAGTGAGTTGCTGTCAAAAACTGGGCTAGGCCGGATCATCCGGTCCTTGAGCCGGACATCTGGGCCGGGAGTCGTGAATAGTCCGTGTTTTATTAGATTTTGATGATTTGGACGGCTAGGCAAGTCCTTTTCTTGTACGGAAAGTCCACCCGCCTCTTATATAGACAAGAGGTGATGGCCGATTGAACAACACACAATCAAACAAATCTATCTAAACTTTTTACCTTTACTTTTCCTTCTCCCTTGTTCTTTCTTCTTCCTCGTTCTTCGTTCGTTCTTCTTCATTGCAGGGCGGCGAACCTCGAGGCCCTAGGGGCGATCAGGTCGACCTAGGGCAGCCCATAGCCGTCACGCGCCCTGACGGGGTTCCTCCCGGGCGTGTGGGGTTTCGGGTCTACAAAAGCACCCGCCGGATTGTCTTGCGTACCGCGCTTTCGGACGGGTCTCCTTCGACGTGAGCTGCGGTGCATCACCCTCGGCGTTGGAGGTACACGGTGACGTGTTCGTGTGCGAACAGATAGATTCATCCTTGCATGGCCCCTTCGATCAAGCTTGATCGGTTGACCGATATCTTTTCCAACGTGGAAATTACAGTAGCTAGTACTGTACCACAATTTGATGATCGCCTCTATAGGATCTAGCAGTCATTGTTATCATCTGGAGTAGTATGTATTGGATGTAATGTTTACTCGAGCCGTGTTAGTTAGCAATGCTGGAACAATACTTATATATTTGGTCTTATTAGGGGATAATTTAATCTGGTTTCTTACCCACAGTGGGTAACAAGATGACAGTTTTTTTTTGGAGAGAGTTGGTTAGTTAATGATCTCACATTGAGGGGGTGTTTGTTTCGAGGGACTTTTTGGTGTAGGGACTAGAAAAAGTCCCTAGCAAACCAAACAGGGTGGGACTTTTTTGGGACTTTTTGCTAAAAGTCCTTAGAAGCACCTCCTTGAGAGTCTTTTTCAAAAAGTCCCAGGGACTAGAAAAAAGTCCTAGGACTAGAGAAACAAACACCACCTGAGTTGTTTGAATCTCTTGAAAAACAATATATATATGTGTGTGTGTGTGTGGTTTGCAAAGAGAACTAAGGGCATCTCAAATGTGGACCCTTAAACTGCCCGCAACTATCCGGACCGCGCGGTCCGGACGTGCTTAATTTGTCATCCAACACGGGCATGTACCGGTCCGTAGGCCAGTCCAGACGTGCTTAATTTGCCATCCAACACGGGCATGTACCGGTCCGTAGGCCAGTCCAGACGAGCTTAATTTGCCATCCAACACGGGCATGTACCGGTCCATAGGCCAGTCCGGACGTGTTTAATTTGCCATCCAACACGGGCATGTACCGGTTTGCAGGCCAGTCCAGACGTGCTTAATTTGCCATCCAACACGGGCATATACCGGTCCGTAGGCCAGTTCGGACGTGTTTAATTTGCCATCCAACACGGGCATGTACCGGTCTGTGCCAGTCCGGACGTGTTTAGTTTGCCATCCAACACGGGCATGTACCGGTCCGTAGGCCGGTCCGGACGTGTTTAATTTACCATCCAAGACGGGCTTGTATCTCACGCGCAGCCTCGCCGCCCTGTCCGCCCCGGCCATCCCTCTAGCCCCTGCGTCGATGGAGATTTTCCCAGCGAACTTGCACCATCGCCATGCTCCGCCCCTCCCCCCCACCCCCACACACACACACACCCTCACCCTCCGGCAAGCTTCTTCCTCAACTCCAATCGTTTCTCGCTTCAATCCAAAATCGATTCCCCCAAACTCAAAAGCCAGGTGACTGACATGTAGCTATTGTGAACAATTAATAATGTACTAGTTGATTTGTTGTTGATCTCATAGTGTGAGTTGTTTGAATCTTTTGGAAAAGAATTTGTGGTTTGCAAAGAGAACAAACAAACTGTTGGTGCTCATTCGAACAACGAGTCTCATCTTCTGTTTGAACCTTCTTTTAACCACAACCACGAACATGGGTTGCATCGGGGACAAACAGATCACTAGTGGAATTTCCATCTTTGCCGAGACTCATACAAAGGGAACTCAACAAATTTCTTTTTATTACGAGGAAAGGCAACTCAACAAACTAATACAGTAGCGCGTATGGAACGGCATATTAACAGCAATGCCACGTGGTAATGCCTCGTGGCCAAGTTCCTTTCCACAAGCACTCAACAATGCCCTTGTGAACAATAGTGTGCCACGTGACACTACATTTTGCCGAGTTCCCCACGGCACACACTCAACAAAGCTTTGCTAAGAAAACAAACAAACCGTTGGTGCTCATTCAAATGACCAGAGTGTAATCTTCTGTTTAGAACTTTTTCAAAAACACGATCACGAACGTGGGCTGCTTCGGAGACAAACAGATCACTATTGGAACCTCCATCTTCGCTGAGCGAAAAACAATGCACACTGCTATGGAGATTGTCGCTTTGGATGCCACGCCTTGAAGATCATTATTATTGTTAGACAAGGAGGTCACTGAATTCCACCGACATGAGTTGTCGGTGCACAAATTCTCTCATTACACAGTATAAGTTCTCCATGGCCAACAAACAGGTTGTGATAACTAATTAGGGACAACAACAGGAGACAAAAGCTAAGACAGAAAAGGGCTAAAAGGGTAAAAGTTCTTTCAAATTCTTTTGAATTCCTTAACGTCACATGGATGTCAATATCATACTTCATCAATACTACCATACTTCACATTATAGAAACTTTTCACAAATCTGGGAGAAAAATGTTATTTGCAGGCAAGCCTTGATATGCATACATCTGGCAATATTATTATCATTTAACATCCCACTTTGAGCTGACTTCATGAATTCAAGACGGAGCAACTTGTCGCTGTACTTTAACCTTCTTCCCAGTCAATCTCATCTTCCTCGTCGTCGCCAGATTCTGGGGCCTCAGCATTCAAATCCACAAACTTATATGGCTCCTCCGATGTATTCCCTGCATCAGTTTAAACCAACTAGTTTACACATAATCTACAAGATTCGACAGATATATCCAACATACAAACATTTAATTCAAATGTTTACAATGTCAACGCTGCCTACATGGAAATTAATACGGATAAGGAAACGCCCTCACAGGTAAAAATAATCACTTTTATGTTTATGACAAAGCTAAGAAATAACATTTCTTATCTCTTGAAGCACAGGGCCAGTAGCTTCATGATTACTATAAAAACATTCTACAAGAATTTCAACAGTCTGAGCATAAGGAATGCTCCCTCCATCCCTAAATGTGATGAGTATTTTGATTCGTTAAGACAAGGGACTAACAATAACTCCAATAATAGTATGTGGTTTATGTGACACAAAATCAGAATCATAAGTTTCTTTTTAATATGAATCTAGTGATATGACTTCATGTCACACAAGCCACATAAAAGTGGACTAAATTTTAGTCAAAGTCTTGATGAATCAAATAAGCCTTACATTTTGGAACAGAGTAGTGACAGTTAATTCTTAATTCTCAGGACCAACTTGGCCATACAAACCGACTCACAATATGAGCAAATAACTGGACAGCAAAAGGCTGTCAGCTTCAAGAAAAACTCAAGGTGCTCCCTCCGTCCCAAAATTCTTGTCTTAGATTTGTCTCGGTACGGATGTAAAATGTGACTTGATACATCCGTATTTAGACAAATCTAAGACAAGAATTTTGGGACGGACACATCCGTACCGAGACAAATCTAAGACAAGAATTTTGGGACGGACGGAGTATTAGCTACTAACTGAACTGTTCCTGATGCCAACATCAAGACATCAAAAACACCACCTTCAGCCTCTATCGGAATGTTCGGTTGTCAGCTTAAGACATCACAATAACCATGTTCACAATATGATAACTTGCAGACTGTCAAATTGAGTTAAAGGTTGATTCATCAACTAATGAAAACTTTCATGCAGTGATTGACAAATCTACTATATACCAATATAAGAAGTACCAAGTCAGGTGTGGTACTTTCTATCCCAACCACCCAACAACACTTATTCCCCTCATCACTCTCATACTAGTTACACAATTAGTCACCTACATAACCAACTTCCTAATTTTGCCTTCCATTTTCATCCTTTCGTAGGAATGCTATCACTCCCTAACCGACTTCCTAGTTTGCTATCACTACAAGCATATACGTATCCTAAATTATATGACTGAAAACTAAAAGGGATAAGATACCTGCAGGTTGCTCCTCTTCCCATTCAACACCCTCATCCTCACCATTCTCATCCTCACCTTTGGCTTTCATGCCCACCTGCCGCTCAGAATGAATTTCAGAAGAAAATGCCTGGCCTTCCTGCTGCATTCTCTTTGCATCTTCCTCCTCCTGTCTTTTCTTGAGGGCCTCATAATATGCCTTAAGGTATTCATCCTACACAGTTGAAAAAAATTAGGAACACAGTTAGAAGATGTTAACATAAAACCACTTTTACAGTAAATGCATTCTATGCTATATTCAATTCTAATCTGACCTGTAAACTCTTCTCATCTTCTTTTGAGTCCTGTTTTTTCTCATATTTGACTTCTGATTTTTCATCTCCTTTTGATGTGTTACTGGACTCTCCTCTTTGTTCTTTTGTAAGATTCATCCCTTCTCTGACCATCCATGGAGGTAAGACTTTCAATGTTGAACCATCTCTGCCAGATTCATGACCTTCTGCTTTTACACCCGAACCAGCCAATTCAACATCAACCTGAAAAAATCCAAATAACACAATTGATCAAGTAAAATATGGTAGAAAGAAAATAGGACCGGCTATCAGTTATACGAGCTAGGGGGTGCATGTCACAATATATTAAACATAGATACTAAAGGACATGTCTCAGACTCGTCATTAAATGATTGAACAAAATACAGTTAATGAGATACCGTATAATGCAAAGGGTAGACCTTCATGTAGAATTTTTTTTTCGAACCGGGCTGACCCCCTTTCCATTACTTAGAACGGAAATACAACAGTCCGAGAAACCGAAACAAGATAGAAACAGGGAGAAGGGGAGAGCGAGTTCGACGCACTACCAGGAAACCCACCGCACTTGCCCGCCATCGAAACAAGCGCTATGGGGTGAAAACCTGATAGCACCAAATACCTAGCCCTATTACAAAAGGTATCCTGAAGATCCACAAAGTTTTAGAGACGAAAATATCCAGGAAAGATAAAAGACACTGCCCAAGGCATCGAAAGGCGAACAAGACGCCGTGGAAGAGGAGCACGTCGATTGTGAGGCAATCAGCTAGAGTCTCCAATCTTGACCGCCGCATCACAAGTCCTCATCAGCATCAGAGTCCCATTGCGAATCATCTCCGCTCCCGCACGAAGTAGCTTGGCGTCGCCCGTGTCTTGCAGACCTGCCCAATATAATAGGAAAGAGACCACCGTAAAGACAATCTCGAAAGGGGTATTGATCATTTTTTTTCTCAAAAGTAGCACTGTTGCGTGCCAACCATATAGACCAAGTGACCGCACCCAAGGCCACAGTATAGAAGGTTTCATAGTCAGGTAGGAAAGAATAGCACCATGCAAAGAATTGCCATTGGTTTCTAGGACAAAGTTCAGTCCCAAGGGTTACTCCAATAGATCGCCACACAACCCTGGCAATGGGGCATTCAAAGAAAAGATGATGGAAGGTTTCAACTTGTTGATAGAAGGAACACACAGGGTTCCCCGGCCATTTGCGCTGTTGCATCACCTGCCTGGTTAAGATAGCATTTTGCGAAAGTTGCCAAAGGAATATTTGTATCTTAAGTGGAATCTTAGCCTTCCAGATCCACTTAAAATTGCATCCACTAAGGGGTTTCTCCAACCATTTATACATTGACTTAGTGGTGTACTTGCCTGACTTATTCAGACCCCAGTATACAGCGTCCGGGGCGTCCGACAAATGCATGCCACTGACCTGATCACGGAGATCAGTCCACTGTCCCAAGAGCTCTGGGTCCAATCTTCTGCGAAAGAAGTTGGAACACACCACAGTCTCCATTCTATCCAAAGTACAATCTTGATCGACGCATATGTCAAACAGGCGAGGAAATTGTTCCTGAAATGGTGTCAGCCCATTGATGGAGTCCTTCCAGAGCCTGGTCAGGTTACCAGCTCCGACTTGAATTTTTCTGCCCGCCATATAAAGGTTCTTGATGCTCAGCAAATTTTTCCAGCAGGGGGAATCAGAGAAACGGGGACTCACAGACGCAACAGTTTGGTTACGTAGGTACCGAGCCCTGACAATATCTTGCCAGATCCCATTCTGGGTGTCTAGTTTCCACCACCACTTAAGCATAAGACTGATATTCTGTTTGCGTAAGTCCTTGACTCCGAGCCCGCCCTTATCTTTAGATCTACAGACTCTATTCCACCTAACAAGGTGATATCCACGTCTTTTTTGGCACCCTTGCCAGAAAAATCTCCTCCTATGTTTGTCCAGAAAAATCTCCTTCATGTAGATGAGGAGGATAAACCAGTGAATAATAAAACGTGCACCTAGGAGCGCTTGGCGACCACAGAACACCTAGCACTTGATCACTCTAGGTGTGTGCTTATGTGTGCCTAGGCCTAATGCACAACTAACACCTATCGCTTTTTTTTCTTGGGATAAACATTTAGGTTTCAAGAGTCTGCATGGCCATGCAAAGGATATAAAATATTATATCATTATGAGCATACATATGCGTATTACTTGACTACAAAATCCTACTACTCAAATCAATATGACACTCTTACCTTTGTATCTCCAAGATAAGGCATCGGTGTACCATTATACTGCCCTTGTGCATTCCTGGCTGCCTCAGCTGCAGCAGAATCACCATGCGCGAAAGCACCAAGATTTAGTCTTTCCCATGATTGTAGACTCCCAAACTCAGGAGCAGGAAGATCCTTCACCCTCTTAAGTTGTGCTTGCAATGGCTTCAATTGCTCCTGTATTGGTACAAATATAAATAAGCTAAGTGATATATAAAATCAGTCTCCATCAAATCATCAAGATTCTAAGACACATAAATTTGCAAATGAGAAGAGAGGAGAATTATTTACACATTAGTGTATAAAATAAGCACATACAGAGTGTGTACTTCCAAAATGTCACATATACAATGAGATTAAAAAAAAATTCACCCAAGTAGTTAGTATTTCTTCAGTAAACTGCAACTTCAAGAGATGGATGAAATTTACAGTGAGCTTTAACACGACACTCTAAACAGATTTATTGAACAAGTCATACCAAAAACTAACAAAGCAATAGTGCTTAGATACAGCTTAGATATATGTTTTGATGCACTGTTAATGCTGAAACTAAAAACTGTCAAACTAGGTGACAACCATCACCAGGGTGAACAGATCTTCCAATTATGTGGTGAAAAGAACTTGAGATCCCGATTTGAGGATTTCAGGAGGGGGTGAGGAGTGAGTTCTTGTTTTTCAAGATGAGGAATGAATCCAACAGGTTTCTTGGGTCCCCAAACTAAAGGCCTTTGTGAGGGTTCGGGTTGTAACTGGCCCAGCCCGTGAATAACCTACATATACGGGACAGAGCAGGTCTGGCTAGGATGCCACTAGAACTACCTTTGGACCCCTGTTCCATAGTTTGCGAAAGTTCGGATATGTACATGCCCAGTTTACTAGTTCATGGGCCTATGTGCATCCACCTAGTAAGTTTATGAACCAGTGATACAATTTACTGTTTGCACTATAGTACCTAAATTAAATTTTAAGCAACCAAAATTATAAGAAGTTTGTGCTCACATCAATTCTTTGCTGCATATCATTCAATTTCTCACGCCGACGCTTCCGTGCGTTGTCATCACCATCTCCCATTTCCTCAGAAGAAAGCTTGTCACTCTCTGCAAGTAGTTCGCCGTTGCAATTTTCACAATGGAAATACTCGTCCGTGTAGCTTATAAGTTGCAATGCATCGAAGGCCGAGTACCTGAGAAGACAGTTGAGCACAAACATTCCAACATTCTTTCTAAAACAAAATAAATTACAAGTCAAGCTAATACGTCTTTTTTACAGTTAGGACATTTATAGTGTTGAACTGTATTTCTGCTGTCCGATTCATCCTTCAACGTTTTTTTCATGCGGTGTATCCGGTACCGTACAACATCACAGATCTGTGTTTGAGAAGATGCATCTTCTCAACCATAGTTTACATAAGATAGTAGAAGAAAAACTAAATGCGAGGAAAATGTATTTATTATTGTATAGTTCTCAGCCGGGGTCGGCTAAGGGAACTAAAAATAAAATAACACCCAAATTGCATTGATTGAACCCTGTCTTGGGGTGAGTAACTGAACACAAAACTAAATGAACCTCACAAATCAAATATGCCAATCGCCCATCTAACTAGCTGGTGCCTGGTGCATATTTGTCTCGATTAAACTCATCTCAAATTGGAAAGTTCACCAATTGCTGGTTCCACACACTGGGTGGAATGCCCACCTGAACATTGGCTAATGGTGTCTACCCCAAGTATACAATTAGGCCAGACATTTTGAATCTGGAATAGAAATACTATAATTCTGCTTCTTTGCAAGTCGAGGGTAATCATAATTGTCGTTTGAAAAAGACAAACAGAAATGAAGTGTCACTTTTGTTTGTTCAACACTCCACATGAAACATCCATTGAAGTGGTGCAATCACAGATGATTTCAAAATTATAAAGCCAATATAGAAGTATTTTTTTATGGAATACAAGACAGTCTATCGTTTCAAGACACAAGAATATAAAACTACCACGAGTTTAGGGTAACTAACCTGTGCATAATCCAAGCAACAGTAGGAATGTGTGTGCAACTTTACTTTCTCTTCTCCCTCCTTCGTGGGTTGACTATCATCTGCAGCTGCTGCTACAGCAGTATATATTTTTGCACCTTTTGCTGACTGTACCAAAAGGGAATAGACACAGTTAGAACGCAAAGAACCATTTAGATTCAATAAATCAATTCCTTGGATAACGCAACAGACCCAGATGTTAAAATGATAATCCCTCCTTCCCAAAATATACGACGCGGTTTGACTTTTCTGGTCTTCTTTGCACAACTTTGACTATGATTTTCATGTATTATATGTCTATAAAATTAGTATACATACATATAAAATAAAATTGTTTTGTGAGACAAATACGAGGATGCCATTTATACATGTTCAATCCATATATTTTGATATATATTAGTA
The DNA here is from genome assembly GCA_963921465.1 of Triticum timopheevii. Classification (NCBI taxonomy): domain Eukaryota; kingdom Viridiplantae; phylum Streptophyta; class Magnoliopsida; order Poales; family Poaceae; genus Triticum; species Triticum timopheevii. The sequence continues at coordinate 645,874,787 of OY997266.1, read as the reverse complement.
GTCAAGGTCGTGCATCACCGGATACACGTGCGCTGTTAATAAATGTCTTCGGTGAAGTATCAATGTTCTGCCAAGCCTTCGCCCTAAGAGTTTTTGATACTTTACTGAAGTGACCGCGCTATGATGTAGTCTAGTCTACATACGGAGGTAGATCCGACAACTCACGATGGCCGTGAGCCCAGTCGTCAGCCGGTTTGATGTTGCACGTAAATGCAAGAACAAAGAAGAGGAGGAGCCCGGTGGTCGAAATGGGAGCCATGGACGCAATCTCCTGTGGCGTGGAGGTGACGTTGGGCAATTGCATCATGGAGGTGGCAGTGGATCGATGACGAGGAGGAGAAGGAGGAGAGGTGTGCGGTGCCTTTCTGGGTATTATAGCCGTCGGCGGAGCCAAATTTGGAAGCTTTAGTCGCTGGAACCAGAATCATGCGAAAGTGGCCGGAGCCAAACATACAAGGTCCTTCCAAACATGATTGAGACCCGGGGCGAATTAATAGAAATAATGATATTTTTATACCAAACATTTATACTTATTTAACTGCATTTTTATTGTATTATACTGTTGGCGAGTATAATTTCTCTTACTTAGTTGACATAGTTAACAATATAACTGTGTTTTTTGGTGTGGAATCACGTAACAATACTTCTAGTTATTAATTATAATTCTTTGTGATTAGTTATAATGTATTTTAATGAAAACTTTCGTTTAGCTAAATTCGTATTTTGTGCTTCAATAAAATTAATCATTCGATTTTCCTTTTAACAAAGCATATGTATATCTTTGTGTGTATGTGTTCATGTATGTTTGAATATCATTAACTATTATGGTAGGGATCTTTAAAGTGTAATGTCTAACAAATATCTAACTAATGGTTTCTAATGTTTTATCAGGTAACATATTTATAGAATCTTCTACAGTATAAATTAAAACTGTTTGTAAATGTGCTCCAAGTTACATTCAATAAGTTGACAATATCTGCATGCTCTCTACATGTCATTGTAATAACATCGATTATCGACGAGCATAATATGTCGTAGACTCAATTTTGCATACATATAATTCATTTATCTTGTAGGCTTGTCTAGATGCTTGACTTCTTCTAGTGTATATACAAGGGCTCCTATCAATTTCTGAAATAAGAAGTCTTGCACAAAACTAAGCATGCATAGAAATTTAGTTAACATGATTTTTTATGCAACTTGTCACACGTCTATGGGAGATACACTGGTCCACTCACTAAACTCAGTGTCCCCTATAAGATTTGGTTGTTCCTATATGGTAACATTACTAGCTAAACCCGCGCGGCGACACGCCGCGCTTGTTGATTAATCGCGACTATATATGTAGACTACGGTCTAAGCAGTAGATTGGTGAATAATCATTCGTTGTTAGAGAGATAGAACAATACATAAAAAGGTCGAGGATGTAAATAACTGAATTTATTATGACAATGCAAATGCATGGATCGAACAGAACGGTTAACATTGACACACCTCTAAGGAAAATTATTTATTGAAACCATATACAGTTCACTATACGCAGCAAACTGTATACAGTGGTACAAACACACTGTGATAAGAAGTCACAAACAATCTTCAATGGATCAGATCATCCTGGTTTATCCCCTTGGAGGATTAGTGACTGTAATATAGTTGGTACAGAACTTTTGCAAATTCTTGGACACGCCCGACAGGTGGATATGCTCCAGTATATGCAATGATAGGATCCTCTTGTGTGCACGCTGAGGGTACATGTGGAGTGGTAATATATCAGAGAAATTGTTGTAGATTTTTGCTAAAATCATTCTTTGCCTTGTGAACTCGTTTTGCTGTGTAGCTATCTGATGGCGGGCCATGTTGAACTGCCATTGTTTTCTTTGTGCTTTCTTGTTTGCTGTAAATAATCTTTCCTTCGTGACTTCTAAGGCATAGTAGTTATGGTCGTTGATAGAAATATTGTAATTTGCACAGATACATTCTAAGGCCACCTGAGCTACTTTCTCTTTGGCTTCATCTTCTGTGCTAGCTGGTTCTCCTTCTAATGTGATGGATGATTCTCTGCAGTTATCCTTTTCACGTGGGAGGCCTATCAATACAGACGCTTGCACCATGCCCCCGGACACGGCTCCTCTGCCGTGCGCTAGGTGACGTTGGGCCGCTGACATGTGGGCCAGGTTTCCAACAGGCCCACATGTCAGTGACAGAACGGCAGGCTGCCGAACGGTAGAGGATCCTCTTCCCATGCCCCCATGGATATACCAATGAGTGTAGCCTTGTATTTTTGGGCCAACTGCCAAACTTACTGTTTCAAGAAGTGGACGTCATGAAATATATACTATCAAGTTCTGTTCCTGCATAGAAAAATATTAGACATAATGTCCTGTTTAGCCACGAGAGAGGAACGAAGATAACATATTGGATAAGAGTAAAGCCTTACCAAACTGCTTGCACTACCATGATTGAAATGGGGCTTATCTTCTAAGGAGCTTAGTGCTGGGTGCTTGCCCTTTTTCTTAACTTGTTTTGCCACAGAGGATATTCTCTTGGAATGGTAAGCTTCATCTATTCTATTGTGTTTAACTGACCTTCCGTGGTAGTCTATGAGCAGTTATATAATAGATCCAAAGGTGGATAAGTCATCATTGTAGATCTTTCAACTTTCCAAATGGCACACATTTCATGAACAATATTTCTTTGTGCGACATGCTTGAGTCCGCGTGGAAGTAAGAGGAAACATGGGCGGATGCCTAGCCATAGCCCGCGTGGCGGCACACTGGACCCGTCAACACGGTGTGTTCATAAAGATCGTGTTTACTATTTACAATTACAGTTATCAATTTAAGAGTCGATCATTGTTCATAAAATTATGAACGTGGGAAAATAAGTAAGAAGCAAATTTTAACCGAAAATCAAAACCCCTGGAGGAGCACGAGCAGCGCCCATGGCCCTCGTTTTTGAGGAGGAGTTGACGACGTGGCCATGGCGTCCACCATCATCGGGCAGCCAGCTCGTGCAGCTGCTGCAGTATTGTGCCGGGAAGCCGTGGTCGTCGGCGGCGTACGTCGCCCCCAAGGGTTTTCGGAGCACGACCACGATCGTCGCCGAGTGGGCGTGGGGTCCTCCTCCTTTGGCGGCGGCTCCGCCGCCCTCGCCAAACCAACTGATGCAGCAGCACGCAGGCAAGACGGCGTCCCGCGCCCCGGATGAGGAGGAAGGCTTGCTCTTGGAGCAGCTGATGCAGGCTTACGCCAACGAGCCATGGTTACCCGCGGAGTTGTTCCTCAGCCCCATCGACCACTACGTGAGATGATAGATTCATCCTTGCATGGCCCCTTTGATCAAGCTTGATCGGTTTGACCGATATCTTTTCCAATGTGGAAATACAGTAGTACTGTACCACAATTTGACACTGATCGCCACTATAGTATCTAGCAGTCAATATTATCATCTAGAGTAGTATGTACTAGATCTGGATCGCACCTTGGTGCGAGGGTCCTGGTCCAAATGTTTGTATACACATAATAAGAAGCCTCTGAACAATGAATGGACATAAAAAAAACATGTTTCGCGATAGGTTTAGCGCTAAATATCTTAGGCATAAAAGATAAGACAGCACGTAGTAGCTTACATACAATTTGCAACTCTGCATAGATAACTTAACACTAGTAGAAAACAGGGCTTTCGTTCGGGCCTGGCCAGCCCATTAGTCCCGGTTCAGTCACGAACCGGGACCCATGGGGGAATTCGTCCCGGTTCGTGAGCCCAGGGGGCCGGCCGGGGCCTTGTGGACATTGGTCCCGGTTCGTGTGGACCCATTTGTCCCGGTTTATGGCACGAACCGGGACCAATGGTCCTCGCTCCTGGCCCACAACCATTGGTCCCGGTTCGTGGCTTGAACCGGGACAGAATGCTGGGGTTTAGTCCCGGTTTCTACCATGAACCGGGACAAATGAGTTGCCTATATATACCCCATCGCCACAGCAGAGCACTTCACGGTGCTCTATTTTTTCTGGCCGGCGAGGGGGGGGCATTTGGGTGCTCTAGCTCACCTCCTATGCACATGAGGTGTTCGATGAAATGTCCAAGCCACACTAGTTAATCTTTCCCCTCTCGAAACTCGACCTCCGAGCTCCATTTTCCCCGAGATTTGTCTAGGTTTAGCGGTCTGTCACGTCCTATCCCCGTCTTCACCGCCATCGATCGCCCGCGCCAATCTCGTCGCCGGCACCACCGCGGTGAGCCTCTTGTTCTTATCTTCTTTTTGAAAGAAAAAAATTCTTACTTCAGATAGATACTTGTCTAATTTTCATACTTTTATTATTTCTTGTTACACTAGTGCAGAACCGGGCAATAGCACCGGTTCGTAAGGCCCTATAGTGCCGGTTACATAACCGGCACTAATTTGTGGTCACTAAAGGCCCCCCCCCCCCCTTTAGTGCCGGTTCAGCACGAACCGGTGCTAAAGGGCAACCACGTGGCACGAGCCAGCTCCGAGGGCCTAGAGCCCTTTAGTACCGGTTGGTAACACCAACCGGTACTATAAGGTTTGGTGGGTTTTTAGTTTTATGATTTCTTTTTCATTTTATTTTGTGTTTCCATTTTAATTCTTTTTCGTTTGCTGCTATGTTCATTGCACCCGCAGATATAACATGCTCATGCATGCTTTTGCATCATTACATCATATATATATATATATATATATATATATATATATATATATATATATATATATATATATATATATATATATATATATAATAACAAGTCCTACTAATCATGCATCATCATACAACTTCTACTCGTTATTAATAATAAGTCATACGATCATCATCCTCATATATAGTCATCGAACCCAACCCTACATAATTGTTCTTAGCACATGATCATCAGTATCAGGTAGGACCTAAACACCCTTAAGGTAAAATAGCATAAAACAATATAGACCCTGACTCTCCATTATGAAGAATGGCGATCATCCTGTCTCCAATTCTTGCCTTTCGCTGCTTATTGCTTCCAAGAAGCTCCTTACGACTGTCCATACATTTTTTCCATTCTTTGATTGTTATGTCTCCACTTCTTTTAGAAACCCGGTATGGACAGTTGAGATTCGTAGGACGACCTGGTAGTATGTTCAAAACATGAAGGCTACCACGCGTATACATCAGATGAGGCACACAATCATTCGGGATTATCTGTTGAAAAACATAATAATAACTTTTTAGTTAGCAATGATGTACTAGTTTTAGAAGTGTGCAAAAAGATGCACACGGATGTTGCAATAGTAAAAAATAATCTTACCAGGGTATCTCCATGGTAGTTACCGTAGTTCAACACGTGCACTAGTGGCACGTATTGACCATAATGTTGAGGAGTTTGATTGTAGATATTGTAATTCTCAAGATCAGTACAAAATCCGACCAAATGATTTTTCTCCTGATAAGTTAATTCGGAGCCTTCAGTGTAGTACGTTCTGTCTACCATCTTCCGCACATTCTTTGAAGCATGAAAATAAGCTGTCAATGGAGATAAGTTGTCAACATTATATTTTGAAATAAACAATATAAATTACTTAATAACTATGTTTAGCTCACATGAGGGAAGAACTGGAGGTGTATCCACAAAGACCCAAATCGAAGGTGTCTCTTGCTCGATTGTAGGATTACCAAGATCCATGGTGACAAGCATACCCTCATCAAGACCATACATCTTGCAAAATGCATCCCAATTTTTGCAACCAAAATGGGTTACACTCTGAGTATTGTACAGCTTTACTTAAAAATCCACACCATGTTCGTTACTTAGGATAATTTTTTTGGTTTCGAAATTTTCATGGTCTTCAAAACCCATCCTCTCCAAGACATAGCATCTTGCAAAGCATGGGATAAGCTAGTCGAACTGGAAAAGATGAAAAATACACGTTAAAATAGTTGAAGTCATGCTTAATTACGAAAAAAACTATTGTCGTCGTTGCGTACCGTATGAACATCGCAGGTCTCCTCGAGCTTAATGCTGAAGCGCCGATCTTCGTCCAGCTCAATGAACCTGTCGCAGATACCTCGGTCGTCGTGGCACCAGTCGCACTCCCCCGGGCGGTTATCATCGTCCGATGAGTACGACATTTCCGGCCTACGTTCATAATTTAGTTTTATTAATTAAATCAACTATCTAGTTCAACTACTAAGCACTTACTATAAATAAATAAGTAGTACTTACTAAAAACAAACTACTTCTATATATAGTAAAATAAATTAGTTTATTAAATCAACTAGCTAGTTCAACTATATATAAACTACTTCTTCTTTTTTTCCTTTTTCTAAATACTATGAACAAAAAAATCATTAAAATTCTATGAACAAAATTAATTACACAATCTAAATATCACCCAAAAAATCTATTAACAATAATATCACCAAACATGCATATTCAATAATAATATCACCCAAAAATCTATTAACAGAAAATAAATTCTATTAACAGAAAAAAAATCTATTAACAGAAAAATCTATTAATTCAACTAGTTCAACTAAGCATTTACTAAAAATAAACTAGTTATATTAATTCAACTAGTTCAACTAATTAAGCATTTACTAAAAATAAACTAGTTCTATATATTAATTCAACAAGTTCAACTAATTAAGCATCTTCTAAAAATAAACTAGTTCTATATATTAATTCAACAAGTTCAACTAATTAAGCATCTCCAAAAAATAAACCAGTTGATCTATATATTAATTCAACTAGTTCAACTAAAAGCATTATATTTACTAAAAATAAACTAGATAGTTCTAATTCATCTAAAATATTATATATAGAAAACAGAAAATAAGTAAAAAAATATGTGTGTGTGCGTGTGTATATACGTGTGTGTGTGTATGTGTGTGTATGTGTGTGTGTGTGTGTCTGTGTGTATACGTATGCGTGTGTACGTATATAGGGCGCGTACGGGTGGCGCGGGGCAGCGACGACGACGGGCGGCGGGGGCGACGACGACGGGCGGCGGGGGCGGCGACGACGGGCGGCCGGGGGCGGCGCCGGGCGCGCGGCGGGCCGGGGGCGGCGACGACGGGCGGCCGGGGGCAGCGACGACGACGGGCGTGCGGCGAGCCAGGAGCGCGCGGCGACGACGACGGGCGGCGGGGGCGCGCGGCGACGACGACGATGGGCGGCGGGGCGGCGAGGGCGACGGCACGGCAGCGCGGCGGCGTCGGCGAGATCGAGCGAGAGACTCTCTCGCGCGAGAAACGTGGAACGAAGTGGCGACGATAACTGATTTTTCGCAAGTGCCATATATATATGGGGAGCCTTTAGTACCGGTTGGAGCCACGAACCGATACTAAAGGCCAATTTTGGCTAGCCCAAGCGGCGGGAAACGAGGCCCTTTAGTACCGGTTGGTGGCTCCAACCGGTACTAAAGGCCCCCCCTTTAGTACCAGTTCGAGCCACCAACCGGTACTAAAGGCCGTGCGCTGCCACCCGCGGTGCGCTATGTTTAGTCCCACCTCGCCGAGCGAAGGGCAGCCGCACTGGTTTATAAACCCAGCCGCGGCTGCCCTTTCGAACTCCTCTATATAGCAGGCTTCTGGGCCTAACTAAGGCGCGCTGCCCGGTGAGCCTCCTGGCCCTTCTGGGCCTGCATTTGCACACCCTCCTGGCCCTTCCAGGTCATTTAGCTCAAAACAAATCATTAAATGCATGAAAAATATCAAATGAAGGCAGAAATGGTTGAAAGTTGATGGCGTCGCTTTGAATGATGCATACTGAATGCACAAAAAGTCTGGAGTTGTAATAAGTATAAAAAAATGAAATGTCTTTGTAACAGATGAGTTTAATTTCGTCAGAAACCTGAATACTTCGAAAGAGATTGTCCAGTTTGTAAACGAAGTGCATCCAGTTTTTGCCGTAACCCTTTCTACTTTTTTGAACAATCTATGTGGGTGAAATGATGATACCATGCCAAGTTTCAACTTTTTCAGAGTTCATTTGTAGTGCTTTTCAATTTCCAGGTCATTTAGCTCAAAACAAATCATTAAATGCATGAAAAATATCAAATGAAGGCAGAAATGGTTGAAAGTTGATGGCGTCGCTTTGAATGATGCATACTAAATGCACAAAAAGTCTGGAGTTGTAATAAGTTTAAAAAAATGAAATGTCTTTGTAACAGATGAGTTTAATTTCGTCAGAAACCTGAATACTTCGAAAGAGATTGTCCTGTTTGTAAACGAAGTGCCTCCAGTTTTTGCCGTAACCCTCTCTACTTTTTTGAACAATCTATGTGGGTGAAATGATGATACCATGCCAAGTTTCAACTTTTTCAGAGTTCATTTGTAGTGCTTTTCAATTTCCAGGTCATTTAGCTCAAAACAAATCATTAAATGCATGAAAAATATCAAATGAAGGCAGAAATGGTTGAAAGTTGATGGCGTCGCTTTGAATGATGCATACTGAATGAACAAAAAGTCTGGAGTTGTAATAAGTTTAAAAAAATGAAATGTCTTTGTAACAGATGAGTTTAATTTCGTCAGAAACCTGAATACTTCGAAAGAGATTGTCCAGTTTGTAAACGAAGTGCATTCAGTTTTTGCCGTAACCCTCTCTACTTTTTTGAACAATCTATGTGGGTGAAATGATGATACCATGCCAAGTTTCAACTTTTTCAGAGTTCATTTGTAGTGCTTTTCAATTTCCAGGTCATTTAGCTCAAAACAAATCATTAAATGCATGAAAAATATCAAATGAAGGCAGAAATGGTTGAAAGTTGATGGCGTCGCTTTGAATGATGCATACTGAATGCACAAAAAGTCTGGAGTTGTAATAAGTTTAAAAAATGAAATGTCTTTGTAACAGATGAGTTTAATTTCGTCAGAAACCTGAATACTTCGAAAGAGATTGTCCAGTTTGTAAACGAAGTGCATCCAGTTTTTGCCGTAACCCTCTCTACTTTTTTGAACAATCTATGTGGGTGAAATGATGATACCATGCCAAGTTTCAACTTTTTCAGAGTTCATTTGTAGTGCTTTTCAATTTCCAGGTCATTTAGCTCAAAACAAATCATTAAATGCATGAAAAATATCAAATGAAGGCAGAAATGGTTGAAAGTTGATGGCGTCGCTTTGAATGATGCATACTGAATGCACAAAAAGTCTGGAGTTGTAATAAGTTTAAAAAAATGAAATGTCTTTGTAACAGATGAGTTTAATTTCGTCAGAAACCTGAATACTTCGAAAGAGATTGTCCAGTTTGTAAACGAAGTGCATCCAGTTTTTGCCGTAACCCTCTCTACTTTTTTGAACAATCTATGTGGGTGAAATTATGATACCATGCCAAGTTTCAACTTTTTCAGAGTTCATTTGTAGTGCTTTTCAATTTCCAGGTCATTTAGCTCAAAACAAATCATTAAATGCATGAAAAATATCAAATGAAGGCAGAAATGGTTGAAAGTTGATGGCGTCGCTTTGAATGATGCATACTGAATGCACAAAAAGTCTGGAGTTGTAATAAATTTAAAAAATGAAATGTCTTTGTAACAGATGAGTTTAATTTCGTCAGAAACCTGAATACTTCGAAAGAGATTGTCCAGTTTGTAAACGAAGTGCATCCAGTTTTTGCCGTAACCCTCTCTACTTTTTTGAACAATCTATGTGGGTGAAATGATGATACCATGCCAAGTTTCAACTTTTTCAGAGTTCATTTGTAGTGCTTTTCAATTTTCAGGTCATTTAGTTCTCAAAGCAAATCATTGAATGCATGAAAAATAGCAAATGAAGGCAGAAATGGTTGAAAGTTGATGGCGTCGCTTTGAATGGTGCATACTGAACGCAAAAAATATAAGAGCATTTACATCACGATCTTATATTTCTTTAGAGTCTAAACTGTCAATATGATCTTATAACATCAAAAATACTTTGATCATCAATGATCTTTGTGTGTACAATCTGAATTGTCAATATGAGTCATCAACGATTTATAAACTGATGAAGACTCATATTGCGGCCACAAATTCTACACATAGAGTTCAATGAAGACCAAGTGCTTGTGATAGTTTGAGAAATAACATATTTAAGGTGGTAAAAGGCTTGTTAGGGGAGCGAGGTGGGACTAAAAACAGCTTGCCATAACCTCATTAGTACCGGTTCGTGGTACGAACCGGCACTAAATGGTGATGGTGGGGCCATAGCCTGACCGCAGGCTGACACAGACCCTTTAGTACCGGTTCGTGGCATGAACCGGTACTAAAGGTTTGCCACGAACCGGTGCTATTGATCGCCGCCACGAACCGGTGCTATTGTACACATTAGTGCCGGCTGAAATTCAAACCGGCACTATTGGGCTTCACGTATGACCCTTTTTCTACTAGTGTTATTATATAGTGTGATGGTTTTGGTATCCGCCCCCGTCGGCCCTCGTCCTGTCTATGATTCGGATGTGGTATATATTATCTTTTGATAACTATTTGGTTCATTTATTGTTTATGAAAATTATGCCGACCAACGTGACATAGATTTTATTTATCTAGGAGGTGGTTGAACCGGAAATTCCAACCGACCCTATTGTTGAGAGGTTAAATTTAGTTGAAGAAGAGAACAATTACTTGAAGGAAAAAATAAGAAAAATTGAGGAGGAGGAGATGATATTGGAGTTGCATGTTGCGGATGTCATCGATGATCACAAGATCAAGATGGATGCAATGCGGTTGAAGATTAGAAAGATTAGAAAATATGCCATTCATACCGAGGCTTGGTATCATTATGCAGTTGGATCAGTTGTTACCTTGGTTGCGATTATGATCGCATTTGTTTTTGCATTTAAATATTTTATATAATTTCAATGTATGGTTTAATTAGATGCTCTGAAGAGCTATATGTTGTTCAATGAGAACTATGTATGTACTTTGGTTTTAATGTGATGATGAACTTCTATTAATTTGGTCACTTATCTATTCATGAGAGGGTTGAAATTTGATTATGTGGCTTTGAATATATGGTGCATTTTCAACACAGAATGGCATATAGCTCAAAATAATCAGTAAATGCATGAAAAATATTTTTCAACCTTTTCAGAGTTCATTTCAAATGCTTTTCAATTTCATGGTCTTATAGCTCAAAATCAGTAGATGCATGAAAAATAACAAATGAAGTCAAAAAGGGTTGAAAATTGATGATGTGGCTTTGAATGGTGCATTTTGAACACAGAAAAATGATGGAGTTCAAATAAGTTCAAAAAATGAAATCCCTTTGTAACAGACGAGTTTTCGTATGGAACCCTAATACTTCGAAAGAGATTGTCAGTTTTGTACATGAAGTGCATCCAGTTTTTGCTGTAACCCTCTCTACTTTATTGCACATGCTATGTGGGTGAAATGATTATACCATGCCAACTTTCAACCTTTTCAGAGTTCATTTCAAATGCTTTTCAATTTCATGGTCTTATAGCTCAAAATAATCAGTAAATGCATCAAAAATAACAAATCAAGTCAGATGTGAATGGTGCATTTTGAACACAGAAAAACTATGGAGTTCAAATAAGTTCAAAAAATGAAATCCCTTTGTAACAGACGAGTTTCCGTATGAAACCATGATACTTCGAAAGAGATTGTCTGTTTTGTACACGAAGTGCATCCAGTTTTTGACGTAACGCTCTCTACTTTCTTGCACATGCTATGTGGGTGAAATGATGATACCATGACAACTTTCAACCTTTTCAGAGTTCATTTCAAATGCTTTTCAATTTCATGGTCTTATAGCTCAAAATAATCAGTAAATGCATCAAAAATAACAAATCAAGTCAGAAAGGGTTGAAAATTGATGATGTGGCTTTGAATGGTGCATTTTGAACACAGAAAAACAATGGAGTTTAAATTAGTTCAAAAAAATGAAATCCCTTTGTAACAGACGAGTTTCCGTATGAAACCATGATAACAAAAATGAAATCCCTTTGTAACAGACGAGTTTCCGTATGAAATCCCTTTGTTTCAGAGTTCATAAATAACTTTTTGGTTACAAACTTTAATAGCAAAAAGAATTATCATAAAATAAAATAAATAAGTAATTTGAAACAAAATAATATAAACTTTAATAAAATATATAAGCAGAAACAAAATAAAATAAACTTTAATAACATAAATAATATTTATGAAACTAAAATTATCAAAGTATTTTTTGTTCAAAATCATTAAAAACAAAAAGAATTTTCATAAAGAACTTTTTTGTTAGAAACTTTAATAGAAAAAAGAATTATCATAAAATAAAATAAATAAGTAATTATAAACAAAATAAAATAAAATAAATAAGTATTTTGTTGTAAGTAGAAACAAAACAAAATAAATAAAGCAAAAAAGAAAACAAAAAACTGGGAAAAAGAAAAAAATTGCCACCTAGTGGGCCACCACGGCGTGAATACGACTAGAAACCCAGCTAGTTTGGCCAGGATTCAGGCCCGCGGAAGGCCCAGCAGGCCCACTGGCAAAGCAGTGTCAGATTAGGCCCATAGGCCTGCACTTTAGAGGAGTTTGAGAGAGAGAGAAGGCAGCCGAGCTTATAAACAGGTCGTCGGCGCTCTCAACTAGCGAGGTGGGACTAAAATCCCACCACCACCCCGCTGTGCCACCAACCGGGACCAAAGGCCTCTGCTTTCCGCCCTTTGGGCTACTGAAAAGTGACCTTTGGTCCCGATTGGTGGCACAAACCGGGACTAAAGGGGCCATTGGTACCGGTTGGTGCCGCGAACCAGTAACAATGCCCTGGGTATATAAGTAACACTTGTGAAAATTTTCATCTTCATCTTGATGTTGCCCCTGACGACCCCTCAACGACATCGACGCCGCCCGCCGCCCCTGCCGTCGCCCGCTCCCATCGTCGTCGTCGCCCCGCCCTCGCACGATGCCGTCGCCGCGCGCCGCCCCTACCCCGACACGTGTGCCGCCTCTGCCCCGACGCCATCGCCCGCACCCTCGCCCGACGACGTCGCCGCGTGCCGCCCCTGCCCCGCCGCGCGCCGCCCCTGCCCTGCCGTCGCCGCTAAATGTAACTTTTTAGTTATACATGCTATTTTTTTACATGTTTTTACTTGTTTTTAGATTTTCATATATGTATGTATGTACTTTTTTAGATATATGTATTTTTTTATGTATGTTCATATATGTATGTATGTATCTTTTACATGTTTTTTTATGTATGTATGTATTTTTTTTCAATTGTAATATGCATGATGTTTTAAAAATACATATATGCAAAAGTTAGATTTTTAGAAAACTTTTATCTATATATGTTCTCTGATTTAGTACATTTTAGGTTAGTTTCATTTTCTAAAAAGTTTTATATATTTAGGAAGAAGGAAGAGAAGGAAGAAGAAGATAAGTTTTATATATACAAAGTTACATTTTTTAGAAATTTTTTATATATCTAGCTAGGAAATGAAGAAGAAGAAAAAGAATGAGAGGAAAAAGGGAAATAAGAAGAGGAAGAAAGGAGAAGAAGAGGAGAAATAAATAAGAAGAGGAAAAAAGAAGAAAAAGAAGAGGAGAAGAAGAACAGGAAGAAAGAAGAAAAAGAAGAGGAGAAGAAGAGAAAATAGATTATTTTCTATTTTTTCTTCTTCTTCTCTATTCCTTTCTTCTTCTCCTCTTTTTTTCTTTTTTTTCTTCGATCTTCTCTTCTATTCCTTTCTTCTTCTCATCTTTTCATTTCTTCTTTTGTCTTCTTATTTTTTATAAGGTATGTCGTTGTCGATATACCCCCTCCCGATAACTTCAACACGAGGGCGGGGGGGGGGGGCGGGGGGTTGATAGACCACCTCCCCGATAACATTATTTTTCCATGTATGTATGTCATCGTTGTCGATATAACCCCCTCCCGGATGACTTTGACATGAGGGGCGGTCGATATATATACCCCCTCTCGACCGTGATAAATTATACCACGGGAGCACCCCCCCCCCGGCCCTCTCGCTCGACCAAAACTCTCGAGGACACCCAAACCCTAGAAAAAACGATGTCGGTCTCCTACCCCCTCCCACCATGCCCCTACCCTACAAACTCTCTTGAGGCCACCCCAAACCCTTGAAGCATTGTCGAGGCCACCCCAAACCCTTGAAGCGTTGCCGAGGCCACCCCAAACCCTAGAGAAACAGTGTCGAGGCCACTAATATGATTCCTTATTGTGATTAGCTAGCTAGTTCTATGTTTGCCACTAATATATCCATCTGTCATGTTTGAATAATAATTGCCATGTTGTAAATATTTGCAGAAACTATGGAGCACCCCGAGATGAAGCAACATAAGCGATGTTGGGGGACATAATCACAAAAGGAAGTGATGTCGTCTTGTCGTTTCTCAACGACACCGATGGTCTGGAAGGACAGGGTGAAGAAGGCTATGATTATGATGGCTCCGGTGACCCATTAATGCCGGTACAAGAAGAAGGCTATGATTATGATGGCTCCGGTGACCCAATGACGGTACAAGAAGGAGATCGTGATGACGGCTCCGGTGACCGAACCGAGTCCGGCCAGGTATATATATTAGTTAAGCCTGTGCTGACTAGCTAATTGATGCATTCATTGTTTTCGTATGTATACATATTAATTAAATCTCGTCTTTCTTCTTTTTTCTAGCCCTCTAGATCAAGCACAACTTCGGTAAAGAGACGAGGCCCGAAGAAAAAGTTGCGCTCGGGTGAAAGGTTTGAGATCACAGCAATCGCGCGCGATGGCAAGCCGATTGAACTGTACCGGACAAAGGAAGCATTTGCTTATCAGTGCGGGGTTCTTGTTAGGGACAAGATCCCGATCAGTATCCACCAATGGTTAAAGCCTAAGAATGAATACCCTGGGGTGTCTTATGTCTTCGATATGCAGAAAGAAGATCTTTGGACAACGCTTAAGGCAAATTTCACCCTACCGCCAGAGGAGGATCCAGAGAAGCCAGATCAAGTCTCATGCTCTTAAGAAGATGGCAGAACTATTCAGAAGGTGGAAGAATGAGCTGAAAATGTTTGTCGACAAAGAAATTACACCAGAATTCACCGGCCGGTTTGAGAAGATCAGAGATCACTAGCCCGCATTTGTGGCCCACAAGACATCAGACAAGAGTAAGAAGATGTCAACGACAAACAAGAAAAATGCTGCGAAGAAGAAGCATCACCATTGCACGGGGTCAGGTGGCTACCTCAAAGCCCGACCATTGTGGGACAAGGCTGAGAATGACCTGATTGATAAAGGGGTCGAACCAGAGACATTGAACTGGCCAAACCGTTGCCGTACTTGGTTCTTCGGGGTTGGCGGAACCTTGGACCCTGTATCAGGGAAGTGCGTTTGGACGGACGAGCAACTGCGAATACCTGTCACGAGGCTTCAGGAGTATATCGAGGCAGTGCAGCAAGGGACGTTCGTTTCAGACAGAGAGAAGGACAAGCTCACAATGGCCCTCGGGAATCCTGAGCACCCTGGACGGACACGAGGCATGCCAGGCTCCATTCCGTGGAAGGCCGGGTTTCTGGACGCAAGGTGTTACAAATGCGAGGAGAGGAGGAAGAAAGTGGAGCATAGCCAACTGCAGGCGCTGCACGCAAGGGTAGCCGCGATAGAGGAACGAGAAGCAAATCGCCGCAAACGACCTGTCGAAGCTTCCCCTGAAGCTACCCTGCCATCTCAGCGGAGAAGCAGCGTGGCTTCCACCGAGCAGCTTCAGCTGGAGCCTGTCTTCACGGCTCCTGCTAGCTACCCCGTGGATGCTATCACGGAGTCTCAACATTGCCACCTTATGACGCCATGGATGAAATTGAAAGTCAAGGCGGTTGTTGGCTCTGTTTTACCTACTAAACCTGGCGCAACCTACCACTGCCGGCCGATTACAGAAGGATATGCTAGGGTGATGGTGGATGAAATAACGGATGGATTTGAGTACCTCGAGCTTGACCACCCTACGGGTGAAGGAGAGATCCGGCTGGGTTCTTCTCTGAAGACTCCATGCCTATGGTGGATGGAGCTCATCAACCTTCCGAACTGGACGCCTCCGCCTCCTCCGACGACGACGACGAGTAAGGGCACTCCGCCTCCTCCTCCGGCGAGTGATAAGGGCACTCAGCCTCCTTCTTCGCCGCGTGGTGGCACTCCTCCTCCTCCGCCTACGCCGACACGCCCGAGCGGTCAGCCTCCTCCTTCTCCGCGTCGTCAACAAGGGCGGAAGAGACCCGCCGCCACTCCGGCTGCTCCGGCGCGTCGTAGTCCTTCTCCTCTGCCTCGTAAGAAAAGAAATACAGCCGCAGGCGCTCCGTGATACGTCTCCAATGTATCTATAATTTTTTATTGCTCCATGCTACTTTATCTACTGTTTTAGGCAATATTGGGCTTTATTATCCACTTTTATATTATTTTTGGGACTAACCTATTAACCGGAGGCCCAGCCCAGATTTGTTGTTTTATGCCTATTTCAGTGTTTCGAGGAAAGGAATATCAGATGGAGTCAAAATGGAACGAAATCAACTGGAGAAGTTATTTTTGGAAGGAAAGCAACCCAGGGAGCTTGGAGTGCACGTCGGGGGAGATACGGGCTGCCCACGAGGGTGGGGGGCGCCCCCTGGGTGCGCCCCCCTACCTCGTGGGGCCCCCGTAGCTCCTCCGACGTACCCCATGCACCCATATATACCTATGTACCCTAAAACTTCCAGAAAAAAAGATAGATCGGGAGTTCCACCGCCGCAAGCCTCTGTAGCCACCAAAAACCAATCGGGACCCCGTTCCGGCACCCTGCCGGAGGGGGATCCCACATCTTCATCCTCCCGGTGCTATCCATGACGAGGAGGGAGTAGTTCACCCTCGGGGCTGAGGGTATGTACCAGTAGCTATGTGTTTGATCTCTCTCTCTCTCGTGTTCTCTCTCGTGTTCCTCTATGGCACGATCTTGATGTATCCCGAGCTTTGCTATTGTAGTTGGATCTTATGATGTTTCTCCCCCTCTACTCTCTTGTGATGAATTGAGTTTCCCCTTTGAAGTTATTTTATCGGATTGAGTCTTTTATGAGAACACTTGATGTATGTCTTGCCGTGATTATCTGTGGTGACAATGGTATATCATGTGCCACTTGATGTATGTTTTGGTGATCAACTTGCGGGTTTCGTGACATTAGGGAACCTATGCATAGGGGTTGGCACACGTTCTTGACTCTCCGGTAGTAGCTTTGGGGCACTCTTTGAAGTACTTTTATGTTGGTTGGATGAATCTGAGATTGTGTGATGCATATCGTATAATCATGCCCACGGATACTTGAGGTGACAATGGAGTATCTAGGTGACATTAGGGTTTTGGTTGATTTGTGTCTTAAGGTGTTATTCTAGTACGAACTCTTTTATAGATCGATCCGAACGAATAGCTTTGAGGTGGTTTCGTACCCTACCATAATCTCTACGTTTGTTCTCCGCTATTAATGGCTTTGGGGTGACTCTTTGTTTCATGTTGAGGGCTTGTTATATTATCTATCTATGTTATTATTGTTGAGAGAACTTGCACTAGTGAAAGTATGAACCCTAGGCCTTGTTTCCTATCATTGCAATACCGTTTACGCTCACTTTTATCACTTGTTACCTTGCTGTTTTTATTATTTCAGATTACAAAAACCTATATCTACTATCTATTTTGCACTTGTATCACCATCTCTTCGCCGAACTAGTGCACCTATACAGTTTACCATTGTATTGGGTGTGTTGGGGACATAAGAGACTCTTTGTTATTTGGTTGCAGGGTTGTTTGAGAGAGACCATCTTCGTCCTACGCCTCCTACAGATTGATAAACCTTAGGTCATCCACCTGAGGGAAATTTGCTACTGTCCTACAAACCTGTGCACTTGCAGGCCCAACAACGTCTACAAGAAGAAGGTTGTGTAGTAGACATCAAGCACTTTTTGGCGCCGTTGCCGGGGAGGTTAGCGCTTGAAGGTATATCTTTAGATCTTGCAACCGAATCTTTTTGTTTCTTGTTTTAGCACTAGTTTATTTTATAAAAGAAAACTACAAAAAATGGAATTAAGTTTTTCTCATACGCTGCATCTTTTTAATATCTTTCGTGAGTATGATGGAAAGGATAATTGTGCTCAAGTGCTAGAAGAAGAAATCTCTAAATTGTTTGGCACTAAATCTTTGAATGATGAGCATGATTGCAATATTGTTAGTATGAATTCCTTGAATATTCATGATGCTAATGATATGCAAAGCCACAAGCTTGGGGAAGATATGTTTGATGGAGATGATATTTTTGTCCCCCAAGCTTTGATGAGCAAATTTACTATGATGAAAGCATGCCTCCTATCTATGATGATTATTGTGATGACACGTATGCTTTAAAGAATAATGATAACCATGAAACTTGTCATCTTGATCTTAATTTTCAATCATATGATAGTTATTTTGTTGAGTTTGCTCCCACTACTATTCATGAGAAGAAATTTGCTTATGTTGAGAGTAGTAAATTTTCTATGCTTGTAGATCATGAAAAGAATGATTTAGGTGCTGGTTATATTGTTGAATTCATTCATGATGCTACTGAAAATTATTATGAGAGAGGAACATATGCTTGTAGGAATTGCAATAATATCAAGTTTCCTCTCTATGTGCTTAAAATCTTGAAGCTATGCTTGTTTTACTTCCCTATGCTAGTTGATTATTGTTCTCATAAGTTGTTTGCTCACAAAATCTCTATGCATAGGAAGAGGGTTAGGCTTAAATGTGCTAGTCACATGCTTCATGATGCTCTCTTTATGTTTCAATTCTTATCTTTTATGTGAGCATCATTGTCATCATCATGCCTAGCTAGAAAGGCATTAAAGAAAAGTGCTTGTTGGAAGACAACACAATATTTATCCTTACTGTTTTTGTGTGTCCACATGATTATGCTACTGTAGTAATCATGTTTTATAGCTTTTGTTTCAATAAAGTGCCAAGTAGAACCTTTGGGAAGACTTGGGTGAAGTTTATGTGATCTTGTTGTGAAAAATAGAAACTTTAGCGCTCACGAGATTAGCTACCATTGTTTACTGGAGAGTGCTTTTAGGTTGATTCTTTTTGCAGATGATTAATAGACAAATTTCCCAGGTCCATATATTTATTTCATAATTTTTGGGGTTCCAGAAGTATACGTTTGATACAAATTACTACAGACTGTTCTGTTTTTGACAGATTCTGTTTTCTATGTGTTGTTTGCTTATTTTGATGCATCTATGGCTAGTATTAAGTTGTATGAACCATAGATAAGTTGGAGTACAGTAGATATTACACCAATATGAATTTAGAATGAGTTCATTACAGTACCTAAGTGGTGGTTTTATTTTCTTATACTAACGGAGCTTACGAGTTTTGGTTTGAGTTTTGTGTGGTTGAAGTTTTCAAGTTTTGGGTAAAGATTCGATGGACTATGGAATAAGGAGTGGCAAGAGCCTAATCTTGGGGATTCCCAAGGCACCCCAAGGTAATATTCAAGGACAACCAAGAGCCTAAGCTTGGGGATGCCCCGGAAGGCATCCCCTCTTTCGTCTTCGTTCATCAGTAACTTTACTTGGAGCTATATTTTTATTCACCACATGATATGTGTTTTGCTTGGAGCGTCATTTTATTTTGTTAGTTTTTTCTTGCTGTTAGTTAGAGTAATGTTTTGCATCTTTAGTTTCAATAAAAAAGTCAAGGATAGCCTTTGCCATGCTTATTTTGCTAGTTTGCATGTTGCTGTTTGAAAACAGAAAGTTTACCGCTGTTGCAAAAATTGCCTAGAAAAGTCAGAGAATGGTCTAACGTTGAATTTTTTTGCATATTGAGATCTGATAAATTTATTACAGTGGGAATTTTAGTTCATAATTTTTGGAGTCAGGGAAGTATTGATACTCTTGCATTCTTTACAGACTGTACTGTTTTGGCAGATTGCTGTTATGGTTGCATTGTTTGCATATGTTTGCTTGTTTAATGATTCTATTTGAGGATAGGAGTATTAAATATACAGAGGCATTTAGTATGCAATATTGAATAATAATTTTAGTGATTTGTTACAGTAGAATATGATAAGGTTTTTCATTGGTTTATACTAACCTATCTCACGAGTTCTTGTCGAGTTTGTTGTGAATGAAGCTTTTGATAAAAAGAGAAACCATGATATGAGAGGAATTAAGGAGACACAAAAGTTCAAGCTTGGGGATGCCCAAGGCACCCCAAGATAATATTTCAAGAAGTCTCAAGCATCTAAGCTTGGGGATGCCCCGGTAGGCATCCCACCTTTCTTCTTCAACAACTATCGGTTAGTATCGGTTGAGCCTAAGTTTTTGCTTCTTCACATGAGTTGAGCTATCCTTGCAATGTAGTTTTCTTTAGCTTTGCTTTCTGTTTGAATAAAGTATCAAGATCTGAAATTATTAATTGAGAGAGAGCCATACACAAATTGAAATTTGCTAGAATACTCTATGTGCTTCACTTATATCTTTTGAGCTTGATAGTTCTACTCATCGATCTTCACTTATATCTTTCGGAGTAGTTTTTGTTATTGCTCTAGTACTTCACTTATATCTTTTAGAGCACGGTGGTGGATTTGTTTAAAGAAACTATTGATCTCTCATGCTTCACTTAGATTATTTTGAGAGTCGTTAATAGCATGGTAATTTGCTTAATATTAATATACTTGGTATTCAAGATATGTGAAACTTTCTTATGAGTGTGTTCAATACTAAGAAAAGTTTGATGCTTGACAATTTTTTTGAGATATGGAGGTGATAATATCAAAGTAATGCTAGTTGGGTGATTATGAATTTAAAGAATGCTTGTGTTGAAGTTTGTGATTCCCGTAGCATGCACGTATGGTGAACCGCTTTGTGATGAAGTAGGAGCACAATTTTATTTATTGATTGTCTTCCTTATGAGTGGCGGTCGGGGACGAGCAATGGTCTTTTCCTACCAATCTATCCCCCTAGGAGCATGCGTGTAGTGCTTTGTTGTTTGATGACTTCTAAATTTTTGCAAAAAGTGCATGAGTTCTTATGACTAATGTTGAGTCCATGGAATATACGCACTCTCACCTTTCCGCCTTTGCTAGCCTCTCTAATACCGCGCACTTTTCGCCGGTATCATACACCCACCATATACCTTCCTCAAAACAGCCACCATACCTACCTATTATGGCATTTCCATAGCCATTCCGAGATATATTGCCATGCAACTTTCCACCGTTCCGTTTATTATGACACGCTCCATCATTGTCATATTGCTTTTTGCATGAACATGTAGTTGACATTGTATTTGTGGCAAGGCCACCTTCACAATTTTCATACATGTCACTATTGATTCATTGCATATCCCGGTACACCGCCGGAGGCATTCATATAGAGTCATATTTTGTTCTAAGTAGCGAGTTGTAATTGTTGAGTTGTAAGAAAAATAAAAGTGTAATGATCATCATTATTAGAGCATTGTCCCAGTGAGAAAAGGATGATGGAGACTATGATTCCCCCATAAGTCGGGATGAGACTCTGGACGAAAAAAAATAGGCCATAAAAAAAGAGAAAAGGCCCAAACAAAAATAAAAAAATGAGAGAAAAAGAGAGAAGGGACAATGCTACTATCCTTTTACCACACTTGTGCTTCAAAGTAGCACCATGATCTTCATAATAAGAGAGTTTCATATGTTGTCACTTTCATATACTAGTGGGAATTTTTCATTATATAACTTGGCTTATATATTCGAATGATGGGCTTCCTCAAAAGTGCCCTAGGTCTTCGTGAGCAAGCAAGTTGGATGCACACCCACTTAGTTTCTTTTGTTGAGCTTTCATATACTTATGGCTCTAGTGCATCCGTTGCATGGCAATCCCTACTCACTCACATTGATATCTATTGATGGGCATCTCCATAGCCCGTTGATACGCCTAGTTGATGTGAGACTATCTTCTCCTTTTTCTCTTCTCCACAAGCACCATTCTATTCCACCTATAGTGCTATGTCCATGGCTCACGCTCATGTATTGCGTGAAAGTTGAAAGAGTTTTGAGATTACTAAAGTATGAAACAATTGCTTGGCTTGTCATCGGGGTTGTGCATGATTAAATACTTTGTGTGATGAAGATAGAGCAACAGCCAGACTATATGATTTTGTAGGGATAACTTTCTTTGGCCATGTTATTTTGAGAAGACATGATTACTTTGATTAGTATGCTTGAAGTATTATTATTTTTATGTCAATATGAACTTTTGTCTTGAATCTTTTGGATCCGAACATTCATACCACGATTAAGAAGATTTACATTGAAATATGCCAAGTACCACTCCGCATCAAAAATTCTTTTTTATCATTTACCTACTCGAGGACGAGCAGGAATTAAGCTTGGGGATGCTTGATACGTCTCCAACGTATCTATAATTTTTGATTGCTCCATGCTACTTTATCTATTGTTTTAGGCAATATTGGGCTTTATTATCCCCTTTTATATTATTTTTGGGACTAACCTATTAACGGAGGCCCAGAAAAGATTTGCTGTTTTATGCCTATTTCAGTGTTTCGAGGAAAAGGAATATCAGACGGAGTCAAAACGGAACGAAATCAACTGGAGAAGTTATTTTTCGAAGGAAAGCAACCCAGGGAACTTGGAGTGCACGTCAGGGGAGATACGGGCTGCCCACGAGGGTGGGGGCGCCCCCTACCTCATGGGGCCCCCGCAGCTCCTCCAACGTACCCCCTGCACCCATATATACCTATGTACCCTAAAACTTCCAGAAAAAAGATAGATCGGGAGTTCCGCCGCCGCAAGCCTCTGTAGCCACCAAAAACCAATCGGGACCCTGTTCCGGCACCCTGCCGTAGGGGGATCCCATCACTAGTGGCCATATTCATCATCCCGGCGCTATCCATGACGAGGAGGGAGTAGTTCACCCTCGGGGCTGAGGGTATGTACCAGTAGCTATGTGTTTGATCTCTCTCTCTCTCTCTCTTGTTCTCTCTCGTGTTCCTCTATGGCACGATCTTGATGTATCCCGAGCTTTGCTATTGTAGTTGGATCTTATGATGTTTCTCCCCCTCTACTCTCTTGTGACGAATTGAGTTTCCCCTTTGAAGTTATTTTATCGGATTGAGTCTTTTATGAGAACACTTGATGTATGTCTTGTCGTGATTACCTGTGGTGACAATGGGATATCATGTGCCACTTGATGTATGTTTTGGTGATCAACTTGCGGGTTTCATGACATTAGGGAACCTATGCATAGGGGTTGGCACACGTTCTTGACTCTCCGGTAGTAGCTTTGGGGCACTCTTTGAAGTACTTTTATGTTGGTTGGATGAATCTGAGAGTGTGTGATGCATATCGTATAATCATGCCCATGGATACTTGAGGTGACAATGGAGTATCTAGGTGACATTAGGGTTTTGGTTGATTTGTGTCTTAAGGTGTTATTCTAGTACGAACTCTTTTATAGATCGATCTAAACGAATAACTTTGAGGTGGTTTCATACCCTACCATAGTCTCTACATTTGTTCTCCGCTATTAGTGGCTTTGGAGTGAATCTTTGTTGCATGTTGAGGGCTTGTTATATTATCTATCTATGTTATTATTGTTGAGAGAACTTGCACTAGTGAAAGTATGAACCCTAGGCCTTGTTTCCTATCATTGCAATACCGTTTATGCTCACTTTTATCACTTGTTACCTTGCTGTTTTTATTATTTCAGATTACAAAAACCTATATCTACTATCTATTTTGCACTTGTATCACCATCTCTTCGCCGAACTAGTGCACCTATACAATTTACCATTGTATTGGGTGTGTTGGGGACACAAGAGACTCTTTGTTATTTGGTTGCAGGGTTGTTTGAGAGAGACCATCTTCATCCTACACCTCCTACGGATTGATAAACCTTAGTTCATCCACTTGAGGGAAATTTGCTACTGTCCTACAAAGCTGTGCACTTGCAGGCCCAACAACGTCTACAAGAAGAAGGTTGTGTAGTAGACATCACTCCATCGGCTTCGGTGTCTAGCAGTACAGCCAGAGGCGGGAGGCAATATAGATACGGTCCTTCTTTGAAGACTCCAGAGAAGTTACCATACGAGAGGAGCCTGGAGGAAAACACGAAGATCGTGCAAGACGAAGTGAACAACTTCTTTGAAGGGGTGAAAGCAAAGAAACATCCACCTCTGAAGGAGAAGATAGATCCAGTAAAAGCGAAGCGTACTCTGGATGCCCTGAAGAAACCACCAAAGTCTCCGACGAAAGGCAACTATGCGCGCATTATTCAAAAGTCATTTATCGAAGTGGAGCGTTCGGGAAGTACTATCAGTGATCAAAGGTTAGCAGAACGACGAGCTGGGAAAAAATTGCCTAGCTCCGCGAACAAGCGAACCAATCGCCCCCCCCCCCCCCCCCCCCGCTCCAGATGTCTAGCGATATCATCACTAAAGATCCGGGGATGGTGTCCGGTTATAACGATCTTGGAGATTACCTGCCCGATGATGTACATTATGATTTCTTGGAGGTGGACGAACACAAATACGAGTACGGGAAGCCTCTTGTCAAAGATGAAAGATCTCTAACAACGATGATCCGAAGATTCCATGATTGGTACATGAAAACCTGCAGAGCGTCTGATGGGAGGAATATTTTGATGCTGAGAGTGAGAGAGGAGCATGACCTCGTTGGAATTTAACTGTTGAATGTTCCATTTGAGGAGTTCTTCGTGTTTTTCAATCAAAAGGCCATCGATAAATTAATGGTCACTTGCTACTATCTGTAAGTAGTACTACTTCTGTCATTAAGTCTCTATATATAGGTCAACTCTTTCATTGCATGTATTTTTAATTATTCTCACTATATTATGCAGATTGAAAATCGCCGAATTGAAGAAAAGACAAATCGGTGATATTGGGTTCATTAACACAAATCTCATAGATGCATATATGGTTAAATTTCATGCCAGAGATACCGAGGCCAAGCTGCTACAATCGTTTGTATTAAATCCAAACAAAGCTATAATACTCTTTCCTTACAACTTCAAGTGAGTGTTACTGTCTTGTGCATATTCGGTTTCCCTTATTAGTCAAGGTTATAGTAATGTAATTGATGAGTTATGCATGCGTGCGTAGCTTCCACTATATTCTCCTAGATAATAAGCTTGAGCAGGGACTAGTAACCGTCTTAGACTCGAGACGAAAAGATCCCAAGGAGTATGCGGACATGACTGAAATTCTAGAGAAGTAAGTTAAATCGATCATTATCGCACCATATCGGCAACTTCAATTTGTTCATTTCCTGATATCAAGTAATTGTTTTCTTTGTCTTGCAGGGTTTGGAAAAATTCGCCTCAAAAACTCCGGGGCTGCCGAAGAAGCTGCAATTTGAACACCCGAAAGTAAGTACTATAGTAGCATGTTCCGCGCATCTCCTAGTGATTCAAGTGCTAGTTTGATCAATACCATTTAGCATGATTACTTATCAATTTGATTGACCTCTATTTGTTGTAACACTAGTGCAGAACCGGGCTTTAGCACCGGTTCGTAAGGGCCTTTAGTGCCGGTTCCACAACCGGCACTAAAGAGTGGAGACTAAAGCCCCCCCCCCCTTTACTACCGGTTTGGCACGAACCGGCGCTAAAGTGCCACCACGTGGCACGAGCCAGGCCCGGGTGTTGGTAGACCATTAGTACCGGTTGGTAACACCAACCGGTACTAAATGTTTGGGGAGGTTTTGGTTTTATTTTTTATTTTCCATTAATTTTGTGTTTTCCATTTAATTCTTTTTGTTTGCTGGTATTTTACGATACTACATATTGTACACGTTATGCATATATATAACAATTTCTCTTACATGTTGCCTTGGTGCCTTCGGAGAACGATGACAAGTGGTTCACGGGGGCGGCAGCGGGTAATAGTATTCTCCTTTGGGATCTATGACCTGGTCGAGCAAAAATCCCGCTATTTCCTCTTGAAGTGCTAGTATGCGGTCCGTTGGTAGGAGCTGCTCCCGCACCTCTCTGAACTGTTAAGAAGGAGATCAATATGCATGTGTATTAGTTGTGTGACTAGATATCGATAATGGTGTGAATAGTGTTCTGACAAACGTACCCAGTCCTGTCTTTGAGATCTGCTCCTTTCGGACGCTATCATGTGAATGTTCTCGCAAACGTAATATGCACACAGATCATTTCTCGGCTCCTGCTTCAGGGCCTTTACGAGAATAGAATTGAATCAGATAATGATTAATCAAGCATGATAATTAATTAATGTTATTGAAACAAGAATTAAAGAGATGGTAGCTAGCTAGGTAGCCAGTACTACTTAATTACTTACCTTTGGTCGATACCAAAACAACTTTTTTGCCCATTTGCCTGGAGTCACCTTGATGAACTTTGCGCAAGCCCTGCCCGCCGGCAAAGAAAATTAATAAAGGGGTTATTAAATAGTTCATATCAGAAAATGACGAACTAAAAAGGCCGAGATATAGTTAATAATGATTGAAATTACCTGTTGACTATCCCCTTCAAGATGGTGTAGTCACTTTCTTTTTTAAGTAGCGAGTCCAGTACTTCAACTTTTCCTTCGTCAACTTTATTGTCTAACAAGATCCAGTGGAAACTGCATGCGCACACGTTTGCATATCTTAATTAAGCGGGCATGTGCATAACACTAATCAACTACCGTAAACCCTATACACTTAATTATTAACATCTAGCTAGCTAGTAAGCAAAAACAGAATTTGTAGTACAAAACAGTGTGACTCACAGGAAGTTGTAAGGAAGTAGTATATCTTGATTGGTATTGAGGCGCTTGAAGAACTCTAGCATGCTTTCCTCTAAACTTACTCAACAACTTGGAAGATTCCATGTGTACTCATTAATGGTATTTGGGTCAATGAACCCAATGCCATAGCGTCCAAATTTTTTCATTTCATACATCTTCATCCTGCATATAATACCATAGAAAAGAATATAGTAAGGATAATTACATGTAATGATTGATCAAAATGATCACTACAGCTAGCTTGAGACTTAAATTACAGAAAGAAATCACTTACAGACAATAGAAACTGACGATAGATTTGTCGAGTGCGTCTTGATTGTGTAACTGAAATAGTTCTGAATACTCAACGGACAAAGCTTTCTCATGGAAGTAATGCTCCTCCTTGACATTCACCATGAGGGACACTCGATTGGAAATCTTGGTAATGTTCATGTACCATTGATGCAATTCATACATTCTCGTTGGGAGGTTCTTGACCTTGTATGGCTTGACCAAAGGTTGGCCCCGGACATATTTCCGTTTTATTTCCTCCTCTCTAAGCGGAGACATGGGCTCGATTTCAAGGAGTTGTCCAACAGTGATCTTGAGCATTTCAGCCTGCATTATATGCTCCTCGGTTATTACCACATCGCCCAGCTGGGTAACGTTAACGGTTTGCCCACAATAATATTGGGCGCGTGTACACTCATGTGTTGTTGGCACAACAAGCGGGGGGATCGATTGCGCCACCTGTCCTCCCAGCTGGGGAACGGTTTTCTCGCATTTTTTGACAGCTGCTTGTTGGCTCGAGCTCGAGCTCGCTTCCTTCTGTAGTCGTGCTCGATGTAGCTTCCTGATTTGGCGCTCATAGTCTGAGTCAATAGGCTTGGGAGCTAGTTTTCTTGCCATATGAATAAAGTGGTCAATAACTTTCTCGGGCACTTTCTCCCTTGGCGGCGGTGCCGGTTTCGGTCCAAAATGGGCGTCCACTTGGGCCCACACTATGGTTGTGTTTTACTCCTCAGTCATGTCCTAAGGCCTCTGAGGAAGAGGAGCGAGGCTTGGACCATATTTATATCGCTTGTCTCCGCCTGTACTTCCTGTACTACCTCGACTCGTACCGCTATGCACCATAGCTGCAGCGTGTCTCTTCTACGATTGCTGAGACGGCGGAGACGGCTGACATGGCTGATTTGGAGCAGGAGGAGTGGCCTGACGTTGTGTCGGACTTGAAGCAGGAGGGGTGGCCTGACACGGTGTCGGACTTGAAACAGGAGGAGTGGCCTGACGTTGTGCCGGACATGAAACAGGAGGAGTGGCCACACGCGTTTGTGGACTTGGAGGAGGTGGCGGACTTCAAGGAGGATGAAAGGACCACGATGTCGCCTAGAGGGGGGGTGTATAGGCGTTTTAAAATCTTTTACGGATTTGGCTATATCCTAATGCGGAAATAAACTAAGTGGATACTTTTCAAGCATAAATCCTAAATATACTAGGCTCACTAAGTGCACCAACAACTTAGCATAAACAAGATGAGAACAACGAGGATATGAGTAAGCACAAGTAAGTCACACAAACTTACTCCGTGTATATCACGAGGTATGGAAATGAATAATACACACAACCACAAGTAAGCAATACAAGCTTACACAAATTGTATCACAATATATGGAATTGAATGATACAAGCAAACTCAAGTAGTTACACAAACTTACTTGAGCAATATCACAATATGGAAGTTTATAACACAAGTTAGCAATTCACACTAATCACAATGTATATCAATAGTAGCAAGTATGAATTGCGGAATATGAAGTGTAGGCCTAAATAATCTCTACAAGGAAATGGCCAACACAATATAATCAACCACCACAATATAATGAGGACAAAAAGATATAGTCAATGCACAGTCAAATGACCAAAGTAAACCACAAGTAAGGAGTTAGGGTTAGGGATAACCAAAGTCACAGAGACGAGGATGTATCCCGATGTTCACTTCCTTGGAGGGAAGCTAGTCACCGTTAGAGAGGTGGATGTTACCACGAAGGCACACCAACGCCACGAAGGCTCACCCTATTCTCCTTGAGATATCACCACGAAGGCGATTCTCAACCACTAGTGGTAGACCTTGAGGCGGCCTCCAAACCTTCACAAACTTTCCGGGGGACAAATCACAAGTTGATTCCTCACCGGAGCACTCCTACCGCCTAGGAGTCTCCAACCTCCAAGAGTAACAAGAACAAAGGGGAAATGCTCAAGACTTGCTCAAATCACGAATTCCTTTGGTCAAGAGAGGGAGAGGGAGTGGATCTATCACTTGATTGGAAAATCTCTCAAGAACTCTCACGAATCTCTTCGGGATCTAAGATTTGGTGTAGGAGAAGTGAGAGGGAGCCACTTGTGTTCTTGGGACGATTTGGGATGAAGTACTCAACCCTCCCCCGGAGTGGGAGAGGGATATTTATACCCCCAAAGAAAATAGAGCCGTTTCCCGCAGTTGTTGACCTGCCCGGATGATCTGGACGCATACCCGGATGATCCGGGAAGGTCAATATACAATGTGGTGAAGTAGATACCCGGATGTCCGGGGACATAGCCGGATGATCCGGGCAATTCCCGGATGATCCGGGTGGGTAGCCGGATGATCCGGCTAGCGGAATAAGCTACTGTGATGAATTTTACGAATAACCCGGATGATCTAGGCAGGAACCCGGATGATCCGGGCAAAGCCCGGATGATATGGGAGAGGACCCGGATGATCCGGCCAAACCAAACTGCTGCAGCCTAGAAACTGAAACAGGCACAACTTTTACATCCGGACTCCGATTTTGATGATCTTGGGCTCATTTTGAAGCTATAAAAAAAACCCAGGTCCTCACATAGAGAACCACCCAAGATGAACCAAAATGGAGGATGCAAAATATGCAAAGATTTTATCATGTATTTGGGTAACCTATTTGGCTTTAGATTTTCTTTGGTATATAGGATATGAGTGGAATTGTGTAGAGAAGATGTTGACTTGAGCAAATCTATCACGAACCCCTTTGATCCCCTCTTAATAGTGCGGGATCCCTATAACTCAAGAATCATAAAAGGTCTACACTACATAGCTATCAAGAATCCATTCTTGAGTGTATGTGTTCCTTCGGTGTTCATCACTCCACAACACTAACGTCGAAGGAACTAATACCTTTGACTCGAGCCTTTCACTTGAGCTTGAAGTTGAAGTTTCTTCTTGGATCAAGTTGAAAGGCAAGACATTGGTGAAGTCTTCAAGTAGCTCCCCCATACACAATGTGGGAAGCTTTGCTTTGTATTTATCTTCATGTGTCCATCATGTGATCATCCACAAGCTTCAAGCATGTAATCCTTCGGGATAGTTATCTTGAACTTGCCCTTGTCAACCATGATCATCAACACTTGATGTCATCCTCTCATAGACACTTGAAATTTCTCTCTCGATGCGAGCCCATGAGAATCTCCTCTCAAAAACATAGGCAACACATAGTATGGGTTAGTACACAAAGCGCAATTGACAAATTCTTACCATACCACAAGATCTCACGTGGCACATGATTTGCGCTTGTATGTTGATCATCTTTGAATTCAATCTTCGATCTTCATCTTGGTCAACCTTAATCTTTGCTCCATGATTAATCTTGATGCACAACTACATGTATATGGCATTCATTCCGAATCCATTCAATATCCTTCTTGCATCACCCATGGAACAAACCTTCCTATATAAATTGATGTCATTGTTTCTTCATAGGAATTGTCATTCATTATCAAGTCTCAATGCATATATAGATGTTGATGGATTTCATCCACCAATTCATCCAATATTCTTCATGCATTGCAAATGGAACTTTCCTTCAAATGTATATCTCAGTGCAAACATTAGTCCATTAGGATTGTGATTTAATTACCAAAACCACACATGGGGACTACATGTACTTTCAATCTCCCTCATTTTGGTAATTGATGACAATCTCAACAAGAGGGTTTATATAATGAATTTTTAAACAAGCATGAAATTTATCCAAGGATAAATTGTATACTTGGGATGGTTGTAGTATCATCAATACACTACAGAAGCATTTGATGATAGTACACCCATAGTATATAGAGCAAACTCCCCCATAATATATGAATTTGTGAATGAACTTTGAATGTCATTGCATATATTGGTTGACATAAACTAGGAGAAGATTTCTCTATATACAAGACTCATCCATGCAATAAGAATATATAACAAGGGTAGATATGCATGAGTGACAACAAGAACTAGAAAAGATATTTATCTTAAACCCTCTAAACTTCTCCCCCATTGGCAACAAATGCCAAAATGGAAGACAAAACATCTAGCAGTCCAATATAGTATGAGTTCCTCCTTGATGTGTGCATATAACAAAATGTGAGTGAAAACAAATGCACATATTCAATGATGAACAATTAAAGGAGCTCGAAATCTATAGAATGCAATCAGATACGAAGATATGAACTTTTTCATGTATAAAAATTTCTAAGTGGCCTATAATAATCATGATATGTATCCACAAAGAAACTCGTATACACAAAAAGAAGGGTTGCAATTGATAAGAACATGATATCCACAAGTGAATCCACTATTATACAACTTGAGCCTAGTCATAATAGCAAGGCACATGGCACAAAGCACATGGCACAAATTGATCTCATTTGCATAACACAAAGTGAAGCAAGCAATCAGAAGATCCGATGAGCCAAAAGGATAAATGAATACTACGATTTGGGAAGAGGAGTGTTCTAAGGAAAATAGAGAAGCTCCCCATGATTTGTGCACTATTTAGAATTTTTGTATTTGGATACAAGTGCACAAAATAGGATCATCACTCCCCCAAAATCAATAGGAACACAAAACAATTGCAAGCAAGCATAGATAAGAAAAGAAGCCTAGCATTTGCAACAAACATATGGTTGAGCAACATATAAATGAGGCAACCTAAGAATAGGCACAACCAAAATGATATGTGTGAGTCATGGCAAAGCACTTGAGAAGACTAGTATAAGGATGAGAATTAAGCATCAACATAGTCTTGAGTAAATGAGATACAGGGTGCAAGACATGTCCTTCCCACACACACGAAATTAAGAAGGTCACACACACATCAAGCAAATGGGTTCACAAGCTCACTAGAAGCAAATTAAAAATCAAAGCTTGTGACAACCCATGATGAAGATAGGAAATAATAGGCTTGTCAAGACAAGCACGAGGACAATAATCTTCACCAAACATGAGTGCACTAAGATGCAAAGAGGTAAGACACGCACTCATACAACAAATGCTTCCACGGAGCCACCAAAGATATAAAAAGAGAATGAAATGGTGGACATGAAAGAATAGGGATATCAACTAGGGATGTAACTTGGCTCACGTGTATAAGATTCTAGGTAGATGATAATCATGATGATATATATCCACAAAGAAGGATGTACACATGAAATAGTTACAAAAGGAAAGAATAAGATATCCAAACGGGAGACATAAAATATACCAATGAGATCTTTGCTTGAAAGTATATAGCACATGGCTTAATGTAATCTTATCGTATATTAATGAACTCCAAACACACAACCATCAAAGACATCACAACTAGCAACAAGAGATCATTGTTGTGATTCTTTGAGAAAAGAAACAAGTATGACAAGAACGAGTCAAGAAATTCATGCCATGATGCAACCTACACAAGGTTGAATGCAAGAAGTGTATGCATGAAGTAGATACTTGTTACCGAGATAGCATTGGAATGATGTAGTAGGTAATGGTTCGAGCTTGGCTCTAATTTCCTCATAGTGCCACCACTTTCATGAATAAGCCAAGCACCCAATGCTTCTCAAATGTACCTAAAACAATTTAAGTACAATATGGTCCCAAACTTATTGGGTCCAAAGTAGTTAGCATAACTACAAAACATAGGGTAAAATCACTTAAATATGTGCATATCGATATGAATTTGAATATCATGCACATATTAGCTATTAAGAATTTGATGGATTTACCATATATATATATTGGATCAAATAAAGCAAACAAGGCATGCGAATTTACACATAGTAAATACACATCCACAAGCCTCCCAAAATCCAGGGAGATACAAATTGGACAAATGAACACATAACCGTTAATACTTCCAATAACATCACTAGTCATTCATGTTGTCCAAAATGATGCAAAGTGACAAATCAACATATGATAGCACATAAAGTTCAACATATGAACCAAGGAAAAAACAATGAGCATATAAGATATGCATTGCACACATACTCATGGGAATATCTCACTCAAGTAGATATAGGACACTATAAACAATGAGATAACAAACTACCATAACTCCATACAAACTAATAAGATGAACTCGAACAAAATGGTGTTTCAATTTGACATTTGGTGTAGAAACCAAATAAGTACATGATCATCTATACCAACACAAGCATAACATGAGAGTTTAGAAATAAACAGAATGCTTGGATAGCATATTATTAACATTCCAATTAGATAGATCATCATGCAAAGCAACAATTGGAATGGATCTATTCAAATGATTTTCCAAATACGATTTTTAAGATAACCATGGGCAAAACCGCACAAGAATACCATACTCAAACAAAGCATTGCATGCCACAGAGATATAAGATAATCTCAAATATAAATTCTAAGTGGCAAACTGGCAAACCTCTATTGTTAATGTTCACACGAGAAGTGATATGTACAAAGTATATCACTCCCCCATAATGTGATAATCCATGTATTATCCATAAGAGGCAAATGAAACCCAACTAAGGATAATTAATGGATGAGGATTTGAGTTTCAAATGAACTTTACATACCACATAGTAACTAGATAATATTGCACTAACAATACTAGGTGGTATCCTACATATATACATATTTAAGGTTTGTGATATGCGTAAATCATAGCACTCCCCCATAATGTGATGATCCATTAATATCTCAAAAACACCAATGAAGATTCAACTAATGAAGCAATAAAGGCTCGAAACCACACACACAACTATATGATGTGCATAGCAACTTACGCATGCTAGATAACACGAATCAAGTATATTAGGAAGCACAACATATACAAGCACATGCTAGTTACAAAACTTAAACACGCAAGGGACTTAGTAACTTTCAATGTACACAATGCAAGTACAAGTTACCGCAAAGAGGAGCATTGGATTGATAGATATGATGATAATCCACTTGACTTGGCATTAACCATAACATATGGTGAAAATAGTTTTTCTTCATGAAGTAGCCAAGTCTCCAATGCCCTCCACACACCTATTGATCAAGTTTGAGCTTGATGGTCCCCAACCAAGTTGGGTCCTAAGAAGTTAGTAACAATAGGCTTGGCAACCCAAATGGTCTTGTCCACTTTGAAACCACTTCGGGCACCCACAAATTTGGCAAACACATTGCCAACAATATCCTTCCTTAGTGAATAATGATTATTGACTATAGGAGGCTTAGATATGTTACCGTTGGGACAAGATGAAGCTATGTGTCCCTTCTTACGGCAAATATAGCAACATGTGCTCCCCTTTATCTTCTTCTTTACCTTTTCAACTTGGAGAGCATTATCTTGGTTAGGCATGGGAAGAGGCCTTTCATTATCTTGATATTGAACTTGAGGCCACTTCCCTTGATGCTTCACACTTGAAGCCTTCTTCTTCAATGGACAAGGTCTCACATGGTGTCCAACATTCTTGCACTTGAAGCAAATAATGTTGGCCGAATTCTTGACTTGATCTCGTCCCTTCTTCTTGTTCTTGGACTTCTTCTTGTTGGAGATGAAATCAAGTCCAATTTTGTCTTGAGGATCCTTTTGCACACTCAAGATATTATCACAATATTTTTTCAAGTCTTTCTTCAAACTGGTGACTTGGGCCTTGAGCTCTTTATTTTCCTCTACAAGGTTAGTATTAACAAAAGAACTAGAGGAAGTAGAAACTTCATTGTTAGAGCAACAAGGCATGGTGAGCAATTCATCACAAGATGTACCAATATCATGTAGAGAGGAATTGCAAGGACTAGCACATGGCAATAAGGCATTTCGAGTAGAAGATGTGCCAATATCCACATAAGACTCACACGATTTTACCTTGGTCCACATAGCCTCATGAGCTAACTTTAGCCCATCATGAGAGATTATAAGATCCTCATGAGTGCCCGAGAGCTTTTCATAACTTTCTTCCAATTTCCCATAGTTGCTAGTTAGCAAATCAAGTTGTGTCCTTTGGTCAACATTTTCTTTTAATATCGATGCTTCACACAAGATAGAGTTAGTAGCACAAGCATCATTATCAATATGAGAGTAGCATGTAGAAGCTAGAGACTCCGCATGAGTAGCTTGAAGTTCCTCATGAGACTTAGAGAGTTTGGTGAGATCTCCTTTGACCTTCTTGTAGTCAAGGTCAAGGTGCTCAAAATCCTCTTTAAGTTTACAATGAGTAACTTCAATCTCTTCTTTTAAAGACCTCAAGTCACTAAGACATTGATGAGCCATAGCAAGTTCATGTTCAAGTTGTTCACTTTTTGCTTGCTCGTAAAGAAATAAGTCATTACGTTTTTGAAAGCAAGCAAGAACATCTTGGAACCTTTTATAAGTGTTATTTTTAGCTCTACGAAGAGTTTTCCCAATCTCATAGAGATTTTGAGTCAAGACTTCATCATCTTCCTCATTACAACTATCATCATTGTCACTAAGAGAAGATGATACCTCGTCATTACCTCTTGCCATGAGGCACATGTGAACACAAGGGGTTGATGATGATTCTTTTGGAGAAGAGGGTCCTTTATCAACCAAGCATGCCTCATTTTTCTTGATTTCCTCTACATGGTCAGTTTCACAAATAGAACTAGAGGGAATCACGATATTTTGAATATGGCAACACAAACGACCAAGCATATCATCACAAGAATTTATGAGTGCATCATTAGAAGATATGCATGGACTCTCTACACAAGAATGTATGATGTTTTCGGTGTTAGATATGATCATGTCCATAGAAGATACATCACTAGTATCAACATCAGCAAGATCATAGATGATGAGCTCATCATCATGAGATATTTCTTCACTCACCATGTCATTTCCTTGTGGTACGCCACATGTTGGTGAAGTGAAAGATGTTGAGGTATGCAAGTAATCGGAGGTGGAAGCAATAGAGAGCTCTTCATGATTTAGAAATGTGGAGAACTCCTCCATTAACTCCCCAAAAATAATATTGTCTTCATCAAGATTGGACCCACCATATATATCTTCAATTTTGGTCCAAGCCTCATGAGCCAACGAGCAAGACGAGATTGGCTGAACACCTCGAAGGTTATAGCTTGGTGAATGAAACTTAAAGCTTCACAATCAAGATGCATATCATCAAGTGATGGAGATTGTCCATCCTTTAGATTTGAATTCCCTACAACCACAATCCGCAAAGCATTTGGACCCATGGCACGAAAGTGACAAAGCATGCGTAATCTCCACATAATGTAATTTGTGCCATTAAAATAAATGTTTCATCGTGCACTAGTTCACTAGTCGACATCGTTACTCTCTAGGTAGTTAAGCCTAATAATGAGAGACCTAGCTCTGATACCAATTGAAAGGACCACGATGTCGCCTAGAGGGGGGTAAATAGGCGTTTTAAAATCTTTTACGGATTTGGCTATATCCTAATGCGGAAATAAACTAAGTGGATACTTTTCAAGCACAAATCCTAAATATACTAGGCTCACTAAGTGCACCAACAACTTAGCATAAACAAGATGAGAACAACGAGGATATGAGTAAGCACAAGTAAGTCACACAAACTTACTCAGTGTATATCACGAGGTATGGAAATGAATAACACACACAACCACAAGTAAGCAATACAAGCTTTCACAAATTGTATCACAATATATGGAATTGAATGATACAAGCAAACTCAAGTAGTTACACAAACTTACTTGAGCAATATCACAATATGGAAGTTTATAACACAAGTTAGCAATTCACACTAATCACAATGTATATCAATAGTAGCAAGTATGAATTGCGGAATATGAAGTGTAGGCCTAAATAATCTCTACAAGGAAATGGCCAACACAATATAATCAACCACCACAATATAATGAGGACAAAAAGATATAGTGAATGCACAGTCAAATGACCAAAGTAAACCACAAGTAAGGAGTTAGGGTTAGGGATAACCAAAGTCACGGAGACGAGGATGTATCCCAATGTTCACTTCCTTGGAGGGAAGCTAGTCACCGTTAGAGAGGTGGATGTTACCACGAAGCCACACCAACGCCACGAAGGCTCACCCTATTCTCCTTGAGATATCACCACGAAGGCGATTCTCAACCACTAGTGGTAGACCTTGAGGCAGCCTCCAAACCTTCACAAACCTTCCGGGGGACAAATCACAAGTTGATTCCTCACCGGAGAACTCCTACCTCCTAGGAGTCTCCAACCTCCAAGAGTAACAATAACAAAGGGGAAATGCTCAAGACTTGCTCAAATCACGAATTCCTTTGGTCAAGAGAGGGAGAGGGAGTGGATCTATCACTTGATTGGAAAATCTCTCAAGAACTCTCACGAATCTCTCCGAGATCTAAGATTTGGTGTAGGAGAAGTGAGAGGGAGCCACTTGTGTTCTTGGGACGATTTGCGATGAAGTACTCAACCCTCCCCCGGAGTGGGAGAGGGATATTTATACCCCCAAAGAAAATAGAGCCGTTTCCCGCAGTTGTGGACCTGCCCGGATGATCTGGACGCATACCCGGATGATCCGGGAAGGTCAATATACAATGTGGTGAAGTAGATACCCGGATGTCCGGGGACATAGCCGGATGATCCGGGAAATTCCCGGATGATCCGGGTGGGTAGCCGGATGATACGGCTAGCGGAATGAGCTACTGTGATGAATTTTACGAATAACCCGGATGATCTGGGCAGGAACCCGGATGATCCGGGCAACGCCCGGATGATATGGGAGAGGACCCGGATGATCCGGCCAAACCAAACTGCTGCAGCCTAGAAACTGAAACAGGCACAACTTTTACATCCGGACTCCGATTTTGATGATCTTGGGCTCGTTTTGAAGCTATAAAAAAAAACCAGGTCCTCACATAGAGAACCACCCAAGATGAACCAAAATGGAGGATGCAAAATATGCAAAGATTTTATCATGTATTTGGGTAACCTATTTGGCTTTGGATTTTCTTTGGTATATAGGATATGAGTGGAATTGTGTAGAGAAGATGTTGACTTGAGCAAATCTATCACGAACCCCTTTGATCCCCTCTTAATAGTGCGGGATCCCTATAACTCAAGAATCATAAAAGGTCTACACTACATAGCTATCAAGAATCCATTCTTGAGTGTATGTGTTCCTTCGGTGTTCATCACTCCACAACACTAACGTCGAAGGAACTAATACCTTGACTCGAGCCTTTCACTTGAGCTTGAAGTTGAAGTTTCTTCTTGGATCAAGTTGAATGGCAAGACATTGGTGAAGTCTTCAAGTAGCTCCCCCATACACAATGTGGGAAGCTTTGCTTTATTTATCTTCATGTGTCCATCATGTGATCATCCACAAGCTTCAAGCATGTAATCCTTCGGGATAGTTATCTTGAACTTGCCCTTGTCAACCATGATCATCAACACTTGATGTCATTCTCTCATAGACACTTGAAATTTCTCTCTCGATGCGAGCCCATGAGAATCTCCTCTCAAAAACATAGGCAACACATAGTATGGGTTAGTACACAAAGCGCAATTGACAAATTCTTACCATATCACAAGATCTCACGTGGCACATGATTTGCGCTTGTGTGTTGACCATCTTTGAATTCAATCTTCGATCTTCATCTTGGTCAACCTTAATCTTTGCTCCATGATTAATCTTGATGCACAACTACATGTATATGGCATTCATTCCGAATCCATTCAATATCCTTCTTGCATCACCCATGGAACAAACCTTCCTATATAACTTGATGTCATTGTTTCTTCATAGGAATTGTCATTCATTATCAAGTCTCAATGCATATATAGATGTTGATGGATTTCATCCACCAATTCATCCAATATTCTTCATGCATTGCAAATGGAACTTTCCTTCAAATGTATATCTCAGTGCAAACATTAGTCCATTAGGATTGTCGTTTAATTACCAAAACCACACATGGGGACTACATGTACTTTCAGAGGAGTCGGCTCACGCGTTCGTGGACTTGGAGGAGTGGGAGTCTGCTGACTTGGTGGCGGACTTCAAGGAGGAGTGGGCAGACGCGGTGTGGTGGACTTCGAAAGATGATGCAATCCTTTCTCCATAGGATGATACGATGTATGGCCTCTCCTAGTGTGCGCTCGTCCTCACCTCCAGGAATGTCAAGCGCTAGCCTCGAATATGGGTCCACCACTTCGTCAACCAAGACACGAGCATAGCCCACTGGAATCGGGGTGCAATGGAAGGTTGCTTCGGGGGTAATTGTAAAAGCAACGGCGTCCGCCACCTTCATGGATATGTTCTTCATTTTGGAGTGTAGCTCACAGTTAGTGTTCTCTATGATGTCATCCACAGGGTATGTATCCAGCAGTGTGTCGCCCGGGGCGGAACCAACGCTGCTTCTCGGCATGGATGGGATGGTGCTATCCAATGCTGGACGATCATCCGCTTGTTGTTGTCGCTGCTAAGACCCCCTTTCCTGGCTAAGTGAGTCGATCTACTGCTGCTGCTGCTGGAATTTGAGTGCCAAGTCCGCGTGCCTTGCTTCTAGGCCTTGAAGGCGTTCTGCATCCTGCTTCCTCTGCTCCTCCTCTAGCTTCCTCTTCTTCTCCTCCTCCATCTTCTTTCTTGCACGGGTCCTGTAGTCGTCGTTCCATTCTGAAAAGCCCTCATACCATGGAATAACGCCCTTGCCTCGTGTTCTTCCCGGGTGTTCAGGATTTCCCAGGGCACGCGTATGCTTGTCGTTCTCTTTGTTGGGCGTGAACACCCCCTTTCGAGCATCTTCTATTGCATCAAGTATCTTTTGTTTGGCTCCTTTTAGACTTGCCTTCTTCGAAACCAGGCATGTCTTCGGGTCCAACGCCCCCCATTCTCATAGA
This sequence comes from Triticum timopheevii, assembly GCA_963921465.1. Lineage (NCBI taxonomy): Eukaryota > Viridiplantae > Streptophyta > Magnoliopsida > Poales > Poaceae > Triticum > Triticum timopheevii. The sequence goes on along the minus strand of OY997266.1, from coordinate 645,834,920 downwards.
ACCAAGTTCTGCACCTGGGGGGGCAGCTCCTAGTAACTGGAGTGACCCCTGCATCCTCCATCTCTTGCTCAGACTTATCCCACTTAGGCATTCCCACCGCGTAGCCACCTGGACCCAGCCTATGGAACTGTGTCTTTTTTGCGGCATTGGCCTTGTTTTTTCTTGACCGTTCCTTAGATAATTCTGATTCCTTGAATTTCACGAAAGCGGCCCAGTGTTCTCTTTGCTTCTCCAGTGTTTCCTTGAATTCTGGAGTCTTCCTTTCTGCAGCTAGGTAGTTGGCCCATACAGTTTTCTTGTGGGTGTTGAATGCAATTGCCATCTTCTTAAGAGCAGCAGTCTTGACTTTCTGCACATCTGCATCAGTGAAATAATTTGGTGGGGTGAAATTTTCCATCAAAGATTCCCAAAGGGTTTTTTTGCTCTGTCGTCGACCCAAGTAACATCTGGACATTTAGTTTTTGGCTCTTTCCATTCTTGAATGGAGATCGGGAGTTGGTCCTTCACAAGAACTCCGCACTGACGAGTCCACTTGTTCGCAATGTTCTTAGGCGTGAGGGGTTCGCCACTAGCTTTGATGGAGTCAATGTTGTACTTTAGACCCTCCTTCAACTTTTTGCCCGGGCCTTGCTTTGTCCTACTGTCTGTAGAAGCAGATTTGCTCGATCCGGAGGGCTGAAAGAAGAAAGATCGATTCGTTAATATATCTTCAAAAAAAGTATGTGATGATCACCAGATGCCTGCTTATATAAATATACCTCGCCTGTAGTCTTTGTTATTTCAAGATCAACATTATTGTTTGTGTCATCATAAACATTGTCTGCATCATCATAATCATAATCATAGTTCAGGACTTCATCAGCTCGGTCGTTGAGATCAAATATCTTATCATCACCCTCTCCGGTATTGTTCAGATATTGGGAGCCGTCATATGCTTCATTCAGATCATCTAGCCTGCGAGGGCTGCGTATGATCTCGAACAATTCCTCTTCTCTCTCTCTACCGATATTGTCAGCCATAGCTTTTACTTAACTAATACAGAAGAAATATAAAACAATTTATTATTCAAATTACAATGCATGGATGCAATCAATAAGGAAAAGCTGAATCATATAGTACATAATATGCATCGTCTCGATTAATATATAATCTTGAATACATCGTCTCGAATATTATATATCGAATACATCACTGGCTAGGTACCTAATAAAGATCGAATACTACAGAAGAATCTAGGCCACTCGCGGTTCCTGGGGCGCGGACGGTGGACACCCAAAGAGAAGGAACCATCACAGGATCATATCTCCGGTCATCTGCTCAAAGAACCTGCCAAGTATTGGAGAACCTGACGTCCATAGCAGCCATGTAGCGATGGACGTGCTCGTCCTCCTCCCTGACACGGTGACGCACCACCTCCGGCGGGGCCGGCTCCCTCTGCACCGAATGTGGCCCACGCAAACGCCACCATAGGAGATCAGGGTCGACGACGGGACCCGAGGCCGGGTTCCTCACCAAGCGGCGCGCCCCTCCAGGTAGCACCTCCCAGTGCCAGCCCGGCGGAGCCCAATCCCGGACATTGGTCAGTCGGACATCGGCGCGAACGGGTCGACGGCGAGGATGCGGGCCGGGCATCGTCGAGAACAAATACTATATGCCCGCAAAAAGTAACATTTTTTAAATGATTGGATTGTGATAACTAAAATTCTATATGCAAATTCTAACAATTTGACATTAATCTAATTCATGTAACTAAAACTAATTCTAAAATTTCTAACATTTCTATATATATATATAACTAACATTTCTAGAACATTTCTAATATTTCTATAACTAAAAACAGAAAAATTGCTAACATTTCTATAAATATTTCTATAACTAAAAAACAAAAAAAATATAACATTTCTAATATTTCTATAACTAAAAAACAGAAAATTTTCTAACATTACTATAGATATTTCTATAACTAAAAAACAGAAAAATTTCTATAACTAAAATTTATAACTAAAAAAATCATGTGTGTGTGTGTGGACATGGCGGCCGGGGCAGGAACTCACCAGCGAGGCGCGGCGCGGGGGGCGGCGACGGGGACGGAGACGGGCGGTGACGAGGACGATGGGGATGGGGCGGCGACGACGGGGACGGGGACGGGCCGGGCAGGGACGGCGGGGTGGGGCGCGGTGCGACGGGGTGGGGCGCGGCGACGGGGACGACGGGGACGGGGACGGCCGGGCTGGCAACGGGGAAGGGGACGGCGACGGACGGTGACGGGGATGGTGACGGGGGCGGCGACGGGGTAGAGGAGAAAGAAGTAGAGGGAGAGAGGAGAAACTGAATTTTTTTGAAGTGCTTTCTTATATAGAACACCCTTTTAGTATCAGTTGGAGCCACCAACCGGTACTAAAGGTCTGTTTTGGCCAGGCCAAGCGGCGGGAAGAGACCCCCTTTAGTACCGGGTGGTGGCTACAACCGGTACTAAAGACCCCCCCCCCCTCTAGTACCGGTTGGTGCCACGACCCGGTACTAAAGATGTGTGCTGGCGCAGGTTCGGTGCGGCTTGTTTAGTCCCACCTCACTAGCCGAGGGGCGTCCGCACTAGTTTATAATTAAGCCCCAGTGCGGTAGCTCTCTCGAGCTCCTCTCCAAAGCAGGCCTACTGGGCCTACCTGTTCTCTGCTGTCCTGTGGGCCTACTAGGCCTTTGCGGGCCTGCATCCTGGCCCAACAACACATTGGGTTTCTAGTCGTATGCAGGCCGTTCCAGCCCAGTAGGCGGGCTTTTTTATTTTCTTATTTTTTTTTTGCTTTATTTATTTTTGTTTTATTTATTTTTGAGTTGTTTTTTGTTGTATTTAGAGTTTCTTTGTGAATATTTTTGCTTTAGGTACAAAAAATTACAAACTTTCTGTTAGTGCCGGTAGTTTTCAAATTTGAATAGTTTAAATTTTGAATTATTTGAAATTTATGTGAATCACTAGTTTGTGAATAACTTAACTTTGAAAATAGATTTTTCAGTGATTTTTTTCTTATGTTTAATATTAATGTGTTTTATCATTATATTCAATTTGGTAATGCTTAGGTTATTTAAAAATGAAATGCCTTTGTAACAGATGAGTTTTCGTCCGAAACCCTGATACTTCGAAAGAGATTGTCCATTTTGTACACGAAGTGCATCCAGTTTTTGCGGTAACCCTCTCTACTTTTTTGCACATATGCTATGTGGGTGAAATTATGATACCATACCAACTTTCAACCTTTTCTGAGTTTATTTGAAATGCTTTTTAATTTCAGGGTTATTTAGCTGAAAAAATCAGTAAATGTTGGACCGGCCCTGCAAACATGAAAATATTGGTCGTCGACATTGGGAACGGACCATGTGCTGCGGAGCTCTTGAATATGGAAAGTTCCAATTCCCTAAGTCGGTTCATTTTGCACAAACGATAATATTGGAGAACGCCGTGGCCAGCTGGTTGGCTTTCCGCAGCCAGAACACACAAGTGGCTCTTTGGGTTCAGTTAACAGGTGTTCCAATCTTCAGTTACAGAATGGTCCAGATTGAAGCTCAGCTCCATACAGCTCGCCCAGCTCTCCTTCACTGAAGCGTTTCTGGTGTACCATCTCAGCTAGTTTATTATTCACTTTCTTACTTTGCCGGCTGGTCTATATAAAGACAGCTCCTCCGGGGCTTTGTTCAGAATTCCTATTAGCCAATACTCCCTCTGTAAACTAATATAAGAGCGTTTAGATTACTAAAATAGTGACCTAAACGCTCTTATATTAGTTTACGGAGGGAGTACAATCGTAGATCATATAGTGATAATACCAATACCAAGCATACATATTTTCCTTTTCTTTGCGATTGTTAGAGTTGTGTTGAATATAGTGTACAAAGTAGGTTACAGTTGGACTTGTAGTTGTATTGTGTTTAGATAGGATATGAAGCCGTGTCCAAATAGGACACTTGTATCCTAGGCCTCTCATATATAGCGGGGCTAGACACATTGTAACCTATGCCAAAATAATAGCACCGGAACGCAGGGGAAGCAGGCGGCATGTGTCGGTGTCCAGGGCGACCAGGTGCGGTATTGTGACGGTGCCACGGGGAGGAGCGTTCATAGTCAGGCCCCGGGGATGTAGCCATATCGGTGAACCTCGTTAACAAATCTCGGTGTCGTGCCTCGTGTGATTGCTTGGTCCTCGGATGATCAACGGTATGCCTCGGATTTATTCTAACAAGTGGTATCATGAGCAAGGTTCGAAGAGGCGGTGAAATTGATCTAAAGGTGATGTCGCTGAAAGATTGATCGGTTTGTTCCGCTGGTATATGTCCTGCGATCGTGAGATTTCACGGAGGTCGAAGGCCAGAAGCTAGCAGCAGGGACGGTGGGATCGTAAATCAACTCGTGTGGATTCAAGGCGCTGAGGATTGAGGCGCGAGGCCCAGGTGCCTTGGCACAGAGTGCTGCAGCAGCAGCGATCAGCAAGGCCCACGTGGGCTGGCAGGCCTCGTGCGTTTGTTTTCGAGATGCATACACTAGCGCTGGAGGCCGCAGGATCGTATACAAAGACATCGTACGGGATTTGTTTTGACCAAAAGGACCGAGTCTCCAACGACATGGAAAAATACAGAGGCGCGCATATCGATTCAGTGATAGAAAAATACATCGATACATGAGGGACGCATCCATCGAAATTAGCAGGAGGTTTTGGCAGAGAACACAATTGCTAGCATCGAAAGTTAAGCCAAGACAGGAGCAAAATTCACGTGACCAGCTAGTTGGAATTGCTAGTAGTACGCGGAGTTTTTCATTCGTGCACTTGGGGATCATGGGAAGACTGCTCAGTTGTTTTTTCACAGGGTCAGCCATACAAAGGACCATGGCGCCAACAGGTACCAGGTTTGAGGTGGAGAAGTTCACGGAACTGAAAACTTTGTGTTATGGCAGATAAGGATGAAAATTTGTTGGCACGACATGGATGCTTGAAGGCGTTGCGGGAAGTCAATTCAGCTATGATGGAGTTGTGTTGTGATGGATGGAAATTCGCGGAAGACGATTTAGGAGCCTCGAGCGTGTCATGCAGTCGGAGAAGTTTGGCTCAGGTCAGACACATAGGGCAGTTGGCCTGGACAGTCTGACGGATCGACTTGGATGTCGGTTGATACAGAAAACGGTGGTGGGATCAACAACGACGACATAGGAGCGTGATGCTGATGGTGACCGACTTCTGGGGCGTGGAAACACGTGGCACAAGCCCGAGGCTTGTGTGACTTCGACAAGACTATGGCGCAGGGTTGATTCAAGACAGTGCACATGTGAGCTTGAAGTCGACGGGGCGCGAGGGTGGACTGATCATCTACCATGGAGTCATGTTGAAGGTGGAGCTGAATTGAGGGGCTACGGTGTAAGGATCCAGGGAATCGAAGCCTATTCAGCAAGGGGGAAAAGCGAGTGACACGCAGTTCGGACTGGAGCCCAGTGGTCTGATAGAAGCATGAAACTCGTCATCGGTCGGTGATGATCGGTGATACTCTGCAGTGGGGTTGAGTGGTGTGGGTTCGCGACCCTTGAGACTCGACCGGGACAGCAGAGGCTCGACGCGGTAATAGCGGCGAGGTGTGCGGTATGCACGGGGCATGGGGACGGGCCAGGGCTCTGGTGGTCATACATGTGGTGAGACAACTGTGAATTTGACTCGGGATGACTACAAGCAACGGTGAAATTCCTTCAAGTTTCAGATAGACGGTCAAGAAAGGAGCTGTGATGTTGAGTCAGGTAACTCTTATGTGTGATGCCCAATATGTGAGTTGTTCACTTTCACGCAGGTCAGTGATCAGTGTGTGATGGCGTTGGACTGATACTCTGGAAGTTGGGAGTACAAACTAGAGTAACAAGGAACTTAATTTTTGCTCGAGCGTTGACTGTGGTCATGAAAAGAAGGGACTACAAGTTGCAGGTGGAGTCGTATGGAGTCTTTGGAGTAGCAGCGATACTCACGGGACAAACTCAAGTTCAATGTACATGGAAGTTTGACGCATGGACGAATCCAAGGTGGTGAAGAATATTCGCCAAGGTGGAGTTTGTTAGAGTTGTGTCAAATATAGTGTACAAGGTAGGTTACAGTTGGACTTGTAATTGTATTGTGTTTAGATAGGATATGGAGCCGTGTCCAAATAGGACACTTGTATTCTAGGCCTCTCATATATAGCGGGGCTAGACACACGATGTAACCTATGCCAAAATAATAGCACCGGAACGCAGGGGAAGCCGGCGGCATGTGCCAGTGTCCAGGGCGACCGGGTGCGGTATTGTGACGGTGTCACGGGAAGGAGCGCCCGTAGTCAGGCCCCGGGGATGTAGCCATATCGGTGAACCTCGTTAACAAATCTTAGTGTCGTGCCTTGTATGATTGCTTAGTCGTCGGATGATCAACGGTATGCCTCGGATTTATTCTAACAGCGATGTGCAGACTTTCGATCCAGGCCATGCGGATGGAATAGACAAAAGCCTCATTCCTTTGTTTTGCACAGCCAGAACACGCAAATGGCATCCAGTTCATGCCGCCGCCATCGGCCATGCCTAGCAAACCATCCATGTCCTAGAGCGCCTCCTCGTCTCCGTCCTCAACCGTGCCCACGGAATAGGACGGGGGCGCCGCGTGACATCCTCTTCTTCGCCTACAGAAAACGCCCCGTGCCTTTCTGCGCTACCCTACATGTGGTCGTCCTTTATGTGGCTTCCTAGTTTGTTTTCCCCTTCTCGCGTGCTCTCCAATGCCCTCTGGCCTGCGCCATGCACCTACCGTACGTCGCACCGATGCCATGCCGCCATGCCTCCCAACCACCACCAGCTCCTCCCCACACCGCGCCGCGACCCCAGACAGCCAGCTCCCGCCGCACGTGTGTGTGTGCCTAAACCCTCTGCCTTGCTCCTGCCGCCATGCCTCATTCGGACGCCAGTGTTTGAACCCACGGCGGGAGGCCGGTGCGCGCCAATTTGACCCCACTTGTCATAAACCGTCTGGTGGCTAGCTCAGCGGCGACAGAAATTAATTTCTGAAATTGCAGAGAGCCTTCTATGGTTCGGAAATTCATAACCAACACATATGAACTGAAAAAATAAATGCAATCAACATGTTTACAAAAATATCGCCTATCCGTTCATGTCATTTGCATTCATGACAAAAACACTGTTATATCTGTTGAGGTTAACTAACTTTCATGGGTATTTTTAGTAATTACTAGTGCATTTCTGTGCGGGATCAACATATTATACCTTGCAACACTCATGAAGATAAACAAATTTGAAGACCTCCAGGGGGAGCCAATCATGTGCGAGGATAGCTAAAATGGCTAGAACCCTGACTTGGGTATAACCACTCAAGAAAACGTGCCGCAAATGATATGAATGCAATCCATCAGGGAGATAACTTCCCCAATGGTAATCACCCATGGATTTCCTCCCGGAATGAAATTATAGTAACATCATCTGTACCTGAAAAACGTGGTGAAAGTGCATTGTTGCCCAATGGTTGTCTTGGTGCAGATGACAATCGGGTTAGTGAGGGTTAATGTCGATTACCCAGTTTATCTCATGATATTGGCCTCTCGGTGATTGACTATATGAGGTAGGAGTCTGCCCGGTCAGCAGGGGCCAATCCGACTTCCAGCCGGATCAACCTCGCGAGCTTACATATATATAGAGCTAACCCGAACTAAACACACCGGAGGAAACACAATATACACACATCAAGCGCGACCGATATCCATATCCATCGGTATGGAAGGAGGAGCACGAGCAGCGTCCATGGCCCTCGGTTTTGAGGAGGAGGTCACGACGCGGCCATGGCGTCCAGCTCACGCAGCTGCTGCAGTACTGTGCCGGGGAGCACGACCACGTCGTCACCAAGGGGGCGTGGGGTCCTCCTTCGTTGGCGGCGGCTCCGCCGCCCTCGCCGGACCAACTGATGCAGGAGCACGCCGGCGAGACGGCGTCCCGCGCCCCGGATGAGGAGGAAGGCTTGCTCTTGGAGCAGCTGATGCGAGCTTACGCCGACGAGCCATGGTTACCCGCGGAGTTGTTCCTCACCCCCATCGAAGACTACCTGAGATGATAGATACATCCTTGCATGGCCCCTTTGATCAAGCTTGATATCTTTTCCAATGTGGAAAATACAGTAGTACTGTACCACAATTTGACACTGATCGCCTCTATAGTATCAAGCAGTCATTGTTATCATCTGGAGTAGTATGTATTGGATGTAATGTTTTACTCGAGCCGTGTTAATTAGCAATGCTGGAACAATACTTATATATTTGGTACTGTATTACTTGGGATAACTTAATATGGTTTCTTGCCCACGGTGGATCAAGATAACAATTAAGGGCGTGGCTACAGGTAAGTAGAGTGATTTCTGAATTAGGGTTAGTCGATCGTTTTGGGACGTCGGATGCGGATCCAACGGCGCACAACCCTTCTTCTTCCTCCATCTCGTCTCCTTCCCCAGACCGCCGCATGGACCGCCGGCCGAACTGCCTGCCATCATCACCCGTGGCCGACGGCACTCCCGTGCAGCCTCGCCGCCCCGCCCTTCCCGGAACCTCCTGCCACCGTCATGCTGCCGCCACCCCGACCATCCCTCTAGCCCGGGCGCCGACGGAGATTTTCCCCGGCGAACTTGCACCAACGCCATGTTGCCACCCCCACCACCGCCGTGCTGCCCTCCCCCCCCCCCCCCCCCCCACCACCCCCACCCCCTGTCGGCGAGCTTCTTTCCCCATCCTGCGAGCTTCTTCCTCCCCTCCGGCCATTCTCGCTTCAATCCAAAATCGTCTGACCCAAAGTCAATAGTCAAGCGACTGACATCTAGCTATTGTCAACAATTAGTAATGTACTAGCAAAAGGGCCCATGCGTTGCAATGGGAGAAAAAAATCATAATTTCTAATGGTGATGACCACATTTTGTTCACATCTCATCGCATGATTTTAAAATTTTGTTCACAAATGCAAGAAAATGTTTCTTTTTAAAAATTTATTAACAAGTTGAAGTAATGTTCACATTTTCGAAAAAATATCGTGGTTGTAAAAAAAAGGTAATTCAAAGACAAATTCTGAATTTCAAGAAAAATTTTCTAAAAAAACATACTATAATATTCTGGTGCACCCGGGCAGTTAATTCTTCAAAATTCACGAGGGTATATAGTCACAAAGACTTAGAAGCATTACTGTTTAAATACATACCTTCCATCATTTGTGAACATTTTTCAAAATCATGAATTTTTTTAACTATTTACAAACATTGTTTAAAATTGTGAACATTCAGCAAAGTACATTACCCTCATCAAGGACATGTACGATAATGTTGTGACAAGTGTTCGAACAAGTGATGTCGACACTGATGACTTCCCGATTAAGATAGGACTGCATCAGGGGTCAGCTTTGAGCCCTTATCTTTTTGCATTGGTGATGGATGAGGTCACAAGGGATATACAAGGAGATATCCCATGGTGTACGCTCTTTGCGGATGATGTGGTGCTAGTTGATGATAGTCGGGCGGGGGTAAATAGGAAGTTAGAGTTATGGAGACAAACCTTGGAATCGAAAGGGTTTAGGCTTAGTAGGACTAAAACCGAGTACATGATGTGCGGTTTCAGTACTACTAGGTGTGAGGAGGAGGAGGTTAGCCTTGATGGTCAGGTGGTACCTCGGAAGGACACCTTTCGGTATTTGGGGTCAATGCTGCAGGAGGATGGGGGTATTGATGAAGATGTGAACCATCGGATCAAAGCCGGATGGATGAAGTGGCGCCAAGCTTCTGGCATTCTCTGTGAAAAGAGAGTGCCACAAAAGCTAAAAGGCAAGTTCTACAGGACGGCGGTTCGACCCGCAATGTTGTATGGCGCTGAGTGTTGGCCGACTAAAAGGCGACATGTTCAACAGTTAGGTGTGGCGGAGATGCGTATGTTGAGATGGATGTGTGGCCACACGAGGAAGGATCGAGTCCGGAATGATGATATACGAGATAGAGTTGGGGTAGCACCAATTGAAGAGAAGCTTGTCCAACATCGTCTGAGATGGTTTGGGCATATCCAGCGCAGGCCTCCAGAAGCTCCAGTGCATAGCGGATGGCTAAAGCGTGCGGAGAATGTCAAGAGAGGGCGGGGTAGACCGAATTTGACATGGGAGGAGTCCGTTAAGAGAGACCTGAAGGATTGGGGTATCACCGAAGAGCTAGCTATGGACAGGGGTGCATGGAAGCTTGCTATCCATGTGTCAGAGCCATGAGTTGGTTGCGAGATTTTATGGGTTTCACCTCTAGCCTACCCCAACTTGCTTGGGACTAAAGGCTTTGTTGTTGTTGTTGTTGTTGTTGTTGTTGTTTTATATTGCGAACAGTTTTTAAGCATTTTCTTTTGAATCTATGAACAATTCTAAAATAGGCAAACAATTTTTTCGAGATTGGTGGATTTTTTTAATTCACGAACAGTTTTTATAACGCATGAGCATTTTCTGATACAACAAACATTTTATGAATCAATAAACGATTTTGTAATTCATGAACTGTTTTTAAAATTTTAGGGAATTTCTTAAAATGCATGAGCATTTTTTGAATTAGCAAACATTTTTTCCATTTCATTAATAATTTTTGATACACGGACTTTTTTTCAAAAGCATGGACATTTTTTATTATATGATTTTGTTTTAAATTTCGACCATCTTTTTGATTAAGCGTTCATTTTTAGAAAAATCCCGAGCATTTATTGAATTCACGAACATTTTAATTTTTGTTGAACAATTTATTTCAAAATTCTAAGCTTTTTAAATTTTCAAAGTTTTTATAAGTCCAAATTATTTAAAATAGAAAAAAAATTAAAAATGAAACAGAAAAATAGAAATAGAAAAAGAAACTAAAAAACAGGCGCCAGCACATGGGCAGGCCCAAACAGGCACGCTCTGTCTTCTCTAAAAACGTTTGTCTCTATGCTTGGGCCGGCCCAGGTGGGGGATTCCCTGCAAAACGTTTTTTGTCACTTATAAGTGACATTGGTGGGTAATATTATGCAATTTTGGGGACAATTTTAATGACGTACCGCCAGAAGCAATAAACCCTTTATTATTAGGTAGAGACTAGTTTATTTGTTATCGATCTCACACAGTGAGTTGTTTGAATCTTTTGGAAATGGTTTGCAAAGAGAACAAACAAACCGTTGGTGCTCATTTGAACAAACGAGTCTCTCATCTTTTGCTTAAACCTTCTTTTAACGACAACCACAAACATGGGTTGCATTGGGGATAAACAGATCATAATGGAATTTGCATCTTTGCCAAGCAAAAAATGCTCGGCAATGTGTTTGCTGAGTTGCATACTCGGCAAACACGACTCGACCGGTATCTAGCCGGCAAAGTTAACTTTGTTGCGTTCTTTTTCACGGAGAAAAAACGTACAGAAGTCATTACCGAGACTCGTACAAAGGGAACTCCACAAACTAAAAGTGTGTATGGAAACGAACGCAGCTATTGTCAACTTGAGCTCAAATGAGCCTGCATGAACAGTAAATTCATAAAATTTTCATAAAAAATAGATTTTTTTTTTGTGCGAAACATTGACAAAATGTCTGAGTGCTTGCAAAATTTCATCATGAAATCACATCTGTGGAAGTGGTGGCAAAACAAAAATTCTATGCTTCAAAACTGCCATTTTCAAAAGCATTTTGAAGTGCTGATTTTTTTTTTCCGCGACTTCCACAAATGACATTTCAAAAGTGAAAATTTACAGGCTCTTAAAACATTTGTTAAAGTTTTTCACACAAAAATTCAGATTTCTTTAATTTTATTTCAAAAAAAAATAATAAAAATTACTGTTCACCCAAGCTCATTTGTGCTCGGGTGCAGGACACTTTGGGTATGGAACGGCATATTAACTGCAATGCCTCGTTGCCAAGTTCTTCTCCACAAGCACTCGACAATGCCCAGATGAACAATAGTGTGCCACTTGACGCCACATTTTGCTGAGTTCCCCATGGCACACACTCAACAAACCATTGGAAAGAGAAAAAAAAAACATTGGTGCTCATTCAAACGACCAGAGTCTAGTCTTCTGTTACTTTAAACTTTTTCTTAATCTTCATCTACGAACATGGGTTGATTCGGGTACAAACAGATCACTACTGGAATCTCCATCTTCGCCAAGCGAAAAACGATCCACACTGCTACGAGATTGTCGCTACGGATGCCACGCCTCAAAGAATCATAGACAAGGAGGCCATGTGCAGAGTCCACTGAATTCCACCGGCCATGAGTTGTCGGCACACAAATTCTTTCATTACACAGGATACGTTCTCCATGGCCAACAATAAGGTTGTACTGTAATACCTAATTAGGGACAACAACAGGAGACAAAAGCTAAGACAGAAAAGTGCTAAAAGGGTAATAGTCATTTTAAATTCTTTTGAAATCCTTGACGTCACATGGGTGTCAATATCATACTTCGCATTATAGTAACTTTTCACAAATCTGGGAGAAAAATGTTATTTGCAGCCAAGCCCTGATATGCATACATCTTGCAGTATTATTATCATTTAACATCCCACTTTGAACTGACTTCATGAAAATTCAAGACGGGGCAACTTGTCGCTGTACTTTAACCTTCTTCCCAGTCAATCTCATCTTCCTCGTCGTCGCCAGATTCCGGGGCCTCAGCATTCAAATCCACAAACTTATATGGCTCCTCCGATGTATTCCCTGCATCAGTTTAAACCAACTAGTTTACACATAATCTACAAGATTCGACAAATGTATCCAACATACAAACCTTCAATTCAAATGTTAACACTGCCTACATGGAAATTAATGCACATACGGAAAATCCCCAACAGGTAAAGAAAATCACATTATGTTTATGACAAAGATAAGAAAATGCCGTTTCTTTTCTCTTGAAGCACAGGGCCATTAGCTTCATGGTTACTATAAAACATTCTACAAGAATTTCAACAGTCCGAGCATAAGGAATGCTCCCTCCATCCCAAAATGTAACGAGTATTTCGATTCGTTAAGACAAGGGATTAACAATAACTCCAAAAATGTGTGGTTTATGTGACACAAAATCAGAATCATAAGTTTTTTTTAATACGAATCTAGTGATATAACTTCATGTCACACAAGCCACATAAAAGTGGACTAAATTTTAGTCAAGGTCTTGATGAATCAAAATAAGCCTTACATTTTGGAACAGAGTAGTGACAGTCAATTCTTAATTATCAGGACCAACTTGGCCATACAAACCGACTCACAATATGAGCAAATAACTGGACAGCAAAAGGCTGTCAGCTTCAAGAAAAACTCAAGGTATTAGCTACTAACTGAACAGTGCCTGATGCCAACATCAAGACATCAAAAACACCACCTTCAGCCTTATCGGAATGTTCGGTTGTCAGCTTAAGACATCACAATAACCATGTTCACAATACGATAACTTGCAGACTGTCAAATTCAGTTAAAGGTTGATTCATCAACTAATGAAAACTTTCATGCAGTAATTGACAAATCTATTATATACCAACATAAAAAGTACCAAGTCAGGTGTGGTACTTTCTATCCCAACCACCCAACAACACCTATTCCCCTCATCACTCTCATACTAGTTACACAATTAGTCACCTACATAACCAACTTCCTAATTTTGCCTTCCATTTTCATCCTTTCGTAGGAATGCTACCACTCCCTAACCGACTTCCTAGTTTGCTATCAGTACAAGCTATATGTATCCTAAATTATATGACTGAAAACTAAAAGGGTAAGATACCTGCAGGTTGCTCCTCTTCCCATTCAACACCCTCATCCTCACCATTCTCATCCTCACGTTTGGCTTTCATGCCCACCTGCCGCTCAGAATGAATTTCAGAAGAAAATGCCTGGCCTTCCTGCTGCAGTCTCTTTGCATCTTCCTCCTCCTGTCTTTTCTTGAGGGCCTCATAATATGCCTTAAGGTATTCATCCTACACAGTTAAAAAAAAAATAGGAACACAGTTAGAAGATGTTAACATAAAACCACTTTTACAGTAAATGCATTCTATGCTATATTCGATTCTAATCTGACCTGTAAACTCTTCTCATCTTCTTTTGAGTCCTGTTTTTTCTCATCTTTGACTTCTGATTTTTCATCTCCTTTTGATGTGTTACTGGACTCTCCTCTTTGTTCTTTTGTAAGATTCATCCCTTCTCTGACCATCCATGGAGGTAAGACTTTCAATGCTGAACCATCTTTGCCAGATTCATCACCTTCTGCTTTTACACCCGAACCAGCCAATTCAACATCAACCTGAAAATCCAAATAACGCGATTGATCAAGTAAAATATGGTAGAAAGAAAATAGGACCGGCTATCAGTTATACGAGCTAGGGGGTGCATGTCACAGTATATTAAACATAGATACTAAAGGACATGTCTCAGACTCGTCATAAAATGATTGAACAAAATACAGTTAATGAGATACCGTATAATGCAAAGTGTAGACTTTCATGTAGATGAGGAGGATAAACCAGTGAATAATAGAACGTGCACCTAGGAGCGCTTGGCGACAACAGAAAACCTAGCACTTAATCACTCTAGGTGTGTGCTTATGTGTGCCTAGGCCTAATGCACAACTAACGCCTATCGCTTTTTTTTTCTTGGGATAAACATCTATGTTTCAAGAGTCTGAATGGCCATGCAAAGGATATAAAATATTATATCATCATGAGCATATATATGCGTATTACTTGACTACAAAATCCTACTACTCAAATCAATATGACACTCTTACCTTTGTATCTCCAAGATAAGGCATCGGTGTACCATTATACTGCCCTTGTGCATTCCTGGCTGCCTCAGCTGCAGCAGAATCACCATGCGCGAAAGCACCGAGATTTAGTCTTTCCCATGATTGTAGACTCCCAAACTCAGGAGCAGGAAGATCCTTCACCCTCTTAAGTTGTGCTTGCAATGGCTTCAATTGCTCCTGTATTGGTACAAATATAAATAAGCAAAGTGATATATAAAATCAGTCTCCATCAAATCATCAAGATTCTAAGGTACATAAATTTGCAAATGATAAGAGAGGAGAATTATTTACACATTAGTCTATAGAATAAACACATAGAGTGTCTACTTCCAAAAGGTCACATATAGAATGAGATTAAATCTTTTCCATCCAAGTAGTTAGTATTTCTTCAGTAAACTGCAACTTCAAGAGATGGATGAAATTTACATTGAGCTTTAACCAGACACTCTAAACAGATTTATTGAACAAGTCATACCAAAAACTAACAAAGCAACAGTGCTTAGATACAGCTTAGATATACGGGATTTGGACATTCTATTAATGCTGAAACTAAAAAACTGTCAAACTAGGTGACATTCTGTTATGGGATTTGGACCAACCACACACTTGTATCTGGAGAAGACTTATGGTCACCAGACCATACGAAACCAAGCAGGAGGAACACTAAGTTTGACATGCGCATCAAACTCTCTTCTCCCTTATTTAAAGGATGAGGCAAATCTTTTGCCTCCGTTTCGAAAAAAAAAATTGAAGCCACAAGTCTTCTCCAGATATAAGGGTGTGGTCCAAAGCCCATAACGCATTCACAACAATTAAATGGCATTAACATTGGAGGCAAAACTATGGAAGTAATTTCTGGGAAGCAAAACAGCAATAGGGGTTAAAGAGATAATTTCAAGCAGCATTAAAAAAAAACAACAGAAAACTTGTTTGATTTCCCGTTATGATAAAATAAAAGTTCTTTGCGTCACCACTTAGCTTGCATACACAAAATTTCAAATACTGCCATTTTCATTCTGTAATATTACGAAAAAGTAAATGGTATCAGAGATCCACAAACTTGCCAGGTAGGTACATATAGGTCCATGAACTAGTAAACTGGACATCTGAATCCACAAACTTGCACAAACCATGCGACAGAGTCGAGAGTGTGCTTTTTTTTAAGGAAAACAACCCAATTTACGTCCACGAGCCCCAAGATCTTGATCCCAGGTGGTGGGATTGTACATCCACTCAGCCAACCAAGTGAGCTAGACTCGCATCCCAGTCCAAAGGTGGTTTTGGTAGTTACATGGTCCAAATTGCACAGAAAATTTCTTCTCTTCACCAATCTATGTTTAACAATCATTGTCTTCCACCGATTAACTGAAACTAGTACTAACTAACCAAAACCATCATGAACCATGAAAACGGAGGACTAAAATTGCAGCACCAGCGCACATCTTGATGGATTGCAAGGACACATAACCCATGAAAAACACAAATCGGCCACAAGAATCAAAGCAAGGTACCACAAAAGCTGCTTCCATTCAAGTACTTATTGACTACCATGGTGATGATACTGCCCTTTCATTGTGGCTGAGGTCTTGCTCAGCACTGATTGTCTTGCAGTATGCTCATCATCTTCATGCTTGCCAGCATTACCCACTGCCCATCACAGTATAAGATTCTATACTGCTTGCCAGCAAGGTACCACAAAAGCTGCTTCCATTCAAGTACTTATTGACTACCATGGTGATGATACTGCCCTTTCATTGTGGCTGAGGTCTTGCTCAGCACTGATTGTCTTGCAGTATGCTCATCATCTTCATGCTTGCCAGCATTACCCACTGCCCATCACAGTATAAGATTCTATACTGGTCTAGGCTCCACAGTGGAGAACGGAGGTGGATTGGGCTGCCAATGGTGAGAACCATCGCCAGGGTGGACAACTCTTCCAATTATGTGGTGAAAATAATTTGAGACCCCGATTTGAGGATTTCAGGAGGGGGTGGGGAGTGATTTCTTGTTTTTCAAGATGAGGAATGAATCCAATAGGTTTCTTGGGTCACCAAACTAAAGCCCTTTGTGAGGGTTTGGGTTGTAACTGACCCAGCCCGTGTATAACCTACATATACGGGACAGAGCAGGTCTGGCTAGGATGCCACTAGAACTACCTTTGGACCTCTGCTCCACAGTTTGCGAAAGTTCGGATATGTAAATGCACAGTTTACTAGTTCATGGGCCTATGTGCATCAACGTAGTAAGTTTATGAACCAGTGATACAATTTACTCTTTGCACTATAGTACCTAAATTAAATTTTAAGCGACCAAAATTATAAGAAGTTTGTGCTCACATCAATTCTTTGCTGCATATCATTCAGTTTCTCACGCCGACGCTTCCGTGCATTATCATCACCATCTCCCATTTCCTCAGAAGAAAGCTTGTCACTCTCTGCAAGTAGTTCGCCGTTGCAATTTTCACAATGGAAATACTCGTCCGTGTAGCTTATAAGTTGCAACGCATCGAAGGCCGAGTACCTGAGAAGACAGTTGAGCACAAACACTCCAACATTCTTTCTAAAACAAAATAAATTACAAGTCAAGCTAATACCTCTTTTTACAGTTAGGACATATATAGTGTTGAACTGTATTTCTGCTGTCCAATTCATCCTTCAACGTTTTTTTCATGCGGTGTATCCGGTACCGTACAACATCACAGATCTGTGTTTGAGAAGATGCATCTTGTCAACCATAGTTTACATAAGATAGTAGAAGAAAAACTAAATGGGAGGAAAATGTATTTATTATTGTATAGTTCTCAGCCGGAGTCGGCTAAGGGAACTAAAAATAAAATAACACCCAAATTGCATTGATTGAAGCCTGTCTTGGGGTGAGTAACCGAACACTAAACATAAATGAACCTCACAAATCAAATATGCCAATGGCCCATCTAACTAGCTGGTGCCTGGTGCATATTTGTCTCGATTAAACTCATCTCAAATTGGAAAGTTCACCAACTCCTGGTTCCACACACTGGATGGAATGCCCACCTGAACATTGGCTAATGGTGTCTACCCCAAGTATACAATTAGGCCAGACATTTTGAATCTGGAATAGAAATAGTAGAATTCCGCTTCTTTGCAAGTCGAGGGTAATCATAACACGAAACATCCATTGAAGTGGTGCAATCACAGATGATTCCAAAATTATAAAGCCAATATAGAAGTATTTTTTTTATGGAATACAAGACAGTCTATCATTTAAAGACACGAGAATATAAAACGACCACGAGTTTAGGATAACTAACCTGTGCATAGTCCAAGCAACAGTAGGAATGTGTGTGCAACTTTACTTTCTCTTCTCCCTCCTTCGTGGGTTGACCATCACCTGCAGCTGCTGCAGCAGCACTATATATTTTTGCACCTTTTGCTGACTGTACCAAAAGGGAAAAGAGACAGTTAGAACGCAAAGAACCATTTAGATTTACTAAAGCAATTCCTTGGATAACGCAACAGACACCAGATGTTAAAATGATATATGATCATGAGCTCCACATATTTCCAGGAACCAAGCACATGACTAAAACAGCAAGTCTCTAGAAAAACATAGACAAGTACTATAAATTATTATTTGCATGGAATACTTGCATGATCATTATTTCATATGCAATGTCTCAAGTGTACTTTTCCCTGTCACTACTTATTTTATTTAAAAAAAACATATGAAGTTCTTCCAAATATAAAGTACTGCATGAATAAACTGTATGACTCTGGTGCACCTCCCTCCAGTGTAACCAAATATGATAGAGGTCAATTTTCAGCAAGAAACACAAAATGTAAGTGTATCAAAATAGTGTAGCTTCAAACAAGTTGATGCTCCCATGACTTGTACCTTTGAAGATTCAGTATTCAATACTAACTTCTTACAGAAGACATCAGTACAATAAAGCAATACCACGGTAAGGAAACATAAGGTGCAAAACAGGTGCTACTTAAATTTGTCTAGATGTTTAAACATATTTGGCACATTTCATGCACATCTCAACATCACTGCAGAGAAGTTTAGCAGGAGAAAAATTCTCACACCTCACTAATTGTTAAACTGAGAGCTAAAGCGACTCATTTTCTGGCCACTGATGAATGGTTCCATTTACAGCTTAAAAACATTTGAGTAAACAACTAAACAAACAAGAATCTGTTGTGATCAGGTGACAGAGATATGAAGTAAATGAGGCTACCTTACAAAAAATCAAAATGACAAGAAAGTAGATTACAAGAACAAGAGCAATACAATACTAACCTCCTTTCTGTGATCCCTTGTCACTAGCTTCTCTTCTTCAAAGAATCGGAGGACACGGCGAAGTTGTTTTGAGTGGAGCTTTAATGATTTAGCCAAGTCTTCCTCGCGGACCCACTGGCGTCTAAAGGTGAAGGTACAAAAAATATATAGTGCAACTTAGCCAACAAGCTAACAGTTGTACACCAAAGAAAATAAATATTTGAAAGGACAAATGCGGTATGGCAGATGGGGTACATGACATAGGCTATTTATAATGCAAATGCACTTTTGGGTTTATTGAGGGTTGATTTGTATGTCTGACAAATAATGGGCAAAGAAGGCCTCCAAAATTTTCAGTCCCAAAGTGAGTGGCAAATTTCCAGTTCTTGAGTAACAACTACCGTCATAACCTCTGGTCGCCATTAATCACTGAATGACACAACACGAGAATAGCAAAAGCAAAAGATTTTACAAATATCAGAGCCTCAGATTTTGATAAAACAGCTATGACATATCAGTAACCATCTTAGGGTTGGTTATTGACCCACCTCTGTAAATTACTTTTGGATTCATATGAACTAAGACCTTCACAGACCAACTGGGGGGGGGGGGGGGGGGGGGGGGCAGTTTGTAAAACAACTATCATGAGAAGCACCCATCCTGAACAACAGGGGTGATCCCAATATCCTAGATTGAAGAATCAAACAAAATAACCACGCTCATAGATGCTCGCCATAAGCGCGCTGGCGGTTGGGCGGAGGCAAAACACAGGCAGCCAGTGAGGTACTCAGGCAGTGTCGGCTGTGGGGAAGAAGAGGCGGGAAGGGGATATGGCTGTGGACGAGAAGCTGCAGCACCAGCATTGCTGCTACTGATGCGTGCCTGCAAGGGAGCAGGCAAGAGAAAGAGACAGCGGGGAGTAGATGGACCGGATTAGAGTATATAGATGGTTGAGATTGGGTTGGCAAGCTAGGATTCCATAAGGGGCCTTATTGGAGCAATGTTGCACGAAGATTAGAGCGTGTATACTCTGAGGCACCTGAGGCAAGGCGCTAGACAGAGGCAAAACGCAGGCCTGACGCCCTGCACTTAATTTTTTTTCTTGCATATCAGTAACCACTGTAAATTACTTTGGATTCATATGGAATAAGACCTCCATGGAAACCATCAAGGGGGAGCACCAGTTTGCAAAAATAACTATCATCGTCTCCATAAGAGCGACTCTGTGTTCATACTTCACACAAAGACCTACATAAGAACCATCCATCCTGGACAAAGAGGATGATCCCAATATCTCAGATTGAAGAATCAAGCAAAATAACCAGTCACAATCCCCAAGTGCACTTACTATATTTTGGTAGCTCCCAACAAGGACACTGATGAACTTGTCAAGACTTGTCAAGGCTTTTATTCTGTGCTACCGGTTGCTAGTACTCAGCGGAAGTGGACACTAACATTTTCCTGGTAGTAGTTTTTTGTTTGTTCCACAAGACATACCGAACTTGGCAGTTTATCAGCTCCATTCAATGGATGAAATTAGGAGAAATGCTCTTAAGTCTGAAATAATTTTTACCAACGATATACGAAAGCACAGATGTCATAAGCCCTGGCTGAAGTGTATTATGCAAGCTCAAATTGACCGCCCATGAGTCAACAACCTCAGCACAAGTCCAAGCTTAAGAATTCACTGGCATGTAAAATTGCTCCAGGTACCGCCAATTCCTAGCAGGCATTTTGCGTACCTGGTGAGGCCGTCGAGGACGACGACGGCCATGCCCCGGTTGTCGCCGCGGGAGGTCTTGGCCTGGGTGTCGCCCTTGATGGAGATGTCGTCGTAGAAGGCGCGCGCCGTCAGCCTCACCAGCCTGCCCCGGGCCGACCATCGAACAGATCCAAGCTAGATCAGATCAGAGACGACGAAGAAGAAAGCCGCCGCGACGGCTAGGGTTTCAAGGGAGGGGAGGGGAGGGGATCTGGGACTCACCGGTTGAAAGGCTCCAGAGAGCCCATCGCGGCGGCTCTATCGCGGCGGCGCGTAGGCCGGTCGCCGCCGACTGGATCGCGTGGGGAGGGAGGGCGGCTGGTAGGGTCCGCGCCTCGGCTTGGGGCCGCGAAGGTGGAGCTCCGGCGGGAGGCGCAGCTCGGGGGCAGTGGAGAAATGTGGAGGGGGTGAGGGTAGGGGCGGAGGCGGAGGCGGAGGCGCCGGCTCTGGTGGCGGCGGCGTAGACCTAGACCGCCCTGCGGCGCCGGAAACGGATAGGGGCACCGTCGCCTGTGGAAAAAAATAAGGCCGGGAGAGCACTGCGGTGCGATGCGCAATGCACCGACGCGTGCATGGGCCAGGCCTACGAGCGGAGGCAGCGAGGCCCACACGCACACCGCTTTTTTACTCTGCTTTTGTTTTTACAAGTTACTAGCAAAAGAGCCCGTGCATTGCACTGGGAAAAAACATGGATGAAAAACCGGTTATGCGTTACAACGAAAGAAAATGCGGGTTGGGGAACTGGCATGACCGTAGGTTCGAGAGCTTTCATGAAAGTCCGTCGCCAAGGGTGGGATGGAAAGAGAAAGGAAAAAAAAACACTCAACAACCTTTAAGTTGCTATATGCTGTAATAGAAAAAGTATGTGTATGCATTGCTTCTGTACTTCACGAGGCGTTTTCTCTCCTGAGGGGCGACTCCCAGGGCGACTTAGGGTTCCGCTGGTCCGCCGCCGGCCACCTCCCGGCGGCGGCGCGGGGGCCAGTGTTCTCTGTCCTAGGGCGGCGCTGGAAGGTGTCGTGGCTGGTTTCTTGTCCCAAGACGTTGCCGTGAGGTGCCGTCGCTGGTTTTGTCTCTCTACTACGAGTTCTGCCGCCTTGCTGCTGGAATCCGTGATAGATCAATCCGTCTGTTCAATCGACTGGATCGGATGAACATCTCAAGCATGAGATTTTGAAGGTCTCGTCAAGAAATTTGTGCTCCAATCTATTTAGATTGGTTGTGTTTCTAGTGGTGGTGTTTTGGTACCTGGCCGCTAGGCGTGATTGTTTCAATTACCGAGGACGGAGCTCCGTGCTGGGGCTCGACCGGTTAAAATGAAAATATTATGTTGGAACTGCCGTGGGATGAGGAAGCCCGCGGCAGTTCGTGCACTCTTGGGGGTCCAAGTGCGGGTGAGGCCGGATGTGCTTTTTTTGTCTGAAGCTCATCTATGTAAAGCTAAGGCAGAAAGGTTGAGGAGGAGACTCGGTTTTGATAGCTTGGCGGTAGCGGAAAGTGATGGAAGAAGTGGTGGTCTAGTGATGTTCTGGTACACAGGATTGGGAGTCACATCTTTCGAAGTTCAGGCTAATTACATTGACATCCGAATTAATGAAGCAAGTGTTAATGGGTGCCGCTTCACAGGTTTCTACGGAGAGCCGGGTGGAGAAAGGAAGCACTTGTCCTGGGATTACTTGCGGGAGTTACATGCAATGATAAATTTGCCGTGGCTAGTGGCAGGCGATTTCAACGAAATACTACATGCACACGAGAAGGACGGTGGAGTCGCAAGACCACAAAGAAGTATGCAAATGTTCAATGATGCTTTGTCTGATTGTGGACTAGATGACCTTGGTTATATAGGCGACATGTTCTCATGGCGCCGAGGCCACCTACGTGAGCGTTTGGATCGAGCAGTGGGGAATATGCAATGGGCAGACTTGTTCCCCGGTTTCGCTGTTTCAAATGAGGAGTTTGATAAATCTGATCACCGGCCGGTTCTTATTGATACAGATTTTAATCCGGGGGTGCAGCCTAGGGGGCCGTCAGGAACCCGCAAATTTGAGGCGCGGTGGCTAGCGGAGGAAGATATTGAAACAATCGTTCAAACTGCGTGGGACAAGCGCAAGGAGTTGGGCTCTGCGCGACTAGCGATCAGCACTGCAGATGTTCATGTGGCTCTTCATCGCTGGGATAGAGAGGTTCTTAAGGGACCTCGTAACAAACTCCGGGAATTGCAGAAAGAATTGAACATAGTACTCTCGGGACCACTATCAGATGAAACAGTGGTTAAGCAACATGACCTACACTTGCAGACTGAAAAACTTCTAGAACAAGAAGAAATCTACTGGCTCCAACGGGGCCGGG
The DNA here is from genome assembly GCA_963921465.1 of Triticum timopheevii. Classification (NCBI taxonomy): domain Eukaryota; kingdom Viridiplantae; phylum Streptophyta; class Magnoliopsida; order Poales; family Poaceae; genus Triticum; species Triticum timopheevii. Next base: position 645,811,736 of record OY997266.1, on the reverse strand, counting down.
CGGACTGGCTTACTAGGGGAGACAGGAATTCAGAGTTCTTCCATAGGGCGGCTAATGGCCGGCGGAAAAGAAATTTTATCAAGCGTCTCCAACGAGAAAATGGTGACTGGATAGAGGACCAGGATGATATTCGTACTCATGCTGCAGATTACTTCTCCTCTTTATTTACTACAGGTCAGCAAGCCCCGGACATGAATGTAATTGACAAAGTCAAACCAAGAGTAACAGATTCAATGAATGACGAACTAAACAAAGTATACACCCGAGAGGAGGTGAAGAAGGCCATGTTCGGACGGTCTCCATGGTCCGGACGGTCTCCATGTAGTCTTTTATAAGAGGTTTTGGCATATCATTGGTGAGGATTTGATTGATGAAGTGCTCATTGCTGTTAACTCGAAGAACATCCCCGAAGGATGGAATAACACCACTATTGTTCTTATCCCAAAGGTTGAAAATCCTACGGTTATAACCCAATTTCGGCCTATAAGTTTATGTAACGTCGTATACAAGGTGATTTCCAAACTTCTGGCTAACCGGCTGAAATATATTTTGTCTGAGATCATCTCACCAAACCAAAGTGCATTTGTTCCGGGACGCCTCATTACGGATAATTTTCTGGTGGCCTTTGAATCTTACCATGCGATAAAGAAGAAAATTACGGGCAAATATGACAGATGTGCAGTGAAGCTTGGCATGCATAAGGCGTATGATAGGGTGGAATGGAGTTTCTTGCAAATGATTCTTCTACGCTTGGGGTTCACGGCAAATTGGGTGGACCTGATCATGGAGTGTGTTAGGTTGGTGACATACCAGGTACGGGTGAATAACGTGCTTACTGATTATTTTATTCCTTCCAGGGGGCTCAGACAAGGGGACCCCCTCTCCCCTTACTTGTTTTTGCTCTGTGCGGAGGGCCTTTCAAGTCTGTTATCGCATGAGGAGGAGTCTGGGAATTTATTGGGAGTTAAGGTGTGCAGAGACGCCCCCTCGGTGTCACACCTTCTTTTTGCTGATGATTCATTAATCTTGATGCGAGCAGACGCTACAAATGCAACTAGTCTTCGAAGAGCTCTAGATGATTATTGTACAGCTTCAGGTCAGATGGTGAGTGAGTCCAAGTCTACCATCTTTTTTAGTCCATGTACACCCGTTGAGACTAGGGTGGAGGTTTGTACCACCCTAAATATAATGGCAGAGGCGATTACAGACAAATACTTGGGGCTACCCCCGATTGTGGGTGTGGACCGTTCTAATTGTTTCCAACATCTCATTGATAGAGTACTTAGCAGAATTAGAGGGTGGAAAGAGAAGTTACTATCTTATGGAGGAAGAGAGGTTTTATTAAAGTCAATCATCCAGGCAATTCCATCTTACGCTATGTCAGTGTTCAAATTACCTAAACAGATATGTAGTGCTATAACTTCTGCCATGTCTAAATACTGGTGGGGTGATGATGACTTGAAAAAGCATATGCATTGGTTTGCCTGGTGGAAGATGTGTGTACCGAAGGAGAGATGTGGTATGGGATTCAGAGATTTACACTGCTTTAATTTGGCTCTCCTTGCAAAACAGTGTTGGAGGCTTCTGTGTGAACCAGACTCTTTATGTGCTACAGTCTTGAGAGCAAAATATTTTCCTGAGAGTGATCTACTTAATTGCAGTCTTAAGAAGGGTAGCTCTTACACTTGGCAAAGTCTTTGGTATGGCATTCAAACTTTCAAGAGAGGGAATATATGGCGAGTAGGAGATGGATCACAGATAAATATATGGGAGGACACATGGATACCAAGCAGCCCCAATCGAAAGGTTATGACACCGAGAGCTAACATTGTGATCACCAAGGTGTCTGAATTAATTGATGCGGATAACAGAGTGTGGGATGCACAGTTGATTCATGAGTTGTTTTGGCCAATTGATGTGCAACGTATTTTGAATATCCCATTGGCTGTAGGGATGATGGAGGACTTTGTTTCTTGGCATTTACCTAGGAGTGGATCATTTACGGTGAACTCGGCCTACCATGAAGAATGGGAGCACCAACATGGACGAAAGTTGAGGATGACTAACTCAATACAAGCCTCAAGTACTAGTCCAGTTTGGAGGACCGTTTGGAAGTTGAATGTGCCATCAAAAGTAAAAATCCACGTCTGGAAAACTTTACTCGGAGCGATCCCATGTAAAGGAGTTCTTGCAAATAGACACATAATAACTAGTTCTCAATGCCCTTTTGTGTAACTCAGATTGGGAGAGCATTCGACATGCTCTCTTCCTGTGCCCGCGTGTTCAACAAGTTTGGCGCCTGCTTGGTTTGGCACCAGTGGTTAATGAGGTTTGCATGATGGAAAGGGAGGGCGGCTCAGTTATGGCTGATCTGCTTATGTCAAAGAACCCAACGAAGGCGTTGGTCAGTGATGTCCAGCGCAATGACCTTGTTGCCACAGCGGTGTGGTATTTATGGTGGGAGCGACGTAGCTATACCCATGGTGAGCAACTATATGAACCCACTAGATCGGCGCAAGCAATTTTAGCACTTGCAAAAAATTTCTCAAGAGCAAATTCAAAGAAGGGCGGAATAAAGAGACATGGCTGGGAGAAGCCATTGGAGGGCATGCTTAAACTGAATTTTGATGCTGGTTTTGATAGTGACAGCGGCACCGGGGCGACAGGTGCGATTCTGTGGGACCATACGGGCTTCTTTGTGGCAGCATCATGCAGCAACATCCCATTCGTACAAGATGCGGCAACGGCAGAAGCACGGGGATTATGAGATGGGCTCCTCCTTGCCAATGAAATGGGATGTAACAAAATTTGCGTAGAAGGTGATTGAATGGAAGTTATTGAGATCATGCAAAACGGAGGAAACTCACTTGGTCCGGCAGCGGCAATTTATGAAGAATGCTCGTTTTTAGCTCGTAATTTTATTTCAATAGAATTTTCTCCTTGTCCTAGGGAGGCAAATATGGCGGCAGATTTGTTGGCTAGAAATTCGGAGGTCTCTAGAACCATTGTCTGGAAATCGGAGCCTCCAGATTTTCTAGTAGATGTATTGACAAACGATGTATCGATTTTTGCACATGAAATATAAACCGCCATAACACTAGTAGAAAAGGGGGCAATGGTCCAGGCCGGTCCAGCCCATTAGTCCCGGTTCAATCCAGAACCGGGACCAATGGGGGCATTGGACCCGGTTCTTGAGCCCCGGGGGCCGGCCGGGCCACGAGGGGGATTTGTCCCGGTTCGTCTGGACCTTTTGGTCCCGGTTGGAGGGACGAACCGGGACCAATGGGCCTCGCTCCTGGCCCACCACCATTGGTCCCGGTTGGTGGCCCAAACCGGGACCAAAGGCAAACCTTTAGTCCCGGTTGGTGCTATCAACCGAGACCAATGGTGGTGCCTATATATACCCCCTGCTCGTGAGCAGAGCACTCCCAGTGCTCTGTTTTTCGTGGCCGGTGAGGGGAGAGCTTTGTGGTGCTCTAGCTCACCTCCTATGCACACGAGGTGTTCGATGGAATGCCCGAGCCACACTACTTAAGCTTTCTCCCCTCCAAGCTCGACCGCCAAGCTCCATTTTCCTCAATATTTGTCTAGATTTAGCGATCCGTCACGCCCCGTCCCCGTCTTCACCGTCGTCGATCACCCGCGCCGATCTCATCGCCGGCACCACCGTGGTGAGCCTCTTGTTCTTATCTTCTTTCTGAAAGGAAAAACATTCTTACTTGTATGTTTAGATAGATACTTGTATTATTTTCTTACTTTTATTATTGCATCTTATATAGTGCGATGGTTTTGGTATCCGCCCCCGTCGACCCTCGTCCTGTCTATGATTCGGATGTGGTATATATTATCTTTTCATAACTATTGGTTCATTTATTGTTTATGACAATTATGCCGACCAACGTGACATGGATTTTATTTATCTAGGAGGTTGTTGAACCGGAAATTCCAACCGACCCTATTGAGGTTAAATTTAGTTGAAGAAGAAAAATTGAGGAGGAGAAGATGATATTGGAGTTGCATGTTGCGGATGTCGTCGATGATCACAAGATCAAGATGGATGCAATGCGTTTGAAGATTAGAAAGATTAGAAAATATGCCATTCATACCGAGGCTTGGTATCATTATGCCGTTGGATCAGTTATTACATTGGTTGCGATTATGATCGCATTTGTTTTCGCATTAAAATGTTTTACATAGTTTCAGTGTATGGTTTAATTAATTTAGATGCTCTGCAGAGCTTTATGTTGTTAGATGAGAACTATGTATGTACTTTGGTTTTAATGTGATGATGAACTTCTATTAATTTGGTCACTTCATTATATAATGCACGCAGATGAACCGATAATGGATGTACGGTTCAAGACACACCTCCGAGTACATTAAGGGCGTGCATGATTTTCTCGAAGTGGCTGAGGCAAACAAGCAGAATGGTTTTATGTGTTGTCCATGCCCTATATGTGGGAATACGAAGTCTTACTCTGACCGGAAAATACTCCACACCCACCTGCTTTACAAGGGTTTCATACCACACTATAATGTTTGGACGAGGCACGGAGAAATAGGGGTTATGATGGAAGACGGCGAAGAAGAAGAGTACGATGACAACTATGTGCCCCCTGAATACGGTGATGCTCCTGAAGATCAAGAGGAACCAGACGATGTGCACGATGATGCTGCAACGGGCGAAGCTGCTGAAGATCAAGAGGAACCAGACGATGTGCCCGATGATGATGATCTCCGCTGGGTCATTGTCGATGCAAGGACGCAATGCGAAAGTCAAAAGGAGAAGCTGAAGTTCGATCGCATGCTAGAGGACCACAAAAAAGGGTTGTACCCCAATTGCGAAGATGGCAACACAAAGCTCGGTACCATACTGGAATTGCTGCAGTGGAAGGCAGAGAATGATGTGCCTGACAAAGGATTTGAGAAGCTACTTAAAATATTGAAGAAGAAGCTTCCAAAGGATAACGAATTGCCCGACAGCACATACGCAGCAAAGAAGGTCGTATGCCCTCTAGGATTGGAGGTGCAGAAGATACATGCATGCCCTAATGACTGCATCCTCTACCGCGGTGCGTACAAGGATCTGAACGCATGCCCGGTATGCGGTGCATTACGGTATAAGATCAGACGAGATGACCCTGGTGATGTTGACGGTGAGCTCCCCAGGAAGAGGGTTCCTGCGAAGGTGATGTGGTATGCTCCTATAATACCACAGTTGAAACGTCTATTCAGAAACGGAGAGCATGCCAAGTTGATGTGATGGCACAGTGAGGACCGTAAGAAAGACGGGAAGTTGAGAGCACCCGCTGACGGGTCGCAGTGGAGAAAAATCGAGAGAAAGTACTGGGATGAGTTTGCAAGTGAGCCAAGGAACGTATGGTTTGCTTTAAGCGCGGATGACATTAATCCTTTCGGGGAGCAGAGCAGCAATCACAGCACCTGGCTCGTGACTCTATGTATGTATAACCTTCCTCCTTGGATGTGCATGAAGCGGAAGTTCATTATGATGCCAGTTCTCATCCAAGGCCCTAAGCAACCCGGCAATGACATTGATGTGTACCTAAGGCCATTAGTTGAAGAACTTTTACAGCTGTGGAATGGAAATGGTGTACGTACGTGGGATGAGCACAAACAGGAGGAATTTAACCTAAAGGCGTTGCTGTTCGTGACCATCAACGATTGGCCTGCTCTCAGTAACCTTTCAGGACAGACAAACAAGGGGTACCACGCATGCACGCACTGTTTACTTGACACCGATAGTATATACCTGGCAAGCTGCAGGAAGAATGTGTACCTGGGCCATCGTCGATTTCTTCCGACCAACCATCAATGTCGAAAGAAAGGCAAGCATTTCAAAGGCGAGGCAGATCACCGGAAGAAGCCCGCCATGCGTACCGGTGATCACGTACTTGCTATGGTCAATGATTTACACGTAATCTTTGGAAAGGGTCCCGGCGGACTAGCTGTTTCGAGTGACGCTGGGGGACACGCACCCATGTGGAAGAAGAAATCTATATTTTGGGACCTACCCTATTGGAAAGACCTAGAGGTCCGCTCTACGATCGACGTGATGCACGTGACGAAGAACTTTTGCGTGAACCTGCTAGGCTTCTTGGGCGTGTATGTGAAGACAAAAGATACAGCTGAGGCACGGGAGGACCTGCAACGTTTGCACAAAAAAGACGGCATGCCTCCAAAGCAGTATGAAGGTCCTGCCAGCTATGCTCTTACCAAAGAAGAGAAGGAAATCTTCTTTGAATGCCTGCTTAGTATGAAGGTCCCGACTGGCTTCTCGTCGAATATAAAAGGAATAATAAATATGGCAGAGAAAAAGTTTCAGAACCTAAAGTCTCATGACTGCCACGTGATTATGACGCAACTGCTTCCGGTTGCATTGAGGGGGCTTCTACCAGAAAACGTCCGATTAGCCATTGTGAAGCTATGTGCATTCCTCAATGCAATCTCTCAGAAGGTGATCGATCCAGAAATCATACCAAGGCTAAGGAGTGATGTGGTGCAATGTCTTGTCAGTTTCGAGCTGGTGTTCCCACCATCCTTCTTCAATATCATGACGCACGTCCTAGTTCATCTAGTTGACGAGATTGTCATTCTGGGCCCCGTATTTCTACACAATATGTACCCCTTTGAGAGGTTCATGGGAGTCCTAAAGAAATATGTCCGTAACCGCGCTAGGCGAGAAGGAAGCATCTCCATGGGCCATCAAACAGAGGATGTCATCGGGTTTTGTGTTGACTTCATTCCTGGCCTTAAGAAGATAGGTCTCCCTAAATCGCGGTATGAGGGGAGACTGACTGGAAAAGGCACGCTTGGAAAGGACTCAATAATATGCAGGGATGGATATTCTTGGTCTCAAGCACACTACACAGTTCTACAGAACTCTACCTTGGTGACCCCGTATGTCGATGAACACAAGAACAGTCTGCGCTCCAAACACTCGGAGCAGTGCGACGACTGGATTACATGTGAACACATCAGGACTTTCAGCAGTTGGTTGGAAGCACGTATCAGAGGTGACAACACTGTTTGTGATGAGCTGTACTTGTTATCCAGGGGACCATCTTTGACTGTATTGATTTGGAAAGGATACGAGATAAATGGGAATACATTTTACACGATTGACCAAGATCAAAAGAGCACCAACCAAAACAGAGGTGTCCGCTTTGATGCAACAACCGAGAGGGGAAAGGACACATATTATGGTTACATAGTGGAATATGGGAACTTGACTACGGACATGATTTTAAGGTCCCTTTGTTTAAGTGCAAATGGGTCAATCTGTCAGGAGGCGGGGTACAGGTAGACCCATAGTACGGAATGACAACAGTGGATCTGAAAAATCTTGGGTACACTGAAGAACCGTTCGTCCTAGCCAATGATGTGGCACAGGTTATCTATGTGAAGGACATGTCTACCAGACCGAGAAAGAGAAAAGATAAGGAAGCGAATACATCATACGATGAGCCAAAGCGCCACATAGTTCTTTCAGGAAAAAGAGACATCGTGGGAGTGGAAGACAAGACAGACATGTCTGAAGATTATGAAAAGTTTCATGAAATTCCTCCCTTTAAAGTTAAGGCTGACCCCAGCATCCTGATAAACGATGAAGATTATCCATGGTTACGGCGCAATAAGCAAATGACACAAGCGAAGAAAAAGTGAAGACTTTCTCCCGCAACTATTATGATGATACCATGCCAACTTTGTAACTGACGAGCATGATACCATTGTCCGTTTTGTACATGCACATGCTATGTGTGGGTCAATTTATGATACCATGCCAACTTTCAACTTTTTCAGAGTTCATTTGCAATGCTTTAATGTCTTATGGTTCGACCCTCGTAATAATTAAAAATAGCAACAATAAGTATTTTGTTGTAAGTAGAAGCAAAATAAAATAAATAAAGCAAGAAAGAAAACAAAAAAACAAAAAAACTGGAAAGTTTATAATTTTCCTAAAACTAAAAGCAAAAAGAATTAAAAAATAAAGCAAAAAATAAAAGAAAATAAATAATGCAGAAAACAAAACAAAAAAACAACAATAAGTATTTTGTTATAAGTAGAAACAAAATAAAATAAATAAAGCAAGAAAGAAAATAGAAAAAAGTGTTTTCAAATTTGAAAAGTAATGGCACTAACAGAAAGTTTATAATTTTCCTAAAACTAAAAGCAAAAAGAATTAAAAAATAAAGCAAAAAACAAAAGAAAATAAATAATGCAGAAAACAAAACAAAAAAAACAACAATAAGTATTTTGTTGTAAGTAGAAACAAAATAAAATAAATAAAGCAAGAAAGAAAACAAAAAAAAAGTGTTTTCAAATTTGAAAAGTAATGGCATTAACAGAAAGTTTATAATTTTCCTAAAACTAAAAGCAAAAAGAATTAAAAAATAAAGCAAAAAACAAAAAAATAATGCAGAAAACAAAACAAAAAAAACAATAAGTATTTTGTTGTAAGTAGAAACAAAATAAAATAAATAAAGCAAGAAAGAAAACAAAAAAAAAGTGTTTTCAAATTTGAAAAGTAATGGCACTAACAGAAAGTTTATAATTTTCCTAAAACTAAAAGCAAAAAGAATTAAAAAATAAAGCAAAAAACAAAAGAAAATAAATAATGCAGAAAACAAAACAAAAAACTGGAAAAAAATAAAAATAGCAACAATAAGTAAAGAAAACAAAAAAGCAAAAAAATGCCCCCTACTGGGCGCCCATGGCCTGAATACGACTTGAATCCCTAATTTGGGCCAGGATTCAGGCCTGCAGTAGGCCCAGAAGGCCCATCAGGCAAAGCAGTAGCAAGTAGGCACGTAAGCCTGCAGTGGAGAGGAGCTCGAGAGGGGTGCGGCAGTGGGGCTTATAAACCACTGCGCGCCCCTCTCAACTAGCGAGGTGGGACTAAACTTTGGCCCCGATGCGGGCAGCACAGGGGCCTTTGGTCCCGGTTGGTGGCTCCAACCGAGACTAAAGGGGGGGGCATTGGTCCCGGTTGGTGCCACCAACCGGGACTAAAGGCCGCAGCTTCCCGCCCTTTGGGCTGCCGAAAAAGAGGCCTTTGGTCCCGGTTGGTGGCACCAACCGGGACTAAAGGGGGCATTAGTCCCGGTTGGAGCCACCAACCGTGACCAATGCTCCTTGTATATAAGTAGCACTTCGCAGTTTTGCAGAGTTCATCGCCACCAGTTGCCCCCCGACGACGCCGAGCACATCGACGCCGCCAGGCTGCCCCGACGCCGCCCGCCGCCCCCGCCATCGCCATCGCCGTCGCCCGCGCCCGTCGTCGTCGCCGGCCTACCCGAGCCCGCGCCGGCCTCCCCGAGCCCGCGCCGTCCTCCCCGAGCCCGCCGCGCCCGCCGTCGTCGCCGTCGCCCGCCCCCGCGCGCCGCGCCCCGAGCCCCTGCCCCGTCGCCGTCGCCCGCCCCTGCGCGCCGCCACCGCTGTGAGCCGCCGCGCCGCACCGGCTCTGTTTTTTTTCATTTTTATTAGTTTAATTTTTTTGTTCAATGTATATATATGTGTGTATGTATGTGGCTATATATATATATGCAGCTCTGTTTTTTTCATTTTTATTAGTTTAGTTTTTTGTTCATATATATATATATATATATATATATATATATATATATATATATAATGTATATGTGTATGTATGTGGCTATGTGTATGTAATGTTCAAAAATTGTTCAGAGCATGTTTTTGTTCATATATGTATTTATTGTTCATATGTGTATTAATGTTTTCATATATGCAAAAGATAGATTTTTAGAAAAGTTAAGTTTTTTTCTGTTCATAGATTTTTTTGGTGATATTAATTATTGTAGAATATGCAAATGTTTGTGTATTCATATGAACAATGAATTAGGCAAAACCTTTGTTTTTTTCGAAATTTTCTATTTGAACATTTTTTTTAAAACAAGCAATACTAAAAGAATGAGAGGAAAAAGGAAAATAAGAAGAGGAAGAAAGGAGAAAAAGAGGAGAGGAAGAAGAGGAGAAATAAATAAGAAGAGGAAAAAAAAAGAAAAAGAAGAGGATAAGAAGAAAGGAATAGAGGAGAAAGAAGAAATTCTATTTTTTCTTCTTTCTCTTCTATTCCTTTCTTCTTCTCCTCTTTTTTTTCTTTTTTTTTCTTCTTCTTCTTCCTTCTTCCTTCTTTCTCTTTTCTTCCTTTTCCTTAATTATTTTCCTTTCTCGAGGGAGAAGAAGAAAAAGAACAGGAGAAGAAGAAAGAAAGGAATAGAGGAGAAAGAAGAAACTTCAACACGAGCTAGGGGGTGGTACCGATACCCCCTCCCCGATAACTCTCGAGGACACCCAAACCCTAGAGAGAAAACGATGTTGGTCTCCTACCCCCTCCCGCCGCGCCCCTACCCGACAAATTAACTCTCTCGAGGCCACCCAAATTTATCAAGTTAAAAGAGCGTTGTCGTCGAGGCCACCCCAAACCCTTGAAGCGTTGTGTCGAGGCGACCCCAAACCCTAGAGAAGCAGCGTCGAGGCCACTAACATGATTCCTTATTGTGATTAGCTAGCTAGTTCTACGTTTGCCACTAATATATATATATATATATATATATATATATATATATATATATATATATCCATCTGTACCATGTTTGAATAATAATTGACATGTTGTAAATATTTGCAGAAACTATGGAGCACTCCCGAGACGAAGAAACAGAAGCGATGTTGGGGGACATAATCGCAAATGGAAGTGATGATGTTGCGTCATTTCTCATCGACACCGATTGTTGGGGATATTACCACTAGGCATGAACCGGCCTACTTGGGCCGGGTTAACTTCATTAGTAGTATAAGCAGATGAAGGCCCAAGGCCTGTAGTCGGTTTAGAACTTGTAGCTGTAAACCGACATGATATGTAAACTTGTATTGTAAGTTAGGAATAGAGAGAGACCAACCGGGGTACGAATATGAACCGGTATGGGACTCCATGGACCGACGGGCGTCACCCGTGTATATAAGGGGACGACCCGGCGGCGGTTCAGGACAGACAACCACAACTCGAGCCTAGGCGAAGCTTGTTTGCTCCCTAGCCATCGAAACCACATCAATTCCATCACAACTAGACGTAGGCTTTTACCTTCATCGAAGGGGCCGAACTAGTATAAACCCTCGTGTCTTTGTGTCCGCTTTAACCCCTTCAAGTTAACCCGTAGCGATGGCTCCACGACTAAGTCCTTTCACTAGGACATCTGCCGTGACAAATCCACGACAGTTGGCGCCCACCGTGGGGCTATCGCACGATGGTTTGACGATCTTGGAGGGCAAGCTCAAAGGACTCGAAGGCTATGCTGTGGGCCGGATGACCAAGAGTCGTCGCGGCAAGCTCTACATCGACGATTCAGGATGGGGTCCCAAAGCCAGCTCGATTGAGTACGGATACCGGGTCCCCTTTGGTGGCATACACGTTTGCATCGGCAAGATCGGTGAGCCTGGGCCTGAGCCGGACATCTGCACCGACCTCGTCGAGACGGCTCAGCGTGCGAGATCTACCCAGGCTAAACCGGCCGTGAAGCGTGCCTTCGTTGGGGTCATCCACGGAGGAGAGCATGAGGACGAGTCAGAACATGGTAGCAAGACCGTCGTCTATTCCGACGACGAGTCCTCGACCGGAGAGACCGAATCGCTATACCAGTTGCAAGATGACCAGATCAGGGGCTGTTCCGATGGCGACAGTATTCCGGACCCCCCAGATCAGATCAACCGGGTTGGAATATTCATGGCCGGCACGTAGGCGGCGAATCACTCTTCTACCGCTGCAGCAATGCTCTCCGGATCAGCAGCGGCAGCGGCAGCAGGGGCAGGAGGCCTTGTGCGCCCGCTGGTTCAAGTTCTGTCTGACATGTTTGATGCACTAGCCGCGCTTATGGCAGAGGCCAATCCGGCGGATCAGGAGGCCTATGATGCAGAGATTGCAAAGGTGAGAGAGCAGATCGTACAGGCCAAAGCGGATCTGGTAGCAGAAAAGGACAGGATGGCCGCAGAGCGGGCCGCTTTGGACGCCCAGGCCTATAAGCTCATGCTCGACCAGAACGCATCACAGGAGGTCTTGAAGCGGAAGCACAGATCACGCCTGCCGTTAGGGTTTGACCCTCGAAATCTCTTTCACACTCCGGGAGCTGGAACCAGTAATCCGCCGGGGCACCTGGAGGCAAACCGGGTCGAGGCACCAGGGCCAGGAGCGACGGTCCAACCCCGCCTGATGGAACCTCCTCAACAGAACATTGTGATTCCTCCGCCGGTTCAGACACCTCCGGGTCATTATTCTAATCCTATGGACAATCTTGTTGCAGCTGCTGCGTGATTAGAGGCTATCCCGGTCGAAGGAGATTCTCCGCAAGCAATAGAGACGCGCCAGGTTAAGGAACTTCTCCGAACCGCTTTGATTCAGCAGGAGGCATATTCATACAGCCGCGACCGGATTCACTCCACACCTCGTCCGAGCCGGAGCTATAGCAGATGCATGGATGAACCGGCCATATCGAGCAATGCGCGAGGCCATGAAGCGGCCCGTGGCAATAACCCGGCAGGTGGTGTTCGCGATGCTCAGGAGGTAGTGGACAGGGCCCGGGCACGAAGGGAGGCCGAGTTAGCAGCGCAGAACGAGGCAGGTCAGCTTACACCGGTTCGTCCTACCACCTCTACTGGGCCAGGGGTCGCATCCGCTTTGGGAGTGCCTTGTTTAGTCCCCGCTTTACGCAATGTACGCCTGCCCAAAGATTTCAAGGGTCCGCGCAAGGTGCCGAATTACACCGCTGATTTATCTCCAGAAGCGTGGCTAGAGAGTTATGAGATGGCCATGGAGATGCTGGATGTGGATGAGACCGCATGTGCAAAGTACTTCACCATGATGCTTGAAGGCACAGCCCGTACTTGGTTGAAGAGCCTGCCGCCTAATTCTATCAGTTCATGGGCCCAGCTGCGGGCCCGGTTTATCCAGAATTTCAAAGACACGTGTAAGCAGCCCAAATCCATAGTAGACTTGGCGGCTTGTGTTCAGGAGGACGGAGAGTCAACAACCCATTGGGTACGCCGCGTTTCCGAAGTCTTGCACTCGTCTGACAGGATCAATGCTGATTCTGCAATCTTAACCCTGGAGGGCAACTGCCGGTTTATGCCTTTAAAGCTGAAATTGGGGCGTATGAAGCGGTTCTGTAATGACATGGGAACTCTCATGGCCGCTTTGGTAAAATATGCTGATTCTGATAGTACCAAGGATCTCGAGACTGATGATGATGAAGCAGGGAAGGGAAAGAAGAATGGCAATTCCAAGGGGCATCAGTACAGACCGGCGGGCCATGGAAACGGAGGCAAGCGTAAGGCGGACAGCAGCATGGACTTTGTGGCTAACACTAATGCACAGGACAAGGGTCAGCGGCGCAGAGGTAAAGCGGCGAATCACAATGGGGCTCCAAATCCTAACCCGGATCACTTAAACTATTTGTTGAATCAGCCTTGCCCAAAGCACGGGACGAAGGAGACGCCGGCTAACCACCTTTGGAAGGATTGCTACATTATGCAGGAATTTAAAAATTCTAATGCCTTCCGGTATGACCGTGGGTCAGGAGGTGGCTCAGGATCTGGTTTCCATGGGCCGGGTCACGATGGAGCTTCCGGTTCAGGTTTCAATCAGGGCGGTCACAACAACCAGAATAATCAGAACGGCCAACAGCAGCAGCAGCAACAGTCGGTTTATCAGAGCCAGCCAAAACAGTTGAACAATGGGCAGTATCACGTTTTCACAACTAGCTTGGATAAGCGCGACCGGAAGCTTCACAAGCGAGCAGTGAACTCTGTTGAACCGGCCATACCACGTTACTTACGCTGGTCGGAGCAGCTTATCGTGTGGAGCAGGGAGGACCACCCGCCCTGGGTTGACAATCCGGGCCAGCTGGCATTAGTGGTAGACCCTCAGGTGGGAGGTTATAAATTCACCAAGGTACTCATGGATGGAGGGAGCAGTATTAACATCCTATACTATGAGACATTCCGCCGCATGGGGCTAACAGACAAAGATCTCAGACCGTCTAATACGGTGTTCCATGGTGTGGTGCCTGGCAAATCAGCATATCCTGTTGGTAAGATAGCCCTGGACGTGGCTTTCGGGGACGAGCATGATTCCCGATCCGAAAAACTAACCTTTGAGGTGGTGAAGATCCGGAGCCCGTATCACGCCTTGTTTGGGCGGCCGACTTATGCCAAATTCATGGCACGGCCTTGTTATATCTACTTGCAGCTGAAGATGCCAGGTTACAAGGGGACAATAACGGTTCATGGGAGCCGTAAGGTCGCTTTGGAATGTGAGGAAGGTGATGCGGCCTATGCAAAGTCGGTTTGTGCCACGGAGGAGTTGAAATATTATAAGGACAATGTTGATCCGGCGGACATGACCCCTTTGAAGAAGCCAACCACGGAGCATGATTCAGATCTGAAGTTCAAATCGGCGGCTGAGACTAAGCTTGTTGACTTCGTGCCCGGCAATTCGTCCAAGCAGTTCACTATCAGTGCCAACTTGGACCCTAAATAGGAAAGCGTGCTCATCGAGTTCATCCGTGAGAACCGGGACATTTTTGCATGGAAGCCTTCTGACATGCCAGGTGTACCGAGGGAACTCGCTGAGCACACTCTTAATGTGGATCCTAAGTATAAACCAGTAAAGCAATTTCTTCGCCGGTTTAACGAAGAAAGGCGTAAAGCTATTGGAGAGGAAGTGGCCAGGCTCTTAGCAGCTGGCTTTATCATTGAGGTGTTCCATCCAGAGTGGCTTGCTAATCCGGTGCTGGTTCTTAAGAAAAACAGCACTTGGCGTATGTGTGTGGATTACACGGATCTTAACAGGGCTTGCCCAGCGGATCCTTTTGCCCTCCCCCGCATTGACCAGATTATTGATGCCACGGCGGGTTGTGAGCGTTTGAGTTTTTTGGATGCATATTCTGGATATCATCAGATCAAAATGGCGGTTAAGGACCAGGAGAAGACAGCGTTTATTACTCCCTTTGGAGCCTTCTGCTATGTATCTATGCCTTTTGGGCTCAAGAGCGCCCAAGCCACTTATCAATGGTGTGTACAAAATTGCCTGCATAAACAGATCGCCCGCAATGTGCACGCCTATGTGGATGATATTGTAGTCAAGTCAAGGCAGAAGGGGACGCTGGTGGATGATTTGAAGGAAACCTTTGACAACTTGCGGGTTTACAAGATGATGCTTAACCCGGCCAAGTGTGTCTTTGGTGTTCCGGCAGGCAAGTTACTGGGTTTTCTTGTGTCCAATAGAGGAATCGAGGCTAATCCGGAGAAGATTACGGCTATCACCTCCCTGGCTAAACCAAAGTGTATCAACGATGTTCAGCGTTTGGCGGGCCGGATCGCCGCACTGAGTCGGTTTATCAGTCGCCTCGGGGAGAAGGCTATCCCTTTATACCAGATGCTGAGAAAGACAGATCAATTCATCTGGAGTCCGGCTGCTGATGAAGCGCTGGAGGACTTGAAGCGGCAATTAGCCAATCCGCCAGTTCTTGCGGCTCCGGTCGACAAAGAGCCGTTATTGTTATACGTAGCAGCCAATGCTCGTGCAGTTAGCGTGGCTATTGTGGTGGAATGCAAGGAGGCAGGCAAGGAATATCCGGTTCAGTGGCCGGTTTATTATATCAGCGAGGTGCTTATTGAATCCAAGCAAAGGTATCCGCATTGGCAGAAGCTGGTATATGGAGTTTTCATGGCAAGCCGGAAGTTGAAGCAGTATTTTCAAGGGCACCCCATTACAGTGGTCAGTTTAGCTCCCTTGGGCGATATCATACAGAACCGGGAGGCGACTGGCCGGATTGCCAAGTGGGCTATAGAGCTTGGGCCGCACGGATTGAAGTACGTGCCTCGGACGGCGGTGAAGTCTCAAGCACTTGTTGATTTCATCAATGATTGGACGGAGTTGCAAGCACCAGAGGAGAAGCCGGATCACACATATTGGACTATCCATTTTGATGGATCCAGGCAATTGGAAGGCTCGGGGGCTGGAGTCGTATTAAGTTCCCCACGAGGTGGTAAGTTCTGTTATGTTCTCCGGCTAATGTTCCCTTGTACTAATAATGCAGCTGAGTACGAAGCTTTGCTCCATGGTCTCCGGATGGCTAAAGAGATGAACTTAAGCCGGGTTAAGTGCTTTGGTGACTCAGACCTCGTGGCTCAACAGGTGTCTGGCACTTGGGATTCTAAGGACCCGCTCATGGCCGCATATCGTCGGGCGGTGGATAATATTGCGGGTCACTTCAAGGGTTATCAGGTGGATCACGTGGACCGTCGAAAGAATGAAGCGGCGGACGCTTTAAGCCGGTTGGGCTCTCAGCGTAAACTGGTCCCGCCTAATGTCTTTCTTGATGTGTTGCACAACCCGTCAGTCAAGCTCCCGGGTGAAGCGGATTTGGCTATTCCTGATCCGGAGGCTCAATTAGTGGCAGCCCTGCATGTCATACCGGATTGGACACTTCCTTATCTTGCGTACATGAACCGGGGAGAGTTGCCAGAGGATGAGATTCTGGCCAGGCAGATAGTCCGGCGATCCAAGTCTATGACGATTGTCAATGGCGAATTGCATCATTGCAGTGTGTCAGGGGCGTTTCAACGTTGTGTTTCTCCTGAGGAAGGCTGTGAAATTTTACGAGAAATCCATGAAGGGGATTGTGGTCACCACGCCGGTTCAAAGTCTCTGGTGCAAAGGCGTTTCGTCACGGGTTCTACTGGTTGACAGCGCATGCTGATGCGTAGGACTTGGTTAAACGGTGTGATGGCTGTCAGAAATTTTCAAGGCATGCTCATGTGCCGGCTCAAGAATTGAGGATGATTCCAATCACTTGGCCGTTTGCGACTTGGGGGCTGGAAATGGTCGGACCTTTTAAAAGATCCAAGGATAAGAAAACACACCTTTTGGTGGCAGTTGACAAGTTTACCAAGTGGGTTGAAGCGAAGCCTGTCAGCAAGTGTGATGCAGCGACAGCGGTACAGTTCATCAAAAAGGTGATTTTCCGGTTTGGATTTCCACACAGTATCATTACTGACAATGGTACCAATTTATCCAAGGGTGCTATGAAGGAGTTCTGTGAATGAGAGCACATCCGACTTGATGTATCATCAGTGGCTCATCCCCAGTCCAATGGACAGGCAAAACGGGCTAATCAAGAGATCTTGCGAGGCATCAAACCCCGGCTTATGGTTTCATTGCAAAGAACACCAGGATGTTGGGTTGAAGAACTACCATCTGTGCTATGGAGTATCAATACTACACCCAACCGATCCACAGGATACACGCCATTTTTCATGGTCTACGGAGCGGAGGCGGTTCTCCCTAGTGATATCCGGCACGATTCGCCTCGTGTGGCAGCTTATGTTGAAGCGGACAATGAGACAGCACGACAAGACGCTTTGGACCTATTGGACGAGGAGCGCGATATAGAGGCTGCCCGCTTGGCGATTTATCAACAAGATCTTTGTCGCTATCACATCCGCCGGGTCAGAACCAGAACTTTTCAAGAAGGAGATTTGGTGCTTCGGCTCATCCAAGACCAGAAGGATATGCACAAGTTATCCCCACCTTGGGAAGGACCTTTCGTGGTCAGCAAGAATCTGCACAACGGGTCGTACTATCTGATTGATATTCGAGAGCATAAAGACTCACGCACATCAGAGGAGGAGACCAACATGCCGTGGAACATAGCTCATCTTCGACCTTACTACACCTGAGCCATTGGTTCTATCTATGTACATATTATGACAGTGTATATATTATCTTTGATATAATAAAACCGGAGCCTCAGCTAAAGCGGGGTCTCTGTCTTTTCATATCATGCGTGGTTACATGGAGTGGTTCTGTTTTAAAGCGGCCTCCGGTTTACCCCTTGAAATTTGTTTTTTATATCACTTGGGGCCTTGGTCGTGTCCGAACCAATGCGACACCTTTTGATAGGCGAAAGCCACCAGATCACTTGGGGACATGGTCAAGTCTGAACCAGTCAAGCCTCTTGATCGGCCTAAGGCCACAAAATCACTTGGAGGCTTGGTCGAACCCGAACCATTGCCACGCCTTTTGATTGGCATATATGCCACGGTTTCATTTGGGGACCTGGCTGACTTGAACCATTGTCACTCCTATTGGAGGCTTGGTCCTGTCCGACCATGGTAACACCATCTGATCAGCTCAGTATAGCATGTTTTTTGCAAACGATTTTTATCATTGCCTTTGCCTCCATATTTATTTTATGGCTATTTCTTAATTTTTGTTGTGTTTTATTTAAACCAAACAACACTTTTTTACCGGTTCAGCTGACGGATTCGGTTCATTTTTTAATCCGGAGAAATATGCCCGGTTTACTTTTCCTGTTAACGTCATGGAGTAATAGGGGGGCTCATAATGACCCAGCATGGTTTACATGGGAGCTGTTTTCTCCCCTTTGATGGTAATGGTTTATAAAACCTCCGCTTCAAGCCTGGCTAAGCCAACTTCATGCCCAGCGATGGCAGTTCAAGTTTTTCTGATTGCAGGAAATATAAATTGAGGTTTTTCAAAGCAAAAGCATCAGTACTTATGCACGAAGGCATATTCAAGGCAGAAGTATTAACTATCCTATTACAAGGCAACACGGTGCCCAAATAAGATCATTGTTATTTTGGCGGATCATCGTAAGGCAGCTATTTAAACCGGCTTCCGGTTCAAGCCTGTTCATCGTCCTGCGCCGCTTCAGCTTCATCGTCTCTATCCATTGGCTGGAAATCAACAGTGGTCCAGTCGATTCCCATTAAAGCTTGAAAGACAGCCTCTTCATGGATCAGAGAAGACGGTTCAATACCAGGAGCGTAAGTATGCTTACGGATTGGAGGGACCAGATTCTCCGCTTCAAGAGTTGGTGCAGGCACTCGTTTGTTCTGATCGTTGTACTGGGCTTGATAATGCGACAAGTCTGCCTCTTCAGCCAATTGACAAGCCAGAGGGCGCACTGCACGGTTTATCGCCCTCAAGTCATCTTCATTGAACTCGGAGCCATCTTCCTTCAGGCTGGGATAGCCTTGAGCTGCCTCCACAGGATCGAAATCCGGCACCCATGCTTTTGCCCGGATCAGGGCATTTATGGCTCCGGTTCGAGCGGCAGATTTTTTTAGCTCTTCAATCTGGGCAGGAAGCATTGACAACCTATTAAGAGTGTCCTGGATTAAAGAGGGTGCCGGATTGTTATGAGAGCTGTGGTAATGATCCGCTGTGCTCCGGTATACAGTTGTTCAACTAAAGTGTATGCAGCCTTCAGCTTCTTCCGCACATCTGACCCTAAGTGCCCAATGCGTGTACCTACAACAATACAGGGACGATCTCAAACCGGATCTATTATAAGCAAGCCAGAGTTGTCACAGAAAACCAAAAGGAGCTTACCAAAGATAGCAGCGGTCATGGAGTGTATTTGCCGCTTTACGGCGGTCAGCTCATCTACCACCGGTTTAAGGGCAGCTTCAGCGTTTTCCGCTCTTTTTGTTAAAGCGGCCTTTTCAGTGGCCCAATCAGCCCGCTCCTTCTTGAAGCCCTCCTTCAACTGTTCTGTGATGCTCAAGGCGCTGGTTAATTCTTCCCTTGCCTTGTCCGTTTCAGCTTGTTGGGTTTTCAAGGTTTCCTACAGATCCGTAATCCGGTCCTCTTTGATCCTCACCTCAGCCTGCATACAGACAGTACTTGGATTTCAACAAACGGTACAACAATTTGAAGTATCACCACATAACAAGTTATACGCTTGATACTTGGGGGCTAATGCACCTTCAATTTTCATCTATTATTTCACAAAGTCCCAAGCTCAATACAGGTATTCAACTTGGCACTTGGGGGCTAATGGCTATTTGCTCGATTATGTTCTGATGTTAGAGTCTTTATTGGAGTCCCGGTTTAACTATGCTAAGTTGAACCGGCCCTTGGGGGCTATATTGATGGACTTCAAAGTGTTGAGGATTGTATTCAAGTCCCGGTTTGAAGAAGGTTACAAACCGTCCCTTGGGGGCTAGGAGGATTAATACAGTGGCAGTAAGTAAAGAAAGAAGAAGCACAAGGAAGTTACCTCAAATTTGTCCCTCATCATCTTTACCAGGCCAGCTTCACAGTCGCGACTAGTATATAGCCGGTTCAAGTAACCAGAATGAAGATCTTGGGCACTCAGAGCAGCATATGTTTCCAGTTCTACATCCCATTTGCCTTTGTTCTTGGCAGAAAAATCCTCTTTCACTGTATGCTTGGTTAAAGCGACATGATTCCCTGGTTCAAAGCGACCTACGCCGGTAATTACAACATCATCATCCTTGGACTCACCGGTTTGCGTTGGCGCGGTCGGTTTATCAGCAGGACTACGGGACCTTTCAATCCGGACGGAGCTGGCAGGCGGATCAGCAGGGACTGAAGTATTGATAGGCCTTTCCTCGGGAATAGCATCGTCTTGCAGAGGAGGATCATTGGGAATATCCTCATTAACAAACGCTTCAAGATCTGGTGCTTTATCCTGTTCAGCGGCGACATCTTCCTCCGCCGCTTTGTCCAGGCGGGCTTTCTTGCTCGGTTTGGGTTTAGCCCTGAAAGAGAAACAAGGAGTTAAGGAACAGCATAAGTTATAACATAGTATGCCAGAAGTATATGTTCAGTATAGCTTACCCAAGAACTGTCTTCAGTGGTGGCAGCTGAGTGGCCGACGATTCACCAGAGGATGAATGAGAAGTAACCTGATAATCGGAGTCGGATGGATTAAGAGGCTGACAGATGAAACCCGCTTTAGGATATAAATCAATAAAAAGGTCGGAGACCTCGGAGCGGCGTTTTCGAACCGGACTGTTTGGTAAACCGGCGGAGGTAACTACCTGGCCGCTGTGCCGGGTTGTGCGGTGAGCTTCATGTTGCTGAGTCTTCATAAGAAATTTGGGATCCAAGTAAGCAAGAGGATGAGAAAAATTAACTTTCCGGATTGCCTGACGAAGTTTTGGCAAAGGCAAAGGATCTGAATCGGAAGAAAGAATAGTTACCTCGGCGACATCAGCATTACTGGCTTCAGCGTCGTCCTGACAAGTATCATCATCAATAAGGCGTGTAAAAAGTAAGCCTAGTGAATCAAGTTCTACCTCAAGGTCCGGGTTACCCACATCATCATCAATAGCTGGATCAGATGAAGCGGTGGTCTTCCTTTTGTGAGCTGGCTTCTTGATAACCTTGGTCTTGGGCCGGGTTGACCATCCTGCTTTCTCCGTTTTGTCTTGTGGAAGCTTCTTGCTCCAAAACGAATTATCACCCTGGTTAAGCAGTAATTGATGTCAGACGGAGATAGCAGTAACAGGTTCAATAAAAGAACAATCAAAATCTTACAGCTGGCGGTTTGTTGGTAGCGCAGAAAGGGAGCAGACCGGTTTGAGCGCAGAGGTGCTCAGGTTCATTCAACATTTTCTTCACAGAATCTGTGACTTCATCATCAGAGAGCTGGATTTTAGTGTGTCGGAGTGGGTCATCGATGCTATCAGTATACTTGCACATCAAACCGGAGCGCCGGCTGAGAGGCAGTATGCTCCATGATATCCAACAACATGCAAGGTCTATTCCCGTTAAACCGTTGGCCATGAAGGCTCGGAGCTTGGACAGTTGCGGAGCATATTTACTTCTCTCCTTGGCACTTAATCTTTGTGGAAAGGGGTGAGTGTTGCTGAGCCGCTCCGGACGAAAGCCAGGCAAGGGATTTTCATTGTCAGGGGAGGTGTCTTTGCAATAAAACCATGTTGCATTCCACTCCTTGGGGTGAGTGTAGTTTGACATGGGGATAAGTGATCTCTTTCCTTTTCTGAATGGCCATACCGCCCAATTCGGTATTGGGGCCATCAGTGAATTCTGTGCGACGGTTTAAGTGAAAGCAGTCTCTAAACAATTCAACTGAAGGCTCCTCTTGAAGGTATACCTCAGAGAGTACTTGGAAGTGACATAGGTTGGTAACAGAATTGGGGCCGATATCTTGCGGACGGAACTGAAAATTGGCTAACACATCCCGGTAAAATTTAGAACTAGGCGGTTTGAAGCCCCGGGCCAAATGATCTGCAAAGACCACAACCTCTCCCTCTTGAGGTGTGGGAGGACATTCATCACCAGGAACCCTCCAGTGGATAGTATCTTTACTGTCTAAAGCGCCGATCAGGACTAAATCGTCCAGTTGAGTTTCTGTGACGCGAGAAGGAACCCAATTGCACTCATATACTTGTTTGGCCATGGTGAGATCTACAAGAAATAGGCGATTCCGGTTCAAGAATATGTTGGATAAAAAAAGGGGGTGCTGATCTGAGCAATGTTAAACCGGAAGCAGTACATATAAACCGGATTTCTACGAGGTGGCATCATATGGATTCTGGCGGTTCAACAAGGGGACTAATGGTGTATACCGGTTTACTAACTTTTTCTATATTAAGTTAAACCGCCTGATCTAAACATCGGAAGCAATCGAAGTTGCATATTGCTAAGTATGCAGAAACAGGTTTCACAAGGTCCTACTGCAGCAATGGATCTGAAGCAAGTTCAGAAAAGCAGAAAATATTCAAAGGGGTAAAGACAGAACGGAAGTAAACCAACGGGCAGATATGTAGATGAGATCTATGGACTTAAGCGTAAAACTACAGGCGGATGCTAAAAGATTACTGCTAAACAGAGTAAGGGTTCACAGATTTATTCAGGAGTCAGAGTACGAGTATGAACAAGCGATGAACACGGCGCGAACAGGAAACCCTAGAACAGATCTATATTAAGAAGAACAGAAAGTTTACCTGAACGGAGGAAGACGCGGAAGGCGACCGCGGTGCTCTGGTGCGTTCAGGTTGATGCAGCGGCCCAAGATGACACAGAGGACAATGGCGGCGGGCGAAGCTCTGAGGCTGGCGACGCGAGGAAGACGAAGAGGAAGAGACGAAGGGGAGAAAAGGAAATGACCCTTCGGTCCTATTTATAAGGCAACATACGTGGCTCAGGCGCGCGAATCCAGGAGCCAAAGTTTTGGAAGTGGAGCTGATGACTTGGGTAACGAAGGCGTTATAAATGCTAACTTCGTGATGATGTCATGCCGGTTTACAGCAGCCAGAGATGATGACGACATGGCGGTTCATCAATTACCAGAAGATGTCGAAGACAAAAATTTTGCGAAGGATTGACATGAACCAGTTCAAATCAATCTGGGGCCTAATGTTGGGGATATTACCACTGGGCGTGAACCGGCCTACTTGGGCCAGGTTAACTTCATTAGTAGTATAAGCAGATGAAGGCCCAAGGCCTGTAGTCGGTTTAGAACTTGTAGCCGTAAACCGGCATGATATGTAAACTTGTATTGTAAGTTAGGAATAAAGAGAGACCAACCGGGGTACGAATATGAACCGGTATGGGACTCCATGGACCGACGGGCGTCACCCGTGTATATAAGGGGACGACCCGGCGGCGGTTCAGGACAGACAACCACAAGTCGAGCCTAGGCGAAGCTTGTTTGCTCCCTAGCCATCGAAACCACATCAATTCCATCACAACTAGACGTAGGCTTTTACCTTCATCGAAGGGGCCGAACTAGTATAAACCCTCGTGTCTTTGTGTCCGCTTTAACCCCTTCAAGTTAACCCGTAGCGATGGCTCCACGACTAAGTCCTTTCACTAGGACATCTGCCGTGACAAATCCACGACACCGATGGTCAGCTGGAAGGACTGGATGAAGAAGAGGGCTATGTTTATGATGGCTTCGACCCATTAATGCCGGTACAAGAGGAGGAGTATGTTCATGATGCCTCTGGTGACACAATGGAGGTACAAGAAGGAGACCGTGCTGACTCCAGTCATGATGCCTCCGGTCACCGAACCGAGTCCGGCCAGGTATATATATATTAGTTAAGCCCGTGCTGACTAGTTAATTGATGCATCCATTGTTTTGGTATATGTACACATATTAATTACTGTCGTCTTTCTTCCTTATAATTTCTAGCCCTCCGGATCGAGCACAACTTCGGTAAGGAGACGAGGCCCGAAGAAAAAGTTGAGCTCGGATGAAAAGTTTGAGATCATAGAAATCGCGCCCGACGGCAAACCGATTGAACCCATCCGGACAGGAAAGGCATTTTCTGCTCAGTGCGGGGTTCTTGTTAGGGACAAGATCCCGATCAGCATCCAACAATGGTATAAGCCTGCTAAGGATGAAGACCATGAGGTGTCTTATGTCAATGATATGTAGAAAGAAGATCTTTGGACTGAGCTGAAGGCAAATTTCACCCTACCGCCAGAGGAGGATCCGGAGAAGCCAGTTAAAGAGCAATTAATCAGGTCTTGTGCTCTTAAGAAGATGTCAAGCCTAATGAGGAGGTGGAGGAAAGAGCTGAACCAGTTTGTCAAGAAAAAAAAGACACCAGAATTCATCGGCAAATATGAGAAGATCAAAGATCACTGGCCCGCATTTGTGGCCCACAAGACATCGAAAAAGAGTAAGAAGATGTCGGAGACAAACAAGAAAAATGTTGCGAAGAAGAAGCTTCACCATCGCACGGGGTCAGGTGGCTACCTCAAAGCCCGGCCTAAGTGGTCCAAGGCTGAGCATGATCTGCTTGAAAAAGGGATCGAACCAGAGACAATGCGCTGGCCAGACCGTTGCCGGACTTGGTTCTTCGGGGCTGGCGGAACCTTGGACCCTGTAACAGGGAAGTGTCAGTGGACAGACGAGCAACTGCAAACACCAGTCAAGAACCTTCGACACTATATCGATGCAGTGTAGCGAGGGATGTTCCTTCCAAACAGGGAGAAGGACGAGCTCACAATGGCCCTTGGGAATCCCGAGCACCCTGGACGGACACGAGGCACGCCAGGCTCCATTCCGTGGAAGGTTGGTTTTCCGGACGCAGGGGGTTACAAAACCCACGAGAGGAGGAAGAAACTGGAGCAGGACCAAATGCAGGCGCTGCTTGGAAGGGTAATGGGGCTAGAGGATCGAGAAGAGGAACGAGAAGCAGCAGATCGCAACAAACGACATGCCGAAGCTTCCCCCGAAGCTACCCCGCCATCTCAGCGGAGAAGCAGCGTTGCTTCCACCGAGCTGCTTCAGCCGGAGCATGTCTTGACGGCTCCTGCCAGCTATCCCGTGGATGGTATCATGGAGTCTCAAAATTGCCACATTATGGCGCGATGGATGAATTTAAAGGTCAAGGCGGCTGTTGGCCAAGTTTATCCTAGTGGACCCGGCACAACTTATCACTGCCAGCTGATTCTAGAAGGATTTGCTAAGGTGATGGTGGATGAAATAACGGAGGGATTTGAGGACCTCGCGCTTGAGCACCCTACCGGTGAAGGGGAGACTAGGCTGGGTTCTGCTCTGAAGACTCCATGCCTATGGCGGAAGGAGCTCATCAACCTTCTGAACTGGACGCCTCCGCCTCCTCCTCCTCCTCCTCCTCCTCCGGCGAGTCAGGGCACTCCGCCTCCTCCACCGCCTCCTCCTCCGGCGAGTGATGATCAGGGCACGCGTGGCGGCACTCCGCCTCCTCCACCGCCTCCTCCTCCGGCGAGTGACGATCAGGGCACGCGTGGCGGCACTCCGCCTCCTTCTCCGGCGCGTGGCGGCACTCCGCCTCCTCCTTCCTCGCCTCGCCAGCAAGGGCGGAAGAGACCCGCCGCCGCCCCGGCTGCTCCGGCGCGTCATAGTCCTTCTCCTCCGCCTCGTAAGCAAGCACGAAAGAAGACAGACGCCGTAGCCGCTCCGTCTGCTCCGGCGTCTAGCAGCACAAGAAGAGAGAGGCAATACAGATACGGTCCACCTGTAAAGCCTCTAGAGAAGTTACCGTACGAGAGGACCAAGGAGGAAAACAATACGATCGTGCAGGCCCACGTGAAGGAGTTCTTTGAAGGGGTGAAAGCAAAGATACATCCACCTCCGGAGGAGAAGGTAGATCCGGTGAAAGCAAAGTGCACTCTCGATGCCCTGAGGAAACCACCAAAGTCTCCGCCGAGAACCAACTATGAGCGCATTACTGAACAGACATATCTCCAAGCCAAGCGGTCGGGAACTACTGTCAGTGATAAAAGGTTAAAAGAACAACGAGCAAAGGGGAAAAAAATTGCCCAGCTCGGCGAACAAGCACAGCAATCGTGCCCCCCGCTCAATGTGTCTAATCCTCCGGGGACGGTGGCCGGTTATGGCAATCTTGAAGATTACCTGCCTGACGATGCACTTCTTGATTTCATGGAGGTGGACATATTCAGATACGAGTACAGGAAGCCTCTCGTCAAAGATGAAAAATCTCTGACAACAATGATGCGAAGATTCCATAGTTGGTACATGAAAACCTGCAGAGAGTCTGAGGGGACGAACAGTTTGTATCTGAACATTAAAGAGGATCACGACCTCGTTTCAAATGATCTGTTGTGTGTTCCATTTGAGGAGTTCTTCGAGTTCTTCAATCAAAAGGCCCTCGATAAATTAATGGTCTTTTGCTACTGCCTGTAAGTACTATTTCTGTCATTAG
The DNA here is from genome assembly GCA_963921465.1 of Triticum timopheevii. Lineage (NCBI taxonomy): Eukaryota > Viridiplantae > Streptophyta > Magnoliopsida > Poales > Poaceae > Triticum > Triticum timopheevii. Next base: position 645,785,180 of record OY997266.1, on the reverse strand, counting down.
TCTCTATATATAGCTCGGCTCTTTCATTGCATGTATTTATAATTAATTATCCTCAATATATTATGCAGATTGAAGATCGTCGAGTGCAAAAAAAATGAAATCTATGATATTGGGTTCATTAACACAAATATCATAGATGTATTTCTGGTTGAAAAGAACGTCGAAGAGGCCGAGGACAACTTGCTACAATCGTTAATAAAAAATCAAAACAAAGATACCATACTCTTTCCTTACAACGGCCCGTGAGTGTTACTGTCGTGTGCATGTTCGGTTTCCCTTATTACTCGAGCGAGGTTAATGTAATTGATGAGTTATGCATGCGTGTGCAGGTACCACTATATTCTTCTGGAGATTAAGCTTGAGCATGGACTAGTAACCATCTTGGACTCCATACGGAAAGATCCCAGCACCTATGCGGACATGACTGAAATGCTCAGCAAGTAAGTTCAATCGATCATTATCGCACCATATCGACAACTTTTTGTTCATTTCCTGATATCTCAAGTAATAATAATTATTTTCTTTGTCTTGCAGGGTTTGGAAACAGTTCACCGCACAAGCTCCGGGACTGCTGAAAGAGCTGCGATATGTATACCCAAAAGTAAGTACTACTGGCTAGCTAGTTGCGCGCATCTCCCGTTGATTCTATATCTATACTTTCATCAATGCCATTTATAATGCTTCATTATCAGTTTGATTGACCTCTATTTCTCGTAAAGTGCTTGTGGCAGGAGGAAGGGAATGATTTCTGTGGATACTACGTGTGCGAGTTCATCCACAACGCGACTTTGAAAAATAAGCGGGGCTACTCTAGAAGACAATATGAAGTGCGTAAGCAATAATATTCACAATTTCATTTTATTACACCATCATTTCTGTTGAGTTTCATTCATATATATGTATTAATTAACCCTCTTCTTCAAATTAATTAGACGTGGCAGATGCGGGATGGACTCCTACCACCAGATCGCATGAAAGCAATTCAAGAGGAGTTGGCGGGATTCTTTCTTGAACACGTCATCAGTAAAGCCGGAGAATACCATGTGGAAGTTGATTTCAAATGCTAGGGGTTTGTAATTAAGAGATCTTATATAGATTGTACATGTATGTAGCTAGCCAGTAAAAAACTTGTTGTTCGACCAATCTCTCGGAGAAGGAGAGGTCGATCGATCATTTCTCTCGGTATGCATGACGAACTTCTGTACTGAATGGTTCTCTCGGTATGCATGACGAACTTGCTGGTAAAAGGAGTTTTTGCTAGCAATAAGTGATTTAGCACCTAGAAAAGATACCGCGGTAAGGGAACTTACCGAGTAGACATTGTAGTTCCACATAGCCCAATATCAATTGCCAAATAAACCGTAAGGAATGGGGTCGAGGAATCAATATTTTACCATAAAATCCAATACATGAAAAGGTTCATGGTCCTGTATGTAAACCTCGCTACTTCTTCATAGCGCACTATAGCATCACATGAAGTCAGCCAGCAGCCAACAGACCAGCTTAATTTGACCTGTCAAATTTAGGTCACAGATAAATCGCCCGGTCGCTCCCCGTCGATCCCTGCGCGTCCTCCACATCAAATTAGCAGCAGCAATAACAACAACATCACTCAACAAACAACAGGGAAGCAGCAGTATGGTGCAGCTAACAGCAGCACATCAGCAGCGCACATATAGAGCAGCCGTCCCTCTCTCCTCCCCTGCCGTCCCCATACCAGCCGGTCCTCGTCCGGTCATCCCCGTCCATCTCCTCTGGCGAGCCCACACCACGCCCTCCCGACCAGCGCCTCCGTTGATCTGCGCCAAAGGCCGCTCACTTCTGTGACCGTGTGCTGCCCACTTCCCGTACCAGGATGCTTTGTGGGGATGGGAGGCCGTGAGATTCAGGGTGGACACGGTCCGGTCCCTGACCGAGCTGTCGTTTGGACCGGCCGCCGGCGGTCCGGACCGGACCGGACCGAGCAACCGAACGGTCCTACTTTCAAGGACCGGACCGGTAACGGCGAAACCCGGGCCAGATCGAATGGACCCAAGGGACCGGCCAACCATCAACGTCGATGTGTGCGCATGCAGCGACGAGGTGGGCTACGTGTTAGATCAAGCACTGAATCAATACACACAGGAGGTCACGCGAGAAACTAAAGGTTGAAGAAGACTCGCACGAACGCATTAAGTGGAGAGGATTCTGCGACGCACAACTGTCTGCGTATTTTCTGCCTTCCTTTTATTCAGTACGTAACAAACTGATCACCCACGATTCCATATAACCGTGCCATCCCACAGACACATCGTGGATTTCGTGGTCAATCTCTCCGTGGTTAAACACAACTGCCTATTCAGCCGCAACACGGACTAGCGTGCTTCTCGCACTGAAAAAACTAAGTAACAGGTTCAGTACGACAGAGTTTAACTCAACACTACGTGGGCGAGTGAATTGACGAAGTGGACAACATGCGCGAGAAATTAACTGACAGCTGAAACATTGACGAAACTGACGAACTGAATTTTTTGAACCTGATGAAACTGAATTTTCTGAACTGACAGTCTTCGCTCTCATAGAGAAGAAACGCAGGGACGCCTCGAACAGCAGCTGCGGCGGCGTCACCTTCAGACCATTCGGGATCGCGCCCCAGTTTCTTAATGGTGGCACCAGCGACGCGTTCGCATGGCCGGTGTGCATGCTGTGCTGTGCCATGCAACGTGTGCATGTCCACCTCTTATCTTAGTTTCAGGTTAGTTAGATCAGGTTGTTCCCGTTCGCAAGATTTTAGGTCGTGGACGTGGGATGGCACGGCCGCAGTTCCCGTTCCTGCCTATTCTTTCGTTCCTTTGAGTAGAGGCCGTGGTCGAGACTCGAGAACTCCAGATTGGCGGCAGTGCACGCATGACAGCAATGGTGAGCGGCAGCAAGAGGCTACGGCGCATGGGGAGAACAAGAAGGATGAAGAGAGGAAGCTCAGGGACACGGTGTTTCACCCGGGGGCTGCCGATGGCCGCGACGACAAGGAACGGTGCCGGCGGCGACTGCGTCTTCTCGGTCCGACCGAGCGGCTCGGTTAAAGACCGGACCGGACCGAGATTTTTTCGGGCCGAAATTGGCAGCCCGGACCGACCTGTTTTTCTGCCAGTCCTGGACCGTACGGTCCGGTCCTTAACGGGCCACGAGCGGGCCGAAAATCCCGCTCGTTCCGTCCAGCCCTACGTGAGATTATGATGGCCGGTAGCGCGCAGGCGGGAGCGGGATCATCTAACGGAGATGGCGCTGAGCGGCGGAGAAGGTCGCCGGAGGAATCACACGGGTTGGTCTGGTCCAGATGAAGCTCGACCTAGAGCGAAGGCCGACGGCCGCGTGGTTCCGTTCCAACGGAAAGACAGCTTGGGAAGATAACTTGAGACATCGTTTGCAGTGAGAAAGACGACGTCAATGGCTAGACAGTTGTGGAAGTGTTGATTTGTGGAGATATATAATCGAGGAGGAACCGATCTAATCAGGGAGGGAGACCAGATTGGATGCGGCTGTAACAAAACCACGATCACACAGAAAAAAAAGAAGAACGTATGATCATGGGAAAAACATGAGTGATATTGGACCAATCCTTCTCGTACACGAATCCATGTGAGGATCGGGACGGACCAAATTTTCTGTACTGCTCTTGCTGATCGGGTCGCCGCCTTTGGTTGGCTCTGGCCTCGCTGTGCGGCTGGAGGTCCTCGTGCTGTGATGCGGTCTCGGGGAAGAAGGGATCCCCAACATCGAGGGCCTCGTTGGTGTTGGCCTCGGGCCTCGGCACGTGCAAGGACGTGATCTCACGCCTGGGCGGGGGAGGATGATGATGATGGTTGCTTCGTCGCCATCGGACTTGGCGTGGCTCTTCCGCTCGCCGTGGCTTATATGTCTCCTCGTCCAGCAACTCGCCTGCTATTTCTCCTCATCACAAGCGGCGTATTTTAGGAGGGTTTGACTTGACTGGAAGCGAGAGTCCTGATCGTTTTTCTTTTTTTTAGGAAGAGAGTACGACTCTTTTTCTTTTCTTTTTTGAAGAAAGACAAGAAAATAGTCCAGATTGTGAGGGACACGGAAGCACGAACGGGGAGAAAGCAGTGATGGGCTGGCGGCTCGGCCCAAATTAAGCTGGGTTGGTGCGAACGTATGCCCACACAGACGCGGTTAAGTTTTGGGTCAGGTCCTCTTTAATCTCAACCGCAGGTAAAATAGTACCACCTAGGATATAGAAAATAATATAACTGAAAGCGTAAATTCACGGAAAAAAGCGTATTGTGACGGTGAACCCGGAGACCCAATCCGTACTTTATTATTTATTATTTATTTATTTATTTATTATTATTATTATTATTATTATTAGGGAGAGATAAGCCGAAGAAAACAGAAATACTCCTACCTATTTGCCGCAGATCGACGAGCGTTAGGATGCGCGGGCCCGTTCAAAGGTTAAAGCGAATCCCGTTTAGGGAATCTTCTAGAAGGTTCCTGAACCGGTTTTTCTATTTCCCATTTTACCCCTTTTTGTTTCTTTTCGTTTACTGTTTCTTTTCTTTTTTTTGTTTACTTTACTTTTTTCTTTTTCTGTTTTCTTTTCTTTTCTTTGCTGTTTCATTTTTTTCTTTTTCTTGAGAATTTCAAATGTATATTCGGAATTTTATGGAAAGTTCTCATTTTCGAAATTTGCTCCCAATTTTTAAAAATTAGGAATTTCAAAAAAGTTCATGTTTTCAATTTTTTCAAAAAAATTTGTGCTTCAAAAAGCCTTTTAGGAATTTTAAAAAATGTTCTTGTTTGAAAATTTTGCTCACAATTTCAAAAATGTTTGTGTTTTAGAAAATGTTCCGTAATTACACAAAAAAAATCTCGTTTCGAATTTTTTATGATCATGTTTGTAAAAAATGTTCACAAATATCATAAAAATCTATTTTTCAGAATATGTTCACAATGTCATTCATTTTTTTCTTTTTTCAGAAAATTTAGAGGAATTTGAAAATATGTTCTCATTTCCAAATTTTTTTCACAATTTCAGAATTAATGCTTCAGCTTTTCAAATTTGTTCACAAACTAAAAAAATCATGTTCTAAATTCTTGTTCGCAAATACTATAAATGTTCAGGATTTGGAAAAAAATGTTCGTTATTCTCAAAAAAGTTCAAGTTTTCAAGTCTTTTCCAGCTTTCCCAAAAATGTTCATGATTCTTAAAATGTTCGTAAATTCAAATGATACTTATTTATTAAATTTTGTTCCTATGTCTTCAAAAAATGTCAGTGTTGCATGAAAATTTAATTTTTTTTGAAGAAATTACGTTTGAAATTTGAAAATAATTTGAAACTATCACAGCTGATAATTCATATAAACTCGGATGCCATCTTGGACATCAAGTTGCAGGTAGTACAATGGCGAAGGACGTAGTATCTTGTTGCAAGGTTTTGGGTTCGATCCCTTCCAAGCGCTTATTACGTTTTATTTGAAATTATCACATATGTTCGTTCGTGCTTATTACGTTTTATTTGGAACTAGCAAAAAGGCCCGTGCGTTGCAACAGGAGAAAAAAATCATCTCATATCGCTATCTTGGTCAGTTGGACAAACTATGCATGGCTGGTTGGCAGGTTATGAGATTGAACCCTCCCATCGGCTCTTCGGACTTGGGCCACGGTGCGCCGCCAGGTTGGCTTCCTCCGTTGGGCCAAAACGGGTGGCAAGTAATGAAACCAAATAGCGTACATGAAATTAATTGAAGCGGGACCAAACAAAGCGGGACCAAACCAAGAATATCACCTCCCTTAGATATAGATAGATTATCACATATGTTCGTTCGTACTTGCTCTAATCTGGGCCGGCCCAGTCGGACGCCCCATGTGCGGCGCGTGTCTGTTTGACGCCACGCGCGTCATATAGGAGGTCCCAAAGAAAACAGCACTGTTTAGGACAGTGGAAAAACAGCAAAGTTAGAAGCAAAAGCCCAAACAAAGTGGTCACCGCATTATGCGGCAAACGGACCTCCCTTCGCACAGGGCACGCCTGACTGGGCCGGCCCATTTTGAGTTGAACAAACCAAGCTGTCTGGCGAAAAATAATCGCAAAAACAATGCGTTGCACAGCCTCGGATTCGACCTAGAGACTTGCTGCTAGCAAATGAGTCTGGCTAACCAGTCCACCTACTGAACATTGTTGACAAAACTAGCAGAGTGAATCATAAAGTACTATATTTAGTGGGGTAAACGGAACATTACTTAAAACCTTGCAAACAATGTTCCAAATTTAGAACACTTTAGTTAAGTTAGGAATATTTTTTAACACACGTGAACAAATTTAAAATTTTCTCGTCATCTTTTGAAGCTATGAAGAAATCTTCAACTTCCTGAACATTTTTCATAAATGTGAACACTTTGGGAATTTGTAAACAAAACTCAAAAAGTGGAACTTAGTTTCAAATTATAAACAACTTGTTTAAAACATGAACATTTTTAAAATTCTCAAAACATTTTTTAAAATGTGAATATTTTTCAAAATTCCAAAACATTCTTTGAAAACATGAAAGTTTTTGAATTGGTGAACAAACTTTGAAAACAGGGACAACATTTTAGATTCAGAACAAAATTTACAAAATGAGAACGAATGGAAAACCCTGATTTGTTTTGGAAATGAGAACAATTTGGAAAGGCTTGCACATTTTCTGAAATTCCGAACAATTTTTTTGAATTTTTGAACAAAAATAAAAAATGTGAACATTTTTCATATTCACGAACAATTTTTGAATTTGCAAACAAAATTTCAAGAACATGAACATTTATGAAATTGTTAAACAAATGTTCAATATAGGGACATTTTTTTAAAATCGTAAACATTTTCTGAATTTGTGAAAAAACATAACATGCAAACATTTTTACTATTTAAAATTCTATTAGTTTTAGATTTTGAAACTGTAAAAGAAAAGAACAATATTTGAACCTCCAAACATTTCTAAAAAAGATGAACAAAATTTGGAATTTCAAACATTTTTAATAAGACAAACAAAAATTAGAAACCACAAAAGTATTTTGAATTTCTGAACAATTTTCATAAAAGCAGGAACATCTTCGAAATTCGGAACAAAGTTTGTAAGCCCGAGCATTATTTGAAAGTTCCTGAACAAATTTTGAAAACAAGAACATTTTTTGAAATTGTGAACAAAATTTTGAAACCACAAACATTTTTTGAAATTCAATTTTTTGAAACCACAAAATAAGGAACATTTTTAGATTTAGGAACAAAATTTGAAAATAGAAACATTTTGCGAAATTTAATTTTTTTAGAATATTGGACATTTCTGGAAAAAGAAAAAATAAAATGAAAAAGAAAAGCCCAACCACAAAGAAAAAGAAGAAAAAGAAACAAAACCGGAGAAAAAGAGAAAAAATTGTTGAGGGAACCTTTTGGAAGGTTCCCAAAACCAGAGGGCTAGTGCCAATGTGATCTACTCAAATGGGCCGGCCTAGTCGCGTCGATCGGCCGCTCGCCTGTGCGTTTCTCCGGCAACTTGCCGCAACGAGCGGCAAATAGGGAATTCCGTGGACGTGCTTCACGCACCGTACGAGCGTTGACGGCGATTAGAGATCGCGTTCCCGCTGCTGTTGCAACCACGGTCGCTTGGTGAGGCAGCGGGACGCCTCCACCACCGCAATTGGCTGTGCCAGGTGCCTCGGCCGCGCCTGATCAGAGACCGACCAGACATGTTGCTGCTGTTGTTGATGGCGGCTGGCATGGCGGCAACCGCGGGCGCAACGGTTACGGCAACAACGAAGGTAGGCACCACTACAAGGCGGACTACCATGGAAGGAATCGGGACTATTATGGATATGGCACCTAGGGTGATGAGTGATACAGAGGCTCATTGTCCTCGGGCGGCGGTCGAGGATCACAGTGGTCCCTTTTTGTCCTCGGACTATGATGGATATGCTAGTCCCTTTTTTCTCCCCTGTTTCGTTATATATAGCAGGCCTTGCACACGATAACGGGCCGGCCCATATGCCAGTCGTGACGACCCCTATTTTTTTTCCTTTTCCTTTCTCATTTCCTTTCTATTTTTCCTTCTTTAATTTAGTCCAGAATTTCTAAAAAAATCCAAATTCAAAATATTGAGCATACTGAAAAATATATAGATACATCATAAAATGTTTGTGAATTTAAAAACCATTCAGGAAAACATAAAATGTTCGTGATTTCAATAAACTGTTCACCTATTATAAAAAAATCACGAAATTAAAAATGTTCATCATTTTTAAAATATGATCGAGTATTCAAAACATATTCTGGAATTTGAAAACAATGTCAATGAAATTTTAGAAAATGTTCACAAAAATTAAAACCAATTCGTAAGTAACGAACAAAACAAATCATTGCTTAGGTAGAGGTTTTATTAGGGTATCTATAGAGGTCGTTTTATGATTTTATTTAGCCCCTCGCGCGTCGGGTAAAAAAAGGTTTCCGTGTTTTGTATAGCGCTAAGCCCCCAGAAAATTGACACGTCTTGCTATGGGTTAGTTTTTGTAAGCTATATGAAAATGACTAAATGTCTATTTTGCCTCCATACACAGCTATTCTGTTACCACGGTTCTACTGGTTATGGAAAACACCACTACGCTAGGTCAAGACAAGACACATCATGCATCAGTCTAGCTCAAGCAGAGGTCCATCAATGTAGTTTGCTCAGCAAAAATTATTTTGTTGTGGCGCCTTAGGAAATCAAGTCGCGAGGAGACCGTCACCTTTTCGGTTTTGGGAATGACCTTTTTTAAATCCCTTCTCATCATGACATCACTCAGACATACTTTGTGAAATGACATATTGAAAATCCTTATCTCATCCTGGCATTTGATTATCTTTTTTATCCCTACCACATCTGCATAATCTGATTGTTGTTCTCCCGTTGCAACGCACGGGCATATTTGCTAGTATTATTAATGAGTTGTATTCGACACAAGGCTGTTTGTATGTCGCAATCTTATGGACTTTCAACCACAATCAAATAATTTTACAACCGATGATTCATGTACTAATCTTAGTACTGAGCATATGTTACCGCAGCAACGCGCGGGCTATTATCTAGTTACACCGATACTATTCCTCTCTTCTCCCCAATGTGACACTTTCTAGATGCAGTCCATTATCAAATTAATGCCCGTCTGTAAAGAAATCTCTAATCATCTAGTTGAAAGAGGGACAGAAGTAACGATGTGGCTTGGCCAATGGAATGGAACCATTATCTCTGAACAGTTTGCATGCTCGTATTCTTACACGAAATTTGAGGATATCTTTGTTCATTCCTCCTATACTATTGAGGACCCCAGCTTGATACAGTATTTATTCTGCCACTATGCCCGCAAGCTCGCGCTGAGTTGGAACAAATATTACTGCAAAAATGATGATTCTCCAGACCCACCCATTTACATAATGATGATTCTCCAGACTCTTCGATCTGTACTTGTGGAGCAAATATTACTGCAAAAAATATTAGAAGAATTGTCACGTCATAATTAGATTATCTCCTGAGAGCCTTGTTGAATTTGAATATCTAAGATTTAGATGAAACTTAAGGTTTTCATGTGGCTTAGCTGACAGATCAAACACCAGAAATATGATTAGGCACGCCAGTTCAATGTGGGTAATAAATTCATGTGTGTGCTGCTAGTGGAGAGGAACCTACTAAACAACTGAGTTTTAAATGTCCATATTCAACTTGTCATGCTGGTCTAGGATGGTCATCCACTAGAGTTCAAAATTCTCTTGGATTAAAGTTGTCCAAAGGGCAAGGCAAAATTCCTCTGGAAGAGTTTTCTATGAGATCATCACTATTGCTGCTTGAAACATTTGAAAATAGATACATAACTTTATTTTCAAGCAGGTAATGACTTCGAGAAGATAAAGGATGACCTAGCATATCTCAAAATAGGGTTTCCACTGATCTTAATTATTATATTATTGTATTTATACAATCCCTTTATTCCTTAGTGTTTTCTCTCCTAGTTTCTTCTGACACACTTTCTCTGGGGAATATTTTCCTCCTAGTCATGTACATATAATTGTCTTTTATTTAAAATAGCAACATAGGATCCTCTCCTACTGCGTAAATTTCGAAACAAAAAGGCATAACACAATAGGGGGTGGAGAGGTTCCCTTCCCCGTTCTTCTCGGTCTCCCTTCTTACTCTTCTTGTATGATCTAACAACGGCAAAATTCTCCCCTACCCCCCCTCCCCGCTACTTCCTCTTCATGCGTGATTTAAAAACATCAAAATCCCATGTGCTATTTGAGTGTTATCTCTTGTAAGGTAATACTACTCGGGCCAAGGTACTCCTCCCAAATATGCTTCATTGTTTCCATGCAATCAAACTACAACTAGGACTGATTAATAAATGATGAATCTGGTTGGAGGAAGGGCAACTTAGTCGTGGCCAAGGGTGAGGGGAGGAGAGGGATAATCACTACAAATTTGTTTCTTTCCTAACAAGTCCATGTGTTCATAAAATATGATCGGATAAGTATACACAAAACTTTATTTCTCACTATAGTCCATAAGCATCCAGACAAGTAGAACAGATGAAAACAAAACAAAACAAAATGAAAAGAACAACCAACATTGATACTTTTAAGAGAAATTAATTTTCCTTAAACTAACCATACACTTCTACAGATCCAAACAATACTGACCCCTAATCACTGACCGGCCACTAGGCACGGGTCACTGATGAGATTCATCACTGATCGGCCACGAATGCGGTCGCTGATGATTGTTTGTAAAAGTCATCACTGATCGGCCAATTGGCAGACACTTCATTATTGATCAACTTGTCTTGTGGGGATCACTAATGAGTTGTCACTGGTCAGAGATGATTAAGAGACCGGGGTTGTCCCCTTTTTGGAGGAAAAAAGTTGGCAACACTACTGAATATCTACCACTTGGAAAGTGTGAAAATAACTAGTAAATAAAAACGCAGTCATAGCAAATAGAAGTAAATGAAAACCACATAAGCCATTTGTGCCAGCAGAAATAACTAGTTATGAACAACAATTCCCAAGATCTGGGGTGAAATATTTGTTATTCAGTTTAAAACGTGCCTCTAATTGGGAACAACAACTACACTCTAGAGACACAAAGGGACATCTATTTACTCTTACAAAAGGGATATGAATCATCAAAAAAGGACTCGAGTCGAGCAGAAAATCCACAATAAAAATGAATACCAATGAGAAGCTGGCATCTTGGGAGGTTAGGAGACAAAAGGTGAACAACCCACTTGTCTCCCCCTACAACTGAATGAAGACACTTCTCACACTACTAAAAAGTAATTAACACCAGCAACTATCATCAAGCACCATTTGGTGACCTATCAAACTATATAGAAGATATTACATATCGGTAGCAATTCCTAGAAGGCTGCCATTCATCCTAATTCTCACCCAGACTCCATGATGATAGATAGGTCAGAACTTTATAATTGCATTAGACAAAATTCGTCTATCTTTCTTGTCCAGTTTCGGAAACGCCGAAGTACAGTGCAATACAGGTTTATGTCCACAATGATAATATTCTTTGCCACTTATAATGTGGTCGAATGCTTTTATAAAATCTTTAGGAATTATAAAAATGATACCTTGCAGGATTGAGATTAGTCTAGTATAACTAAATAAGTGGCGCCTAACACATTTTACGTTCGTATGGTCCGCAGTGACTACTTACGAAGTGTGGTTGTTGATGCCATTACTAAAGTGGATGATGTTCCACGTTTGTCATGGCAAATAACATGCTTCTTTGAATTGGAAGGATCTGCTGGTGATAGAAGGGTCATTATACTATCACAACCATCATTATCCTTGTTCTCCAAATAATCAACTTCACCAGTGTATTTAGGAAAGAATGTCACATACATAATATTTGCATCAACCTGCATAGTCAAGCTAAAAAGATAACCTGTGTTAGTTGAATTCTTCTGTACAAAAAATCATAAAAATGTTAGAAGCACAATGGATCCAAGAACATACCACTCGCAGGAGTCGAAAACCATAAGATCTGGATGGCATTCTTGTATTTACAACATGCTTCTGCAAAGTTCAATAGTTCCTTTATCCTCTCATGAGAGCACCTTGAAAATCAAGGAGTGTACTGTTAGACACCAAGAAATAAGAAATATAATATGCTATTTTAAGTAGAAATTTGCTAACCTACATACCACCTTCCTCCAGTTTAGTGAACGGAAGTGTTGGTTTGGGTTGTTATTTGTAGCATTTTGTGTGGTTGTATGTTGAAAATTATGTGGGCAAGTTTAGATGTTTAATTGATATTGAATTTTGAGATTTTGTAGGTTTGGATGCATCATGATTATCAATTTTGCTTCCTTTTTATGTTTTTTTATATGCCTACAATGGAATATTTTGGTATATTACATAGCTGGGAGCATTGAAGTATTGTATAATAAATAAATAAAACTGAATATATGATGGCAGGTTCCTAGTTAATCTAACGATTAATGATTGACCAATTAATCCAGTTAATAGGCCAATGCACAGATTAATAGCTACTCGCAAGCGGACTGAGCAGCTACCAGTTACCGATTTCTTTAACGTTGATGCTATTTTAGGTAGAAATTTGCTAACATGCGTACCACCTTCCTCCAGTTTTGCCTGATTGGCATATTTTAAGGGGCATACTAGGCACACGAGTCAGCACATTACTGAACTCCATTTTTTAAGATGTCAATGCAATGGCTGTAGAAAGCTATCTATCAATAGACATAACTCAGCCACTACAGGCATATGGAAACCACATTTGCATATGCAAAGACAATAGAGCTACTTATTCATAGAAGAGAGAGACATGGGCACATATGTACTCCTAGATAAAGGGACATGAATCCCTGAAGTCGAAAATGACCTGATTGTTTTTTTTGTTGAGTTCCAAAATATGGGATTTTGGGAAATACTTTAAAGATTGAAACTAGTAAATTTGAAGTTCTGAATGGTTAAAATCTCCCAGAATTTTCAAACCTGAAAGCTGAATTCCAATAGTAGAAAGTTTGAAAAATTGTGTTCAAAGTTTCTAAGAGATTAAAATCACGGATTTTTAAAATTCCTAGAGCTAGACGGAGAAGTTTCGAAGCTGGTATTATGATATTTGGAAGTGCTAATACAAAAGCACCAAAAATGGGAAACGCCAAAAATAAAACCCTCCATTTTTATGCCAATGGAATTGCGTTTTAGGCTGGTCATAGTGGAATGTAACTTGGACTAGTTATATGCAGATGTTACTAGTTCAGGTTATGACCTCTATAATTTTTGTGAGAGCTCATTACCACCTCTATAATTGGTAGTAACATATGTGTGCTATCATATAATTTTCACTTATTTAGATGTAGACCCATTTTGCCTCGGGATGCGTTATGTTACGGTAACATATTATGTTACCAAAAAATATCTCTCTCCTCACTAAAAACATCTCACATAAGCAAATATTTTTGGGGTGCGTTATGTTACTAGCTAATTTACTCTCACTATGGCAAGCACCCTCTGCTCAAAAGTCGGCAAACTTTCAAAGAAAGAAAGAAACGTTGTAGTGTTGGCTGGTGCATGCAATTAATGCACACACCGCAGGTCGAAACCCAGCTGCGCATAGATCAGAACGAAGCGATCCCCGGGGAAACCCTTCCCTTTCCAACCCCATTCCCCGTTCCAATCCAGTGAAATCCTGCATGACGCGATCACGGATGTTCAAGCTCAATCTGAAAAATTGTGCCAGAAGCAATGGCGAGCAGCACAGGACTACACTGAGAGGCGCAATATCCCGGACCATACACCCATGTTCCACGCCACAGTCTCTGTCGGCGGTGCGGAGTTCAGCTCGTCGATGTTCGGGTCCAATATGCACAGCAAGGCACAGAACCTCCTACCAGGGAACCCATAGAAGACCTCGCCACCAGGGCAACATTATGATGCTTCTCCACTCCTTCGCAACTAATTACTAGTGCGTATGTATGTCACCTAGCTTGCTAGATCCTATTTTCTTCAAGATTCTAGGTCTCTAGCCGGTTTGTTCTAGATGTGTGCGCCGTCGTTGCTCCTCAAGACTGCTATGCTCCGGTGCAGCGCCGCTGAAGCAGATGGCAGATGGGCCCCAAGATCCTGACCCATGCTCGACAAGATCACAAGAAGATCGACATGTGTTACCATTACATCTGGACTCTGTACATACCTATATAAGTGGGTTTCCAAGCAATTGCAACAGACTCCACCAAGATCAGTACATGGCATGATAGGGCAACATTGGAGCCAATATTCGGAGAAATCTGAGGCACCCCGGAGATGTTGATCAGCAAAATCTACAGCACCTGCACATAGCAAGGCAACATAAAACAAAGTCCTTAAAAATCAACAACTTGAAGAAGTGTCTGGAAGTCAGTTTCATTAGTCTTAGGTGGGAGGAGCCCTTTCAGGAGTGAACACCATCACTACTAAGAGAAGTTTGTTATATACAGTTCACAGACTTCGTCATGTACATGTTGTACTCTTGTTCCTAGTCTTTAAGAGGAGCCCCTTCAGGAGTGATATTGTTGATCATGAAGTCAACCCAGCATATCAATCTAGCCCAGGTTCATTTTTGTGTGTGATTAGTCAAGTGCTTCAACCTCTTTTGATAGTACGGTGCTACCAGTGTATATGCCATTTTTTCTAGTGGTGACCTCAATGTGTATATAACATTTTTTCCAGCGGTGCCCTCCAGCACCATCGCCTGCATAGAAGCATTAGGATCAAAGATAGTGTGCACTTATGCACTTGCATTGTTTGTTTCCATCTACTTACTGAGAAGATATTTCCATCTGGACAATTGTGAAAGGTACGGTTGCAAAGCCATTTGCACATTCATGCCTGATATTATTGATGAACTAATTTCAAGCCTTGTTTCTACTGCCTGGGCACTTGTGGCATTCATAAATATTGCAAATCTATTGCTCCACAGAACATGTGGCATTGTTTCTTGCAAGTTGGTTAGATAAAGCACCACCAACACCCACCGGTGTCTCCACAATAGATCCACGGTATGGTCCTTATCAAGCTTTAACTGAAACACATGCAACTTGCCTAGAAGGTTCTCCTAGGCGGTCTTGGCTCCGTTCTTCACTTTCGAGATCAAATCCTCAACTCTCTTCCTCATGCTAGCGAGGCCGAGATTAGGTGTATTACACATCAGGTACATCGTCTTTTTGGTCCTATTCCTATTGTGCAATTGTAGGTGCATGCAGCTGAATAACGTGGGGTCATTGACCGCATGAGAACTTTTCTCCATCTTCTTCACGTTGGTAGAAAAACCATGCTTATCTTTTGTGGGAGCAACACAGGCTACCTCGTGAATAGCTTATGCAAAATACCTATTTTCCAGCACTGGACACTGATAGGAATTATGATGAGCATCCTTGATGAACGTTGAACTTCAGTGCATCAGTAACAAGTAGCAAAACTATTTTCTCATATAAGGTGTTGTATTTTATTGGATGTCAAATGGTATCCGGTTATATTCTCCTAGAAAAGGTACATTAGGTAAGATACTGGAAAGTGCCGAAATAGTTTCACTAGACGTGCTATTGCTGTTGATGAGCATGAGAATCCAAGAACTTTGAGGACATCAACATAGCAGACATAAAACCGATAAGAACTGCAAAATTTCACCCCAAAGTGGAAGCACCATCGGGAGTGTTGTCGTTCAGTGATAGGTCGTGTAGGAAAGACAAAGTTATTTTCTCTTCTTCGGCTTCCACTTGCCAGGCAGCCCTACCCCGGTACTCTTGACATTTCTCTGGCCGTTGCCATCCAGGTCGTCCATCCTCTAGGACACATTGGGCTTCCTGGCCTGCATGACTGCACAACCTTGCAATCCTCCAAGGCAGAAGTAGCAGCACGACTAGCCTCATCACCATGGGGTAGAATGCCGATGTCAAGCTTACCGAGCGGCGCTGGTAACATCCTGGGCTAGCGGGGGCCCAGCCCCAAGCGAACACGCATAATTAGCTCATGAGACTAACGCAATGGAACATGATGCGAATGTCAACCGCTGCGTGGCGGAGGGAGGCAAAGAACCACTCAGGCGGCAGGTTGGCATCAGCGGGGTTGGCAACGGAGGTAGGAGGCGTGTCTTCGCAGGCGCAAGTGAGGTAACAACAGATGATCCCGACGATGCATGCCTCAGCGGCTGCCATTTGGCGGTCCCTGGAGGTTGGCATGATGGCGGCTAGGGAGTGGGGAGGTAATGGTAGGAAATAAATGCATCGGACTGGAATGGATGCGCGATGTAGGAGGTAACTATAATGCGGGAGATAGGGGCGCCTAGCGGGTAGGGTTTTGTGCTCCGCTGGAATTCTCCGGCGACTGGTCTTTGGCCCTCCGTTAGGATTCCTATCGCGTTCAGTATCAACGCAGTGGGCAGTGCCAGCGGGGTAATGGATGATGACAAGAAAGGAAACATTATTAAGTATAGAAAGACTGAACTAGACAATGGTCGAAGAAGAATTAATATTATTTTAAACGAAGAGCATATTGTTGTGAAACAAACTAACACATATTTGTTTTGCGTTAAGGGCATATATGTGCCCACGACTTCTTGTGTCAAGAGTACAAACTAACACATTTATGGCTGCAAACATAAAAATGTTAAGAGCATAATGGATTCAAGAACATAACCATTTTAGTTGGCGTGCCCTTAGAAGATTATGTGGATGAGCTATGTAATTTTGTTCTAACCGGTTTGGTCGTGTTTTGTTGTAAATCTTATACTCAGTGAATTGGACTTCGTTTTCCTAACAAAATGGCTGCATACGATGCAGAGGCCGGGGTTGTCCCTTTTTGGAATATAAAAAATAAGTTAACAACACTGTTGAATATCTACCAATTGGAAAGTGTGAAAATAACTAGTAAATAAAAAATAGCGCAGACATAGAAAATACAAGTAAATAAAAACCACATAAGCCACACTTGTGCCAGTAGAACTTTATATTAACAACAATTCCTAGGATATGGGGTAACATATTTTTCATCCATTTTAAAATGTGCCTCTAATTGGGAACAACAACTACTTATCTATAGATAAAGAGGACATGTATTCACTCTTATAAAAGGGACATGAATCACCGAAAAAGATTTGAGTCAAGCAAAAAATTCGCAATAAAAATGAATATCACGGAGACAAAAAAGTGAAGATCCCACTTGTATCTCCCTACAAATGAATCAAGACACTTCTCTCGCTACTAAAAAGTAATTAAAACCAGGATCTGTCATCTTGTGCCATTCAAAACTATGTCTTTTTTTTCCACACCCACCACATGGCAGATTTCAGAACGTCGATATGTATTTTAGGTAAAAGAATAATACATTGTGCATTAGTAATCCTTTGAAACCATCTATAACTAGCTCAATGGGCACATCACCCATTCACACTTGATTCTGTCAGTCCCACACCTGTACAGCTCCACTGCCCCTGCACCAAAAAAGTTAGAATCGTGAATCCCACACCTAACAACTCAACTGCCCTGCCAGCAAAGAATCGTCAGTTTGTCTCAGATTTCAACAGTAAAGTTGGAATCTCCGGCCTCACTCTGCTCCTAAGATCACTTTCAGTTTCTGAAAGCCACATGCCAACTCCAGTGCATTGCACTACAGAGTACAGATAACAGCACTAGATGCATGGTGCAATTGTTACACTTTCCGGGAGCAGGCGAGCCCGTCCTCTCCATGGCCGCGCTCGGGCCGCCTCCCCTCATCGACGTCCAAACGAAGCAAAGTTGACCAAGTGCGTCATGCACGACGCAAAATCGGTGCGCTCTGATCGGTCCATCCGGTGCTGCCACGGATCGACCCCCCTGCCCCCCTCCCGCGAAGCTCCCACCGCCCGATAAAACCCGCGCCTCTGGTGCCATCCCAGCCCAGACTCAGAGCAGAGCAGCGCGCAGCATCCCGATCCAGCACCCCCGCTCCCCGCACCTCGAGTAGCGTTCCCCGCCCGCCGGAGAAGCAGCAAGATGGCCGGCAGGAAGGGCGTCGCGAGGAAGAAGGCGGTCACCCGCTCCGTCAGGGCCGCACCGGGCGCTACCTCAAGAAGGGCCGCTACGCGCAGCGCGTCGGCTCCGGCGCCCCTGTCTACCTAGCCGCCGTCCTCGAGTACCTCGCCACCGAGGTAAGTACCGATTTTGTTCGACATCTGATCTCCCTCCTCCTCGAGCATCTGCCTTTTTGCCCGGTCCCGTTCCTCTCGTGCTGGACGGATGACCGATTTCGTTCATGGCTGAATCGCAGGTCCTGGAGCTCGCTGGCGACGCGGCCAAGGAAAGCAAGAAGGCCCGCATCATCCCGCGCCACCTGATGATCGCCGTCCAGGGCGACCCGGAGCTCAGCCGGCTGCTCGCCGGCGTCACCATCGCCTACGGCGGCGTGGTGCCCTACATCAACTCCGCGCTGCTCCCCAAGAAGGGCGCCGGCGCCGCCGGGAAGGAGCCCAAGAAGAAGGCCGCTGCTACCAAGTTCCCCAAGAAGAAGGCCGCAGCCACAAATTAAGGAGAGCTGTCTGCAATTGATCTTGAGAATGATCGCCACCTGCTTTTGCTTCTGAACATTTGTCATCTGTGTGAACTTCTCTCTTCCATCATCTGAAAATCCCCCCGCTCTTTGCTCACCGAAACAAACAGGGTAGTACTCAATTTCAGCCCCTCATGTTATGTTATGTCAATCACACAAATCATAGACCTATCATGCTGCAGGAAACTGAATCTTTGAATGAATCATGCCTGACTGATGGTATATTATCATCTTTCACCGCCCTGCTGGGGAAGCTTATGAGTTTGCATATTTCCATCTTCTACGTTCTGAAACTAAGAAATGATGGTGGCGCTAAATTGGACCAGGAATAGTTGAAAGGTAATACTATTAAGAGCAAATTGGACCAGGAATAGTCTGCCCGGTTCATTTTGTGTGATATTGGTCAATTGCTTCAAGCTCTTTTGATAGTACGGGGCTACAAGTGTATATACCATTTTTACTAGCGGTGACCTCAATGTGTGTATATGACATTTTTTATAATACTATTAAGAGCAAATGGAAATGGTAAACAAAACTATCATCATTATGAATAACAAAGACTCCTAATTGATAATATTTTGTCATATTTTTTGAGAATAACACATCTGTAATATTTTGTAGAACACACGTTGGTGCGGGAATTCATAAGCACATGATATAAAACTGTGACGCTAAACCATAGATGTCATCATATATTTGGGGTAGTTATGGATTACTGTTGTCTAGTTATAAAATTTATTACATATACTAACGGATAAACAATTCTCTGAGATTGAGAAGACGTAATATATACGTTTATATAACAGAATTAGCAAAAGATCGAATCTGACGTGTAACCCTTCTATCGTTGGAAGTGCTTCTACCAAGCCATTCCTTCTTATGACTGACAAATAACAAAAACATAAGAAGGAATGCACGATTAGTAAAATAAGATGCTACAGGTTCCAATGTCATGATGCATACCTCTGTTGTTCTCCGTTGGTTTTAATTTGGTCCACAGTAAAATCTGGATCATAGATAGCAAAAAAAATATATAGAATCAGCAGATGCAACCTTTTGGTTATGAATAATGACATTCATTGTCACTACAACACCCTATATATGAAGAACTTGTTATAGCTGAGTTGTAAAGACAATGGTAAGAATCACACCATATTGTTTGTATATATACATACACGCCATCAATTCATTTAAAAAAGTAAACTGTATAATATACTGATGATGTTATTAAGATAAATATTATAAATGCAATTTTATTGAAAAGCTGTTCATTATATATGATAAACCATACCAGGCACGAGATTCAAATTGTTACCCTCTCCAAATCTAACTATGAGGTGAAAACGTATCTATGAGTTTATGATGCAATCGATGTATCAATTGATAGAAGAATTAATCTGTAAAAGCGGTAGAGGAGATCGTTATAATCAAAGGGAAAAATATCTTGCGACAAACAAAAAAATATGCTGCACAAGCAAATTGATTTTCAGCCTGCTTAGATTTTTATCAATGGCCTGCTTGTCGACATAGATTAAAAAAACAAGTATATGGTATTAAATCTGGTAGATAGGTGCAGCATGACATCTCGTGATATTTGCTGCATGAACGAAAAAGGATAATTAATTCTCCAATGGAAGAACATATCAAAACTTCTCCCAACAAAATTAACTGAACATATCAAAAATGAAATCTTGCGGCATATGTAGTTCAAGAGATGCAGAGCCGTGAAATAGTAGGGGGGGAGGGGAAGAGAGGGGGAAATCATATTGGGTGAGAGAGGAGATTAGGGAGGAGTGAGACAGAAGATGGTGGCAACCGTGAACATGACTGATCTGTGCTTTCATTCGAGGAAAAAGGTATTCTTCCACATTTGCAGGAAAAAGGTGAGCTAATCAGAGGCGACCAATGTTGCGGTGCTTGAGGCCGTTTCACGTGCATTTGTGGCCAGAGGAGCATTCATCACGAAGGCACAAAAGGGATTGTGGCATCAATAAGAACCACAGTGGGGAAGATGAATAAATAAATGATTTATTGTGTCTTGTAAGCACTACTAGGAGAAAGCTTATAGATAGAACCTTAACAGTAGCGTTGGTAAGGTGAGCGGCGCTACTGCTACATAGTAGTAGCGTGTGGTTCACTCCAGCGCAACAGGTAGGAAGTTAGCAGTAGCACGGATCTACGGGCCCGTGGACTGGCGCTACTGCTAAGTGGTCACACACCATGGTGTCGTCGTGTTACACGGGCTTGCCATAGCAGCAGAGCGGGTCAAGAACCCGCACTACTGCTAAACACGTTAGCAGTAGCATGGGCCCTTGGCCTGCGCTGCTGCTATAGCCATCCCGGGCCCAGCTGCCCGTCCCTACTTAGTAGTAGCGTTGGGCCAGGACTGGTACATCTAATGTGTTTAGCAGTAGCATTGGGCCGTAACCAGCGCTACTGCTAGGGTAAACATTATCCTACCCCCTGCCCGTTCATCACTCTCCCTATGACACTCTCACCGCCGCGACCGTCCTCCTCCTCCTATCGCGCGTCGCCGCATTGCCGCTCTCGTCGCCGCCATCCCCCGGCCTCGATAAGCCTCCTCCTCCCTCCTCTAGCCGCCCCTCCTCCCTCACCCCTGCTGCTCCCTCCTCTAGCCGCCCCTCCTCCCTCACCCCTGCTGCTCCCTCCTCTAGCCGCCCCTCCTCCCCCTGCCCCTCCTCCTCTAGCCGCCCCTCCTCCCTCCTCCCTCCCGCCTCCATTCTCCAGCCGTCGCCAGCCCTCCTCCCTCCTCTTCCTCCCTCCTAGCTAGCTCCCTCATTTTACTGAAGTAGTTTCTTGTTTGTAGTGCATAAAAAATATATGAAATGTTTTGGGGAATTATTGGGAGAAGTAAAATCCAACAATGTTGAATTGAAAATGTGAGGCTTGTATTTCATGAAATGAAAATGTGAGGCTTGTATTTTTTTTAAATGAAAATGTGAAGCTAGGATTGTTTCTTTCACTAGTAGAAAACAGAGCTTTGGTCACAGCGCAATATACACATTAGTCCCGGTTGCATTACGAACTGGGACTAATGTGAGCATTATTCCCGGTTCGAGCGGCTAAAGGCATTAGTCCCGGTTCAAATGGGCCCTTTAGTCCCGATTTAAGACACGAAGCGGGACTAAAGGGCACCGCACCCTTTAGTCCCGGTTCGTGTCTCAAACCTGGACAAACAAAATAAAATGATAAAAACTTCAAAAAATAAAATCCTTCGAGATGTTGTTATATTACTACATCTACTAGTTAGGAAAATTAAAAAACTTAAATTTGGACATGTTTTGCAAAAAAGTGTTATGAAAAAGTAAAACGGCTATAACTTTTGCATACGATGTCGGAAAAAACGTATAATATATCAAAATGTTCAGCACGAAAATCCGCATCTGATTTTGGCTGCCTATGGCCTATTTGCAAATTTTTAGAATCCTCAAATTCTAAAAGGAAAAAAAGTTATGCTCAAATATTAGTTTTTTTTAATTTTGGTTAAATCTGGTCAAACTATGGTCAAACTACTTATTCAAGAAGTATTAGTGTTACTAAATAATTATTCAAGAATATTAGTGTTACTAAATAATTATTTCAGTTTTTTTGAAGTTTGGTCAAATCTGGTCAAACTATGGTCAAAATACTTATTCAAGAAATGTTAGTGTTACTAAATAATTATTGTTTTTTAGAATAATAGTTTCAAACTCAAACAGTGAAATGTGTGACTTCATGCTCAAGCTAAACTCCTGAGGATTAATAGGATTGACATCTTACTATTGTCAAGAAAACAACAAGTGCAGACTTGGAAACGAGGGGGAATAGAACCCGGAAGTTAAGCGTGATCAGGCTGGAGTAGTGAGAGGATGGGTGACCGGCTGGAAAGTTAGATGATTTGGAATGATGAGGGGTGATTAGAGATTAGGGGTTAAATTGAGCAATGATGAGGGGTGATTAGAGATTAAACGGTAAAAAATTCAAAAAAAAATCGTAAAAATTCCTTTAGTACCGGTTGGCGTTACCAACCGGGACTAAAGGTGGAGCTCGTGGAGCTCCAGACATCGGCCACGGGGAGGGCCTTTAGTCCCGGTTCTAGACAACGGCCACGTGGAGGGCCTTTAGTCCCGGTTCGTAACAGAACCGAGACTAGGGGGGGGGGGGGGGGGGGGGGGGGGGCGTTAGTATCGACCCGTTAGTCCTGATTCTAGAACCGGGACTAAAGGCCCTCTAGAACCGGGACAAATGGGCCTTTTTCTACTAGTGTTTTCAAATGAAAATGTAAGGAACTTGATTCTGTTTGAACATGTGAGGAACTGAAAATGAAAATGTGAAGAAATGAAGCTAGTATTTTTTTAATGAAAATGTCAATAGTGTTTACATGCTCATGTGTGACTCCTTATGTGGTGCAGGGTAGATCACACCGACGAGCCGCTCGACGACACCCATAAGATCCTCTACAGCCGTCTAGTGAGTAAAGACGATGATCTATTTGGATATGTGATATGTGGAGTAGTATTGTGTAGTACTTGCATGTGTATGTGCTTGCCAAGTGCTATCTTGGCTTTTATAGTTTGCAGGGAACACCTTCGAGTGGCCTATGTTTTGCTGGAATGTTCATTCATTTTCGTTCCAGCAAATTTTAGGCGCTCGATATATCCTATTTTAGCAAAGGTCATGGCAAAAAAATTCGTGAATTTTGGCTTGACTTTCAGTGCTCGTGATTTGCCGGAACGGGAATTAATCAACATTACGGAAGAATATAGGCCATTTTTTATGTCATCGCTCCATATATGTAATGGGTTGACTTTTAGTCTATCGATGCTACTTGAGTGACTTTCAGTCTGTTCTTGAAGCAAGGATGTCGACTGTTGTCATGGGGGTCGCTTCTCTTGCTTCTTCTCGTGATATACCTTGGTATTGCAAGAGGAGGGTAAGCGACCATCACAAATGGTCGAAATAACTGTGAGGGAGTGTCCACCATATACTGTCGAAATATAAGAGAGGAAGAATCCTGACTGTTGTCGTGGGGGTCGATTCCTTTTCTTCTACTCGTGACATACCTTGGTAATGCACGAGAGAAGGAGGGGAAGCGACCATCACCGACGGTCGAAATAACTGTGAGGGAGTGTCCAGATACCGTCGAAATATAAGAAATGAAGAATTCCGGCTGTTGTCGTGGGGGTTGCTTCTCCTTCTTTCTGTGTGCTAGACATTTTTGTGTAATGCACTCGGGAACGCAGGGAGGAGCGACCATCACCGACGGTCGAATATATCAGAGAGGGAGTACCCACCATATACACCACATGAGATGAGAGTTTTCAAGAAAAGACTCGACAGACCGACAGTCAAGCCGTGATGACTATGAAGGTAGTACCATAGACTAGTCTAAGTTACGTCTCACTATAACTAGCCTAATCCCCCCGTAATCTTTGTATCTGGATTTCAATTGAAAGAAATTAACAGGTGCGAGACGCATCATATCACATGTTCAGTGTCGATTGTGTCACGGCCAGATAGCCATGCTGTGCGTGTAGCCGGCTAGTGCAATGTTAGCTTCATGTACATGAAGGAATTAATCCAACTGCTTCCTTCCCTGTTTGCGTGCATTGTGTGCAGGTCGCTGGAAGATCGATCCGATTTAGTTCCTTGCCTAGCCTAGCTTTGCTTAGCTACCTGTATGATTTGTCAAGGGCTACTCTCCAAGTGAAAGCACTTCGTTTGGAGGAGCTAGCATCGACGGATTGGGACTACGTCGACGCGTCTACTTCTTGTGTGTATGTCGACAGGGCCAACAGCGGCATGGTTGATAGGGCCTTAATCGTCCAATGAAGTGTGCTTGGAACGTCCGAAGAAAACATGGTCACACCAACTTGAAAGAAGTACAAAGAAGAACGCAAATAGGGTCAGGCGAAAGAAGAACCCAGCTGCAGGTGACGTACAAAAACTTGGCTTGGGCAGCCCAGACGCGAGGAGTTAATTCGTGAAGGCGCCATGCAAGTTTGAAGTTGCTGATGTGGAAAGTTGCTGAGTTGGATAGGCTGCATGTTGAGATAAATACCTATAGTGGGGATGGATCTCTTAGGTATATAGGATACATATATATTCTCAAGCAACAGGGCACCTGTAGAAGTTAAGATGAGCATCCTCGATGAACATTGAGATTCAATTCATCAGTAACAAGTTAACAAGACTCTTTTCTTGTATAAGGTGCTGTATTTTATTGGATGTCAAATGGTATCCGGTTCTCTTCTCCCAAGAAAGGTACATGTAAGATCATGGAAAGTGTGGAAACAATTTCACTAGATGTGTCATTCTATTGTCGTTGTTGATGAGCGCGTACAATGACCCATGGGTTCAACATGACCATCCAACAACTTCGAGGACATAAACCTAGCAGACATAAAATAGAACAGAACAACATAATTTCACTGCCAAGGAGGAAGAACCATCGATAGGGTCATCATCGTCATCATGATAGGTGGTATAGTGAGGACAAAGATATTTGCTCTTCTTCGGCTTCCAACTGCGAGGCAGCCCTAACCGCAGGCAACTTGAAGCAGTGTCCAATAGTCAGTTTCCTTAGACTTAGGTGGGAGGAGCGGTTTCGGGAGTGAACATCAACACTACTAAGAGAAGAGTGTTAACAAGTATAGTTCACATACTTAGTGATGTACACATTGTACTTTTGTCCTAGCCTTTAAGAGGACCCCCCCTCAGGAATGATATCATCGATGATGAAGTCAACCCTAGCATATCAATCTTGCTCGGGTTCATTTTTCTGTGATTGGTCAAGTGCTTTAACCTCTTTTGATAGTACGGTGCTACCAGTGTATATGCCAATTTTTCTAGCGGTGGCCTCATTGTGTGTATAAAACATTCTAATCACCAGTGCCGTCGAGCACCATCGCCTGCATGGAAGCATTAGGATCTTGAATAGTGTGCACTTCCACACTAACATCAAAGCACCAAAAATGGGAAACACCAGACAAAAAAGTGAAGATACCACTTGTCTCTCCCAACAACTGAATGAAGACACTTCCCTCACAACTAAAAAGTAATTAACACCAGCAACTATCATCTTGCGTTGTTCGGTGACCTATCAAAACTACATATACGTTATTAGATATAAGTGGCAATTCTGAAGAGGCCGCTATTAATCCTGATTATCACCCAGAGTCCTTGATGCTGGACAGGTTAGAACTATGGAAATGGGTTAGACAAAATCCGTCTAACGTTCGTGTCTATTTCACGAAAGGATAAACTACAATGTAATACAAGTTTAGTTCAACACTGATAATATTTGTTTGCACTTATAATGCGGTCGAATGTTTTTACAAATATTTAGGAATTATATATTACTGATAGGTGAGCCTGTATATCGTCGATATTCTTCATGTCTGCTACAGAAAGGATCTTACTAGTCAACATAGGGAATTATCTAAAAGTAGGTGATTAATCATATTGCCACATTAAAATCATCACTAAATTACCAGTGAGTTCACACAGCTTGTTTGTAGCTTACTATGTATACGATCCACTCAGCAGTTTCACTAAGTTCATTGTTTATAGCATTAACAAAATTGTACCTTCGATTCAGATTGCTAGCATGTGATTTCATTACGGGCAGGCTATGGTTGTCGGTTGTTCCTGTCGGTTGGTCGACAAGAATGATTTTCCTGGCGGCCTTACTTCTTTTCCTGTCAGCTATTGGCCCATATGCTTAGTCGCGTTTCTGGTAGTGACTCAATAATGAGCCCCCAACCTAAACTCCCCATCGCCCATCTGCGTGGCGATGAGGGAATTGAAATCTACGGTTCTCCCAACCGGCCCCCTGGGTTCTCCGTGACTCTCCATAACAGCCGCGACCAGAACTTGGTGGACGACCTCGAAAGCAACAAGGATGACGACGACATTGGCGACCAAGGTGAGTGCACGAACGGATAGACCAATTTCCCCCCTTCGCCTCTGGGAGAATCTGTTTTTTAAGATTATGTGTGTGATCTTGGATGGTGACCTTGGAGTAATGCGTGCATGTTTGGTTCGGTGGTCGGTACGATCTAGTTTACGCAATCCATGGCGGACAAGAAACTAAAGGCCCTCCTGACATTCAAGAACTAAGTTGTATTGTGAACATGTAATCATGGTCCATAGAAGGACAAGACTTATGGACGGTGATTACATGTTATAAACAGTGATAATTATCCATTCACAACACAACTTAATTCTTGAATGTGAGGCAGCCTTTAGTTTCTTGTCCGCCATGTATAACGTAAACTAGATCCTACCGACTACTGAACCAAACATGCACGCATTACTCCGAGGTCACCATCTGATGTCAACCATAGAATAGTGACAAACAGATCGCTAGAGACGAAGGGGGGAAATCGTTCTGTCTGTTCTTGCGCTCACCTTGGTTGCCGACGTCGCCGCCATCCTTGTCGCTTCTGAGGTCATGGACCAAGTCCTGGTCGCGGCTACTACAGAGGGGCGCGGAGGAGAACCCAGGGGCGGTAGGGATAACCCTAGATTTTGATTGCCTCATCGCTAGGAAAATGGGCGATGGGGAGTTTAGGCTAGGGAGACAATTATTGAGTTACACCACCGGAAAATTTGTATACGCCGGGTGTCAGGCTCTACGCTGAGAGCTAAATCACAGACACTCGGAAAACTCACAGACGCCGAGAGTACCTCTCGGCAGCCGCATCTCGGTAAACACAGGATATTGCCGAGAGTAGTACTCGACAAAAGGGTCATACTCGGCAAAGGCACTATTTGCCGAGAGCCAAGCAGCCGTCGCACAGAAAAGTTTTGCCACGTGGCTCATTCGGCGGTGAATAACGGCACGGTCACGGCCACACTTCTTTGCTGAGAGCTGCTCACGGCAAAGATTTAATCCCACCTCACCCCGACAAACAGAAGGACATGTTCAAATAGTCGGATAGTCCAGATACAGTAAGCTTCGGTCTTCATTACACTCATGTTAAGGAGATGGACCATCACATTGAATCTTCATCTCTTTCGAGCAGAGAAAATTCACAGTGACATGCCATCTTCCTAATGATGGATGCCAGAACTTTTTATTAATTCAATTATCATTATTATTTAGCCATCTTCCTAATCTTCACCTATTCAAACAGATTTCTCTAGGCGAGGGGGGGAATCGATCTTTCCATTCTTACGCTCACCTTGGTCGCCAACGTCACCGTCATCCTTGTCGCTTCTGAGGTCATTGACCAAGTCCTGGCCACGACTGCTGTGGAGGGGCACAGAGGAGAACCCGGGGGGCGGTAGGGAGAACCCTAGATTTTTTATTGCCTCATCGTCAGGCAAATGGGCGATGGGGAGTTTAGGCTAGGGGCGCATTATTGAGTTTACTATCAGAAATGTGAATAAGCCTGTGGGCCAATAGTTGACAGGAAAAGAAGTAAGACCGTCATGAAAATCATCGGCCAACCAGCAGGAACAACCGACAGCCATAGCCTGCTAGGAATGAAATCATGTGCCTGGTGGAGAGTCCACACGAAGCTTCGGACTCTGATTGCTAGCTACAGGAAAAATGGATGTCCTTGAGATACCATTAACAATACCAAATCAAATGATGTGGCGGTGATGGTGAGTGCATCTATGTGCAGATATGAATGTTTTTACCGCTACACGTGCATAAAATGCAGCACCATTTATATTTGTCTGTAATGATAGTAACAACAGTAAGGTACTGGTTCAATTCAATACTAGTGTTAGTATAACCAATAAACTCTTCATTTCTACAAGAATCTCTATCAATAGTTAGCTATCAAAATGGATCAGGCATTTGCACAATTGTTTAGGCCTAGATGAAAATACAAGTAAATTTATGTGGACAAGAAAACTACATGGGCTATGCTAGATTTACATGTGTCATTGGGTTTGGTGAAATTACATGTGGACGATACTATTCAGTGTTGGTGATGCCATCCCCGGATTTAGTTCGTTTTACTATATTTTCTCTGGACTGTGATGTCAGAGATGTGTCTTGGAAGCTTGTGTGAATGAAAACCATGATTCAACACTAACGCAAGTTCCTTGTTCATAAAGTGATGATATAATTGATTTTTTCTCATAGATTTGAATAGCGTGCTATCTCGGCCCTATAGCATTTGGAGGGGAATCAGACCTAAGCCGTTTATCGCCATTTAGCACGCTAACACTTCAGCCAGAATTTGCCATAGCACGCTATTTAAAAATTTGTTTTTTTGTTCAAGTAACCTCTTTAAATGGCACGGAATTCCCACAGATCTGCTAATAAATCTAGGCCCAGTTCAGAAGGGCAACTAGGCCTAATCCATACAGCCTGGGCAAAAAAATTACAACGGTGGAGTGATCTACTAACTGCGATGGTTCTTCTTCCTGAGAATTTGTGACACTCATAGGTTTCCAGCTCTGCTACTTCAACAATACCCTCGCCATCCTATTTTTTTACATGTGCTTTCTTGACAGTAGATTCACCTTCTTCTTGGTTATACTCCGCTCCTAACATTGCAACTGAAAATGAACTAGGATCAGGAATCATCGAAGAGGTACGTTGTCCCCATGTACTTCCTCCTCTAGAAAGAAGAACCACTCTTATTTACCTTGTGTGGGAGGCGAAGCCTCGACCTCGGCAGGAGATTTATAAAAAATTATGTGCAGGCCAATAAGAGTCGCCCCGGTGGCAGAGCCAGAATCTCAACTCAGAGGGGGCCAAACATGTCATATAATAATGTTATTAGAAGGGGCTAAATCATCAAAATATAGCTAATTTTCTCAGTTAAGTAGAGAACTAGGAGGATCAACGTCCATTTGAACACGCTCTTCAACATCCTCCACAATAATCACTTCTTCAGTGGCTACAAACAATGCAAAGCAACAGTTCATCAGTCCTTGCTCTGTCTTTTCTAGTCGGTTGATTGTACAAGAAATAGAATACCTTTCAAAGTGACAACATCAGCGTCGGGTTGTTCTTAGCCTTTGCTCGCGGTCTACTTGGTAGCTTGGCTGTTATGACTTATAGAAGTAGCAACCCTGCAACGGAAGAGGATATAAGATGGTTATAACATCCGAATGATCAAAGCAAGATTCAGTTACAATACTTACTTGGAGACAACTGGCACCACATTATTTATGTTACAGCTAGGCTGGGCTGGCAACAACTGCTCGTCAGAGGGCCTTGGTAGATCTCCTGCAGGCATGTCCATAGAACCCAAGTCTGGTGCTATTGCAACATCATCCTGAGATACCGCAGCAATATTATTAGCAGACAGGTTCATATCAGATCAAGCCATGGGAGGTCCAGACAGAACTGCAGCAGATGTGGGGATGGGCCAGGAGCTCTATAGCAAATCTTAAAGATCTGATCAAGCTCTGTAAATACCCACGGGCATGCAGTACCCCTATAATAACAACATAAAATTTGAGTGGCTAGTGAATCCTAGGAAACCATGTCCATTTCCAAGAAGAAATCATGTAATACAAATAGGCGCATCCGAGCGGCGTTCGGCCTGAGATGGAATAACACTTCTCGCCTGCTCTCGATCCCCTCTCTCTATTCTCCACGCATCAGATATTTTCTTCACCACGAGCAGCATTCAGCAGCGCCGGAGATCTTCTTTCGACCCGTCGGCAAGAACTCCAGCGGCCGGCCTTCTCCTTTCTCCCTCGTGGCCAACGACACCGGCGAACTCCCTCCACCGTGAATATGTTACCAGTGTCCCAACCAAACGCGTCGTGGGTGTAGCCATTAACTGGCAGAAGAATGGAGATTTAGGAATTGGTGCTCACCTTGGTTGCCATTGTTGTCCTTGTCACTTCCAGGGCCGCCAAACAAGTCCTGGCCGCGGATGCCGTGAAGGGGCGCGGAGGAGAACCCGGCAGACGGGCGATGGGGAGTTGAGGCTGGGGGGACGCAATATGGAGTATGATCTCACTGGCGACGGCGAGTTGGAATTCAGACTGGCTATGGAGTATGGACCAAGACGACATTCCTTTTGTGGAGTGCTAAGACGAGGACGGTGGTAACGCTCCAGCCCATCTCTATCTCTATCCTTCCATCGTTGGCCAGCATTAAGTGCGCCCAATTAATGAGCATCCCGGCGCATAAATCCATTCACGGTGCGTAGTGGCCGCGCGCGGGGAGGATGAGGAAGCTGCGCGCGTTGGGCCGGGCAGCGATTTCCTGGTCGTGCTTTGCACTATTCCATCTACATGTGCGTTTTCCTCAAACAAAAAAAAATCTGCATGTGCGTGAGTTATCAAAAATAACACATGTAGGAGTACGTGACAACGTCCTACGTTCAAAAAAATGCACGTACACAATGTTTGTATGTAACATTTACATCTTTAAATCTTAACCGTTAATCTCTAAAATTAAAGGTTTATATAATTTAATATATGTGGTCAACGTGGTGCTAGTCAGGGATGTAGGAGTGCATCATACACCCAAAAGGTCCCATATGGTCTCTGAAAAACAAACGAAATCTGGGATCAGAATCAGATATCTCACGAAAAACAAAATGTCGGCCATCTGATATGTGCTAAAAGGGTATTGTGTTGTTTTGTTTGTTCTTTCCCACTTCCACTCTGCATATTCCTATATAAAAGGGACATGAATCCGTGAAGACGAAAGTGGCGTACTTTATATTTTTCACGAAAGCGTCTTTCAAAGGGAAGGGGGTCCTTAAAATTATACGACCAAGCAAAATTTACAAAAAAAATTAGATTTATAAAGTTCTTATGCTTCCACCTCATCTTATAGTATGGTCCTTCAAGTGTACTTACCATTTGTTCTAGGGGTGACCTCAGTGTGTGTAGATGACATTTTTCAAGCAATGCCCTCCAGCACTATCATCTGTAGAGAAGCATTAGGTTCTTGGACAGTGTGCCCTTCTACAATTGCATTGTTAGTTTCCATCTAGTGACTTAGGAGATATTTCCATGAGAACACTTGTGACAGGTACATCTACAAGACACTTTGCACATTTGTACATGATATTGTTGATGTCGCAATTTTAGGCCTTGGTTCTTCTTCTGCCTGGGCACTTATGGCATTCATATAAGATTTTAACTCCTTCGCTCCATAGTAACTGCAGGATAAACGTAACCATGCTTTCGCTTTGGTGGTTAGAGTACAGCAAATAGCTTTAATTTCATTTTATCATAAGTGGAAGCATTCAATTTAAATGTCCCGCACATCTCGAGCGTGTGTATATGGTTGCAGGTGAAACATCCCTAGCATATTTCTTTATTATTTTTCTTAACTTAAATCGTGCGAATTGATCTGGGAAAACTGCAACTATTTTATAACAAAGTCTTGCAGAAATCACCGTCCCAAGGCATGTTTGTCAAGGAAAATAACTAGCTTCTTGGAAGGATCCGCTGGTGATAGAAGGGTCATTAAACTATCATGACCATCATTCTCCTTGTTCTCCAAATAATCAACGTGACCAGTGTATTTAGTAAAGAATGTCAGATCCTTAATATCTGAATCAACCATGCATAGTCAAGCTAAAAAGATAACTTGTGTTAGTTTAATTCTTCTCTACTGAAAATCGTAAAAATGTTAGAAGCATAATGGATCCAAGAACATACCCTCGCGGGGATCGAAAACCACAAGAGCTAGAGGGCATCCTCGTCTTTTCAACATGCTTATGTAAAGTTAGATGGTTTCTTTATCCTATCATGAAAGAATCTTGAAAGTCAAAGAGTGTACTGTTAGGGACCAAGAAATAAGAAATACAATATGCTATTTTAAGTTAAAATTTGATAACATGCATACCGCCTTCCTCCATTTAAGGGTGACATACTGGACACATAAGTCAACTCATTACTGAACTCCATTTTTGAAGATGTCAGTGCAGTGGCCGTAGCAGTCATCTGTCCATATACATAAGTCAGCCACAATAGGCATATGGAAACCACATTTGCATAGGCAGAAACGATAGACATACTTATCAATAGGAAGAAAGAGACATTGGCACATATGTACTCCTATATAAAGGAACATGAATCCGTGAAGCCGAAAGTAACCTACTTGATTTCTTTTCTACAAAAAAGCCTCTTAGAGAGGGCAGGGTGTACCTCCGTAACCATTAAGTAGATAGGTCCAGTTTACGAGGGAAACTAGGCCAAAAATTATCAAGAGTACAGTGCTACCAGTAGCAAAAATTGGAAGACCGGGAGTGATCTACTTAATTCGAATTGATATTTTTTTGTTAGACTGGTCAACTGCTTCCATCTCTTTTGATAGTATGGTGCTACCAGTTTATATGCCATTTGTTCTAGCGGTGACCTCAGTTTGTGTATATGACATTTTTTTAGCAATGCCCTCAAGCACCATCGCCCGCAGAGAAGCATTAGGTTCTTGGAAAGTGTGCACTTTCGCACTTGCAATTTTAGTTTCGATCTGCTAGCTGAGAAGATAGTTCCATCTAGACACTTATGATAAACACATCTACAACAAAACTTTGCACATTCATACCTAATATTGTTGACGTACCAATTTCAGGCCTTTTTTTCTTCTGCCTCGGCACTTGCCGCATTTATATAAGATTACAACTCTGGTGCTCCATCGCACATACTTCATTGTTTCTTATAGGTTGGTCGAATAAAGCACCTCCAACGCTCACTGATGTCTCCAAAGCAAATCCACCATCTGCTTGGTCCATCTCAAGCTTCAACTAAAATTCGTGCAACTTGCCTAGGAGGTTCTCCTGGATGGGCTTGGCTCCATTTTTCACTTTCTAGATCAAGTTCTCAACTCTCTTCCTCCTGTCAGCGAGGCCAAGACGAGGTGTACTATTCACAACAGGTATATCGTCTTTTTGGTTCTGCTCCCCCGACATTGTAGGTGTACCTGAAAGTAACATAAGTTCAAGAACCGTAGGATATCCTTTTTCCATCTTCTTCAACTTGATAGAAGAACCGTGCTTACCTTGTGCTCGAGCAACACCATCGACCTCGGCAGCAACTTTTGCACATAAAAAAACTATTCTCCTATGCTGGAGACTTGTAAGAGTTATGATGAGCACCCTCGATGAACGCTGAGCTTATTATGTGCATTAGTGATAAGACTCTTTTCTCATATAAGTTTGATTGTATGTCAAATGAGATTAGGTTCTCTTCTCCCGAAAAAGGTACATCAAGTAAGATCCTGGAAAGTGTGGAAACCATTTTACTAGTGGTATCATTCTATTGTCGTTGATGAGCACAATCACCAGTGGGTTCAGGATGACAATCCACCCACTCTTGCATGCTTGCATTCATCCCCAAAGTCGTATTATATGTAGTACATTGTAAACTAAAACCACAAGATACTATAAAAATACATGATTGATTCTCATGGTAATATTATGAGGCAAAGAAAGGTACCACATGCAATTAGGTATATGGTGCACAAAAGCATGCAGTGCCACAATAATAATTTCTACAATTTGCATCGAGCTCAAAAACACATCTAGTTCATCATCACGGGAAATAGGCAGCAGCTCCAATTAACGAAAGACAGGTAGAATGCATGGAACGATAAGATCACTATTCTCTAACTAACTAGGGAGAAACCAAATACACAGATCCAGCCAGTGGGCGTGAGCTACGGAGGAGCGCACCAGAGCTACAGGGCCCAGGTTGCATCTTGTCATGCTCCGATAGATCTGCAGCTTGCCTGGAAGGTTCTCTAGGACGGAGTTGGCTCTGTTTTTTGACATCCCTCCTCATGCGAACAAGGGCAAGCCAACGTTTAGAGGCAGGCTACGGTATGAGAAACCTCACCTGTAGTGAAGCATTAGAGTTTGGCACAATGTGAACTTCCGCACCTACATTGTCTTCATCTCAAGAATACATGCCCCCATCTCAATGCATAGGAAGCAAACCACGTGTACTAAAAATATTAGCTTCAACTCACATTTGTGAAAGGCACATTCATACCTGAAACTATGGATGTACCATTTCCAGGCCTTGTTTCTCTTGCATGAAAAATTGTGGATATACCCTTTTCAACTTATCTACTACCTTTTTTTATGGGTCAACTTACCTATTACCTAATAATAAATGACGGTATGTTTCTCTGATCTTTTGCCTATCCACCTACCCTAAGCTACCCATAAAGTTGAAGTAAATTACCTACCAATGCCACCCATAAGTAAAAAAACTCTTCGTTAATTGTTTCGCTATTTTTCTTTTTCATCATAATCGAAACTGTCTCTCAAGTTGAAGTAAATTATCCATCCCATCACCTGTAAGTGAAAAAAATCTTCGTTAATTGTTTTTTAATTGTCTGTCATTGAAATTGCATCTAAGTTTGAAGTAAATTAACCATCCCGCCACCCGTAAAAGTGGAAAAAATAAGCGTTCCTCCGAATTATTCGCAGGCCCTTCGGTTTTTCATCTATCGTGAGACTGACATTATTTTTCTTCTCATACACGCAGCGAGGATGTACTAAAAAAAATTACACGCATTAAGGATCAAGTCCAACATCAATCCATTGTGAGCATGTTAGAATGCATGTGTATTACGTTCGCATGTGCGTCGGTTGGTACACATATATTCAAATACATGTATATACATGAGTGCAAATATTTAAAACTTGATTTGGAGACCATGACTTTATTATCCCGTTGCAAACGCACGGGCCTTTTTGCATGTATGTATTCATTTAAACTTCCACAATATCCTCATTCTGTTGGTTGGTCGTGTAAATTTCCTACAACTTTCAAACTGATCCACCGTTTGCTAGGTCCTCCTCCTATTCTGATATAAGAACTGTAAATAAAATAGCGTCAGGAAACTCATGGGAGAGTTTGCTATCAAGAGTTCATCCTCTTGATAGAAGTACCAAACTTACCATGTTTCGCAGAGGCACCCTCAGCCACGACAGCAGCTTTTGCAAAAGTACTCTCCAGATCTGTTAGACATTTGTGTGGGAGTTAATATGAGAACCCTCAGCGAATCTTGAGCTTCTATGCAGCCCAAGAAACCCCTCTACAGCCTTAGGAAAGTGCCCCTCATGGAAAGATGTCTGTCATGAAGAAGTGCACGAACAGCAAGGCTACCCAAGCGCCAACATCCTCCTGCTCCTTGTCGAGATTGGTGTACGACGCCGAAAGGTACTTGCCCTTCTTCCGCTCCAGCATTCCCCAGTATCGACTCGTCGATATCAATGTGTCATGGAGAGAGGTACTTTCTCTTTTTCCACCCCCGCCTTGCTCTAGTGTGGTAGAGTGTGCATAACTGAGCAGACGGAAAGAGATTTGTCCTTTTCTCAAAATCTTTCAATTATAAAATTGACTCATAATGCAACCTCCACACTAAGCCATGCCATTATTGATGAAAAAACAGACCGCGGTACAATATGCGGCCGCTTTTCTTCTGCCGAGCGCTCATAAATAAGTCCAAGCTAGTGAAAAGTGCTTCCGGAGCACGAGCTCCATGGGGCCATTTATTTTTGTACTTCAATTTCTTTTGGCACTTCACAAATTTCTGAAAAAAGTACACAATAGTTTTTCCACACTTAAAAAAACAAATTATTTTTGTGTGCAGTAGATACATATGAAAGTTTATGTGTATGCATAAAAGACAAATACGTAGATAAAATGGGCTTGTATATACTCACTTTTGATATGAAACATTGGCGTGTGGTGTTGGGTTTTAGCCCTCTCACTCTCTGTCTCTCTAGAGGTAGAAGATGGACGAGGAGACAGTAGACTCGGTGCTTTTCCGGCGACGAGTGCACGCGCGCTTTCCGGCAAAGAATGCCCGCTGCGTGCACGGCGATTTTTCTTTCAGCACGAACTGAATGCACACTGCCAGCATGTGGTAGATACATTTTGTATCACCTAAACATATAAATGTTAGTGCTGGAATATGTACTGCTGCTATATTTTCCGGCAAGCACTATAATTGCAAGTAGCCAAAACCTTGGATGTGAAGTGCCTCCCAATTTACAGGCAATCCAAAGACGGTGCAGAAAAAAACATATTACAAGCTTCGGAAAAATCTTGTGAATAGTTACACATATTAATATGTCTGTATACTGAATATATAGAAAGTTGTACGATGAAATGCATCGACATTTGAGCTACGCAGAAAGGAAAATTCGTGGATTTTTAATAATGAATAGTGTGTGAATTCTTCACCCTATCGGAATTCATAATTTGGTTATCTTATTATGTATCTCACACATATTTTAAATAGCACACTATATCTCTGCGCTATAGCGCCACTGTAGTGTTGGAAGGGCATCAAGCTAAATTAGTTAGTGTCTTTCGTATGCTATAGCGTAATTTAGCGCGCTAATGGTTTTGCCGCTATTTTCCATGGCCGCTATTTAAAACTTTGATTGCACATGTTAATATATATCATCATGGAACTTTACACACATGTTCTATAAATCCATATGAACATGCAAAATTCTAACTTCCAAATATGTGTTTTATAAATTTCAAAAATAAAAGCTCCATGTGGCCTGAGATGTAAACCCCTTTTCAATAGGAAAAGTCTTTGCTTGGTTGATCAAAATTTTACATAAGATTTATGTTGCATACTAGAAAAAAAATTGGGGCTTAGACAGCCCATGAAGCTTCATTAAGCCGACAGGGACACTCGAACTCAGGCGGGTGAGCAGGTATCATCACTCCTAGAATTATGTGTATGAGCTACATAATTTTTCTTGTGACCAGTTTGGTTGTGTTTTGTCGTAAATATTTTGGTACTCAGTGACTTGGACTTAGTTTCATTAATAAAGTGGATATGTTCATCGTATGATTCAGATGATGGGGTTGTCCCTTTTTGGAAGAAAAAAATTAAGTTGACAACAATGCTGAGTATCTACCAATTGGAAAGTGTGAAAATAACTAGTACATATAAAACAACTCCTTTTGGTAATACAACTCCTTTTGGTAAGGATATTAGAGCAATCATATGTACTGCAAGAGAGATGTATTTGCTTTTTGTTGGATATTTTCCATGCCTTTTATGCACTGTAACTTTTTTAGACAGAAATTGGGTGTGCTAACCATCAAGATCAACTTCTGCTTGCCCCCATGTTCAGTGCATGTGTGGCCACTTAGGCATGCTATGTGTTTATCCATAAACAGAAATTTAATTCCAGTTCCAAAAAATTATGGTTCATGCTATCGTTTTGAAGCTATAGCCATCTACTCTCTAAAGTAACTATTGACCATCGTTGGGGGTGCATCTTATAATAATCCACTTCTTGCTATCATGTTGCAGATGGGAATCACTTGATTCCAGCATTTGGTCTTCCTCTTTGTTTTAACATGAGACAACAATTTCCTCCTGTGGATCAAAATTTCATTGCTGATGGAAACATAGAACATAGCTCAAATCATACATGCTGCAGGAGAAGAGATTTTCCACAAAAATCAGCATTTCGCAAGTTTTCTGAGAAGCACGAGTTTGGAAGTTCCAGTACTTTTATGGAGCCATCATTTTTTTACGAAAGCAACAGACCTGAGTCGTAAAGAAGAAAGAAATCTACCACAGCCTCCCAAAAATTCTTGCGGAAAATTGCAACCGTTAATCACATCACGGCTGCGTGAGTATCTCATTACCTGTTTCAGATTCTGTTTCTTCATCCAGTGTCCATTTTAGATGTTATTGTTTCCCACTGCTACAACCTTTGTATTCTTATACTACAGTTCTTTTATCTTACGTTCACTTCGGCGCTGATTTTGATAACACTGCTTTTTTGTGTTGTTACTCTAGGTTGGCCTGCCTATTCAATATCAAGATTTCTATATAACTAGCTTGGGAGAAATCGATAAACAGGCAAGCTACCACAATTGCCATCAGATATGGCTAGTGGGTTTTACATCTTACTGGCATGATAGAGTCACCGGTTCACTGCTTGAGTGTGAGGTGTGTGATGGAGGGAGTTTTGCGCCTTTGTTTAAGGTCAGAAGGTTACCATGTTCAGCGTTCCCCCTTCCAGAAGCCTTGACCATTCTCTCTCAGAATGGTGCAAGAAAGGCCGTTGAAACAAAGGAAAGTAGCAGTTTTATTGGAGATACTGCTAATGATATGGATGATGATCTTTATATGATGCTCGGTATTATTCCCTCTAAGACCAAACAAGATTTCCAATGGACTTCTTTGGGTTGCAATGATGTACACAGTTCAAATATTATGTCGCAAATACTACCTTCAAATTATGAGAATATTCCACCAAGTAAAGAAGCCAATATTAATGACCAAATTGGTGAGTTTACATTTGAAGGAACATCATCCTCTTCAATATGGGGGAGGATTTCTTCTGCTATGGTGGAAGCTTGTGAAAAAATGTAAAAGGCACATGGGCATCTGGTATTCTCATGCACACACAACATCGGAAATCATTTATTAAACAAGGGGAGTGGATGTCAGAACTTTGATGGTCCTTACGCTCCCTTAACTAGATTTTTCTCATCCAATGGCCCCAGTATACCACGAGTTACAGAAAAGAAGAATGATGTGGAATCTACTTATACATTACTTAAGAATTGGTTTTTCCATGATAGAATTGGGCTTGATTTGGAATTTGTTCAAGAAATTGTGGAGTCTCTTCCTAGATCCAGGTCTTGCGTAAACTACCAGTTCTTGTCCAATAGGGCAGGATTTCGTTCTTCTGTGACAGTTGCAAGTGGTTTACTTTTATCTATGTATAAAGACGGACAAAGTAATGGAGATACGACATATGGTAGACATGGTGGGGTGACTGGGCTACACGATCCTGCTTGTTGGATAATGGTTTAAGCGTCTCAATCACCATAACATGGTGACCCGCATGTATCTATATTGATATGACTTGTAGTACAAGAGTTCAGGTGGTTACAATCTAACCATCCAGGAGAGATATACAAGGGGGAGGAGATAAGGATAGATACAAAGATAAATCAACTAACTATCTCCTAACAATACCCTTGTATAACATAATGCGCTGACATGATGATTGGTTAACACTCTCCCTTAATCTGAACGTCTCAAGTTCAGATTACGCTTGAATTCCTCAAACTGTTTTGTAGCCAAGGCTTTTGTAAAGCCATCTGCAATTTGGTCTCTGAAAGGAACAAACCGAATCTCCAGTTCCTTGCTAGCAACCCTTTCTCTGACAAAGTGATAGTCAATTTCAATGTGCTTGGTTCTTGCATGATAAACAGGGTTAGCAGAAAGATATGTCGTACCAATATTATCACACCAAAGACATGGAGTTTGTGTATGACATATCCCAAGCTCTTATGTGAGACACATTAGTCCCCGTTCGATTTTGGCCCGGTACTAATGGTACCATTAGTCCTGGTTCGAACGGCTATGCATTAGTGCCGGTTTGTGTTGAACCTTTAGTACCGGTTCGTGCCATGAACTGGTACTAAAGGGGTGGTGGCAGGCTGGCGTCAAGCCGGGGCCCCACAAGCCCCTTTAGTCCCGGTTTGTGGCACAAACTGGTACTAAAGGGCTAACCTTTAGTACCGGTTCCTGCCACGAACCGGCACTAAAGGGGTCTAACCTATAGTCCCGGTTGGAGACACAAACCGGGACTATCGGGCAATTTTCAAACTCTACCCCCCCCCCCCCCCCCACGTGTGTCACCATTTCAGTTTTGAAAAAAACAAAAGAAAATGATAAAAACGTCAAAAATTAAAATCCTTCGAGATGTAGTTATGTTACTACACCTACAAGTTAGGAAAATTTAAAAACTTAAATTTGGACATGTTTTGCAAAAAAGTGTGATGAAAAAGTAAAACGACTATATCTTTTGCATACGATGTCGAAAAAAACGTATAATATATCAAAATATTCAGCACGAAAATCCGCATCCAATTTTGATGGCCGTAGGCCTGTTTGCAAATTTTTAGAATCCTCAAATTCTAAAAGGAAAAAAAATATATGCTCAAATTTCAGTTTTTTTAATTTTGGTCAAACTGTGGTCAAACTACTTATTCAAGAAATATTAGTGTTATTAAATAATTATTCAAGAATATTAGTGTTACTAAATAATTATTTTTGTTTTTTGAATTTTGGTCAAATCTTGTCAAACTGTGGTCAAACTATGGTCAAACTACTTATTCAAGAAATATTAGTGTTACTAAATAATTATTGTTTTTAGAATAATAGTTTCAAACTCAAACGGTGAAACGTGTGACCTAATGCTCAAGCTAAACTCCTGAGGGTTATAAGGATTAACAACTTACTATTGTCAGGAAAACAACAAGTGCAGACTTGGAAACTAGGGGGAACAGAACTCCGAAGTTAAGCGTGCTCAGGTTGGACTAGTGAGAGGATGGGTGACCGGCCGAGAAGTTTGATGATTTGGAATGAGTGATCCACACTTGAGAAATTAAGAGGGGTGATTAGAGACTAAATCATCAAATAATGCAGAAAATCAAAAATCGAAAAAAATCAAATATTTTTTCCAAAAATTTTCAAAAAAAAACCTTTAGTACCGGTTGGTGTGGTGTTACTAACCGGTACTAAAGGTCCCCCATACCACGGCACGAGCTCACGCCACGTGGTGGGCCTTTAGTGGCGGTTCATGCTGAACCGGTACTAAAGGGGGGGGGGGCTTTAGTCTCCACCCTTTAGTGCCGGTTGCAGAACCGGCACTATAGGCCCTTACGAACTAGCAATAAAGCTCCGTTTTCTACTAGTGAAAGTATGTTTCACATATCTCAGTATGCATTTAGCAACAGTCCAGTGAGCTGAGGTAGGTGCATGGAGAAATTGACATACTTTATTTACTGCAAATGAAATATCAGGCCTGGTGAGTGTCACATACAGAAGTGCACCCACCAAACTCCTATACTTAGTGCCATCCTCCTGACTCAAGTCAAACCTTCTGCAAGAGATAGTTTTTCTGAACTAGACAAAGGTGTCAATGATGGCTTACAACTCTGCATCCCTGCCTTGCTCAAAAGATCAGTGGTATACTTTTTCTGAGAGAGATGAAGACCACCCTCTCTGTTCTGCCTGACCTCAATTCCAAGAAAATAATGCAAATCACCAAGATCTTTAAGAGCAAATTCAGAATTTAAATCTTTCAAAAGAGCCATGACTACTTCATTACAGGAACTTGTAACAATGATGTCATCAACATAGATGATAACAAAGATAACTGTGGCGTGCTGGTTGTAAATGAACAAGGAAGTGTTAGGGAACGTAGTAATTTCAAAAATTTCCTACGCACACGCAAGATCATGGTGATGGCATAGCAACGAGAGGGGAGAGTGTTCGTCCACGTACCCTCGTAGACCGTAAGCGGAAGCGTTAGCACAACGCGGTTGATGTAGTCGTACGTCTTCACGATCCGACCGATCCAAGCACCAAACGTACAGAGCCTCCGAGTTCAGCACACGTTCAGCTCGATGACAATATCCGGCCCTCCGATCCAGCAAAGGCTCCGGAGATGAGTTCCGTCAGCACGACGGCGTGGTGATGATGATGATGTTCTACCGGCGCAGGGCTTCGCCTAAACTCCACGACGATATGACCGAGGTGGAATATGGTGGAAGGGGGCACCGCACACGGCTAACGAATGATCCGTAGATCAACTTGTGTGTCTATGGGGTGCCCCCCGCCCCCGTATATAAAGGAGCCAGGGGGGAGGAGACCGCCGGCCTAAGGGGGCGCGCCAAGGGGGAGTCCTACTCCCACCGGGAGTAGGACTCCCCTTTTCCAAGTTGGAGTAGGAGAGAAGGGGGAAAGAGGAGGAAGAGGGGAAGGAAAGGGGGGGCGCCGCCCCCCTTCCCTTGTCCTATTCGGACTAGGAGGGGGAGGGGCGTGCGGCCCCCTCCTGGCTCCTTCCTCTTCTCCCTCTTGGCCCATGTAGGCCCATTAAACCCCCGGGGGGTTCCGGTAACCTCCCGGTACTCCGAAAAATACCCGAATCACTCGGAACCTTTCCGAACTCTGAATATAGTCGTCCAATATATCAATCTTTACGTCTCGACCATTTCGAGACTCCTCGTCATGTCCCCGATCTCATCCAGGACTCCGAACTCCTTCGGTACATCAAAACTCATAAACTCATAATATAACTGTCATTGAAACCTTAAGCGTGCGGACCCTACGGGTTCGAGAACTATGTAGACATGACCTAGAACTATTCTCGGTCAATAACCAATAGCGGGACCTGGATGCCCATATTGGCTCCTACATATTCTACGAAGATCTTTATCGGTCAAACCGCATAACAACATACGTTGTTCCCTTTGTCATCGGTATGTTACTTGCCCGAGATTCGATCGTCGGTATCCAATACCTAGTTCAATCTCATCACCGGCAAGTCTCTTTACTCGTTCTGTAATGCATCATCCCGTAACCAACTCATTGGTCACATTGCTTGCAAGGCTTATAATGATGTGCATTACCGAGAGGGCCCAGAGATACCTCTCCGACAATCGGAGTGACAAAACCTAATCTCGAAATACGCCAACTCAACATGTACCTTCGGAGACACCTGTAGTACTCCTTTATAATCACCCAGTTACGTTGTGATGTTTGGTAGTACCCAAAGTGTTCCTCCGGTAAACGGGAGTTTCATAATCTCATAGTTACAGGAACATGTATAAGTCATGAAGAAAGCAATAGCAACATACTAAACGATCAAGTGCTAAGCTAACGGAATGGGTCAAGTCAATCACATTATTCTCCTAATGATGTGATCCCATTAATCAAATGACAACACATGTCTATGGTTAGGAAACACAACCATCTTTGATTAATGAGCTAGTCAAGTAGAGGCATACTAGTGACACTATGTTTGTCTATGTATTCACACATGTATTATGTTTCCGGTTAATACAATTCTAGCATGAATAATAAACATTTATCATGAAATAAGGAAATAAATAATAACTTTATTATTGCCTCTAGGGCATATTTCCTTCAGGAAGTGTCAAACTTGGAGGGAACAAACCCAAGAGCCTGCAACTTAAAACACAAGTGAGAATCGGGAGCCTGTCTGAGTCCATATAGAGATTTATCCAGTCGACAAATATGAGATGGCTTGTGTGGATCTACAAACCCAGGAGGTTGTTTCATATATACTTCCTCTTCCAGAACGACATGAAGAAACGCATTCTGTACGTCTAGCTGAGGAAGACTCTATCCTCTGGATACAACAATGGAGAGAACAAGACGAATAGTGGCAGCTTTAACAACAGGACTAAAGGTGTCCTCATAATCAAGCCCATACCTCTGTTTGAACCCTTTTGCAAGCAAGCATGCTTTGTAGCGATCTATGGTGCCATATGACTTTTTCTTGATGTGAAACACCCATTTGCAGTCAATCACATTGATACCTGGACGAGAAGGAACAAGGTGCCTGGTACAGTTTTTCTGGAGAGCAGAGATTTCATCATCCATGGCTTGTTTCCACTTGGG
Source organism: Triticum timopheevii (assembly GCA_963921465.1). Taxonomy (NCBI): domain Eukaryota; kingdom Viridiplantae; phylum Streptophyta; class Magnoliopsida; order Poales; family Poaceae; genus Triticum; species Triticum timopheevii. The sequence continues at coordinate 645,741,191 of OY997266.1, read as the reverse complement.
ATCTGCAAGAGCCTCATGAACAGTGCGGGGTTCGCCTGTAGGGACAGTAGCAACTAACCCATATTTTGTTTTATAATTAACAGGTTGTAATGCACCACTTTGGAGGGGTGTACGCGAAAACACAGAGATGGCAGGAACGGGCGCAGAAGATCCCGTAGGCTCTGCCTCCAACGAAGCAGCGGATCCCAGCGATCTCGAGGGGGAGATAGCGATGGCAGGGGATCTTCTACGGTGCGCAACGCATCAGGAGAACAGGATTCCGACACAGACGATCTAGAGGAGCCGGGTGCAGCCGACTCGATGGGCGCAGCATGAACGGGGTCGGTGCGGTGCGGGTCCCGCCTCATGTAGACGCGGGGGACAAGCGCAAAACGGGTGGGAGACTGGTCCCCCATCGTGGGTTGGCTGGTCGTGCGAGCGGGGACCAACCCCACAGGAGGATGACACACGTCGCGAGGAGGTTGGCGCAGGGGGGAATCAGCCGGGGAGGCGCGGGCCTCCTGACAAGGCAGTGATCCCGGCATAGATACGCCCTGACCTGATGCGGCCGGGCACGCAGATCCCGAAGCATATGACCCATGATCTCCTGTGTCCGCGACAGAACCCGCCAGGCATTGTTTTCTTCAGAAAAAAAGTGATTTTCTTCACCATTTGCGCTATGGTTTGTCCCTGTAACACCAAAATCAGGTAAAGGATTAGGAGAGTTATTCAAAACTTGATCATCACAATTATCATTACCCATACGATCAACTCTAGAAAGATGGGAAGAAAACAGTAGGATCTCTTTGCGAAGGAGAGTGCCGGCATTAGGGTGGAGTGTGGCAAACGGAAGTTGTGCTTCATCAAATACCACATCACGAGAGATATAGACGCGGCCAGTAGCAACATCAAGACATTTAACACCCTTATGTTGAGCACTTTATCCAAGAAAGACACATTGCTTGGAACGAAACATAAGTTTACGAGTGTTATAAGGACGGAGATTGGGCTAACATGCGCAACCAAAAACTCGAAGAGTGGTGTAGTCAGGTGTGACATGCAAAAGACGCTCAGTAGGGGTTTCATTGGAGATGACACGACTAGGCCACATGTTGATAAGATGCACAACAGTAAGAAACGCTTCATCCCAAAATTTTAGTGGCATGGAAGCAAAAGCAAGGAGGGCTAGTCCTACTTCAACAATATGTCGGTGCTTGCGTCCGGCTGACCCATTTTGCTGGTGCGCATGGGGGCATGACACGTGATGGGAAATGCCAATCTTTTGCAAAAAGGAATTGAGCTTCTCGTATTCCCCACGCCAACCAGATTGCATAGCAATGATTTTACTATCAAACTTGCGTTCTACAAGAGCTTGAAAGTTGTGAAATACTTGAAACACATCAGAATACTTTTTGAGTAAATAGATCCATATGTACTTACTAATAGCCACCTCCACAGTAGCCACTAGAGCCGCCACTTCCGGATCCGCCACCGTCAGGGTGGCCGCCGCCACCATAGCCAGGGCAACCACGAGGACCGCCACCGTTGCCCTGATTTTGGTTGCCACGGTAGCCGCCCTTGTTGCCTCCTTGTCACCCGCCTTCGTGGAAGATGGAGTTTGCAGAAGATTTGAAGCCGCCTACTCCGTTGCCGTGAAACATCTCGACCCTCTGGTCGAAGTTGGCCACAAGAGAGAAGAGGGCGTCGACGGTGTTAGGCTCCATGCGCACATCCAGCACGGAGACAATTGGTTGATACTCCATATCGAGTACAACAACAATGAAGGAGATGAGTTCTGCCTCCCCGAGTGGTCTGCCCGCCGTCGTGAGCTCGTCGGAGAGAGACCTCATGTACCCGAAGTAGGCCAAAGCTGACTGGGATCCCTTCTGTGTGTTTTTGATTTTTTTTCAAATGAATAAAGCAGTTGGAATTTTGGAAATGACGATGGGTATATTTATTACATTAACTAAAGCTTATTTATTTCTCTTCGTTTCTATCACAATAAGATGGACTTTACCGGGGATGAGAATGGATCAGTTATTAAATCTTTGATGGAAATTTCTTTTACCTATTTCCCTGGGCAATCTCTTATTAACAACCTCTTCTCAACTTGTTTCACTATAAATAAGATAATACAATAATAGTAAGAATATTTTCAACACAAAAGCTCTCTCAAACAAGAGAAAGAAACATATCTTTTTCATAGATATTTAGAATGAATATGTTCCCTATGGTAACTGGGTTCATGAGTTATGGTCAACAAACAATACGTGCTACAGTTCGCCAATGCATCCCAGACTGCATGTGATGTCTCAAGGGAGGCGACTTGGATGAGGACTTCTTTGGGTAGGTTTCGGAGAAGATATGCAACTATTTGTTGATCTTGAATAAGCCATGGGGAGTAGGAAGGATTTGGGACAACCTGATCCTTCCCATCGGTGCTCTTGCTTGTGATGGTTTTGGAGGGTTCTTGGATAGTTTGATCGAGATAGCCAAAAAGGCCAGCGCCCATGATCTGTGATCTGGCCTGGGTGCGCCATAGGACATAGTTGGTGCGGGAGAGTGGTTCGGAGCTGTTGTTGTTCAGGTCGGAGAAGATGGTCGAGCTAGAGGAGGACATGGTTTCTGGGATGATTGGTGGAAGGTAGGTTTCTGTTGATGGAGGGTGGATGGGAACGAGCTAGGGATAGCTTTCTGTCGATGGAGGGTAGATGGGAATGAGCTAGACGAGGTGGAAGATTCATGCTCTGATACCATGTTGGATAATGGTTTAAGCATCTCAATCACCGTAACATGGTGACCCGCATTATATTGATATGAGTTGTAGTACAAGAGTTCAGGTGGTTACAATCTAACCATTCAGGAGAGATATACAAGTGGAAGGAGATAAGGATCGATACAAAGATAAATCAACTAACTATCTCCTAACAATGCCCTTGTATAACATAATGCGCTGACATGATGATTGGTTAACAGATATGTCCATCGTATGATTTAGATGATGGGGTTGTCCCTTTTTAGAAGAAAAAAATTAAGTTGACAACAATGCTGAATTCTACCAACTGGAAAATGTGAAAATAACTAGTAAATATAAAACAACGCAGCCATAGAAAATACAATTAAATAAAAACCACATAAGTGCCAGTAGATATAACAGTATGGGTGAAATATTTTTCATCCAGTTTAAAATGTGCCTCTAATTGGGAACAACTACTGCTTATCTAGAAACAGATAGAGACATGCATTTACTCTTATAGAAGGGACATGAATCACCAAAAAAGTCTCAAATTAAGCAAATGAATATTAATGACAAGCTGGCATCTTGGGAGGTCAGGAGATAAAAAAACAAGATCCCACTTTCTCCCTACAATTGAATGAATGCACTATTCTCACTACTAAAAAGTAATTAACACCAGCTATCATCGTGCGCTGATCGGTGACCTATCGAACTATATATGAGTTATTAAGTATCAATGGAAATTCTCAAAAGGAGGCCATTAATCCTTATTCTCATCCAGACTCCTTGATAATTGATAGGTCAGAACTATGGAATTGCGTTACACAAAATTAGTCTAGTTCCAAGACGGGATAAACTACAGTGCAATACGGGTTTAGGTCCACAATGATAATATTTGGGAGTTACAATGTGTCGAATGCTTTTACAAAATCTTTAGGAATTATATGAATGATGCCTAACAGGAGCTCGATATGATTAAGACTAGTATAACTATATAAGTGATGCCTAACACATTTTACGTTCGGAAGGTCCGCAGTGACTAATTATGCAGTGTGGTTGTTGATGCCATTAAAATAAAGTGGCCTGTGTTTCCACGTTTGTCAAGGAAAATAACAAGCTTCTTGGAATGATTCAATAGTGATAGAAGGGTCATTACACTATCAGAGCCATCATTCTCCTTGTTCTCCGAATAATTAATCAACTTCAACCGTGTATTTTCTAAGGAATGTCAGATCCTTAATACCTGCATCAATCTACATAGTCAAGATAAAAGATAATATGTGTTAATTTAATTCTAGCTATTGTACTGATAATCATAAAAAAGTTAGAAGCATAATGGATCCAAAAACATCACCCTCGCAGGAATGAAAAACCACAAGAAGTATATGGTATTCTCGTCTTTCCATGCTTTCTGCAAAGTTTGATGGTTTCTTTATCGTCTCATTAAAGAACCTTGAAATTCAAGAAGTGTACTGGCACCAAGAAATAAGAAATACAATATGATAAGTAGAAAATTGATAACCTACATACCACCTTCCTCCAGTTTTTCCTGATTGGCAGATTTAGGGGCCATACCTAGCACACAAGTCAGCTCATTACTGAACTCTATTTTTTTTTAAGATTCACCGCAATTGCTACAGAAGCCATCTGTCCATACACATAAGTCAGCCACAACAGGCATATGGAAACAACATTTGCATAGGCAGAAACAAGAGATCTACTTATCCATACAAAGAGAGAGACATGGGCACATATGGCCTCCTAGATGAAGGGACATGAATCCCTGAAGCTGAAAGTTACCTACTTGATTTTTTTCGTTGAATTCCAAAATTTGTGAGTTTGGAAAAACTTAAATGGTTGAAACTCCTAAAATTTGAAGTTCTGAAAGTTCAAAATCTCCCAAAATTTTCAAAGTTGAAAGCTGAATTCCCAAAGTATAGAGTTCTAAAAAGAGTGTTCAAAGTTTCTAATAGATTAAAATCACAAATTTTTAAAATTCTGAGAGCTAGACGAAGAAATTCCAGAGCCAGTACTGTGATTTTTCGAAGTGCTAACAGATAAGCATCAAAATTTGCAAACACCAAAAATAGAAACCTTCACTTTTACGCCATTGGAATTATGTTCACTTATGCTAGTCATAGTGGAAAGTAATTATACTAGTAACATGCATATGTTACTAGTCCATGTTACTACCTCCATGACTGGTAGTAACATATGTGTGGTATTATACAAACATTCATTTATTTAGATGGAGACTCATTTTGCCTCGGGATGCATTATGTTATGGTAATATATTATGTTACCACAAATATCTCTCCTCGCCAAGTACTTCTCACATAAGTGAATTCTCCTTGGGGTGTCTTATGTTACTAGCTAAGTTACAACCACTATGGCCAGCACCCTCTTCTCAAAAGTCAGTAAACTTCAATAGAAAAAAGAGAGAAACGTGGTACTGATGGCTGGCGCGTATAGTTAATGCCCACAATGTTGGCTGAAAACTAGTTGCGCACAGATTAGATTGAAGCGAGTGCGAAGCAGATGCCTATGTTCCATGCTAGATGCCACCATCGTTGTCGGTGGCACCGAGTTCAGCTCATCGGCGTCCGGGTTCGGCACGTGCAACAAAGTGCAGGACCTCCCACCTTGGCTGCCTTCGAAGTCCTCGCCGCCAGGGCAGCATTAGAGTGCTTCTCTGTCCCTCCGCACTTAATGCTCTGTGAGTATGTATGAGTCCAAGCTAGCTACATCCCCTTTTCTTCAAGATTCTAGGTCTCTAGCTGGTTAACTATAGATATCTGTGTCGTCACTGCTCCTCAGTACTGCTCTGCTCCGGTGCCGCGCTGCCGAAGCAGATGCCTGACGATCCCGAAGATACTGACCCATGCCCAACAAGATTACAAGAATACGATCGACATGTGCCACCCTTACATCTGGACGCTATACATCCATATATAGGTGTGTTCCGAGCGGTTGCAACAGACCAGTACATGGAATGATAGGGCAACATTGGAACCAATATTCAGCAAAATTTGAAGCACTCGGGGGATGAAGATCAGCAATATATATAGCATCGGGCAGTGCAGAACACCACTACAATGGCCACAGTACACATCATATCAAGGAAGCATAAAACAAAGTTCTTATCAGTACGCAGCTTGAAGCAGTGTCTGAAAGTCAGTTTCGTTAGACTTAGGTGGGAGGAGCACTTTCAGGAGTGAATCCCAGCACCACTACGAGAAGAGTGTTAACATTTATAGTTCATAGACTTAGTGATGTAAACATTGTACTCTTGTTCCTAGTGTTTAGGAAGATCCCCTTCAGGGTTGATATCGTCGATGATGAAGTCAACCCTAGCATGTCAATCTAGCTAGGGTTCATTTTTGTGTGATTGTTCAAGTGCTTCCACCTCTTTTGATAGTACATTGTATGCCATTTTTTCCAGCGGTGACCTCTGTGTGTGTATAAGACATTTTTACCAGCAGTGCCCTCCAGCACCATCACTAGCATAGAAGCAATAGGATCTTGGATAGTGTGCACTTCCGCACTAATAGCAAAGCACCAAAGATGGGAAACAGCGGAAATAAAAACCTTGCATTTTTACACCACTGGAATTTCGTTCAATTAGGTTGGTCATAGTGGAAAGTAACTTAGACTAGTAACATGGAAATGTTATTAGTCCATGTTACTACCTCCATAACTATAGTAACATACGTGTAGTATAATGCAAACGTTCATTTATTTAGATGGAGACTCATTTGCATTGGGATGTGTTATGTAATGGTAATAGATTATGTTACCACGAATATCTCTCTCCTCACTAAATACTTCTCACATAAGCAAATTTACCTTGGCGTGTACTATGTTACTAGCTAAGTTAGTCTGACTATGGAAAACATCCTCTGCTCAAAAGTAAGCAAACTTCCGAAGAAAGAAAGAATCATGGTACTGCTGGCCGACGCGTGCAACTAATGCAAATGACTCCTGCCAAATCCCAGCTGCACGCAGATCAGATCGCGCAACTTCCCCATTACTCATTCCAATCCAGCCGAATAATATGCGACATGATGATGGATGCTCAAGATAAACAATTGTGCCAAAAGCAACGGCGAGTGGCACCGACATACACCGAACGGCTTAAGGGCCAGGACCAGACGCCTACGTTCCATGCCACCTTCGTCGTCGGTGGTGCTGAGTTCAGCTTGTCGGCGTATGGGTCTGGCATGTGCAACAAGGTGCAGGACCTCCCGCCTTGGGCAGCCTTCGAAGTCCTTGCCGCCAGGGCAGCATTAGAGTGCTTCGCTGTCCCTCCTCAACTAATGCCCTGTAAGTATGTATGAGTCCTAGCTATCTAAATCCCTTTTTGTTCAAGATTCTAGGTCTCCACATGGTTAACTCTAGATGTGTGTGTTCTCACTACTCCTCAGTACTGCTCTGCTCCGGTGCCGCGCTGCCGAAGCAGATGCCTGGCGACCTCGAAGATACTGACTCATGCCCGACAAGATAACAAGAATACGATCGACATGTGCTACCCTTACATCTGGACGCTATACATCAATATATAGGTGTGTTCCTAGCGATTGCAACAGATTCCACCGAGATCGGTACATGGAATGGTAGGGCAACATTGGAACCAATATTCGGCAAAATTTGAAGCACTCGGGGGATAAAGATCAGCAAAATATACAGCACCGAGCAGTGCAGAACACCAGTACAATGGCGACAGTACACATCATAACAAGGAATCATAAAACAAAGTTCTTACCAGTACGTAGCTTGAAGCAGTGTCTGAAAGTTAGTTTCGTTAGACTTAGGTGGGAGGAGCCCTTTCAGGAGTGAATCCCAGCACCACTACGAGTAGAGTGTTAACATTTATAGTTCATAGACTTAATGATGTACACGTTGTACTCTTGTTCCTAGTCTTTAGGAAGATCCCCTTCAGGGTTGATATCGTCGATGATGAAGTCAACCCTAGCATATCAATCTAGCTCGGGTTTATTTTTGTGTGATTGGTCAAGTGCTTCCACCTCTTTTGATAGTACAGTGTATGCCATTTTTTCCAGCGGTGACCTCTGTGTGTGTATAAGACATTTTTACCAGCAGTGCCCTCCAGCACCATCACCAGCATAGAAGCAATAGGATCTTGGATAGAGTGCACTTCCGCACTAACAGCAAAGCACCAAAGATGGGAAACACCAGAAATAAAAACCTTGCATTTTTACGCCATTGGAATTTCGTTCAATTAGGTTGGTCATAGTGGAACGTAACTTAGACTAGTAACATGGAAATGTTATTAGTCCATGTTACTACCTCCATAACTATAGTAACATATGTGTGGTATAATGCAAACATTCATTTATTTAGATGGAGACTCATTTGTCTCGGGATTTGTTATGTTATGGTAATAGATTATGTTACCACAAATATCTCTCTCCTCACTAAATACTTCTAACATAAGCAAATTTCCCTTGGAGTGTGCTATGTTACTAGCTACGTTAGTCTGACTATGCAAAACATCCTCTGCTCAGAAGTAAGCAAACTTTCAAAGAAAGAAAGAATAGTGGTACTGCTGGCTGGCGCGTGCAACTAATGCACATGAGTCCTGCCAAAACCCAGTTGCACGCAGATCAGATCGAAGCAAGCCCCAGGGAAAACCTTCCCTGCACAACTTCCCCATTACTCATTCCAATCCAGCCGAATCATATGCGACATGGTCATGGATGCTCAAGATAAACAATTGTGCCAAAAGCAACGGCGAGTGGCACCGGCATAGACCGAACGGCTTAAGGGCCTGGACCAGACGCCTATGTTCCATGCCACCTTCGCCGTCGGTGGTGCTGAGTTTAGCTTGTCGTCATATGGGTCTGGCATGTGCAACAAGGTGCAGGACCTCCCGCCTGGGCAGCCTTCGAAGTCCTCGCCGCTAGGGCAGCATTAGAGTGCTTCACCGTCCCTCCTCAACTAATGCCATGTGAGTATGTATGAGTCCTAGCTAGCTAAATCCCTTTTTGTTCAAGATTTGAGGTCTCCAGACTGTTAGCTCAAGATGTGTGCGTCGTCACTGCTCCTCGGTACTTCTCTCCTCCGGTGCCGCATTGCCGAAGCTGATGGCAGAGGGCCCAAAGATTCTGACCATGCTCAACAAGATCACAAGGAGATCTACATGTGTTACCACTACATCTGGACTCTATAAATACATATATAAGTGGGGTGCCGAGCGTATGCAACAGACTCCACTGAGATCAGTACATGGCACGATAGGGCAACATTGGAGCCAACATTCAGCAAAATCTGAGGCTCTCGGGAGACGTAAATCGGTAAAGTCTATAGCAACAAAGTATGCAAAACATGACTAGTTATTCATTCCTATATAACTGTAGCTAACCACATGGGATAATAAAATGTTTACATTTGTGTATGCCTGAATGCTTGACATCAAGGAAATAGGATAGCTCCTCATACAGTATACTTGCCGGTATTGGCAAAAGATAGACAGTCAACAAGGGTATGCGGCTGTGGCACCAAGCCACCTCAGCGTCTGCTGGCACGTCCCATGCATCCAAACAGATGATATGATCCAATGTTTAAAAATTCCCTCTCGCCAAAGTCAAAGCTTAAGTAGATGGTGTCAGCAGTCAGCACTAAGTGAGCTGGAGGAGGAAACCTCTAGAGAGATGGACAGAGAGCTATCCATGCCCATGAACACCGCACACCCTGCGCCGCGCTACCCAAGATCTTGACCCGGTAGAGCCCCCCTGTGTCAAAATCCACTCTGATATCTGTCATACCTCCCCATCCAAATACTACTACCGGATGGCTCTGTCACTCTTTGACGGTGGATCAGCAATAGCTGCCCACAATTGTTGACTAGGTGCATGCAATCGTCAAATGGCCGGGCAGGCATATTCAGGTTGGCAGCCACCACCAACCGAGGTGGCTCATCTGTACTCATTTCCAACACCATGACGCCCTTTACGGTAACACAATAGAAGCGGCCTGCCAACGTCACGGGTGGCGTACCCATAGAATAGCCGTCGTAGTAAACCGGCGTCCAGTGGTCATCCCCGGGCTTGGCCGTGGCAAGCATGCCGAGCCGGTTGATGCTGAGCACCACTGTTGAATCATCACCGACGATGCCGGAGCCCAGGCCGTGCACTGTCTATAGATGTCGAAACAATAATGGAAAAGGCCTACTCTGGGAGGCAGCAGCGTGGTGGTCGGCGGGAGATCTGCAAGGAGACGGCGGGTGAGCGGGTTGAGCAGGCGGACGTCCGTGCACTGAGGCCTGTGCAACAGAACGAGGAGGCCCTCGGCGGTGACCGCGAGCACGTCGTGGTCGCCGAGCTCGGGGATGTCCACCTGGATGCACTCGCCGGTGGAGGTGTTGAGGTTTGAGGAAGGAGCGGCGGCTGGGCGTGGCGTGTTCCTCCCGGAGCATAGTCCACCGCCAGGGGTGGAATCGGCGGTCCATCACGCCGTGGGCGTTTGGATCAGCGGTGCACTGCCGCCAGGGCGAGCACACGGCGCGGAAACGGACATGATCGGCAACGTCGTAGGAGAGGACGCGGCCGGCGATGATCCCCACCGGCCCAGTCCCGAGATCCGGCCATCAGGTTCAGATCCGGATGCTTGCCGTACCGGCGGTGGAGGAGGGGGCAGGCAGGGGCTTGCACTCCAAGAGGCGGAGTGGGGAAGGGGGTGGAGATCTGCGTAGTAGCAGTTGCTGTCGTGGAGATCCTCCGGCTAGATTCAGCGGCCGGGAGGAGGAAGAACGCAGCCCATGCCCATCCAATCCCGTCGCCGGCAGCAGTTGCAAGTAAGTGTTGTGTCTTGTGTGTTTTAGACTTTCAGACCGTCCCGGTCGTGAGTCGTGATTCTAGTCAAAATGGGAAACTCATGCGGGTGTAGCACTACTGTCGTACTGTGTTGTCATGTACTCTGTATAGTACTGTACAATTTTTTTTAGGGATACTCCGTGTAGTACATGACACTGTTGTAGCACAGTTTGTTTTTGAGACGGAGAAAACACATATCGGATATATATTTTTCTCTTTTTTACTTTTTCTTGTATTTCAAAATATTCTGAATATATCTATTATAAATATCATTTCATATATACAAAATTTAAAAATGTTAATCGCACATTAAAAAATGTTAAACATGTAGGTAAACTGTATGATGTGTATACAAAATAAAAATCAAAATATATATATGAAAATATGTTAATCTTGTATTGGAAAAAAATTGTATATAAAAAATGTTCTAAACACATACACAGTAGCACTAGATAAATTCTCTGGAAAAACATTACTTGACGAAATCATCAGCACTAGATTTCATTCCATTAAGAATTTATATAGTTCTGAAGTTAGTTAGGGATCAACTTCAAGAGGTTACAAAGGCATGGAAGTTCAAGATCACTCCTGGTAGCTTGCCACGTCTTCTCGAAGTTGGGATATGTCAAAAGAACAAGTAAATAAAATACCCAGTAGCCACAGGGCAATAACAAAGTAAACAAAAAACCACGGCACCAATAGGGAAACCACATTTCACCAGCTGAAATAGCTTGACCTGGAGAACAATTCCCCAACAAACGGGGTGAAACATTTCTCTTCCAGTTTCAAATGTACCACTAATTGGGACACAACATCTACTTAACCATGCGATAGAGAGACAGGGGCAGATAGATATTTACTTCTATAGAAGGGGCACATGAATCCCCGAAAAGGACTCAAGTCGAGCAGGAATGAGGTCAGGAGAAAAAGAAAATGAAGATCCCACTTGTCTCTCTCCACAGCTGAAAGAAGACTATTTACACTACAAGGTACTAACAAAATCAACATGTATTATTGTTCGCCATCAGGGACCTCTTCTAGAAATTGAACTGTATATAAGTTTCTGCTTTCAGCGGCAATGCTGAAAGTGCCGCCATTAATCGCCCAGATTCCTTGATGCAGGGCAGGGCAGAACTATTGAGGGAGTTAGACGAAATGACTCGTTGGGTACATATAGGCATGCCCATTGTAGTCGTAGTACAGCTTCTCACCACGAGCTATCACGGCAGGTAACCAACAAGACATGGCACTCGCCGTCGATGTCGTCTCTCACACACTTGATGTTCTGCTTCTTATTTCCATCACTGCAGGAGTTGGATAATATTAGTGGCATAAGTGATGCCTAATACATTTACATTCATCAGGATAGGCAGTGACTCCTTACAGTGTGGTTTTGATGCCATTAATAAAGCGGATGGTGTTTCCCCGTTTGTCAGGGCAGATAACAAGCTTCTGGGAAGGATCCGCTGGTGATAGAAGGGTCATCATACTATCACAACCATCATTTTCCCTATTCTTTAAATAATCAACATCGCCAGATATTCAGTTAAGAATGTCAGATCTTTAACATATGCATCATCCTGCATAGTGAAGCTGAAAACAAAGTCCTTAATAGTATGCCACTTGAAGTAGTGTCTGAAAGTCAGTTTCAGTAGACTTAAGTGGGAGGGGCCCTTTCAATAGTGAACCCCATCACAACTAAGAAAAGATTGTTAACATTTATAGTTCATAGACTTAGTCATGTACACGTTTTACTCTTATTCCTAGTCTTCAGGAGGAGCCCCTTCAGGAGTGATAACGTAGATGATAAAGTCAAAATTAGCATATCAATCTAGCTCGGGTTCATTTTGTGTGATATTGGTCAATTGCTTCAAGCTCTTTTGATGGTACCGGGCTACCAGTGTATATGCCATTTTTACTATTGGCGACCTCAATGTGTACATGACATTTTTTATAATACTATTAAGAACATATGAAAATGGTAAAAAAAAAAACTATCATCCTTATGAATGACGACGACTCCTGATTGATAGTATTTTTTCAGAGTTTTTGAGAATAACACATTTGTAATATTTTGTAGAACACATGTTGGTGCCGGAATTCATAAGCACATGATATAAAATGGTGACGCTAAATCATAGATGTGATCATATATTTGTGGTAGTTATGGATTACTGTTATCTAGTTATAAGATTTATTACATATACTAACGGATAAACAATTCTCTATGAGATTGAGAAGATAGTAATATGTATGTTTATATAATAGAATAAGCGAACGATCAGAATCTGAGGTGCAATCCTTCTTTCGTGGCAAGTGCTTCTACCAAGCCTTTCCTTGATATGACTAATAAATAACAAAAAGCTAAGAAGGAATGCATGATTAGTAAAAGAAACGTCACTTGATATTGCCCCTTATGATAGGAATCTTTATTATGCGGTCTGTCGTTTTTATTTCTTTGCCATCACAAAATCGTACAAAGCTTATTTTCCCTTACAATAAAAGATCATACATATTTAGGAGCAATTTTTCTTGCTTTTGCAATGATGACAACTTACTTGAAGGATCTTATTCAATCCATAGGTAGATATAGTGGACTCTCGTGACAAGAAACTGAGTTTAAGGGGTTATGGATGCACGAGTAGTATCTCTACTTAGTACGAAGTTTTGGCTAGCAAAAGATTCTAAACAAGCACCACATGTTGGAGGATCCATAACAATATAACTTCTATGTGAATGTAAACAAACATAACTCATTATGTTGTCTTCCTTGTCCAACATCAACTATTTGACCAAGCAGAAAATATTTGATGGGGGCTCACAATCATAAAAAATATCCAAGATAGTATATTTATATGTGAATCCTCTCTCCCTTTAATAATCTTGCATGAATTGCACCCATGATCAATACTATGTTTGTTAATTTCCAATAAATTTGATCAACCACACCGCTTCTTATGTGAAGTTATTACTCCCCATGGGATTAGCATATGATCTCTTATTTCTTTTTATTGCTAAGATTGAAACAAGAAAGTAAAGAAGCAAAACTCGAATTATTATTTATTATAAAACTCTCACACTCGACTACATAGATAGATAAAACACAAAGCAAACACTCGAAACTAGATCATGCTAAACTTTTTATTCTTCTAAATCACAAAATAACTAACGACCAAACTAAGGTAGATAACAATGGTAAAAGTGATGGTGATATGATAACCCACAAGTATAGGGGATCGCAACAGTTTTCGAGGGTAGAGTATTCAACCCAAATTTATTGATTCAACACAAGGGGAGCCAAAGAATATTCTCAAGTATTAGCAGTTGAGTTGTCAATTCAACCACACCTGAAAGACTTAATATCTGCAGCAAAGTATTCAGTAGCAATGTAGTATGGAAGTAACGGTAACAGTGGCAAAAGTAACAATAGCAGTATTGTAGCAATTGTAACAGTGGCAACGGAAAAGTAACGTAGCAAATATCAATATGTGGAAAGCTCATAGGCAATGGATCAGTGATGCATAATTATGTCGGATGGCATTCATCATGCAATAGTTATAACCTAGGGTGACACAGAACTAGCTCTAATTCATCAATATAATGTAGGCATGTATTCCGTATATAGTCATATGTGCTTATGAAAAAGAACTTGCATGACATCTTTTGTCCTGCCCTCCCGTGGCAGCTGGGTCCTAATGAAAACTAAGGGATATTAAGGCCTCCTTTTAATAGAGAACCTGACCAAAGCATTAACAATTAGTGAATACATGAACTCCTCAAACTACGGTAATCACCGGAAAGAATCCCAATTATTGTCACCTTGGGGTATGCGGATCATAACTCGTAATAGATGTTTACAACTCCGCATACTCATGCCTGTTGTAGTCATAGTACAGCTTCTCACCACAAGCTATATCATGGCAGGCGACAAGCAAGACGTGGCACTCACCGTCGATGTCGTACCTCACACACTTGACGTTCTGCTTTTTCTTTCCATCACTGCAGGAATTGGACAATATTAGAGTGGCATAAGTAATGCTTAACACATGTACATTCATAAGGATAGGCAACGACTACTTACGGAGTGTGGTTGTTGATGCCATTAATAAAGCGGGCGATTCCACGTTTGCCAGGGCAGATGACAAGCTTCTGGGAAGGATCCGCTGGTGATAGAAGGGTCATTATACTATCACATCCATCATTTACCCTATTCTTTAAATAATCAACATCGCCAGTGTATTCAGTTAAGAATGTCAGATCCTTAATATATGCATCCGCCTGCACAGTGAAACTGAAAATAAATATGCGCTAGTTTAATTCCTCTGTACTGGAAAACAAAGAAACGTTAGAAGAATAATTCCAAAAATATACCCCTCATGGGAATCAAAAACCACCAGAAGTGGAGGGCATTCTCCTCTTTTCAGCATGCTTCTGCAAAGTTCGATGGTTTCTTTGTACTCTTTTGAAAGAACCTTGAAAGTCAACAAGTGTATCGTTAGGCGCCAAGAGATCAAAAATGCATTATACTGTTTAAAGTAAAAATTTGCTAACCTGCATACCACCTTCCTTCAGTTTTGCTTGATTGGCAGATATAGAGGCCATACTCAGCACATAAGTCAGCTCATTACTGAACTCCATTTTCGAAGATGTCAATGCAGTGGCTGCAGAAGCCATCTGTTCAAGCCTTCGAACTCTATCTTCAGTGGGCACAAATGGCAGTAGCCTCCTCTTCTTCTTGTGCATAACAAGAGATCGCCTCCTTCGCCTCTTAGCATCTGTATACAAGTACTCCCTCCGTTCCTAAATATTTGTCTTTTTAGACATTTCAAATGAACTACCACATACGGATTTATATAGACATATTTTCGAGTATAGATTCACTCATTTTGCTTCATACGTAGTCACTTGTTGAAATCTCTCGAAAGACAAATATTTAGGAACGGAGGGAGAATGAAGTAATGAATAAATTAAATGCAGTGAGCTATATGCAGGATACTATGATTGGAGATATATGCAGTTGAATGGTTAAGTAGTTGTTGTGTCCCAACAAACAGGATACTACTGTATTGACCGGTCAGTCGCACAAAACAGAACAATTCATGAAACAACATACAACAACCCCCTACAAGATACTCCCTCCGTTCAAAAATACTTGTCCAACATATGGATAAATTTGATGCATCTAGAACTAAAATACGTCTAGATCCATCTATTCCTCCGACAAGTATTTCCGGATAGAGTGACTATTGGATTGGAGATATATGCGGTTGAATGGTTAAGCAGCTGTTGTGTTTGCAACAAACTAGAAATTCCAGTTAATTGGAATATATACAGGAGACTACTGTATTGACCGGTCAGTCACGCTAAACAGAACAATTCACGAATCGGCATACAACAACCCCCTACAAGATATATTTTTGATATATTTTTGTCTCCCATTAGAAGTGAACCCTACACGCAATCAGTCCTATTGTAAATAAACTACAAAAGGTGGCGGCTTTTTATGGCTCAATGAGTGCAAGTCATATCACGAACAGGATATACATGCAATGTATCCGTGTGAATCATCCTGATATATACATGTGTACAAATCAATGGAAGTCAATTAGTCCGTACACACTTGACCAACCTACTTTAATAACACAATCCTACTACAAGAGTGCTATTAAGATCGAATTAAAAAAAATTAACAATGCTTTCCAGCGTATTTCCAGCAGTGATGGTTTTCCTGCGCAACTCTGGCGGCGGTAGCTTTCTAGGGCATTTCCTGTGGTGATATTTCATTACCTAGAAATTCTAATACACTGTGACACCGACATATGCAGGATACTACAGTGTCAGACTGGTCAGCATAGCAAAACAAAACAATCAACGAACGAATAAACTAATGAATCAACACACAACACCCACATAGAGTACAACGAACGAATCGGTCATAGTATTTCAGATGAACTATTTGCACCTTATGAAATATTTGCATCATCAGCAGATGGTAATGCAGTATGTGTAACGATTGACCGATGATTCCTCATCGCAAACTCCCTAGCTTAAGCCAAAATCCATGCGACTCAAAATTTCAGAGATAAGAAAATTACCCTGAGGAAAGCCCGCACTTTGCCGACCCGACGGTGCCGCCCTCCGCGCCCTTCTCGATCCGGAAGAAATCCACAATCTTGCGCTGTTTCAACGGGAAACCTGGCAGAAATTCAATCAATAAACGGATGAGATGAGATGAAATTCATGGCAGGCGAGCGAGCGCGAGCACAAAAAGGGTGGGGAGCGGGAATGGCGAGATCGAGTGGCGGCGGACGGACGCACGGATGATGGAGGTTGGGGCGCAGTCAGGGCAGAGCCAGGAGCCCACCGGGACCGCGGGGAGGATGGGGCGGAGGCAGAAGGTGTACCGGCCGCGGTTGCAGCTGTCGCAGAGGAGCAGCTCCTCGTCGCGGTCCCCGGCAGTGAGTTTCCGAGCGATTGCAACACACTCCACTGAGATCAGTACATGGCATGATACAGCAACATTGGAACCAATATTCGGCAAAATTTGAGGCACTCGGGGGATGAAGATCAGAAAAAATCTATAGCGCCGGCAGTGCAAAACACCACTACAATGTTGACAGTACACATCATAGCAAGGCAGCATAAAACAAAGTTCTTAACAGTATGCAACTTGAAGCAGTGTCCGAAAGTCAGTTTCGTGAGACTTACGTGGCCCTTCCAAGAGTGAATCCCAGCACCACTACGAGAAGAGTGTCAACATCACAAAGTTAACATTTATAGTTCATAGACTTAGTGAAGTACACGTTATACTCTTGTTCCTAGTCTTTAGGAGGATCCCCTTAAGGATTGATATCGTCGATGATGAAGTTAACCCTAGCATATGAATCTAGATCAGGTTCATTTTTGTGCTTCCACATCTTTTGATAGTACAGTGCTACTAGTGTATATGCCATTTTTTTCTAGCGGTGACCTCAATGTGTGTCTAAGACATTTTTACCAGCAATGCCCTCCAGCACCATCACCTGCATAGAAGCATTAGGATCTTGGATAGTGTGCACTTCCACACTACCAGCGAAGCACCAAAAATAATGGGAAACACCAAAATTAAAAACCTTGAATTTTTACGCCATTGGAACTTCGTTCAATTGGGCTGGTCATAGTGGAAAGTAACTTAGACTAGTAACATGCTTTTGTTACTAGTCCATGTTACTACCTCCATAACTGTAGTAACATATGTTGTCACGCCCAATATGCGACCCTATCCAAAAGGAACTCGAAGGTCCCACCAAGGATAGACCCGCATATTGAAACGCTTTTGCAAGGTGGATATCATTACATCAACATTACATAATAGATGGGGATACATACAAAAGGCATACAATGCCACACGAATACAACATCATCATACATAAGAGCACCATCCGACTACGGATGCAACACAAATAGAAACTCAAACGACATCCACCCTGCTAGCCCAGGCTGCCGACCTGGAACCTATCCCCTGATCGAAGAAGAAGTAGAAGATGAAGGAAATATGCCCTAGAGGCAATAATAAAGTTATTATTTATTTCCTTATTTCATGATAAATATTTATTATTCATGCTAGAATTGTATTAACCGGAAACATGATACATGTGTGAATACATAGACAAACATATAGTCACTAGTATGCCTCTACTTGACTAGCTCATTAATCAAAGATGGTTATGTTTCCTAACCATAGACATGTGTTGTCATTTGATTAATGGGATCACATCATTAGGAGAATTATGTGATTGACATGACCCATTCCGTTAGCTTAGCACTTGATCGTTTAGTATGTTGCTATTGCTTTCTTCATGACTTATACAAAGTTCCTGCAACTATGAGATTGTGCAACTCCCGTTTACCGGAGGAACACTTTGTGTGCTACCAAACGTCAGAACGTAACTCGGTGATTATAAAGATGCTCTACAGGTGTCTCCAAAGGTACATGTTGAGTTGGCATATTTCGAGATTAGGTTTTGTCACTCCGATCGTCGGAGAGGTATCTCCAGGCCCTCTCGGTAATGCACATCATTATAAGCCTTGCAAGCAATGTGACCAATGAGTTGGTTACGGGATGATGCATTACAGAACGAGTAAAGAGACTTGCCGGTAACGAGATTGAACTAGCTATTGGATACTGACGATCGAATCTCGGGCAAGTAACATACCGATGACAAAGGGAACAACGTATGTTGTTATGCGGTTTGACCGATAAAGATCTTCGCAGAATATGTAGGAACCAATATGAACATCCAGGTTCCACTATTGGTTATTGACCGAGAATAGTTCTAGGTCATGTCTACATAGTTCTCGAACCCATAGGGTCCGCACGCTTAACGTTTCGTTGACGATATAGTATTATATGAGTTATGCATATTGGTAACCGAATGTTGTTCGGAGTCCCGGATGAGATCATGGACATGACGAGGAACTCCGGAATGGTCCGGAGATAAAGTTTGATATATGGGATAATAGTGTTTGATCTCCAGAAGGGTTCCGGAATTCACCGGAAGGGGTTCCGGATGTTTCCCGAAATGTTTGGGTATGAGAACACGTTATTTGGGCCAAAGAGGAAAGCCCACAAGGTTTTTGGAAAGCGCAAAAGGAAGTTTTGCGGAGTCCAGGGGCCAGACGCCAGGGTCCCTGGCGTCTGGGTCCAGACGCCGGGAACCCTGGCGTCTGGCCCTGGAGTCCGAGAAGGACTCTTGCCTTTCGGGTGAAACCGACTTTGTGGAGGCTTTTACTCCAAGTTTCGACCCCAAGGCTCAACATATAAATAGAGGGGCAGGGCTATCACCAAAGACACATCAAGAAACACCAAGCCGTGTGCCGGCAACCCCGTCCCCTCTAGTTTATCCTCCGTCATAGTTTTCGTAGTGCTTAGGCGAAGCCCTGCGGAGATTGTTCTTCACCAATACCATCACCACGCCATCGTGCTGCCGGAACTCATATACTACTTCGCCCGTCTTGCTGGATCGAGAAGGCGAGGACGTCATCGAGCTGAACATGTGCAGAACTCGGAGGTGCCGTGCGTTCGGTACTTGGATCGGTCGGATCGTGAAGATGTACGACTACATCAACCGCGTTGATAAACGCTTCCGCTTAGCGATCTTCAAGGGTATGAAGATACACTGCCCTTCTCGTTGCTACACATCACCATGATCTTGTGTGTGCGTAGAATTTTTTTTGAAATTACTACGTTCCCCAACAGTGGCATCCGAGCCTAGGTTTTATGCGTTGATGTTATATGCACGAGTAGAACACAAGTGAGTTGTGGGCGATACAAGTCATATTGCTTACCAGCATGTCATACTTTGGTTCGGCGGTATTGTTGGATGAAGCGGCCCGGACCGACATTACACATACGCTTACGCGAGACTGGTTCTACCGACGTGCTTTGCACACAGGTGGCTAGCGGGTGTCAGTTTCTCCAACTTTAGTTGAACCGAGTGTGGCTACGCCCGGTCCTTGCGAAGGTTAAAACAGCACCAACTTGACGAACTATCGTTGTGGTTTTGATGCGTAGGTAAGAACGGTTCTTGCTCAGCCCGTAGCAGCCACGTAAAACTTGCAACAACAAAGTAGAGGACGTCTAACTTGTTTTTGCAGGGCATGTTGTGATGTGATATGGCCAAGACGTGATGCTATATTTTATTGTATGAGATGATCATGTTTTGTAACCGAAGTTATCGTCAACTGGCAGGAGCCATATGGTTGTCGCTTTATTGTATGAAATGCAAACGCCCTGTAATTGCTTTACTTTATCACTAAGCGGTAGCGATAGTCGTAGAAGCAATAGATGGCGTAAACGACAACGATGCTACGATGGAGATCAAGGTGTCGCGCCGGTGACGATGGTGATCACGACGGTGCTTCGGAGATGGAGATCACAAGCACAAGATGATGATGGCCATATCATATCACTTATATTGATTGCATGTGATGTTTATCCTTTATGCATCTTATCTTGCTTTGATTGAAGGTAGCATTTTAAGATGATCTCTCACTAAAAATTATCAAGAAGTGTTCTCCCTGAGTATGCATCGTTGCCAAAGTTCGTCGTGCCCAGACACCACGTGATGATCGGGTGTGATAAGCTCTACGTCCATCTACAACGGGTGCAAGCCAGTTTTGCACACGCAGAATACTCAGGTTAAACTTGACGAGCCTAGCATATGCAGATATGGCCTCGGAACACGGAGACCGAAAAGTCGAGCGTGAATCATATAGTAGATATGATCAACATAGAGATGTTCACCATTGAAAACTACTCCATCTCACGTGATGATCGGTTATGGTTTAGTTGATTTGGATCACGTAATCACTTAGATGACTAGAGAGATGTCTGTCTAAGTGGGAGTTCTTAAGTAATATGATTAATTGAACTTAAATTTATCATGAACTTAGTCCTGGTAGTATTTTGCAAATTATGTTGTAGATCAATAGCTCGCGTTGTTGCTTTCATATATTTGTTTTTGATATGTTCCTAGAGAAAAATGTGTTGAAAAATGTTAGTAGCAATGATGCCGATTGGATCCATGATCGGAGGTTTATCCTCATTGCTGCACAGAAGAATTATGTCCTTAATGCACCGCTAGGTGACAGACCTATTGCAGGAGCAAATGCAGACGTTATGAACGTTTGGCTAGCTCAATATGATGACTACTTGATAGTTTAGTGCACCATGCTTAACGGCTTAGAATCGGGAATTCAAAGACGTTTTGAACGTCATGGACCATATGAGATGTTCCAGGAGTTGAAGTTAATATTTCAAGCAAATACCCGAGTTGAGAGATATGAAGTCTCCAACAAGTTCTATAGCTAAAAGATGGAGGAGAATCTCTCAACTAGTGAGCATGTGCTCAGATTGTCTGGGTACTACAATAGCTTGAATCAAGTGGGAGTTAATCTTCCAGATAAGATAGTGATTGACAGAATTCTATAGTCACCATCACCAAGTTAGTAGAACTTCGTGATGAACTATAGTATGCAAGGGATGATGAAAATGATTCCCGAGTTTTTCATGATGATGAAATCGATGAAGGTAGAAATCAAGAAAGAACATCAAGTGTTGATGGTTAACAAGACCACTAGTTTCAAGAAAAGGACAAAGGGATAGAAGGGAACTTCAAGAAGAATGACAAGCAAGTTTCTGCTCAAGTGAAGAAGCCCAAGTCTGGACCTAAGCCTGAGACTAAGTGCTTCTACTGCAAAGGGACTGGTCACTGGAAGCAGAACTACCCCAAGTATTTGGCGGATAAGAAGGATGGCAAAGTGAACAAAGGTATATTTCATATACATGTTATTGATGTGTACTTTACTAGTGTTTATAGCAACCCCTCGGTATTTGGTACTGGTCCAGTTGCTAAGAGTAGTAACTCAAAACGGGAGTTGCAGAATAAACAGAAACTAGTTAAGGGTGAAGTGACGATGTGTGTTGAAAGTAGTTTCAAGATTGATATGATCATCATCGCACACTCCCTATACTTTCGGGATTAGTGTTGAACCTAAATAAATGTTATTTGGTGTTTGCGTTGAGCATGAATATGATTTGATCGTGTTTATTGCAATACGGTTATTCATTTAAGTAAGAGAATAAACTGTTGTTCTGTTTACATGAATAAAACCTTATATGGTTACACACCCAATGAAAATGGTTCATTGGATCTCGATCATAGTGATACACATATTCATAATATTGAAACCAAAAGATGCAAAGTTAATAATGATAGTGCAACTTATTTGTGGCACTGCCGTTTAGGTCATATTGGTGTAAAGCGCATGAAGAAACTCCATGCTGATGGGATTTTGGAATCACTTGATTATGAATCACTTGATGCTTGCGAACCATGCCTCATGGGCAAGATGACTAAGACTCCGTTCTCCGGAACAGTGGAGCAAGCAACTGACTTAATGGAAATAATACATACTGATGTATGTGATCCGATGAGTGTTAAGGCTCGCGGCGGGTATCGTTATTTTCTGACCTTCACAGATGATTTGAGCAGATATGGGTATATCTACTTGATGAAACATAAGTCTGAAATAGTTGAAAGGTTCAAAGAATTTCAGAGTGAAGTGGAAAAATCATCGTAACAAGAAAAATAAAGTTTCTACGATCTGATCGCGGAGACAAATATTTGAGTTACGAGTTTGGTCTTCAATTAAAACAATGTGGAATAGTTTCACAAATTCATGCCACCTGGAACACCACATCATAATGGTGTGTCCGAACGTCATAACCGTACTTTATTGGATATAGTACAATCTATGATGTTTCTTACCGATTTACCAATATCGTTTTGGGATCATGCATTAGAGACAACTGCATTCACGTTAAATAGGGCACCATCGATCCGTTGAGACGACACTATATGAACTATGGTTTAGCAAGAAACCAAAGTTGTCGTTTCTTAAAGTTTGGGGCTGCGATGCTTATGTGAAAAAGTTTCATCCTGATAAGCTCAAACCCAAATCGAAGAAGTGCGTCTTCATAGAATACCCAAAGGAAATTGTTGGGTAAACCTTCTATCACAGATCCGAAGGCAAAAAATTCGTTGCTAATAAATGGATCCTTTCTAGAGATGGAGTTTCTCTCGAAAGAAGTGAGTGGGAGGAAAGTAGAACTTGATAAGGTAATTGTACCTTCTCCCTTATTGGAAAGTAGTTCATCACAGAAATCTGTTCCTGTGACTACTACACTAATTAGTGAGGAAGCTAATGATGATGATCATGTTACTTCAGATCAAGTTACTACCGAACCTCGTAGGTCAACCAGAGTGAGATCCGCACCAGAGTGGTACGGTAATCCCATTCTGGAGGTCATGTTACTTGACCATGATGAACCTACGAACTATGAGGAAGCGATGATGAGCCCAGATTCCGCAAAATGGTTTGAGGCCATGAAATCTGAGATATGATCCATGTATGAGAACAAAGTATGGACTTTGATGGATTTGCCCGATGATCGGCAAACCATAGAAAATAAATGGATCTTCAAGAGGAAGACGGATGTTGATAGTAGTGTTACTATCTACAAAGCTAGACTTGTCGAAAAAGGTTTTTTGACAAAGTTCAAGGTGTTGACTACGATGAAATTTTCTCACTCGTAACGATGCTTAAGTCTGTCCAAATCATGTTAGCAATTGCCGCATTTTTATGAAATCTGGCAAATGGATAAACAAAACTACATTCCTTAATGGATTTGAAGAAGAGTTGTATATGATGCAACCAGAAGGTTTTGTCAATCCTAAAGGTGCTGACAAAATACGTAAGCTCCAGCGATCCATCTATGGACTGGTGCAAGCATCTCGGAGTTGAAATATACGCTTTGATAAGTTGATCAAAGCATATAGTTTTATACAGACTTGCGGTGAAGCCTGTATTTACTAGAAAGTGAGTGGGAGCACTACAGCATTTCTGATAAGTATATGTGAATGACATATTGTAGATCGGAAATAATGTAGAATTATTTTGCAAAGCATAAAGGAGTGTTTGAAAGGAGTTTTTCAAAGAAAGACCTCGGTGAAGCTGCTTACATATTGAGCATCAAGATCTATAGAGATAGATCAAGATGCTTGATAAGTTTTTTCAATGAGTACATACCTTGACAAGATTTTGAAGTAGTTCAAAATGGAACAGTCAAAGAAAGAGTTCTTGCCTGTGTTACAAGGTGTGAAATTGAGTAAGACTCAAAACCCGACCACGGCAGAAGATAGAAAGAGAATGAAAGTCATTCCCTATGCCTTGGCCATAGGTTCTATAAAGTATGCCATGCTGTGTACCAGATCTATTGTATACCCTACACTGAGTTTGGCAAGGGAGTACAATAGTGATCTAGGAGTAGATCACTGGACAGCGGTCAAAATTATCCTTAGTGGAATAAGGATATGTTTCTCGATTACGGAAGTGAAAAAAGGTTCGTCGTAAAGGGTTACGTCGATGCAAGTTTTGACACCGATCTGGATGACTCTAAGTCTCGATCTAGATACATATTGAAAGTGGGAGCAATTAGCTAGAGTAGCTCCGTGCAGAGTATTGTAGACATAGAAAATTGCAAAATACATAACGGATCTGAATGTGAAAGACTCGTTGACTAAGATTCTCTCACAAGCAAAACATGATCACACCTTAGTACTCTTTGAGTGTTAATCACATAGCGATGTGAACTAGATTACTGAATCTAGTAAACCCTTTGGGTGTTGGTCACATGACGATGTGAACTATGGGTGTTAATCATATACAGATATGAATATTGATGTTAAATCACATGGCGATGTGAACTAGAATATTGACTCTAGTGCAAGTGGGAGACTGAAGGAAATATGCCCTAGAGGCAATAATAAAGTTATTATTTATTTCCTTATTTCATGATAAATGTTTATTATTCATGCTAGAATTGTATTAACCGGAAACATGATACATGTGTGAATACATAGACAAATATATAGTCACTAGTATGCCTCTACTTGACTAGCTCATTAATCAAAGATGGTTATGTTTCCTAACCATAGACATGTGTTGTCGTTTGATTAATGGGATCACATCATTAGGAGAATGATGTGATTGACATGACCCATTCCGTTAGCTTAGCACTTGATCGTTTAGTATGTTGCTATTGCTTTCTTCATGACTTATACAAAGTTCCTGCAACTATGAGATTGTGCAACTCCCGTTTACCGGAGGAACACTTTGTGTGCTACCAAACGTCACAACGTAACTGGGTGATTATAAAGGTGCTCTACAGGTATCTCCAAAGGTACATGTTGAGTTGGCATATTTTGAGATTAGGTTTTGTCACTCCGATCGTCGGAGAGGTATCTCTGGGCCCTCTCGGTAGTGCAGATCATTATAAGCCTTGCAAGCAATGTGACCAATGAGTTGGTTACGGGATGATGCATTACAGAACGAGTAAAGAGACTTGCCGGTAATGAGATTGAACTAGGTATTGGATACCGACGATCGAATCTCGGGCAAGTAACATACCGATGACAAAGGGAACAATGTATGTTGTTATGCGGTTTGACCGATAAAGATCTTCGCAGAATATGTAGGAACCAATATGAACATCCAGGTTCCACTATTGGTTATTGACCGAGAATAGTTCTAGGTCATGTCTACATAGTTCTCAAACCCGTAGGGTCCGCACGCTTAACGTTTCGTTGACAATATAGTATTATATGAGTTATGCATATTGGTAACCGAATGTTGTTCGGAGTCCCGGATGAGATCATGGACATGACGAGGAACTCCGGAATGGTACCGGAGATAAAGTTTGATATATGGGATAATAGTGTTTGATCTCCGGAAGGGTTCCAGAATTCACCGGAAGGGGTTCCGGATGTTTCCCGAAATGTTTGGGTACGAGAACACGTTATTTGGGCCAAAGGGGAAAGCCCACAAGGTTTTTGGAAAGCGCAAAAGGAAGTTTTGTGGAGTCCAGGGGCCAGACGCCAGGGTCCCTGGCGTCTAGGTCCAGACGCCGGGAACCCTAGCGTCTGGCCCTGGAGTCCGAGAAGGACTCTTGCCTTTCGGGTGAAACCGACTTTGTGGAGGCTTTTACTCCAAGTTTCGACCCCAAGGCTCAACATATAAATAGAGGGGCAGGGCTAGCACCAAAGACACATCAAGAAACACCAAGCCGTGTGCCGGCAACCCCGTCCCCTCTAGTTTATCCTCCGTCATAGTTTTTGTAGTGCTTAGGCGAAGCCCTGCGGAGATTGTTCTTCACCAATACCGTCACCACGCCGTCGTGCTGCCGGAACTCATCTACTACTTTGCCCGTCTTGCTGGATCGAGAAGGCGAGGACGTCATCGAGTTGAACGTGTGCAGAACTCGGAGGTGCCGTGCGTTCGGTACTTGGATCGGTCGGATCGTGAAGACGTACGACTACATCAACCGCGTTGATAAACGCTTCCGCTTAGCGATCTTCAAGGGTATGAAGATACACTCCCCTTCTCGTTGCTATACATCACCATGATCTTGTGTGTGCGTAGGAAATTTTTTGAAATTACTACGTTCCCCAACAGAAGAAGATCTCCAAAACAAGCAAAAATCGCTCTCACGTCATGATCATCGCATAACCTGTACCTGCAACTATTGTTGTAGTAATCTGTGAGCCACGAGGACTCAGCAATCCCATTACCATGGGTATCAAGACTAGCAAAGCTTAATGGGAAAGGAAGGGGTAAAGTGGTGAGGTTGCAGCAGCGACTAAGCATGATATGGTGGCTAACGTACGCAAATGAGAGCGAGAAGAGAAGCAAAGGATCGGTCGTGAAGCTAGCAATGATCAAGAGGTGATCCTGAACACCTACTTACGTCAAACATAACCCAAAGACCGTGTTCACTTCCCGGACTCCGCCGAGAAGAGACCATCACGGCTACACACGCGGTTGATGCATTTTAATTCGGATCTGGTGTCAAGTTATCTACAACCGGACATTAACAAATTCCCATCTGCCACATAACCGCGAGCACGGCTCTCGAAAGTTTATACCCTGCAGGGGTGTCCCAACTTAGCCCATGATAAGCTCTCGCGATCAACGAAGGATATACCTTCTCCCAGGAAGACCCGATCAGTCTCGGAATCCCGGTTTACAAGACATTTCGACAATGGTAAAAAAAAAAGACCAGCAAAGCCGCCCTATGCGCCGACAATCCCGATAGGAGCTTCACATATCTCGTTCTCAGGGCAACACCGGATAAGCGAAGCGTACAGGTACCGACGTAACCCAAGTTGCCAAGGGATGGTCCCGCACGGTGCTCTAGTTTGGACCAACACTTAGACAAGCATTGGCCCGGGGGGGCTATAATAAAGATGACCCTCGAGAGAGCGACTCCCAAGGGAAAAGTAGGTGGTGGTGAGGCAAATGGTAAAACCAAGGTTGGGCCTTGCTGGAGGAGTTTTATTCAAAGCAAACTGTCAAGGGGGTCCCATAAATCACCCGACCGCGTTAGGAACGCAAAATCCGGGAACATAACACCGGTATGACGGAAACTAGGGCGGCAAGAGTGGAAAAAACACCAGGCATAAGGCCGAGCCTTCAACCCTTTACTAAATATATAGATGCATTAATAATATAAGAGATATTGTGATATCCCAACATAACCCTGTCCACCATGGAGCAATCTTCAACTTCACCTGCAACAAGCAACGCTATAAGAGGGCTGAGCAAAGCGGTAACATAGCCAAGCAATGGTTTGCTAGGAAGGGTGTCAAAGATTAGAGGTTCATGGCAATTTGGGAGGCTTGAAGAGCAAATGATAGGTAACGCAGCATAGCGATAGAACGAAGCAACTAGCATAGCAATGATAGTAGTGAGATCCAGGGTAGCGGTCATCTTGCCTGAAATCCCCCAAGGAAGAAGAACGAGTCCATGAAGAAGATGATGAAGGAAATATGCCCTAGAGGAAATAATAAAGTTATTATTTATTTCATTATATCATGATAAATGTTTATTATTCATGCTAGAATTGTATTAACCGGAAACATAATACATGTGTGAATATATAGACAAACAGAGTGTCACTAGTATGCCTCTACTTGACTAGCTTGTTAATCAAAGATGGTTATGTTTCCTAACCATGGACAAAGAGTTGTTATTTGATTAACGGGATCACATCATTAGTTGAATGATCTGATTGACATGACCCATTCCGTTAGCTTAGCACCCGATCATTTAGTATGTTGCTATTGCTTTCTTCATGACTTATACATGTTCCTATGACTATGAGATTATGCAACTCCCGTTTACCGGAGGAACACTTTGTGTGCTACCAAACGTCACAACGTAACTGGGTGATTATAAAGGTGCTCTACAGGTGTCTCCAAAGGTACTTGTTGGGTTGGCATATTTCGAGATTAGGATTTGTCACTCCGAATGTCGGAGAGGTATCTCTGGGCCCTCTCGGTAATGCACATCACTTAAGCCTTGCAAGCATTGCAACTAATGAGTTAGTTGCGAGATGATGTATTACGGAACGAGTAAAGAGACTTGCCGGTAACGAGATTGAACTAGGTATTGGATACCGACGATCGAATCTCGGGCAAGTAACATATCGATGACAAAGGGAACAACGTATGTTGTTATGCGGTCTGACCGATAAAGATCTTCGTAGAATATGTAGGAATCAATATGGGCATCCAGGTCCCGCTATTGGTTATTGACCGGAGACGTGTCTCGGTCATGTCTACATTGTTCTCGAACCGTAGGGTCCGCACGCTTAAGGTTTCGATGACAGTTATATTATGAGTTTATGAGTTTTGATGTACCGAAGGAGTTCGGAGTCCCGGATGAGATCGGGGACATGACGAGGAGTCTCGAAATGGTCGAGACGTAAAGATCGATATATTGGACGACTATGTTCGGAGTTCGGAAAGGTTCCGAGTGATTCGGGTATTTTTCGGAGTACCGGAGAGTTACGAAAATTCGTATTGGGCCTCATTGGGCCATACGGGAAAGGAGAGAAAGGGCCAAAAGGGTGGCCGCACCCCTCCCCTTGGACTAGTCCGAATTGGACTAGGGAGGGGGGGCGCCCCCTTCCTTCCTTCTCCTTCTCTCTTCCCTTTCCTTCTCTCCTACTCCTACTACATGGAAGGGCTCCTAGTTGGACTAGGAAAGGGGGAATCCTACTCCCGGTGGGAGTAGGACTCCCTAGGGCGCGCCATAGTAGAGGGCCGGCCCTCCCCTCCTCCACTCCTTTATATACGGGGGCAGGGGGCACCCCATGGACACACAAGTTGATCATTGAGATCGTTCCTTAGCCGTGTGCGGTGCCCCCCTCCACGATATTATACCTCGGTCATATTGTAGCGGTGCTTAGGCGAAGCCCTGCGACAGGAGAACATCAAGATCGTCACCACGCCGTCGTGCTGACGGAACTCCTCCCCGCGCCTCTGCTGGATCGGAGATCGGGGTGCGTCATCGAGTTGTACGTGTGTCAAGAACTCGGAGGTGCCGGAGTAACGGTGCTTGGATCAGTTGGACCGGGAGGACGTACGACTACTTCCTCTACGTTGCGTCAACGCTTCCGCTTAGGTCTACGAGGGTACGTAGACAACACTCTCCCCTCTCGTTGCTATGCATCACCATGATCTTGCGTGTGCGTAGGAATTTTTTTTGAAATTACTACGTTCCCCAATAGTGGTATCAGAGCCTAGGTTTTATGCGTTGATGTTATATGCACGAGTAGAACACAAGTGAGTTGTGGACGATATAAGTCATACTGCCTACCAGCATGTCATACTTTGGTTCAGCGGTATTGTTGGATGAAGCGGCCCGGACCGACATTACGCGTACGCTTACGCGAGACTGGTTCTACCGACGTGCTTTGCACACAGGTGGCTGGCGGGTGTCAGTTTCTCCAACTTTAGTTGAACCGAGTGTGGCTACGCCCGGTCCTTGCGAAGGTTAAAACAGCATCAACTTGACAAACTATCGTTGTGGTTTTGATGCGTAGGTGAGATTGGTTCTTGCTTAAGCCCGTAGCAGCCACGTAAAACTTGCAACAACAAAGTAGAGGACGTCTAACTTGTTTTTGCAGGGCATGTTGTGATGTGATATGGTCAAGACGTGATAAGATATAAGTTGTTGTATGAGATGATCATGTTTTGTTGAAGTTATCGGCAACTGGCAAAAGCCCTATGGATGTCTCTTTGTTGCATAAGATGCAAGTGCCAAATAATTGCTTTACTTTATCGCTATACGATAGCAATAGTTGCAAGAGCAATAGTTGGTAAGACAACCATGTGATGACACATTGATGTAGATCAAGATGATGAAGATCATGGTGTCGTGCCGGTGACGATAGAGATCATGACAGTACTTTGGAGATGGAGATCAAAGGCGCAAGATGATCATGGCCATATCATGTCACATATTTTGATTGCATATGATGTTTATCTATTATACATCTTATTCTTGCTTTGATTGACGGTAGCATTTTAAGATGATCTCTCAATAATTATCAAGAAGTGTTCTCCCTGAGTATGCACTGTTGCCAAAGTTCGTCGTGCCCAGACACCACGTGATGATCGGGTGTGATAAGCTCTACGTCCATCTACAACGGGTGCAAGCCAGTTTTGCACACGCAGAATACTCAGGTTAAACTTGACGAGCCTAGCATATGCAGATATGACCTCGGAACACGGAGACCGAAAGGTCGAGCGTGAATCATATAGTAGATATGATCAACATAAGATGTTCACCATTGAAAACTACTCCATCTCACGTGATGATCGGTTATGGTTTAGTTGATTTGGGTCACGTGATCACTTAGATGACTAGAGAGATGTCTGTCTAAGTGGGAGTTCTTAAGTAATATGATTAATTGAACTTGAATTTATCATGAACTTAGTCCTGGTAGTATTTTGCAAATTATGTTGTAGATCAATAGCTTGCGTTGTTGCTTTCATATGTTTACTTTGATATGTTCCTAGAGAAAATTGTGTTGAAAAATGTTAGTAGCAATGATGCGGATTGGA
The DNA here is from genome assembly GCA_963921465.1 of Triticum timopheevii. Classification (NCBI taxonomy): domain Eukaryota; kingdom Viridiplantae; phylum Streptophyta; class Magnoliopsida; order Poales; family Poaceae; genus Triticum; species Triticum timopheevii. The sequence continues at coordinate 645,710,130 of OY997266.1, read as the reverse complement.
TCCGTGATCGGAGGTTTATCCTCATTGCTGCACAGAAGAATTATGTCCTTGATGCACCGCTAGGTGACAAACCTATTGCAGGAGCAGATGCAGACGTTATGAACGTTTGGCTAGCTCAATATGATGACTACTTGATAGTTTTGTGCACCATGCTTTATGGCTTAGAATCGGGACTTCAAAGATGTTTTGAACATCAAGGACCATATGAGATGTTCCAGGAATTGAAGTTAATATTTCAAGCAAATACCCGAGTTGAGAGATATGAAGTCTCCAACAAGTTCTATAGCTAAAAGATGGAGGAGAATCGCTCAACTAGTGAGCAAGTGCTCAGATTGTCTGGGTACTACAATCGCTTGAATCAAGTGGGAGTTAATCTTCCAGATAAGATAGTGATTGACAGAGTTCTCTAGTCACCATCACCAAGTTAGTAGAACTTCGTGATGAACTATAGTATGCAAGGGATGACGAAAATGATTCCCGAGCTCTTCGTGATGTTGAAATCGACGAAGGTAGAAATCAAGAAAGAGCATCAAGTGTTGATGGTTGACAAGATCACTAGTTTCAAGAAAAGGGCAAAGGGAAAGAAAGGGGAACTTCAAGTAGATTGACAAGCAAGTTGTCACTCCCACGAAGAAGCCCAAAGCTTAAACCAAAGCCTGAAACTGAGTGCTTACACTGCAAAGGAAATGGTCACTAGAAGCGGAACTGCCCTAAATATTTGGCGGATAAGAAGGATGGCAAAGTAAACAAAGGTATATTTGATATACATGTTATTGCTGTGTACTTTACTAGTGTTTATAGCAACCCCTCGGTATTTGGTACTGGTTCAGTTGCTAAGAGTAGTAACTCGAAACGGGAGTTGCAGAATAAACAGAAACTAGTTAAGGGTGAAGTGACGATGTGTGTTGAAAGTAGTTTCAAGATTGATATGATCATCATCGCACACTCCCTATACTTTCGGGATTAGTGTTGAACCTAAATAAATGTTATTTGGTGTTTGCGTTGAGCATGAATATGATTTGATCGTGTTTATTGCAATACATTTATTCATTTAAGTAAGAGAATAAACTGTTGTTCTGTTTACATGAATAAAACCTTATATGGTTACACACCCAATGAAAATGGTTCATTGGATCTCGATCGTAGTGATACACATATTCATAATATTGAAACCAAAAAATGAAAAGTTAATAATGATAGTGCAACTTATTTGTGGCACTGCCGTTTAGGTCATATTGGTGTAAAGCGCATGAAGAAACTCCATGCTGATGGGATTTTGGAATCACTTGATTATGAATCACTTGATGCTTGCGAACCATGCCTCATGGGCAAGATGACTAAGACTCCATTCTCTGGAACAGTGGAGCGAGCAACTGACTTATTGGAAATAATACATACTGATGTATGTGATCCGATGAGTGTTAAGGCTCGCGGCAGGTATCGTTATTTTCTGACCTTCACAGATGATTTGAGCAGGTATGGGGATATCTACTCGATGAAACATAAGTCTGAAATAGTTGAAAGGTTCAAAGAATTTCAGAGTGAAGTGGAAAAATCATCGTAACAAGAAAATAAGGTTTCTACGATCTGATCGCGGAGACAAATATTTGAGTTACGAGTTTGGTCTTCAATTAAAACAATGTGGAATAGTTTCACAAATTCATGCCACCTGGAACACCACATCATAATGGTGTGTCCGAACGTCATAACCGTACTTTATTGGATATAGTACAATCTATGATGTTTCTTACCGATTTACCAATATCGTTTTGGGATCATGCATTAGAGACAGCTGCATTCACGTTAAATAGGGCACCATCTAAATCCGTTGAGACGACACTATATGAACTGTGGTTTAGCAAGAAACCAAAGTTGTCATTTCTTAAAGTTTGGGGCTGCGATGCTTATGTGAAAAGTTTCATCCTGATAAGCTCGAACCCAAATCGGAGAAGTGCGTCTTCATAGAATACCCAAAGGAAATTGTTGGGTACACCTTCTATCATAGATCCGAAGGCAAAACATTCGTTGCTAATAAATGGATCCTTTCTAGAGAAGGAGTTTCTCTCGAAAGAAGTGAGTGGGAGGAAAGTAGAACTTGATGAGGTAATTGTACCTTCTCCCTTATTGGAAAGTAGTTCATCACATAAATCTGTTCCTGTGACTACTACACCAATTAGTGAGGAAGCTAATGATGATGATCATGTAACTTCAGATCAAGTTACTACCGAATCTCGTAGGTAAACCAGAGTGAGATCCGCACCAGAGTGGTATGGTAATCTTGTTCTGGAAGTCATGTAACTAGACCATGATGAACCTACGAACTATGAGGAAGCGATGATGAGCCCAGATTCCGCGAAATGGCTTGAGGCCATGAAATCTGAGATGAGATCCATGTATGAGAACAAAGTGTGGACTTTGGTGGAGTTGCCCGATGATCGGCAAGCCATAGAAAATAAATGGATCTTCAAGAGGAAGACGGACGCTGATAGTAGTGTTACTATCTACAAAGCTAGACTTGTCGAAAAAGGTTTTTGACAAAGTTCAAGATGTTGAATACAATGAGATTTTCTCACTCACTTCTTTCGAGAACATACCCAGTGTTACCAGTGTTAGTTTACTTCTTTTGTACTGGAAATCATAAATATGATAGAAGCATAATGGATCCAAGAACATACCCCTCGCGGGAATCGAAAACCACAAAAAGTAGAGGGCGTCCTCGTCTTTTTAACATGTTTTTGCAAAGTTCGATGGTGTCTTTATTCTCTCATGAAAGAACCTTGAAAGTAAATGAGTGTATTGTTAGGCACCATGAAATAACAAATACTTAAGTAGAAATTTGCTAACCTGCATACCACCTTCCTCCAGTTTCGATTTAGGGGCCATACTAGGCACATAAGTCAGCTCATTACTGAACTCCATTTTTGAAGATGTCAAAGGTGGTGGCCATAGAAGCCATCTGTCCATAGACATAAGTCAGCCAAAATAGGCATATGGAAACCACATTTGCATAGGAAGAAACAATAGAGCTACTTGTCCATAGAAAGAAAGAAACATGGGCACATATGTACTCCTAGATAAAGGGACATGAATCCCTGAAGCCGAAAGTAACCTACTTGTTTTTTCTTACAAAAGCATCTTCGAGAGGGCAGGGAGGCCCTCCACCACCATTAAGAAGACTTGTCCAGTTTATGAAGGAAACTAGGCCAAAATTATCGAGAGTATGGTGCTACCAGTAAAAAGAATTGGAAGACGCGGAGTGATGTACTTAATTCAAATTGATAATTTCTGTGAGATTTTTAAACTGCTTCCACCTCTTTTGATAGTATGGTGCTACCAGTGTATATGCCATTTGTTCCAGCAGTGACCATGATGGCTCTTTATTTTACGCATTTTTAGAGCTCATATGTTGCATGTTCTCTTTATATATCATGTCTCATTGAACCAAATATATGTCCATTATTCATGATTAACAATTTTTGCGCTTTTCATTGTGAGCATTGCACATTGTGTATTTATTTGGTTTTTATTAGTTTTCCTTCTTTTCTTGTGTCTATAGGTGTGTATTGGAGCAACCTAGGAACAAGCACGATGAAAGGAGCAAGGATGGGTTCAATACGGGGTCAGTCAGGGGTCAAACTTAGCCATTTCGAAGGTTAGAAAAAAGTCATTTTTCAGATTGCTCAAAATCAAAAACTAAGACTAGAAATGGATCGGCGTCGTTCATACGAATCCAACGAGCTCAAGAACTTCAAATTCCAAGTTCGTATGAAGAAATGGCGGCCGTTTTACTAGAGATAGATTGCACAAAAAGACAGCACGAAAGACGGCGTTCCTGCGGTCGTTTGAGCGGTCATTTGACGTCAAGACAGCTCCAAAAGTTCCCTTCCAGACGGAATTCTTCACAGATTTCGTCCCCATTTGATCCCACGGGATTCTTGGCTCGTAAAGAAGAGTTGGGAGAGGATTAGGCTCATTATGAGCCCCTGGATGAAGCCCATCAAGGGAGGAGGCTAGGGAGGCTCTCCATATAAGTCATCCACAACCCTAGCCACCGTCTCTGATGCTCCATCAACATTCATTGATCCACGCAGCCATTATCCATCTCCGTTGTTGCTCCAAAACCACCTCCATAGAGAAGAGAAGGGCCAAGCCAAGAGGAAGAAGAAGGGGTGCCTCCACCACGTGCCTCCATCAACATTCTAGGGTTCTTCACCGCTGGCGGGCCGTCAACACCATCACCGGCGCCTCTATGCTCCTCTCCTCCACCGGCTTCATGTCGGCTTGTAACTTGCCCTCTCCCTCTATGATGTTTTCGTAGTTGTGTTAGTTCTTAGGATTTCGGTGAACCCTTGGATGAATAGTACTTTGTTGAATAAGCTATCCGATATTCTCTTTATATGTGTTACGTTGATTATCTCATGGTGTTGTGAAGGGCGCCCACATAGCATTATCCCCTTGTGGACTTGAGGCAAGTCATATTGGTGAGAAGGATAGCTGTGGAGGGTAGGTGCTGACATGACATATTCTCGCTTCCTCCCTGATCATTGCAATAGGGATTAGTGGAGAACCCTAGAATTTAAGGTCGTGACCACGGGGAGTTCACTCCCCTTAATCATCGTTGTGATAACCGGAGTGGGGAAGCATGGTACACAATAACCTTAGTGGGGATGAGTACTTTATATGGCTCCGCCCACGCGAGATCATATACAAGTGGCTTAGTGATGCAATTAGAGAGCCATGTTCATCATGTGCTGTCAGCATCCTACTTGTGGTGATGACTCCAATTCCCGCGAGAACGTTTACTACTCAAGCATTGTTTCACGTAGTTTAGTCTCTTTACTTTTCTGTCTTTTATTTCTTGTTCGTAGTTTAGTAAACATTATCCCTTTTATTTGTGTGCCTAGCAACTTACTAAAGTAGGCTATTTCCAAACTATGGTTTGGGTGCGTACGCAGTTCATTAAGTGATAGCGTAGCTGCGGGGTTTGTGGTGCCTTCCTATTCGCTTCATGTGGGTTTGACACTTTATTTATCATGAAAGTGCTACAACGGCCCTATGCACTTGCAGGCCATCAGACCTCAGTTTGTGTATATGACATTTTTCCAGCAATGCCCTCCGACACCATCGCCCATAGAGAAGTATTAGGTTCTTGAAAAGTTGTAAGTGACAAATAATAAATAATTGATTCCAGATCCTAATTATGTCTACATGTTTTGCCAATGTGTAATGAAAATTTCTGGAATCTGTCAAAAAAAAATCTCCGCAACCAACTGTGACCCTTCTCTTATTTCCAAATAAAAACACCACAAATACGCACGGGCTAGTGGTGACAAATGAGGCGCCCGAAGTCTAAGGAGCAGCGTAACTAGGAAGTACTTGAAAAGTTGCAAACAATTTTACAGATTTCAAACTACTTTTTTGAAATTATGAGCAATTTTTGAGAAACACAAATAAATTTAAAATTCCAAAAAAATCAAACAAAACATGAACATTTTTGGTTTTGTAAACAAACCTTGAAAACAAGAACATCCTTTGAAATTCCGGACAAATTTTTTTATAAACACAACCATTTTTAAATATTCTAGAACATTTTTATAAAACGGAAATATCTTTAGAAATTTTGAAATGATGAACCTTTTTTCAAATTAAAACAAATTTTAATAGCAAAAAACATTGTTTAAAATTTCTAAACATTTTTAAATTGTGAACCGATTTTTCAAAAAGAATCTTAACATTGTTTGAAATTTCTAACCATCTTGAAATTTCTAGGTGTGCCTTCAGCCTGCTAGTAGTCACAAATGAGGCGCCCGAAGTCTAAGGAGCAACGTAACTAGGAAATACTTGAAAAGTTACAAACAATTTTAAAATTTCTAAACATTGTTTGAAATTTTTAGGTGTGCCTTCTCCCTACTAGTAGTGACAAATGAGGCGCCCAAAGTCTAAGGAGCAGCGTAACTAGGAAATACTTGAAAAGTTGCAAACAATTTTGAAAATTCTAACCATTTTTAAAATGTGAACAGATTTTATAAAAAATCTAACAATTTTTGAAAACATGGACTGTTTTTCTAAATTTGTAATTGTTTGGAACAAGAAAATGAACAAAGAAAATGAAATATAAAAAAGAGAAGAATCCAAAAAACGATGAAGATAATACAACTGTAAAAGAGAAGAAAAGTAAAAAAAGAGAAAAAAAAATAGAAGAAGACAAATTAACAAATCATGAAAGCAAAACCGATTTAGGAACCTTCTAGAAGGTTCCCAAAACTGGGATGCTCGCACAAAGAAAAACAAAGTGGGTCGTCCCATGTTGCGAACTAGCTATGGACAGGGGTGCATGGAAGCTTGCTATCCATGTGCCCGAACCATGAGTTGGTCGCGAGATCTTATGGGTTTCACCTCTAGCCTGCCCCAACTTGTTTGGGATTAAAGGCTTTGTTGTTGTTGTTGTTGCTGTTTGTTGTTTGGGCCGTTCCATGTTGCAGCGAAGGATGTGTGTAGCCTCGACATTCTGTCGCAAAATGCGATGAATAGGAAATCGCCATTACGTAGGTACTCCCTCCATTTTTATTTACTCTGTGTATTAGAGTTGAATAAAGTCAAACTTTGTAAAGTTTGACCAAGTTTATAAAAAATAATATAAACATTTATATAACAAATCAATGTGGTGTGAAAGTACATTTAATAATAAATCTAATAGTATTGATTTGTTATTGCATCTGTTAATATTTTTGTTTATAAACTTTATTAAAGTTTATAAAGCTTGACTTTGAGCAAAGCTAATACGCGGACTAAATAAAAATAAAGGGTACGTGGCTTAACCATCGTTGGCTCCTGCGTGGGATTGTTCATCTGTTTGCTTGGCACGCATGTGTATGTGGGACGGGTTTCAACTGAAAAAAAAAAGTATGTGAGACTTATTTTGAGGTAAAAAAGAGTATGTGGTGCAGGCGCCCCTATGTCTCGCTTGACGCGAGACAATAGGATGTCTCAATTTAGGCAGCCAGCCCAGCGCAGACAGGCCTTCGGCACTTTTATTTCTTCTGTTTTGTTTCACATCTTTGCATTGGGTTTTCTGCATTATTTTTTTTACTTTTGCTTGTATTTGAAAATATTCTGATTATATCTATTATAAATATCACTTCATATACAGAAGTTGAAAATTGGTAATCGTGCATAAAAAATGTTAAACATGTACAAAAAATGTTTCTAATATATAAAACAAATTGTAAATGTGTATGAAAAAATAGATATCAAAACATATATGAAAATATGTTAATGTTGTATTTGAAAATGTATAAGCTGTATATAAAAAATATTTCTAATGTATATACAAAATATACCAATGTTTCGGGGAAAACTAAACACCAAAAAGAAATTTTAAAAAGATTAACCATGTATTTGAAAATTGTTAAACGTGTATATAAGAAATGTTCCTGATGTATAGAAAAATATACAATGTGTATGGAAAAAAGTAGACGACAAAAAGTATAAGTTTTCAAAAATGTTAACATATATTTGAAAAATGTTTAACTGTATATGAAAAATGTTGAACATGCATAAAAAATGTGTTGGGTGTATAAGAAATATGTATGTTGGGGATCGGCAGCACTGGATACATTCTCTGCAAAAACTTTTCTTGGTGAAATCAGCAGCACTGGATTTCATTTTAAGAATTCATATAGTTCTGAAGTTTGTTGGGGATCAACTTCAAGAGGTTACAAAGGCAAGGGAGTTCAAGATCACTGCTGGTAGCTTGCCACGGCTTCTGAAAGTTGGGAAGTGTCAAAAGCACAAATAAATAAAATACCCAACAGCGATAGGGCAATAATAAAAAAGTAAAAGAAAACCACAGCACCAACAGGAAAAGCATATTTCACCATCCGAAATAACTGAACATAGAGAACAATTCCCCAACAAATGGGGTGAACATTTCTCTTCCAGTTTCAAATGTACCACTAATTGGGACACAACAGCTACTTAACCATTCGACAGAGAGAGACAGGGGCAGATAGATATTTACTCCTATAGAAAGGGGCATGAATCCCCGAGAAAGACTCTAGTCGAGCAGGAACTCCGCAACAATAATGAATATGAATAAGACGACGGCATCTTGGGAGGTCAGGAGAAAAAGAAAACGAAGATCCCACTTGTCTCTCTCCACAGCTGAATGAAGACTGTTTTCACTACTAGATACTAACAACATCAGCAAGTATATTGTTCGCCATCGGGGACCTCTTCTGGCAATTGAACTGTATATAAGTTACTGGATTTCAGCGGCATTGCTGAAAGTGCCGCCATTAATCGCCCAGACTCCTTGATGCTGGGCAGGTCAGAACTATTGGGGGAGTTAGACGAAATGATGCGTTGGGTACGCATACTCATGCCCGTTGTAGTCGTAGTACAGCTTCTCACCACGAGCTATATCACGGCAGGCGACCAGCAAGACATGGCACTCGCCGTCGATGTCGTACCTCACACACTTGACGTTCTGCTTTTTCTTTCCATCACTGCAGGAATTGGACAATATTAGAGTGGCGTAAGTAATGCTTAACACATGTACATTCATAAGGATAGGCAGCGACTACTTACGGAGTGTGGTTGTTGATGCCGCTAATAAAGCGGGCGATGTTTCCACGTTTGTCAGGGCAGATGACAAGCTTCTGGGAAGGATCCGCTGGTGATAGAAGGGTCATTATACTATCACAGCCATCATTTTCCCTGTTCTTTAAATAATCAACATCACCAGCGTATTCAGTTAAGAATGTGAGATCTTTAATATATGCATCAGCCTGCACAGTGAAGCTGAAAACAAATATGTGTTAGTTTAATTGCTCCACACTGAAAAATGAAGAAACGTCAGAAGAATAATTCCGAAAACATACCCCTCATGGGAATCAAAAACCACCAGAAGAGGAGGGCATTCTCCTCTTTTCAACATGCTTCTGCAAAGTTCAATAGTTTCTTTGTCCTCTTTTGAAAGAACCTTCAAAGTCAACAAGTGTATCGTTAGGCACCAACAGATCAAGAAATACATTATACTGTTTTAAGTAAAAAAAAAAATGCTAACCTGCATACCACCTTCCTCCAGTTTTGCTTGATTGGCAGATATAGGGGCCATACTCGGCACATAAGTCAGCTCATTGCTGAACTCCATTTTCGAAGATGTCAATGCAGTGGCTGCAGAAGCCATCTGTTCAAGCCTTCGAACTCTATCTGCAGTGGGCACAAATGGCAGTAGCCTCCTCTTCTTCTTGTGCATAACAAGAGATCGTCTCTTTCGCCTCTTAGCATCTGTATACAAGTATGAAGTAATGAATAAATGCAGTGAGCTATATGCAGGATACTATTGGATTGGAGATATATGCAGTTGTTAAGTAGCTGTTGCGTCCCAACAAACTAAAAATTTCAGTTAATTGGAGATATATGCAGGATACAATTGGATTCACCGGTCAGACACGGAAAACAAAACAGTTCATGAATCAACATACAACACCCCCTTTTCTCCCATCAGATGTGCATCCTACGCGTACTCAGTAATATTTTATATAAACTACAAAAGGTGGCGGCTTTTTTATGGCTCAGTGAAAGCAAGGCAGATCATCAACATTGATATACATGTGACATATCCCCACGAATAAATGCAAGTCATTTAATCCATACAAACTTGACCGATCTATTTAAATAACACATCCCTATTACCAAAATAAAACTGTGCTATTAAGGTCAAATTAAAGTTTTTTAACGATGCTTTCCCCCGTATTTCCAGCAGTGATGGTTTTGCCGCTCAATTCTGGCGGCGGTAGCTTTCCCGCGCATTTCCTGCGGTGATAGCTCACTGCATTTTTCAATGTTCATAACCTAGAAATTCTAATCCACTGTGACATATACATAGGATACTACTGTGTCAACCGGCCAGCCTAGCAAAACAAAACAATCAACGAACTAATCAACACAAAACACCCACATAGTGTAAACCTTTTCTCCTACCAGATGTGTATCATACACATAATCAGTCCTAGTATTTCAGATGAACTATTTGCAACTTGTGGATTATTTGCATCATCAGCAGGTGGCAATGCAGTATGTGTAACAATTGCGCGACGATTCCTCATCGCAGACTCGCTAGCTTAGATGAACAAAATCCATGCGATTCAAAATTTCAGGGATAAGGAAAAATTACCCTGAGAAAGCCCGCACTTTGCCGGCCGGACGGCGCCGCCCTCCGCGCCCTTCTCGATCCGGAAGAAATCGACGATCTTGCTCTGCTTCAACGGGAAACCTGGCAGAAATTCAACCAACAAGAGGACGAGATGAGATGAAATTTTTCACGGCAGGCGAGCGAGCGAGCGAGCGCGGACACGGAAGGGGGGGGGGGGGGGGGGGGGGGAGCGGGAATGGCGAGATCGAGCGGTCGGGCACGAGGGACGCACGGATGATGGAGGTCGGGGCGCAGTCGGGGCAGAGCCAGGAGCCGAGCGGGACGGCGGGGAGGATGGGGCGGAGGCAGAAGGTGTGGCGGCCGCGGTCGCAGATGTCGCAGAGGAGGAGCTCCTCGTCGCGGTCCCCGGCGCCGCACGCCCCGCAGAGGGCCATCACGTGGCGGGCGCGGGCGAGGGGCGGCGGCGCGTCGACGGGGCGCGCCCGGCGCATCACGTCGGAGATCGAGCAGAAGCGGCGCGGCTCCGGCGGCGAGCGGGGCGGGGGCGCCGCCGCCGTCCGCTTCCGCCGCAGCTCCGGCGAGCTCGCCGCCGCCGCCGCCGCCGTCGACGGCGCGAGGGGTGCCATGGGGGGGAGGTGGCGGAGGGAGGGGTGGGGTTGGGTGGGGGGGGGGGGGGGCGCTGTGACTCGGCGAGGCCGGTGGGCTCCTCCTGTCTCCTCTCACTCTGTGTCGCCTTCGCCGTTGGGGGGAGAGCTGTGTAAATAGGAGAAACCCGGAGGTGACCGTTGGAAATGTCGCCCCTCCCCAAGGCCCAACCCTCCTTGCTGCCTGCCAAATTCTGTTGCGCCCATCAGTTTCTTTCCTCTTAAGGAACCAAATTTCAAAATCTTTTGAAATCTTTTCACACACAGACACACATACATTGTGTTCACAAGCCAGGTGATTTTGTTTTGATCCTCTAGGACCAATGCTGGAGCGCGGGGCAATGCGGGATGCTCGATTACGCGCGGGAAGGGTACCGCGCAAGCGTGCGGTTACAGCGCGGGAACGGGTACATGCGGTACTGTGGCGCGAAGAGTTAACACATTTCTTTCCAATTACGTGAGATTGAAAGCTGGTGTGAAAAATGATTAATGTTACAGCGCGGGAACGGGCACAGGCGGTGCCGTGGCGCGAAGGGTTAAAATGTTTTTTTTATTACGTGAGATCGACCGTTGGCGTGAAAAAATTATATTCGAGATGATAGGTTCACCTACCGGAGGGTGATGCGAGCATGCCCGCGCCCACATGCAGAGATAGAGACGACATTATTGTTGTAGACTGATATTTTTTGGAAATTAATAAACGCCGGCCAAAAAGAATATATTCTCTCGCTGGAAATGTAGACGGAATTAATTTCAACCATTTATTATTTTCAAATTTCTAAAATGGAAATATCTTCCTGTAAATTGGATGTTATTAATTTCGAGCAATTATTGTTTTCAATTTTTTTAAAGGGAAATATCTTGCTGTAAATTGGTTGTTATTAATTTCGAGCATTTATTCTATTCAAATTTTGAAAAGGAGACCAGACCTCCTTGTGAATTGCCACGTGGCCTTTTTCCCTAAGCTTGAAATCGCTTCCTGGTGTTACCAATGGAGGGTTTTTTGGATGGTAATAGTTCTCTGGGAGCATTTTTCCAGCGAACTCTCAAATTGTCATGCAATTTCAACTAAAGTTGTCATGGCAATTTTACAGAACTTTTCATGATCGGAATAAAAAGTTGCCATGTATCGCCAAAAAATGCCAATGTTTTTTTTTTGCCATCCATTTTATCTGAATCCAATGGTTGTTGGGGCGTTCAGTAAGATCTCCCAGCTAGGGAATGTTCGCCAGTTATTATTTCCCCTTTTTGTATCTATGAGTTGTTGATTTTCTTCTGAGAGTTTTCAAGTTGTTCTTGGAGGTTTGAATAATGTAGAATGTTCTGTTATTAAATGGGAAAAATATGTGAGGTTGACGGAGTTATGAGGGTTGTAAAGACACTGTTCACTAGCAAATGGATGGATATGGGTATTCCGTACGATATTGTACCGTATCTATTCGAGTCATGTGAAAACTTGCAAGCATCGACAAATATAGGGTTCATTGTTCACCTACCGCGTTGGTGTGAATAGTCCATCGCCTACGTGGAGAGATATGGACAATATTAGTGTAAGATATTAAACTACATCAATATTACGATGTATTCATACTTAGAGTAAATAACAAATTCCAGAAGTGATATTTATTCCACTATAAAAAATAGACTTTACATTTTTCAAGCATTTTTTAAATATTGGAAAAGAGATCCTCTCCATATTACCATGTGACTTTAACTATTTTTAAAAAAAATTAAAATCACACCATCTCTGAGATTACCAAAATATGGCATATAGATTAGCAATGTTTCTTTTCAGGGGAGGGGGAGTTATATTTTGGTCCTATTGGATTACTATCGAGGATGGAATAATGTAGCATATCCCACTATGAACGACGAAATGAGGTTAATGTAGTTACATGGATTGTACGAACGCTGTCACACTCGCACGTGAAAATGGATGTGTGTTCCATATGATGCCTTATCGCGAAGAGTTAATGCATCTTTTGAGTCATATGAAATCATTGTGCGAGCGCCGATAAATCCTAGAGATGATATGCTCACCTACCGCGGTGTAGTGAATAGACCACCACGTACATGGAGAGACACTATTGTGATATGTCATTTCTTTCATAATTCCAATGAATCCATTAATGCTTTTCAATTTTGAGAGTGTGTTTCATAATTCTCATGCTGACTCGCCATGTCCACATAGTTGGTGTTATAGTTGACGGAAATCTGACTCGTGTGATCAATTTGTGTTAGTTTTGAAGTTTTTTTCTTTCACCCACCATGCAAGTTTGCATACAATGGATGCAATTAACTCTATACATAATGGCAAACAATGAAACACACGAGGTCAATGAAGTTGTGTACTCCCTCCGTCACAGTTTAGAAGGCACAGTTAAATTTGCGTGCGTTTCCACAATAGACAAGGTTTAGGGCGCATTGCATTTATTTCTAGTAGCTAATTAGTACTCCAGAGTACTATTTCTATATGCATGTGTAGTGTGAATGCTATTTTTTAGCCCATCTCATAACCAATAGATAACCATCTAGGTCTCAGAGAATTTCCAAGTGCGCCTTCTAAACCGTGACGGAGGGAGTAGGTCGTACAGTGCCTTGTTGTGGCGAGTTAATGTGCCTTTATGAGTCACATGAAATTATCTTGTGAGCACCGACAAATCCTATGTTTGGCAGCTTCACCTACCATGGTGTAGTGAATATATCACCACCCATGTGGAGAGATACGAATGATTGTTGTGATATGACCTTTGTTTCATATTTTAGATCTAGTTTTGCTATAGAAGTAGATGTTACTACCTTCAAAAAAATCGAAAAGAGAATATATCCACATTACCACGTGGCTTTTTCTTTCAGAATTTTGAAACCACATTGTCTCTTCCACCAGTTTCAAAGTTATGGCATATAGATTACAAAATTTGTCCCTCAGGGGAGGGGAGTTTTACAAATCGAGGGTGAAATGAACGATGAAGATGCATTAGGTTAATGAAGTTATGTGGGTCGTACGAAAACAATGCATTGACTCGTGAAATCGATATGGGTGTTTCGTATGATGCCTTGTCATGAAGACTTAATGCATCTTTTTGTGTCACGTGAAATCATCTCAAGAGCGCTGACTAGGGTTGATATCTCCACCCACCGTGGTGTAGTGAATAGATTATCACCCATGTGGAGAGATAGGAACGATATTATTGCGATATGTCCTTTGTTTCATATTTTAAAAGAATCATTTCGCAACAAAAAGTACATGTTATTACTTTAAGGCATTTACTGTTTCTGAATCTTACAAAGGAGAACCCTGTCCTCTTTAGTACTCGGCTTTTTCTTTTTTTCTTTTCCAAAGTTTGAAATCGCATCTTCTCCCTCACTGAATTTGTCGGTGGTAAGTTATATCATTTGTATTAGTGTTTTTTTTTCTCCAAGGGGATCTTTTTTTCTTTACTCCTCCTAGATTACAGTTGCGGTAGAATACTGTAGGAAGTTATATCATGAACGATGGAACCACCTCACTGGCACAAGAAATGCTTGAATTGTCAAATGGCATGTACGTTTTCTACTGAAAATAACATTTACTTTTGGGCAACTTGTTACTTCCAAAAATATGTGGGTCATTTGGAAAACAGCCATGTGCTCCATGGTACATTTACAGATTTTCCATTAAGCCAAATTGTGTACTCCCTCCATGGTATTGTACTACAACATTGGACATTCTCTTTTCTTAGGCCCAATGCCAGTCACACATGGACGGCACATTTGAGGGCAGATATGTAATATCAAATGGCATTGCTCTCGATCTTGTAAATATTATCTACGTTTTTCAAAATAAAATATACCGTTTCGACCTCCCACAAATTTTCCAGTAAGGAAAATAGAGAGGAAACCAGACTAGAAACCCTCACCTTCTGTTGCTCAACAATACCATCAGGAGCAATATAAGTATTATTTAGGTTCAGCCACCATACATGCCACAGGAGACTACTCCTACATTCTATCATACACAGCATAGCAGCAGTTTTCTGCGAATTTTTATGTCCAGAGTGGTTTCTCTTCTTCGAGTATTACAATTGAACCGGTACTACTTGGACAGCTAATCTATTCTATAATCCAGCTAGGGAGACAGAGAGCTCTTGGATTCACCACTCACTAACCAAGATCTTGTCTTCTTGATCCAGTGAACCCTCCGTGCTTTCGCGGTATTCCAGATTCCTTGTGCAGCCGATGAAGGTACCGACCTTCTCGCCGACGATGGCTTTCGCGATGTTTCCAGTGTTTTGCAGGTTGAACACGACAACTGCAAAATTGAGCACCAAGATTAAAATCGACAATCGGAAAAAGTAAGAAGCTTGTGAAACCGATATCCCCCGTACCAGGAATATTGTTCTCTTGGCATAGTGTGACGGCAGTCATGTCCATTACTGAGAGGTCTCTTGAGATCACCTCGTTATAGCTCACTGTTTCGAGAATGCGGGCATTTGGGTTATGCTTGGGGTTCGCATCATACACACCATCAACATTTGTTGCCTTGAGCACTACCTCTGCATTGACTATACACATAATACAAGAAGAATGGTCAAGGCAAAATAAATAGAGAAAAAAAAGTTACTATTCAAACAGTACTGTTCATTTCAAAAGTAGCCTATACCTCATAATAATATATTTCTATAGGCACAACACAGATTGTGATTTATCACTGTTTATGTAAAGAAATTAGTAAACACACTATAACTAGAGGCCGACAATGTTGCCAATGGGCTAGCACAATATTGTAGATCTGTACTGTGTGGTTGTTTTTTTGCTAAACGTTGCGCCGGCCTGCGTGCTGGGCCAAGTTGACCATGATTGTAACCATACTGCTATTCACTCATTAATAAAAGAAAGGTAAATACACTGTAACTGTCCCAGAAAAAAAAAGCTAGAACCAGAAACCAGCTTAAATAGATGCATTGTTTCTCTAACCTAATTGTTGGACTGTCATTTTTCATTTTCAACTTAATACGCACAGGGATCGTCATTAATACTTAATATACTTAATACAACATCAAATAAACTCAGTGGAGTGCTTATGTGGGTGGTCATGTAGTCCCATTACCCACAGTTGCAAGGAGCATGACCATTAATAAGATGAAAAAAATACACTGAATGTTTCACAGTATTACATATATGTAGCTAAACCTATGGCATGAGAAGACACTGGACTATCAAGAACCATTCATAAGCACCAGTTTTTCTAAGTGAAAGAAATTTCTCCAACTTTTAATGATTAAAGCGGTTCATACTGCATAGCGAAGATTAAGGACGAACTCACTTTCTGCACAACGGAGAGCAGCAGCTGTATCAGTTGTAAAGAATGGGTTCCCTGTCCCAGCAGCAAATATAACAACTCTTCCTTTCTCTAAATGCCTAATTGCTCTTCGGCGTATGTATGGTTCTGCAACTTCTGAAATACGGAATGCAGTTTGGACACGGGTCGGTATCCCAATGCTCTCCATTGTTGCTTGAAGAAATATTGCATTCATCACAGTGGCCATCATACTGAATTGGGGGAAAGCAGGAAAAACGTTGCACGGTCAGATTCAGCCCCAAATTATTTATTATGACGACAAATCATGTGGTTAGTGGTTACTTAACAAGAAATGCCTTTGTAAAAAAAAAAGACAGAAACTAGGTTATAAATTACAGGAAGCCTTAAGCTTGCACAAAAATGTAGACAATATATAGTCATGGATTAAATGCTTTGTAAGATGCAATTATAGTTACACTCAGTTAATTAGTCAATGGAAATTCCTATTCTGGCAGATTACCATGTGCTTGCTTACGCGATGGGTACGTTGAGCCATGATACTACAAATATTATACTAGCCAAAAAGTTGGCATGAATTATGGTTTGTAAGATGCAATTATAGTTACATTCAGTTGACTATTGAAATGTAATTCTTGTTCTAGCAGATATAAATGTGCTTGTGTAATGGGCACAATGAACCATAATAGTACAAACATTAAACTGGCCAAAAAGTTGGCATGAATTAAACAACAAGCACGCTTCTGCTCCTACCAAAATGTGTTGATATTACATGGCTTATAGCATATCTCATGGCATTTAGACTTCTTTTCTAGGCTATTTGGCAGCTGACCACAGGCTGATAGAATTATTTAATACTGCAGTTCACAACAGGCATGGAGTATAATTCATACCCAATGTAATCCGCAGAGGAGCGGTCAAGACCACTACATCCAGCCCAAGAGGCCCCACGGAAGATATTGCCGCCACCAACAACAATAGCGACCTGCAATTACTCTCCTTTTTAAGTGTATAAAGCACATTATTCTACTAGATAAGACAAGAGAAACATATACACATAACATGTGAACTCTGGCTTGGAATGCATTGCAATTCAAGTATTGAATTAATACCATCAGACCGAAACACCCCAAATTCACTTCATTTGATTTCAGTCTATCTATTTGGAATGAATCACTTTCATTGTTCATAAACGTAACCCAATAAATAACCAGCAAAAAAATGAAGGCAGCACGGATGGCACACCTCTACGCCTAGTTTGGTGACGGAAGCAACCTCTCTTGCAATTGCCATTGTAACCTGCAAAAGACCACGTAATTACATTAACTACATGATGTACACACACATGAACCGTTAAATTCAAAGATACATCACCAGAAGCAGCCTCACCTTTGGGTCAATGTTTTCCGTGTGATCTCCGGATAGCGCTTCACCGCTTACCTTTAGTAAAACCCTTTGCCATTTATACGGCCTTTTAGACCTGGAGCTTTCATCAAGCATAAGGCCGCTCAACTGTGGCATCAGTGATGCCTGACTCCTGCCAAATGGAAGAGGGCAGGGTGCATCATGAAAGTGTTAAACATGAAAGTGCTTCAACTGCCGATACGATGAAATCGACAGGCAAGCAGCCAATTGCATCAGGACCTAGAGAGAAGTCGCAGTTGATATGCCATATTGACAACAAATACAGCGCAATTGATATGTGTGTACGACGCCACTACTGACCCAGATAAGCTGCCTTTGGATGGCCGCGGGCATGGTTCCACACCGTCGATTCAGGGGCCTGACCGCTACTGATATTATCTAGTGAAATATGTAGCCCTATCAGCGACGCCGTCCGCTACGGCTAACTTATCCGGCCTCGACTCTCCAGGGGAACAGGCACGACGCGGATGCATTCCGTCGAACACCCCGCCGGCGCACTCGCCACGGCGACATCAGGCCAGAGCGTGCGGCCTTGCCGGGAAAACAATGGAAAAACAAACCGCGCGAGGGTGGGCAGGGCCGCGTACCCGTTACCGGAGTAGGAGCCGTTGCCGTTGCCGTTGCCGGAGTCGGCGGCTGCGGCGGCGACGACGGAGGCGCGCGAGGGCGCGGCGGCGAGGGAGAGGAGGGGGCGGCGCCGGAGCAGCGCCGGCGAGGAGGAGGGCAGGGAGGCGGCGGGCTGGGGAGAGGGGAGGCGCAAGCGGAGGAGGGAGGAGGGGGGCACGCCGGCGGCGGCCGCCATGGTGGCCGGGGGGAGTGAGGACGATGGGAATGGGAATGGGAATTGCTTCACGAAATCCACGCGAGCGAGCGAGAGATATTTTTTTGAACCGGACGGGATCGGATAGCGGTCCGTGCCCGTGCGTGCCTTCGCTTTCGCCGGGGTCGGAGCTGGGCCTGGGTCGTCCATGGGCCAAGAGAGCGGCACAACGCACAAAAAGCCCAAACACCACGGATTTTTCTGTTTCAGAACCGAGCTCCTCGCCGGGAGCTCCTATATGCCGCCCATGTGCGTCAGATCGTTGCGACTTCGCTGAAGCGACGCGCACACGGGCCGGCCCAACCACCTCGATGCGAGCGAAAAAAACGAAAAAAGAAGAAGTGCATGCTTGAGTCCAGTGAGGCTAACCAGCCGAGCTACTTTTTTTTTTTGCGGGGAAAACTTTCAATCTATTCATCTTCAATCATGGTAGTACAACGAGCACTAGAAATAATAAAAATTATATCTAGATCCGTAGACCACCTAGCGACGACTACAAGCACTGAAGCGAGCCAAAGGCGCACCGCTGTCATCGCCCCTCCATCGCCGGAGCCGGGCAAACCTTATTGTAGTAGACAGTCGGGAAGTCGTCGTGCTAAGGCCCCGTAGAACCAACACACCAGAACAGCAACCGCCGCGGATGAAGAGTGTAGATCAAAAGAATCCAACCTAAAAACACACGAACGAAGACGAACGACGAACAGATCCGAGCAAATCCACCAAAGACAGATCCGCCGGAGACACAACTCCACACGCCCACCGATGATGCAAGATGCATCACCGGAACGGGGGCTAGGCGGGGAGACATTTATTTCATCTTCAGGGAGCCGCCACCGTCTCGCCTTCCTGAGCAGGACACAAACCCTAGCAAAGCTTGAAAAAAGATCTAAAAACGAAGCCCTCCCACCGGCAAGGGCCGAGATCCACCCCAAACATTTTATATGCAGTGCCAACCTTAAAGTAGAACGTACAGTGGCAAATCCTCTAAACAAATCATTCAACATTTTTATGATATACGTTAAAGTAATTTTAAAATACAGTGAATGCTTTTGTAAAACAAATACTGAACAAATTTAAAATACCAACATGGACATTTTATGGGTATATGTTAATTTTTCTTAATATATGACGAACAAACTTAAATACACAACGAAAATTTTCTAAATATACGTTGAACAATTTCATAATATACAATGAACATTTTTGTAATACATAATGAACATTTTCTAATATACATTGAACAAATTCAAAATATACAATTAAAATTTTTGTAATACACAATGAACAATTTTACAGTGCAAGGTGAACTATGTCATAATATACGATGAGCATTTTCTTAATACATTGAAGATTTTTGTTACACACGGTGAACTTTTTATACAAATACAACATAATGAGAAGAAGAACAGAAACAGAAAATAGAAAAGGAAACGTAAAAGAATGAAAATGAAAGGACAAAAAAGAACCAAAACAGAAAAATATAAAACCAGAACAAAACAACTGAAAACCGGCAAAAACAGTGAAAAAACTGGAAGCAAAAAAGCGTAGAAGAAAAACGAAAAAAAACCCCCGCAAAAAACAAGGAAAACTGCAGCGAACGAAATCCGTACGTGGGCCGGCCCAAGTGGCGACATGCTTCAGCGAAGGCTCGTCCTTTTGACGCCTGCGGGCGTCAAATAGGATTTGCCCTCCTCGCCAGCGCCTTCAGCCCGTTAGCGAACCCAGCGCCCGCTGCGTCGCTTGCATGATCACTTGTTTTTTCTTTTCTCATCCCCAAAATTGCTACATTATGTCATGATTTCTCTTAAGAAAAAAAACAGCTTTTCTACAGTACATAATCTTGTTCTTAGGAAAAAGTTCATCGAATTTCAAAATAGTTAATTGAATTTGCAAAAATGTTCATCAATTTAGAAAAAAATTCATCGAATACGAAAAAAAGTTCATTGAATTTGAAAAAAGTTCATCAAATTTTTAAAAAGTTCACCGAATATGCAAAAAAGTTCATCGAATTTAAAAAAAAGTTCATCAGATTCAAAAAAAAAGTTCATCGTAGTTGAAAAAAAGTTTGCCAGATTTGAAAAAAGTTTATCAATTATGGAAAAAGTTCATTGAATTTGTAAACAAAAAGTTCATCCATTTTTCCGAAAAAAAGTGAAGAAAGAAACTTTCTCGAATTTGAAAAAAGGGAAAAGGAAAGATGAAAGATGAAAGGATAGAAAATATGTAAGTTATCATATCAAGCTTGGTGGCACGGCAGCTGTTGCGTTGTCTCATGTAGCGAGAGGTGGGACTGTTAGTAGCGAATGAAGGGAGGGGGTGTGTGCGCCCGTTTGTGGAAACGGCTGTATCGGGCACAAAGGACGCTAAATAGGATTTGGGTTCAAAAAAATTGTTGTCATACCACTAAAAAACCCTTTGTTATGGGAGTTATGTTTGAAATTTTCGTACGTGATTCTTCCTGGACGGGCACGGCAGCTATTCCCCGTACTGATTTTTTACGCCAGTTCCTGTGTGGCATTTGAAGCGCCGGTTAACACGCTAAGGTATAACGCACTCACATCTCCCATTCGTGTAGCTTCTACATGGACCGGCTCATGTAAGTTTATCTAACTGGTTTTGGGAGCCATCTAATAGGTTCCATCTTTTTTTCTTCGGTAGATTTTCCTTGGATTTTTTATGTCGGCTTTTGTTCAGTTTTTTTTCTTTTTTTAAATCCTTTTAAATTATTAATTATTAATTTTAATGAAATGTATTTATCATTTTTGTGAACTTCTATGAAAATTGCGAAATATTTTTAAATTTTGTAAAAACTTTCAAACCATGAACTTTTTTAAAAATTCATGAACAATTCTCAAATCCAAGATCTTTTTTGTTTCAGATTTGTTAGTATTTTTTAACTTTGCAAGTTTTTCAAATCTGTGAACTTTTATCAAATGGTGAATACTTTCCAACTCATGAACATTTTTTCAAGTTTTTGTGAATTCTTTTCATTTTTTATAAAATGGTGAATACTTTTATAAAATGGTGCGGTGTGCTTGTGACCCGTGCTCCTTTGGTGCTTTGCGAGGTGGAGGAACGACCCAGCCACGTCGCTGAGTGGCGGCATGTGCTCTCCTTGTTGAGCACTGGGGAGGGAAAGCGGAGAACAAGCAGTGAGGTGGTGGAGCGCAAGCAGCGAGATGAACTTGCAACGGCGCTGACCCTCGTCTAAGGGCCGGCGAGAAGGGATGCGCAGATCTGGCACAAGCAATGGAGCGCGCTTCTCGGGTTGAGTACAGGCGCATCTCTGCAGCTTGAGCTCGGCGACGGGAAGTGCGAGGGGATATGGGCGGCGGCGGCACTAGAGAGGCAGTAGGGGAACCAGCGCAGGAGAGGAGGCGGCTAGGCGAGCGAGCACGGGATCGAGAGTTGGTCTCTTCAAATAGTTCAATTGACTTCCATTTATATTTCATATAGTTTGTTTAACTTGTACGTTGCAGTTGGTCTATGTGCCAATTGCACAAGGAGTCATCTAGTTTTACATAAGAGGCAAGCATGGGCAATGCAGATACAAACATCCATAAATAATTTCACCTAAATTTTTGGTTGTCTAAGTTACTTCTCTTCCTGATCTCTTCAAATAGTTCACTTGACTTCCTTTTAAGTTGATATCTTCAAATACTTGCAAGTTGGATCGAGTTGCTCTCAGTGCTAATTGGCGCAATAGGTCATCTTGTTTCATCAATAGACTGTACACTCGCGGGTGCACATGGCCTAGTCGACAAGAGTAGGCCGGTTTTCCACCAACAATGTTGCATATAGGACATCAGGCCCACTCACAAGAAATTACAAAATTGCATAGAAATCCTACAATGAGAAACATGCATGACATTTAGGGATGGAAATATTATCCATGGATACATATATCCCAATTTGGAGGACCTTTTCTACACATGGATCTTCAAGGGTGGATAGGTGTGAATGATGGGTTGGTCATGATTGATATCTTCATCCACGGGTACCCGATGGATGCCAATTTGAATAGTGAGACATGGATTGACATGGGTCATATAACATGTGATAACTCCGTATCGACCATTATGTATATTAACCGTATTTTGGTCTGACATTAGTAGTTGTGTTGGTGTGCAAAGGTGTTAATTTCCATAGTCTATGATGCTACATGACCTTTTTATTACCATCATTGTTTGTTCCATGTACAATTGTTATTGGTTTTACATGGATATGATTATCCATGTACATCTGGATATCATATCCATGTACATCTGGATATCTAGTGGTGTAGGTGTCGACGTCATCTGTGGCCCATGGATACTTTCACGGGTGGGTAGTGGATAGGCTCATGGATATATGTCCATATATCCTCCAAACTCGCCAGTTTGCCATCCCTACATCACACTTGATTGCATAAAATGAAGTGTTGAGGGCCTGAGAGAGCTAGATGGATCACATTTTCATATCCGGATTAAATACAATGGATAGTTATGGATATTTCTCTGCATTAAATACTTCATATTGTCTGTATGGCATTAACAATCTGAGATTTATGAAATAATGTGAATGATATACTGAGATACATAACTTTATCCTTTGACATTAATAATATGGGTGTACATACATATAAAAAACTTATCTTTGGGGCATTAATTCAATGAATGACAACCATTAAACTATTGATATGCCAGAAAGCCTATAAATATAGTTGATATGCAGTATGAAAGTTGGCCATTCAAGGTTTCCAAAATGGGAGAAAGGCAAGCTATTAGAGCGCTCCTTCTACTCTCATATCTTGTTCTGGTAAGCAGAGGAATTGATATAGCTACAATGCAAAGGGAGACCAACAAAGAGATCCTTGCCCATCGAGAAGTTAATAAAACTATCATGGTAAGAACAATTCCACATCATATTATATAACATCGATTTCAGTGGCTAACAAGCAGATGAACATAAAACTAGATGGAAGGTGGAGATGTATATGATTGCATCGATATGAGTGTCCAACCGACTTTGGATCACCCATTGTTGAAATATCACAAAATTCAGGTAAATTACATTCATCAAGACATGAGTTACAAACATTATGTGGCTAAAATGGATGTTGATTCATGACTGAAGACATAATGAATAGTTAGTTGCCACATATACATGAATTTCATAGCATAGTTTGTTTTACTCCCTTTAGATTCAAATCATAATGTTTATCTATTATTTAAGTATATTTCTTCAAACAATGGACGTCAGAGTGAAATAAATAAAACTTATGATACGCGTGTTCCATTAGAAATGGATTAAACTACACAATTTTTTTGTATATGTGATTGTGTGCTAGTAATAAAGTTTTATTATGAAACAGATGGAACCAAGTTCGGTACCGGTTGAAGAAAGTATAAAATCTCCCTCCCCACATGGCGTTTTACAAGCACATCTGTCTATCGTCGAATGCCCGAAAGGGATGGTTCCAATTCTACGTAATAATAGAATGGGACATATATCATCATATATTACCGATCAAGTGATTAACAAGGATGAACAACTAGAGGTGAGTTTTCATTTTTGTTTTTTTGCTTTTCATAATGATCAGTTATCATAGTAATGGCACAACTAACAAGAAGTTGTTGTTTGCGTAGAAAATGTACAATATAGTTGAATACAGTCGTGGAATAACCAAATAAATTTCTCAAAGATAATTCCAATGCAAAGTCTTTTTAATTTGAATGATAATGTTTAATCACACAATGAAGGTTGTAAGGTGAATTATTTGTTTTAGAGTGTGGAATAGTCAATTTCATAGCACAGAAATTTAGAATACACACACACACATGAGCACGTGTTTGCATTAATACATACACAATGATGGATCCACACCCCATGCACCCACGCCTAGGCCCGAGGAGTTGGATATTTTTACTATTACATGTATGCATTGTTTATTGGGCCCGTGGTTCAGCCCAATAGCCTATCATAGCCCAGGCATACGAAGAATCAAAGCTAGCCCCAGTCACCCTGGCTCTACCTTCATTGGTCTTAGCTGCAGAGGTTCTTTAGTGTCACATCCCGTACTAGCCGACCTGCTACCAAGTTAATGCTATGGCGGCAATTTCCGCATTAGGTAATTTTTATTTTTATATGCAGTGTGCATGTGGAATTTTTATGGTATTTGTAGGAAGTTATAAGGGCCAAACTTTGCATGTTGCCAAAGAATCTGTCCCAGAGTTTGTTTAATTATGGCCCCGTCGCTGTGCATGCACACACACACAAACATAAAGGTCCTAAAAGGTAGAAATTTGAGGAGTAAATATAGAATTCATCAGATAGTTTTTTCAACTAAATAGTAAGAGCATGTTTAGTATACTCGCCATATGCAGTCGATCACAATAATAACAACTATTATGTGGAACAACGTACAAAATAACAATCTAGGAAAGTCACCATATGCGTCACTCCAAACCCAGCCGTTGCGAGGGGGGATTTCAGCTACTTCTTCCTCTCTGTTCTGCTCCCATGCTAATGGCACATCAGTATTTTGGGGACCGCAGATATGATGAATCAACTTGAGTTTCTCTAATTGTGTCAATGTTTTTCCAATTGTATGTATAGGAATTTCATATTTCCACCATGTTAGTCCAATACTTTCTTGAAGCGTTCGATATTCATTCGTCTCTCTAACTCCAAGTTGACACCATTAAGTTATTGTCATTGTTGTTATATGGTATTGGACTTATACTGATGTGGTTAATATAGTTATCACATTGACGAACATTTTTTTGTAGATGGCAGGAATTAGATATTCAGACGATTTGTATGGGGTACGAGCTACAATAAATGTGTATGAGCCAAAGGTGAAGAAAGATAGCAAGGATATTAGTCAGTCAACGATACTAATTGATAATGGGCCAAAGGGTCACGAAGAAGGTGTAGGTGCTTGTTATTCGGTAGCTCCAAGCATCATTGGTGATAGCTTTGCGAGGTTTCATGTTGTTTGGGTAATTAATAATATTTACTATCATACACATTATATTATCAAGTACAAATTTTATATAACATGAAATTATCAATATAAATTGATATAATTTGTTTCTATCTTTGAACGAACTTGGATAATAGCGTGATGGCAAACTACACAAGCCCTGCTACGATCACGTATGTCCTGGTTTTGTGCAAGTTAGTCACCGTGTTGGTCTTGGAGGAAGATTACTTCCAATTTCAGTCTACAATGGACCACAATATGTGATAGACATTTTCATTTTCAAGGTACTCTCTTTCTCAATGCAATTTATGGTTTTCTACCTATAATTTACAGGGGGTGCATGTGGAAATTTGTACTTACATGAATTAGTTGATCACACAACAAATGTAGGTAGCTCGATATGATATCAATTGTGTAATTTTGGAATGCCAACATTTCTTTTATTTGTAGTGTTCCAATACGCACATACTATCATTTGACAGGAATTTGACAAATTATCAAGAATATGGCCTAAAATAAAATTACCAGTCACCTTACCATTAAAATAACAATTATTCAATAAGCACTTCCAATGATGGAGACCATTTGATCTTCAAGAATTCACATACGCATTGTCTAGTACATCACTTAGTATGGGCAAAATGTTATGAGAAGAATGCATCCTATATATCTTCAGAGGAACATAAAAAATTGCAAGCACACTAGATATTTAGCATAATAGCATCGAGGATTTTATGTCCTTGTATGTGTTCAGTAATCTTTCATGCATTTTGATTTTTCCTTAGGACCCCAAAACGGCGAATTGGTGGCTAATGTATGGTGAAGAAAAGGCACCGATTGGATATTGGCCAAGTTCACTCTTCTCTCACATTAAAGATAAAGGAATTTTCTCATACTGGGGTGGTTTTGTTCAGGGCCCAACAGCTTCATCAGACTCCCCACAAATGGGTAGTGGGCATTTTGCCTCTGAAGGGTATGGAAAAGCAGCTTTTATGAGAAACATCCAGATTGTTGACATCAACAACAAGCTTGTCACTCCAAATAGACACAAAGACCTTCTTGTAACTAGTGATAAAACAAAATATAGTATTGGTGGTTATGTAGTTGATAATCATGGTATGCATATGTACTATGGTGGACCAGGTAATTTAGTCTGAGAATGTACTCTACAAACTACAACAAATTTTCAATATACTTCTCGAGTTGGACATTTACATAATAATTGGGAGTTCACATATATTCAAGTTTTTAATGTGGTGAGTAGTTTATCAATCCCATCAAGGCAATGAGCATATGAAAAAAATAACATGAATACAAAATTTGAGGGTTACACTCTAATATTTTAGTTGATCATGGACAATTGCTTGGGTTTGTCCCCGCAAATGAAATTCTCATACTTACGATGTTTGGATGTGTTTCTAATGGAAGGGTTTGGGCAGGTGCAAAGTCCTCATGTGAGAAGCAGATCTCCTATTAGACACGTAAATTTGATATTTTCTATTCGTACTGTAACAGAGCGTTGACCTTGTAAACTTTGTTCTTCGAGGATGACATATACTGACACTAAAGTTTCACTTTTTTATGTCTCCTATTTTTTGAATTCGAAAATGAAACGGTTCAAATTCGAAATCTCCTTTGACAGCCATCAAGCGTCTCAACATGTTCTTCCATTAGCTACGATCTGAGCCTAGCCCACAAAACAGGCCATTGTGACAGATTTGTATGTTTAATTTGTTAGAATCATCATATGCATTTCCCGAATTAGGAGCAAAATTTTAATTTCAATTCAATTTGGAAGCCCAAACACCCTACCCCCAAAGATCAACAGTAGAACTTTCTGTCAAACTTCTTGAAATTCATAAAAAGTTACCATCAAGTGTTTACTTCATTGGAATAAATCTAACATCTAACTATAAAATTGAACTATTTCTCCACCCAACCACAAGCCACAACATCAAAACCCATAATCTAGATTGAATTCAAGAGCTTCCTCTAAAGTTTTTCTTTAAATGTCACATACATTTTCTTTTGTAATGACGGGAATTTTTTATAAATGGCATGAACTTTTTGAATATTAACTTTTTTTATGAAGCTGTATCGACTTTTTCGTAACAACATGTTACTCCCTCTATCCATCTATATGGGGCATAATGCATTTTTCGAGACTAACTTTGACCACATCTTAGATCAGTAATATATAACATGCAAGTTACACAAAGCATACTGTCAAATTCGTATGTGAAACGAGTTTCCAATGATATAGTTTTTACATTATATATCTCATATAGTATTAATATTATCAATAGTCAAAGACAATCTCAAAAATGCATTAGGTCCTATATATATGGATGGAGGGAGTAGCATATTTTCAACGATGAAAGTTTTTCAGAAATTATTTAATTTTTTACCACATCATAAATACAAGTAAAACTAATAGAAAATGAAAAAAAGGCCGCTAGAGACACATCGCTCTTCCCGCGATGCGCCAGCCCATTTAGGGGGTGCTCGACGCGAGCAAACTTAGGGAGCAACTAACTAACCAATACCCATGGTGGGAGGCTTTTGTGGGCTAAGGGCGCGTCACACGGTGTGCTGTCAGCCGCCGCCACGTGCTCTCAGCCGCAGCCACATGTCGCGTGCTGGGTGCTCCCTCAGTATTTTTTCTGTACGTGTTTTTTTGGGTTTTACACTTTTTTGGGGGTATTTTTGTTTTTTGCCCTGTTTTTTCTCAAGGTTTTGAAAGAAAGAAAACAAAATTTATTTTTCGAAAAAAACACAATTTTGCTTCTCGTGGAGGCACAAGTTTGCTCCACGAGAAACACAATTTGCCTCTCGAAAAGAGGGAAAAACATGTTTTCCTTCTTTTGCTTCTGTGAAAGGCACGAATTTTCTTCTCGTGGAGGCATATATTTTCTCTCAGGAGAGGCACTTAGAAAAGAAAAAAACATTTTCTTTTGTTTCCATGAGAGTCACAGATTTGCTCATCGTGGGGGCACATGTTTACTTTTGTGATAGGCACAACTGTGCTTCTCGGAAAGGAAAAAACCTTTTTTTTGCTTATAAGAGAGGCATAGATTTGCTTCTCGTGGAGGGACGGATTTGCTTCCGCGAGAGGCACAACTATGCCTCTTGAAAAGCGAAAAAGTGGGAAAAACTTCGTGCTTCCAGCTCGGGTTTCTTCGTCCAAGTTTTCCGGATTTTTTCACAAAAAATATCATCAAAAAATATTAACATGTGATCTTGTTTCAAAGATCTCGATGTAAGAAATCTAACGGTGTAAGCAGATCGGAATTTGGAAGCATGGTTTAAAAGATAAAATGTTTTGAATAGACGAACCTATGAAAGAAGAGAAAACACTCAGTTTACGACAACTGGCACACATGATAATGGAAGTGACCTTTGGAAGAAGTACTCCTTAATTAGTGATTTCGGGAAACCGTATACCTCGCAACAAGAGAGTTATATGCGAATTAACCTGTCGTTGGATGGTTAGAGGGACAGCGGTATCCCCAGCCCACCAGGGTTCAAGTCCTGGTGCTCGCATTATTCCTGGATTTATTCAGAATTTCTGGCGATATGCTTTCAGTGGGAGGAGACGTTCCCGTCGACGACGAGGCGCCTATGGTGACTTCGTAAATCTCAAGATAATATGTGGGCTCAGTCTCTCGAAGGTGCTCATAGGGGTAGGATGTGCGTGTGTGCATTCACAGAGTGAGTGTATGCGCGTATATATAAGCGTTTGCGTCTGTACGGTGTTAAAATAAAGAGGGGTATATGCATTTTTCTTGATAAGAGCTCTTATACGACGCTTGCTGCATCAAATTGCAACCCTTTCGCACAAGGGAAACCCCGACTAAGCCCTCAGGGTGCTGTGGCGAGCTGATCCGAGAGGTGTAGGTCCCAGATTTTTAACTTTTCTATTTAATTTTTTAAAACATGAAAAATATAGTTATAAAGTGTGGTTTGTTTTTTATAATTTTTTTGATCATTTCTAAAACAGGCGAACAGTTTTCCAAATTTTAGAATATCCTTTGAAAACTCGAACATTTTTTATAAAGTGGATTACTTTTTGAAAATCTATACTTTTTATAAACACAAGTATTTTTTAAAATTTGTGAACATTTTTTGAAGACAAAACAATTTTAAAAAACTGATCATTTTTTCGGAAAAGGTGGACCAGTATTTTCAATTTTTTAATATTTTTTTAAAACACAGATGTACAAACATTTTGGGAAACATAATTATTTAATTATTGATTTTTCTAAAACACGGACATTTTATTTTAATTTTCAAGTTGGTGTTGAAAACATGAACATTTTTTGAAATTTCCAAATATTTCATGAAAAACTCAAACATTGTTTTCGGAATTGTGAACATTTTTTTATATAATCATGACTATTTTTTAAATTTCTGTGTTAGTAAAAAAAGTTAAACAAAAAGGAAAGGAAATGCGGAAAACCCCCAGAAAAAACCAAGTAAAGGAAACAACAAAACCGGCAAAATGGACTGGAACCTTCCGGGCTGTTCCTAAAACCGAGGAACGAAGTTAGAGAACCTTGCTGCACCGACATTCCTTTGCACAAAGCGTGGCGAATAGGATTTGCCTCCCTGTTTTGTTTTGCAGGGAAATTTTTTGCCTCCCTCTTTTGTTTTGCAGGGAAAAAAAGAAAAAAAAGAAGGAGAGGGAGGCAAATCCTATTCGCCATGACAATGGAGGCAAATCATATCCGTCCTTTTATAGAATACGGATGATGTGATTTTTTATGTAATTTTTTTGTGATTATTCTGTGTCTTGCTGTCTTTTCATTGTATTGTGTTTCACTTAGTAAATTTCAGTTATAAGATGATCTTTGGTTGTATTTTCTCCAAAAGAAAATAAATATTCTTC
This sequence comes from Triticum timopheevii, assembly GCA_963921465.1. Taxonomy (NCBI): domain Eukaryota; kingdom Viridiplantae; phylum Streptophyta; class Magnoliopsida; order Poales; family Poaceae; genus Triticum; species Triticum timopheevii. The sequence goes on along the minus strand of OY997266.1, from coordinate 645,679,928 downwards.
TCCTTCATCTACAAGCACGCAACTCTTTGTTGAATCCTACAAGAAACCAGATCACCATGTATACTTCACAAAGGATATATTTCTTTGCGTATATCAAAAATAACAAAAAAGATCGCATCTTCTGTGATTAGAGATAGAAAAATAAGAAAATAACATCAAATACACAATCTAGGCCCAGTTCTTTGGCAAGTTATAGCGGCTTCATTGCAAAATTAAGCTAAAAGCCCAAAATAAATCATGTTGGGGGTTGGATTTGACTTATTTCCACCACCACTTCCTTCACAATGAAACTAAGCTGGGGTAAGACAAGACTGCTTGTTGAGACAAAGCCACTTAAAACAAAGAGGTATATCTCTTTCCCCTCAAAGCTGTACAAAATTTATGACTAAACTACCACCACACCTGCTCACCTATAATAACCCTGAAAAAAAAGAGACAATCACTTTCTAATTGATACCTTATCAAACAATGTATCCATATTTGAGCATGCAATATAAACCGCTTTGATGGTGTTTTCCCCCTAAAAAAGAGACAATCAATTTGTCCGGCGATGCAAGAGAACAAAAGAGGAGGGCTGCTAGGGTTTTTTGAAATTAAATATCCCATAGAGTATCCAAGATGGTGGTGGTGGAAGCTTTAGGCGCGAGAGAACAAAAGTCGTCTTTGCCGATGTGGTATAAGGGCATCTCCAACATTGACCACCAAATTTCGTCCTGCATTCGTCCGCGGTTAGGGAGGGACCAGCCAGCGGACACAGATGCGGTAGCCGGCCATCCAATGCTATCTACATACAATTGAAACCGCATTTCAACAGACTGGCCGGAATTCATGCAAACCGGCTGATTTTCATATAAACCGTAGACATTCATTACATTTCGGACATTTTTCATTAAAAAAGCGGCTTGACCTAAATCTATCTTATGGCGGCACCCGTTGTCCACTTTCTTTGTATTTCGCATCGGCGACGACGTCCTCCATCTGCCGTTTCCATCAGCGATGGGGGTTCAAGACCCCTGAAGTGAAGGTGCGATGGTCCACGAGGAAGAGCAGAACATGGGAGACGGACCGGCCCACTTGGGACACAATGCCTTGCCACCTCCCATGCCCTACTCATCCTTGGAGGAGTCCGCGACCTGTCCGTCGCCGGTGCCGGTGGACATGAGGCCGATGATGGACATGGGCAGTCCGTCATTGTCCCCTACCACATGCGCCCCTGAAAGTTGGACGATGGCGTGTAGGACGCGTAGTTGGCAACGTTCTCATCGTCGACCGCCTGCGCTGCTAGCGTCGACGCATGTGTGGCCGCATTTGCTGTGCTACCTCTGCGTTGCGAGCGGCGGCTTCAGCACACGCGGTCTCGTAGAGCGCCCACTCCTCCGCGACGAAGTTCGGGTTTCGCTCAACCATGGCGGCCATGGCCTTCTTGCTTGCGTGCTTGCCGTAGATTTGACCCTCCACCAGCCGGTGCTGCTGGAGGACAAACAGATTGTACCACTGCTCCTCCTGCGCCTGCTAGAATGCCGACATATGCGCCGGTGTAGGATGCTCCGCCCCCTCTATGGAGGTATCGAAGTGCGCCTGCGTTGCTCCATGGTCAAGCCGGTATGCACAGGTGTGGGGTCCAGCGCGAAATCTTTGTTGGATCCGTCTTCATCATAGGGTCGTCGTTGGAGACCTCGAGCGAGCTGACTAGCATGTTGTGGTCGATCCGCCAGGCACGGCACTACAAGAAAATCTGCCTATAGAGATGCCATTTTTCATAGCTAGAGACGTGTTATTTCATCTCTAGGCGACCATAGAGTCGACTTTGTAAAGCGTCTTTGGAGCGTCTCCCCATGGGCCGTCTCAAAACATTTAGACGCGCTAGCTAAGCGTGTGGACATGGGATGAGACGATATACTGGGACGTTCAAAAGCGTCCCTAGATATGAGACACTATATTGGGACGTTCTAATCGTATCTACACAAGTAGAGTCGTTCTATTAGATGCGCTTATCACGTCTCTATACACATAGCCATTTCATTTATCATGGGCCTTGACCCCATTCTTATACACGCTATGTAGAGACGTTATATCCGTCTCTAAATATATACAAGCTTCTTTGTAACTACGTAATATTTAACTTTAAACATTATTTTATTTATTTTGAATTTGCATTTCATTCTTTCAAATCCAATTACTTTATCACGCCACATGTTTGTGCAAAATCATCAGCAAATATCGTTACATAAAGGCTTCCACCAGTATCACCAGTCACATTAACAGGAACCAAAGATTATGTAAAGGGATCCACCAATAGCACCAGTTGTATTCACAAGCATCTCATTCGCACAATATCAATTAGTAAGATAAACATCTTGAGTTCTAAACTGAATCAAATCAGACATTAATATGAAAGATGCAAACAATTAAGAAAAGATCATACAACTAGAACTATGTTTTGTGATGAAGCTAAATCCTTTACATAACACATAATATTTGTCCATTTAAAAACTAATTCTTCTGTTGTTGCTCCTGGCTCCTGCAATGCACTCCTATTTTAAATCATGAGCTACCCTGGAAAAGAAAGATAATAGAAAAAATTAGAACGTAAGCTTTAAGAGTAGTGTGAGAAGAAATGTACTTTGATGAAATTGTAAGAGATGTACAAGTGTTTGGTATGATGTACCTCTCAATGTGTGCTTTCTACAATTGAGGTTCAGTTCATTGTAAGTAAACTTATACAAAACATAGGCATTTTCTTAACAATGAAGCAGAAATTTATGGACACACACCAACGCAACCATTTTTTTTCATGTGGCAATGATAAACCGGTGCAACACTCTTTGGCTCTCACACAATTGCTAGGATGTAGTTCCTGCAACTTATGACAAACAATTGTTTTTAAGTATGAGAATAAACTAGAATATTTATTAGTGAAGAAACTATTACATCACCAGCAGAGCACTCAATGGAGCATGCATATTGCCAGGTTATTCTTCAACTATGTTATGTGATTCATTTGGGAGGTCATTGCCAGCAACTGTTTCGTTGAGATCAACCTGTAATAAAAACATGATAATAGTATATTAATACTCGTACTTTTATCTTTGCGGAAAGAAATGTGGTTCATATACCAACTTCATCACTTCCCGCGGTTACAAATCCTTTTCTCCAATCCTCTCCGGGGAATTTTCGCTTCCGAGATGAATGCATCATAGCAAACTCATCTGTCATGTTTTCTACATTATCTCCTAGTCCCCGCAGTGCAAATTGAACATTTTCTTCTTTCTCAGAATGTTGAGTAAAAGTCGATTCTAAGCCTAGCATGGCCTTTTCTCCCGGTTGTGTGTGGATTCTTCTGCTTCTTTGCACATTCTGAAGGAAATATGCTCTAGAGGCAATAATAAAGTTATTATTTATTTCCTCATATCATGATAAATGTTTATTATTCATGCTAGAATTGTATTAACCGGAAACATGGTACATGTGTGAATACATAGACAAACATAGTGTAACTAGTATGCCTCTACTTGACTAGCTCATTGATCAAAGATGGTTATGTTTCCTAACCATAGGCATGTGTTGTCATTTGATTAATGGGATCACATCATTAGGAGAATGATGTGATTGACTTGACCCATTCCGTTAGCTTAGCACTTGATCGTTTAGTATGTTGCTATTGCTTTCTTCATGACTTATACAAAGTTCCTTTAACTATGAGATTATGCAACTCCCGTTTACCGGAGGAACACTTTGTGTGCTACCAAACGTCACAACGTAACTGGGTGATTATAAAGGTGCTCTACAGGTGTCTCCAAAAGGTACATGTTGAGTTGGCATAATTCGAGATTAGGTTTTGTCACTCCTATTGTCGGAGAGGTATCTCTGGGCCCTCTCGGTAATACTCATCACCTAAGCCTTGCAAGCATTGTAACTAATGAGTTAGTTATGAAATGATGTATTACGGAACGAGTAAAGAGACTTACCGGTAATGAGATTGAACTAGGTATTGGATACCGACGATCGAATCTCGGGCAAGTAACATACCGATGACAAAGGGAACAACGTATGTTGTTATGCGGTTTGACCGATAAAGATCTTCGTAGAATATGTGGGAACCAATATGAACATCCAGGTTCCGCTATTGGTTATTGACCGAGAATAGTTCTAGGTCATATCTACATAGTTCTTGAACCCGTAGGATCCGCACGCTTAACGTTACGATGACAGTTTTATTATGAGTTTATAAATTTTGATGTATCGAAGGTTGTTCGGAGTCCCGGATATGATCACGGACATGACGAGGAGTCTCGAAATGGTCGAGACATAAAGATTGATATATTGGACGGATATATTTGGACACCGGAAAGGTTCCGGATGAGATTGGGACTATACCGGAGTTCCGGGAGGTTACCAGAACCCCCCGGTAAGTATATGGGCCTTATTGGGCCTTATTGGGCCTTAGTGGAAGGGAGGGAGAAGGATCAAAGGAAGGGGCGCCCCCCCCCCAAGCCCAATCCGAATTGGGAGGGGGGCCGGCCCCCCTTTCCTTCTTCCCTCCCCTCTCTTCCTTCCCTCTCCTACTCCTAATAGGAAAGGGAGGGGGCAAACCTATAGGGCGCGCCTCCCCCTTGGCCGGCCCCTCCTCCTCTCACCCTTTATATACGGGGGCGGGGGGGCACCCCATAGACACACAAGTTGATCTACGGATCGTTCCTTAGCCGTGTGCGGTGCCCCCCTCCACCATATTCCACCTCGGTCATATCGTCGCGGAGTTTAGGCGAAGCCCTGCGCCGGTAGAACATCATCATCGTCACCACGCCGTCGTGCTGACGGAACTCGTCCCCGACGCTTCGCTGGATTGGAGTCCGGGGGACGTCATCGAGCTGGACGTGTGCTGAACACGGAGGTGCCGTACGTTCGGTGCTTGGATCGGTCGATTCGTGAAGACGTACGACTACATCAACCGCGTTGTCATAACGCTTCCGCTTAACGGTCTACGAGGGTACGTAGACAACACTCTCCCCTCTCGTTGCTATGCCATCACCATGATCTTGCGTGTGCGTAGGGAATTTTTTGAAATTACTACGTTCCCCAACAGTGGCATCCGAGCCTAGGTTTTATGCGGTGATGTTATATGCACGAGTAGAACACAAGTGAGTTGTGGGCGATACAAGTCATACTGCTTACCAGCATGTCATACTTTGGTTCAGCGGTATTGTTGGATGAAGCGGCCCGAACCGACATTACGCATACGCTTACGCGAGACTGGTTTTACCGCCGTGCTTTGCACACAGGTGACTAGCGGGTGTCAGTTTCTCCAACTTTAGTTGAACTGAGTGTGGCTACGTCCGGTCCTTGCGAAGGTTAAAACAGCACCAACTTGACGAACTATCGTTGTGGTTTTGATGCGTAGGTAAGAACAATTCTTGCTCAGCCCGTAGCAGCCACGTAAAACTTGCAACAACAAAGTAGAGGACGTCTAACTTGTTTTTGCAGGGCATGTTGTGATGTGATATGGCCAAGACGTGATGCTATATTTTATTGTATGAGATGATCATGTTTTGTAACCGAAGTTATCGGCAACTGGCAGGAGCCATATGGTTGTCGCTTTATTGTATGAAATGCAAACGCCCTGTAATTGCTTTACTTTATCACTAAGCGGTAGCGATAGTCGTAGAAGCAATAGATGGCGTAAACGACAACGATGCTACGATGGAGATCAAGGTGTCGCGCCGGTGACGATGGTGATCACGACGGTGCTTCGGAGATGGAGATCACAAGCACAAGATGATGATGGCCATATCATATCACTTATATTGATTGCATGTGATGTTTATCCTTTATGCATCTTATCTTGCTTTGATTGACGGTAGCATTTTAAGATGATCTCTCACTAAAAATTATCAAGAAGTGTTCTCCCTGAGTATGCACCGTTGCCAAAGTTCGTCGTGCCCAAACAACACGTGATGATCAGGTGTGATAAGCTCTACGTCCATCTACAACGGGTGCAAGCCAGTTTTTGCACACGCAGAATACTCAGGTTAAACTTGACGAGCCTAGCATATGCAGATATGGCCTCGGAACACGGAGACCGAAAGGTCGAGCGTGAATCATATAGTAGATATGATCAACATAAAGATGTTCACCATTGAAAACTACTCCATCTCACGTGATGATCGGTTATGGTTTAGTTGATTTGGATCACGTGATCACTTAGATGACTAGAGAGATGTCTGTCTTAGTGGGAGTTCTTGAGTAATATGATTAATTGAACTTAAATTTATCATGAACTTAGTACCTGATAGTATTTTGCTTGTCTATGTTTGTTGTAGATAGATGGCTCGTGCTGTTGTTCCGTTGAATTTTAATGCGTTCCTTGAGAAAGCAAAGTTGAAAGATGTTAGTAGCAATAATGCGGATTGGATCCGTGATCTGAGGTTTATCCTCATTGCTGCACAGAAGAATTATGTCCTTAATGCACCGCTAGGTGACAGACCTATTGCAGGAGCAGATGCAGACGTTATGAACGGTTGGCTAGCTCAATATGATTACTACTTGATAGTTTAGCGCACCATGCTTAACGGCTTAGAATCGGGACTTCAAAGACGTTTTGAACGTCATGGACCATATGAGATGATCCAGGAATTGAAGTTAATATTTCAAACAAATACCAGAGTTGAGAGATATGAAGTCTCCAACAAGTTCTATAGCTAAAAGATGGAGGAGAATCGCTCAACTAGTGAGCATGCGCTCAGATTGTCTGGGTACTTCAATCGCTTGAATCAAGTGGGAGTTAATCTTCCAGATAAGATAGTGATTGACAGAATTCTCTAGTCACCATCACTAAGTTACTAGAACTTTGTGATGAACTATAGTATGCAAGGGATGACGAAAATGATTCCCGAGCTCTTCGTGATGTTGAAATCGACGAAGGTAGAAATCAAGAAAGAGCATCAAGTGTTGATGATTGACAAGACCACTAGTTTCAAGAAAAGGGAAAAGGGAAAGAAAAGGAAACTTCAAGTAGAATGACAAGCAAGCTGTCACTCCCGCGAAGAAGCTCCAAGCTGGACCAAAGCCTGAAACTGAGTGCTTACACTGCAAAGGAAATGGTCACTGGAAGCGGAAATGCCCTGAATATTTGGTAGATAAGAAGTATGGCAAAGTGAACAAGGGTATATTTGATATACAGGTTATTGATGTGTACCTTACTAGTGTTTATAGTAGCCCCTGAGTATTTGATACTTGTTCGGTTGCTAAGATTAGTAACTCGAAACGGGAGTTGCAGAATAAACAGAGACTAGTTAAGGGTGAAGTGACGATGTGTGTTGGAAGTGGTTCCAAGATTGATATGATCATCATCGCACACTCCCTATACTTTCGGGATTTGTGTTGAACCTAAATAAGTGTTATTTGGTGTTTGCGTTGAGCATGAATATGATTTGATCATGTTTATTGCAATACGGTTATTCATTTAAGTTAGAGAACAATTGTTGTTCTGTTTACATGAATAAAACCTTCTATGGTCATACACACCAACGAAAATGGTTTGTTGGATCTCGATCGTAGTAATACACATATTCATAATATTGAAGCCAAAAGATGCAAAGTTAATAATGATAGTGCAACTTATTTGTGGCACTGCCGTTTAGGTCATATTGGTGTAAAGCGCACGAAGAAACTCCATGCTGATGGGATTTTGGAATCACTTGATTATGAATCACTTGATGCTTGCGAACCATGCCTCATGGGCAAGATGACTAAGACTCCGTTCTCCGGAACAATGGAGCGAGCAACTGACTTATTGGAAATAATACATACTGATGTATGCGATCCGATGAGTGTTGAGGCTCGCGGTGGGTATCGTTATTTTCTGACCTTCACAGATGATTTGAGCAGATATGGGTATATCTACTTGATGAAACATAAGTCTGAAATAGTTGAAAGGTTCAAAGAATTTCAGAGTGAAGTGGAAAATCATCGTAACAAGAAAAATAAAGTTTCTGCAATCTGATCGTGAGTTACGAGTTTGGTCTTCAATTAAAACAATGTGGAATAGTTTCACAAATTTATGCCACCTGGAACACCACATCATAATGGTGTGTCCGAACGTCGTAACCGTACTTTATTGGATATAGTACAATCTATGATGTTTCTTACCGATTTACCAATATCGTTTTGGGATCATGCATTAGAGACAGTTGCATTCACGTTAAATAGGGCACCATCTAAATCCGTTGAGACGACACTATATGAACTATGGTTTATCAAGAAACCAAAGTTGTCGTTTCTTAAAGTTTGGGGTTGTGATGCTTATGTGAAAAAGTTTCATCCTGATAAGCTCAAACCCAAATCGGTGATGTTCGTCTTCATAGAATACCCAAAGGAACCTGTTGGGTACACCTTCTATCACAGATCCGAAGGCAAGATATTCGTTGCTAAAAATGGATCCTTTCTAGAGAAGGAGTTTCTCTCGAAAGAAGTGAGTGGGAGGAAAATAGAACTTGATAAGGTAACTGTACCTTCTCCCGAACTGGAAAGTAGTTCATCACTTAAATCAGTTCCAGTGATTCCTACACCAATTAGTGAGGAAGCTAATGATGATGATCATGAAAATTCAGATCAAGTTACTACAGAACCTCATAGGTCTTCCAGAGTACGGTCCGCACCAGAGTGGTACGGTAATCCTGTTCTGAAAGTCATGTTACTAGACCATGATAAACCTACGAACTAACAGGAAGTGATGATGAGCCCAGATTCCGCAAAATGGTTTGAGGCCATGAAATCTGAGATATGATCCATGTATGAGAACAAAGTATGGACTTTGATGGATTTGCCCGATGATCGGCAAACCATAGAAAATAAATGGATCTTCAAGAGAAAGACGGACGTTGATAGTAGTGTTACTGTCTACAAAGCTAGACTTGTCGAAAAAGGTTTTTGACAAAGTTCAAGGTGTTGACTACAATGAGTTTTTCTCACTCGTAGCGATGCTTAAGTCTGTCCAAATCATGTTAGCAATTGACGCAATTTTATGAAATCTGGCAAATGGATAAACAAAACTACATTCCTTAATGGTTTTCTCAAAGAAGAGTTGTATATGATGCAACCAGAAGGTTTTGTCAATCCTAAAGGTACTAAAAAAATGTGCATGCTCCAGCGATCCATCTATGGACTGGTGCAAGCATCTCGGAGTTGGAATATACACTTTGATGAGTTGATCAAAGCATATAGTTTTGTACAGACTTACGGTGAAGCCTGTATTTACAAGAAAGTGAGTGGGAGCACTACAACATTTCTGATAAGTATATGTGAATGACATATTGTTGATCGGAAATAATGTAGAATTATTCTGCAAAGCATAAAGGAGTGTTTGAAAGGAGTTATTTAAAAGAAAGACCTCAGTAAAGCTGCTTACATATTGAGCATCAAGATCTATTGAGATAGATCAAGACGCTTGATAAGATTTTTCAATGAGTACATACCTTGACAAGATTTTAAAGTAGTTCAAAATGGAACAGTCAAAGAAAGAGTTCTTGCCTGTGTTGCAAAGGTATGAAATTGAGTAAGACTCAAATCCCGACCACGGCAGAAAATAGAAAGAGAATGAAAGTCATTCCCTATGCCTCAGTCATAGGTTCTATAAAGTATGCTATGCTGTGAACCAAACCTATTGTATACTCTGCCCTGGTTTGGCAAGGGAATACAATAGTGATCTAGGAGTAGATCACTGGACATTGGTCAAAATTATCCTTAGTGGAATAAGGATATGTTTCTCAATTATGGAGGTGACAAAAGGATCGTCGTAAAAGGTTACGTCGATACAAGTTTTGGCACTGATCCAGATGACTCTAAGTCTTAATCTGGATACATATTGAAAGTGGGAGCAATTAGCTAGAGTAGCTCCGTGCAGAGTATTGTAGACATAGAATATTTGCAAAATACATACGGCTTTGAATGTGACAGACCCGTTGACTAAACTTCTCTCATGAGCAAAACATGATCATACCTTAGTACTCTTTGGGTGTTAATCACATAGCGATGCGAACTAGATTATTGACTCTAGTAAACCCTTTGGGTGTTGATCACATGACGATGTGAACTATGGGTGTTAATCACATGGTGATGTGAACTATTGGTGTTAAATCACATGGTGATGTGAACTAGATTATTGACTCTAGTGCAAGTGGGAGACCGAAGGAAATATGCCCTAGAGGCAATAATAAAGTTATTATTTATTTCCTCATATCATGATAAATGTTTATTATTCATGCTAGAATTGTATTAACCGGAAACATGATACATGTGTGAATACATAGACAAACATAGTGTCACTAGTATGCCTCTACTTGACTAGCTCATTGATCAAAGATGGTTATGTTTCCTAACCATAGGCATGTGTTGTCATTTGATTAATGGGATCACATCATTAGGAGAATGATGTGATTGACTTGACCCATTCCGTTAGCTTAGCACTTGATCGTTTAGTATGTTGCTATTGCTTTCTTCATGACTTATACAAAGTTCCTTTAACTATGAGATTATGCAACTCCCATTTACCGGAGGAACACTTTGTGTGCTACCAAATGTCACAACGTAACTGGGTGATTATAAAGGTGCTCTACAGGTGTCTCCAAAAGGTACATGTTAAGTTGGCATAATTCGAGATTAGGTTTTGTCACTCCGATTGTCGGAGAGGTATCTCTGGGCCCTCTCGGTAATACTCATCACCTAAGCCTTGCAAGCATTGTAACTAATGAGTTAGTTATGAAATGATGTATTACGGAACAAGTAAAGAGACTTACCGGTAACGAGATTGAACTAGGTATTGGATACCGACGATCGAATCTCGGGCAAGTAACATACCGATGACAAAGGGAACAACGTATGTTGTTATGCGGTTTGACCGATAAAGATCTTCGTAGAATATGTGGGAACCAATATGAACATCCAGGTTCCGCTATTGGTTATTGACCGAGAATAGTTCTAGGTCATGTCTACATAGTTCTCGAACCCGTAGGGTCCGCACGCTTAACGTTACGATGACCGTTTTATTATGAGTTTATAAGTTTTGATGTACCGAAGGTTGTTCGGAGTCCCGGATATGATTACGGACATGACGAGGAGTCTCGAAATGGTCGAGACATAAAGATTGATATATTGGACGGATATATTTGGACACCAAAAAGGTTCCGGATGAGATTGGGACTATACCGGAGTTCCGGGAGGTTACCGGAACCCCCCGGTAAGTATATGGGCCTTATTGGGCCTTAGTGGAAGGGAGGGAGAAGGAGCAAAGGAGGGGGCGCGCCCCCCCAAGCCCAATCCGAATTGGGAGGGGGGCCGGCCCCCCCTTTCCTTCTTCCCTCCCCTCTCTTCCTTCCCTCTCAGGGGGCAAACCTACTTGGAGTAGGTTTCCCCCTCCTAGGGTGCGCCTCCCCCTTGGCCAGCCCCTCCTCCTCTCCCCCTTTATATATGGGGGCGGAGGGGGGGGGCACCCCATAGACACACAAGTTGATCTACGGATCGTTCCTTAGCCGTGTGCGGTGCCCCCCTCCACCATATTCCACCTCGCTCATATCGTCGCGGAGTTTAGGCGAAGCCCTGCGCCGGTAGAACATCATCATCGTCACCACGCCGACGTGCTGACGGAACTCATCCCCGACGCTTCGCTGGATTGGAGTCCAGGGGACGTCATCGAGCTGGACGTGTGTTGAACACGGAGGTGCCGTACGTTCGGTGCTTGGATCGGTCGATTCGTGAAGACGTACGACTACATCAACCGCGTTGTCATAACGCTTCCACTTAACGGTCTACGAGGGTACGTAGACAACACTCTCCCCTCTCGTTGCTATGCCATCACCATGATCTTGCGTGTGCGTAGGATTTTTTTTGAAATTACTACGTTCCCCAACACATTCGGTATTCTTTGCACATTCGGTTGTGTGTGGATTCTTAGTCATAGTTCGTCTACGTTCATGTGTTTTAAACTTGCATCCTTCCGATCTACGCTACTCTTCATCGGCCGCGGTTGCTGTTCTACTGTGCTGGTCCTATGAGGCCCTACCACGACAACTTCCCGACTGTCTACTACAACAAGTTTTGCCCGGCTTCGGCGAGGGAGGGGCAATGACGGTGGCGCGCCTTTGGCTCGCTTCTGTGCTTGTGGTCGTTGCTAGGTGGTCTACGGATCTAGATGTTATTTTTATTATTTCTGATGTTTGTTGTACTGCCATGATTGAAGATGAATAGAGGGTTGAGTTGTTGCTCTAGAGGGTTGAGTTTTCCCCCCAAACATACCCAAACCCGAAGTTTTACATGGTACCAGCCTCGGTCGGTATCTGTATGGTTCCGCCGCCCACAACCTCCTGATTGCATTTGTGATGTCTTCCATCACCCCTGACTGCAACTGCATGTTTACCACTACGCATGGAACTTCATCTCTCACGTCCCAGCCGCAACCGCATTTCTTCAAGGTGACTGCAACTCTATGGTGTTTTGTCGAATATGACAAGTTGCATGTCTGTCACTGGGCACACTACTGCAAGTGTTGCTCCAAACTGCAACTCTGTGGTGTTTTGTCGGGAGGGGACGTTGCATGTCCACCACTAGGTATACAACTGCAAGTGTCTCTCCCCTCCTGACGTAGCCCAAACAAAACTGCCCATGTGTGTCTGACGTGACGCAGCCCAAACAAAATTGATAGAAAAAGACAAGAAAAAGGAAGTTGGGGATACAAGGACCGCAGGGGCTATATCTCACCCATACCGATTCCTTATAGGAGTCACCAACGGGTGAGCTAGGCGTTGTTGTAGTTGTTCGCTTGCGTGTCGCAATTGTCGCTCGTTGTGGTCTGGTTTTTTATTTCTTTTTTCTTTGTTTTTCACCTTTTTCTTTTTTCTTTGTCATACTTTGCTTTTCACTGGTTTTATTTCCTTTCTTCTTTATACTTTGGTTTTTGTTTCTTCTTGGTGTTATTTGGTTTTTCTTTTGCTTGTTTTTTGCTTCTTTGTTGAGTGTCTTGATTTTTTGTTGGTTTTTACTTTTTTCAACACATGTCTATTAGGAATTGGTTGCTTTGCATTTTTTTTGTTTCTTTTCGGGTTTTCCCCCTATTTTCCTTTGTTTTCTACAATTTTTTAGCCTTCCTTTTTTGTTTCTTTGTGGTTTTATCGGTCTACTTTTTTCAACTCAATGTCTACTTTTTGTCGGTATACAATGTACATTTGTAGAGCAGACATCAAACATTTCTGATACATGTTGATTTTTTTCTTAAAAAATAAATATTTTGAACAGTTTTCAAAATACACGGTAACTTTTTCCAAATAGATTTGTACATTTTTTAACATGATTTATTTTTTTATGTACACAAACATATTTTTACAATGTATAACTATTTTTCATACACATGATTACATTTTTTTGTAGATATAGTTAGCATGTTCTCCTTCTCTTTGTTTCACTTTCATACATTTTTTTTGTGTATGATAAACATTTTTCTTACACACGATTAAAAAAATTCGTAAAAATGATTAACATTTTGTACTTCTATTTGTTTCACTTTTGTATATTTTGTGTGTGTATGATAAAAAATTTTGTACACATAATTAACATTTTTCGTACAAATGATGAACAAGTTCTAATTTTCATTGTTTCACTTTTGTATATTTTTTCTGTGTATGATAAACATTTTTGCACACATCATTTACATTTTTCGTACAGATGATTAACATGTTCTAATTTTCTTTGTTTGACTTAAGTACATTTTTGTGTATGATAAACATTTTTTCTACACATGATTAACATTTTTGGCACACATGAATCACTTTTAAATTGTTCTAAAAATAATTTGAAATTATATGAATATTTTTTAGATAATGTGTAAACATTTTTTGTACACATGTTTAACATGTTCTACTTTCTTTTGTTTCACATTTATACATTTCTCGTGTGCGTCAGAAACATTTACTACACATATTCATTTTCAAATGCAAGAATTTTCTTAGAAAATAATTTAAAATTGATTTTGTAATATACATATTTAGAATATTTAGAGAAATAAATAAAGCAAAAGTTCGAGAAAAATATGTGAATAAAAAACAAAACAAAAAGTAACATGACGCCAGCATATGAGTCCTGGTTACTGGGCGGCCCAATATGTGCGCCTCTCAGCGGGCGGCACATGGCCGCGCCCATACAAGGACAGCCCAAAACAAGAAAATGGCAACAAGGCCACGTTCAGAGACTAAACAGGCGGGGCGGCACATGGCCAGGCCCATACAGGGACAGCCCAATGTTGTCAGTTGAGCTCTAGTATGTCTCAAAAAAAAGTTGAGCTCTAGTCAGACTCTTTTTCTTTGTACGGAGGCGTATCACAAAGAGGTAGTATAATACGATTTTGAAAGAAGAGGTATTATAATACTGTATGCATAGCAACCCTGACATATGTACGACCGTTCTTTTAAGTATTGCGGACGACCTTTCATAGCAGCCGTGCATTGCATTTGCCGGATGATTGGGATGGCTTCGCATGAAAATCGTACGTGCTTTCATGGTACGTAAAACAATTCGCAATATACATCAAAGAACATTACAAAGGGGATGATTAAAAAAACTGACAATCAAATAACAAAGTATTATTTAAAATTTAGTACAATTAATTTCCATAGCTATCCAGTTCTAAAAAATGATTAATCATAGTTTTCTTAAGCCTAAGATAAGAATAGAGTCGCACGTTAACACGTCTCACAAACTGTCTCTAAGAATAGAGTCACACATTAAAACGTCTCACAAATCGTCTCTAAGTTAATTAAATTAAATACTTATTTTTTAAAAGGCTAACTACAATAAAAAGTTTGCGGCGCTCTGTAATCGTCTTATAAAGCGTATTTAGATCATTAGTGTTCATGGGTGTAGAGACGAATAAAAAAGCGACCCATAAAAAGTGACCATACGTGGTGTTTTTGTTGTAGTGGGCGGGTCTGCCAAGCGGCTGCAAGGGCGGCAACCTCATGCTTCAGCTCCGACGACTGGCTCTCCAACAAAGCGCTAGAGTTTGCGGTCATGGTGGATTTGGTGCAAGGGTGGAGGACGTGGAGCGGATGTGTTGTGATGTGGAATTAGCCGGGTGTGGCCGCCTTTAAATAGAGAATTCCGATGAGGCCAAGCATCCTGGTGCGTCAATGCGTGGTGTTGGAGTTGGTTTATCGGCTGGCGAGCCTGCTTAACGTCGGCATACAGACGGACGGGCATTGAACGGGCGTGGTAGATATCCGCTCCATCCCATCAAGTAAACGTCTCTCTGTCTTTGAACATGCGCGGACACCGGGGACGCTGCATGGGCGGTGCCCTCGATTGGTGCGGCGCTTCAATGCTGGTGCTAGTGAGAGGCCACGTCTGCTCTAGACCGGCGTCAATGCAGAGCGGCCACCACACATCGGCATGAATGGGCAGCCGGCGGCGGGTGGAAAAGCACGCGGGGGAGGAGGATGGTTTTGGGGGGGACAGGTTAGTCAGTCCGTCCGGACCGCTCAGCTTTTTTCGAAAAGGGGGGACTCCCCGTCCGGACCGCTCAGCTGTCCGATACAGAATCGTGTTGGATGACAAAGAAGGTCTGAACTGTGCGGACGGTTTGAGAGTCGGCGTTGAAGATGCCCTAAGTTCATCGTGCGTTGCCGAGTAGTTTTTTTGCCCTTTTCCAAGTAGAGTATTTTGAACACCCGGCAAACATATTTTTTCTGGCTGGGATACTAGTTAGTCTGTTTGTCCGTTGCATCCTTGCATGGACCGGTAAGGAGCCGGGGTAACGCTGCATTTGGCGTAGACGATGGGTCATGCGCGTCTCCATCCATCAGCCGGCCGCACTGTCTCTCTCCCTCGCTGAAAACTTCAAGGCGCGCCATTTCATCGGTTTCTCCATCCAAGCCCGTTCCACGCTTGTCCATTTCATTTCATCGGTCATGTGATGCGTATGCCGTGTGACTTCCCTCCATTTATCGGCGTCACGCCTATACACGCGCCGGCCTCCGCTCCCCGTCTACTTCATTCGTCGTGTGTGATCAGCCTTTGCATTCTGCACCACTCGCCTACATCCTATTACACGACGATCGTCTTGAGAGCGTGAGACGACGATGAGCACCGGGAAGGCGCCCACGCTCTACCACGTCCGCGCTCGATCGCTTACCAGCAAGCTGCTCGACCTCGACTCCTCGCCGGCGTGCCCCTCCCCGCCGCCGTTCCGGTCCCGCTCCCACGCCTCCGTGCCGTTTCTCTGGGAGGACGCGCCGGGGAAACCCAAGCTGGGTGCACCCCGGCCGAGCGCTCTCTTGTTCCCTTCCGCGAGCCCAGCCCCGGTTCTTGCTGACGGCGGCGCGACTGCCGCCAGAGTGGCCGGCGGTCACGAGGACGGTCACGGTGCCCATGCGCGCCCCGTGCTGCTGAAGCTGAAGCTGCCGCCGCGGCTGCAAGCGGCGGAGCACCCGCTCTCCTCCCCCAAGAGCGTGCTCCAGGGCCCCTACTTGGGCGGCGGTGGTAGCAACAAGCCGCCGAGGCCGCTTAGGAGGATCGCGAGGACGGCGAGCTGTCAGATGAATCTGCGCGCCGGCGGGGGCCTCTTCGTTTGGAGGAAGGGCGCGTCGATGGCAACGGCATCAGCGGGCAGCAAGGAGGACGCGTCATGCCTCTCGCCGGCGGCGTCGTCGGCGTCCTCGTCGTCGTCTTCGTCGATGTCCTACTTCTTTGATGACCACAGACGCAGGCAAGCCGATGCTCGCGAGGAGTCGGAGGACGGCGAGGCAGGCGACGACGGCGCCAAGGGGTCGGTGAGGATCACCAGGTTTAGGAGGAACCGAAGCCTTCCCACTATGTCCAGATCGCATCTCTGGGTGAGTTCTCTTCTCTCTGCTCTGTTTCTTCCTAGGACAGAGTTTACACTCCTCTACTGTAGCTATACTCCTCTACTGTAGCTATTGCTTCTGGTTATGCTCCTTTGGTCCCGAATTACTTGTCGCAGAAATGGATAGATATGAGAGAGACAACAAGTAAAACAGTTTTAAGCAAACTACTTTCATGCATGTTACCAATTCCTAAACAACAGAACACACTCCTTCAAAAAAGAAACAAAACACACACTGTCACAACCTAATCTGATAGAAAAGTTTCTGAAGTTCATTCTGTATGCGGTCTCCATGACATGGGCACATCATCATTTTTGAAAATTTGGATCTCACTCCCAAATCGAGTCTCGAGTGAACATCTGCCCATCCCCTGTTGGTGTTTTAGTCGGTCTCTCGAGTTATCTGCTGCATTGAAAATACACAAATTTCTCAAGAATCTAGAAGAATAGAAGTCCACACATGGCTGAAATTAAACTAAATTTGGTGCACACACGTTCTTGTCAGTTGTTTCACATCACATACGCATGCAAATACAATAATGTAAAAAATGTTTCTTCTGGCAGGCCAACATCCGCAAGGGCGTCAAGCAGATTAGTCCATGGAGCTACAAGCCTACATAGAGGGAGTATCACCGTACGGCTGACAGATGAAGTATCACTAAAAATGCAGCTGCTTTATGCGCCGCAACATGTTGCCAATTTAATGCAACAAAGGTAGCAACCATGTATGCACTTTATATGGATAATGATGTACATGTTGCAAATTTAACGCAATAAAGGTAGCAACGTTTTATGTGC
Organism: Triticum timopheevii; assembly: GCA_963921465.1. NCBI lineage: Eukaryota > Viridiplantae > Streptophyta > Magnoliopsida > Poales > Poaceae > Triticum > Triticum timopheevii. The sequence continues at coordinate 645,662,251 of OY997266.1, read as the reverse complement.
AGTTGCAGTTAATGATATCAGAGCAAGGCTAATAGTGTATTGATGTAGGATTTTTATCGTTACTTGTATTCGGCGTTAAATGGATTTTTATCGCAAATAGAGGGATACAACGTCAATTTAAGGTCATGCCAAAGATACGTCAAGCTTTGCTTTCATATGGGTAGAGGCTTTGCTGCCATCCCTTTATTATGATGGAATGATTTGCTTCTATGTTGAGGGAATAGCTAAACTTTTGTATTGGACCCTCCCAGTCCTACATGGCATCCATTGGATGGTCAACAAAGGGCAAAAGAAGTGGTAGTCAATGCAAGTCCAAGCAAGCTATCGCGGGTTCAGGCAAACCACCCGGTCAACAGAAGTCCAAACAAGTAAAAATCGGAAGAGAAAATAAAAGACCAAGTCAAAATAGGAAGAGCGAATAAAAGACCATCTCAAAATGGGAAGATAGAATAAAGAACAAGTGAAAGCTGAAGGCAAAGAAGCAAAGAAGACCAAGCCCAAGAAGAAAACATTGATATGATGGAGAAATTACCCCCATGGGCCACAGTTCCCCCTAGCCCAACTGGGAAGTTACAGTCTCATGGACTAAAAGATTACCGCCTTCTACCCTCCCACATATTCATCATGAGGATAGATTTGATCATTTGTTAAGCAGCCCTAGGTAATAAAGAGCTCCCCATAGGCATATCATTCACTATCACTTGAATAAACTAGTGAGGAGACATTTCTCCCCTCCTTAGAAACAGTGTTCAAAGGGGTCGGGTTTCGGAGTACGCGGACCTTGCAAGAGTCGGCACCCGGGATCGGCGATATGAAAATCAAATTAATTAATGTTTCAGAACTGTCATACCAAGATGATGGTATCGACCGAATCTCCCTGGTTACTCCAAGAGGATTCCATTCCTTTCCATCATCATAGAAGATCATGGCAATTAGAAACCTAGGATTAATCAAGGAGAATCAATCCATAAATTCATTTGGTATGACAGTTCTACAACGAGGACTTGGTCAGACATGCCTCCAGGCCAAGCTTGCGAACCAGCCTAGCATATTTGATCTCATCGGCACACACACACACACACACACACACACGCACGCACGCACGCACGCACGCACGCACGCACGCACGCACATGATTATTTCTGTCGATCACCATGAATATCAAACATAACATAACACGGAAATAAGCAAACAAGGAAGATATTAATGGAGTATGATTAGAGCGTACACTTCGAGCTTCTGAATGTGGTTCGATGTGTGGTGGCTACCACGCTTCCACGATGCTATTGCTGCTAGATTTTGGAGCTCCATCCTGGACGTTGCCAAAAGCAACAAGCTCTGTCACTAGCAAGCTCCGGCTGACTATAGGAGGAAAAAGGAAGGGGGCTTCTTCATAACGTTTCATGCATCCCTATCCTTCCTATTTGTACACCAGGAGTGGTAATCCCCAACATTGTTTCCTTATGTTGTTGTGGTTTGATCACATTCCTTCTTCCTCGAGAAATCAATGGAAAATGAGCAAGAGCCATTAGTATACAAACCGGACTAATAACCCCCCCCCCCCCACGTAGGTGATGTCTGCCAAGTTCAATTTTGCACTCAGTCATGCCACCCCTTCTAATAATCTCGTTTCCTAATGCCTCATAATACTTCCATTGATAATTAGCCTTTTATGGTGTATTCTTTTGCTGGGAGAACTGTGTAATAATTTGAAGATCTTCCTTAGTCATGACTTGCTCTCAAGAACTCGTATGTGAGACAATGATGTTAGTATGATATTCATATGTGTGACAATGATTTTCCTTTTGTTTGTTTTATAACATTTTATGATACTCGAATATATATGTTACTTTCATATGTGCGGCAAAATGCTAAGAAATGACTCAACATCGTTTAATCAGAACATAATTATAGCCCAGGGGCATAACAAACTTTTCATCAGGTATATAAAAAATTAAGCTAATGGGACAGAAACATAAAAGAACTGGATGCCTATGCATAGCGACAACTTATGCATAGTGACAACTGATGTGATGATTTTTGCTCGATCATCTTCTGCAAACCGAGTATCACATAAGATATCCCGAGACCAAGAGTCCGGGTGAAGAGGAGGTAGTCTGATGCCAAACCAAGCAAAGGCTTCTTCCTAGAAGTGTTGCGCATGAGTGCAGTGAATAAGGGCATGCACGAGATCTTCCTCCATGGCCAAGCAAACATTTCATCTATCAATGACTGCGATATGACAGTGTTTGAGTGTGCACTCATCAGGCAGGATCCCATTGAAGTACACACCACCAAAACACACGAACCTTTGGGATAACTTTGAGTTTCCACAGAGCACTCCACAATTGTTTTTCATCTCTTGAAGCACCGGTATCCGCCCCTTCTCCTAGAGCAAGACGCTCGTTCTGAGTCATTAGAGCACGATATGCTGATTTAACAGTATAGTTACCTGAAGTCTCAAAGGCCCAAGCAAAAACATCATCACCACCCCACGCCTGATTGGTATGTCAAGGACCGCATCCGCGTCCGGGCAATGAAAGTAGATCGAACTAGCTCCTGTCGCCACGACTAGTTCTTCGGATCAATGAGATCCGACACCAATTGGGCAGTGGTATTCAGATGTTTCATCAAAGGGGACAAGAGATTGTTCCCGGAATCCATTTATCTGTCCAAGCATCAATGGAAGTCCCATTTCCCACTCTTTTAATCAAGCCTGCCTTCAGAGCTTTTCTGCCAGCTATGATCACCCTCCAAATTGCAGAAGCAGACTTAGGAACTGTTGCATTCATAAAATCTGTGTCAGGGAAGTAGCGGCCCTTTAACACCCTTGCACAGAGCGAATTTGGATTGGTTAAGAACCTCCATCCGTGTTTGCCAAGTAGCGCAAGGTTAAACTGGTGAGGTTCTCGAAAACCCATGCCTCCCTTGTATTTCGGTGTCGCTAGACTCTTCCACGACAACCAATGCATTCCATTCTTGTCAAGAGAGCTACTCCAGAAATATTTAGCAATTGAAGAAGTAAGACTCTTACAAACTTGGAGTAGCTCATGTGTTTACTGTGTTGATGTGACCTAGTTATGAGGTATATATAGGAGTAATGTGAGAGAGAGACTTGGAGTAGAGCACAAATCGTACATGATTTAAACATATTTTATCTCTAACTCCTATCTCTACTGTAAACATGTTCATACTTCTAACAGGGTCGTGATGCAAAGGAAGGCGCAATGAATCTAAGCGAAGTAAGGATCTCTCTTCCTTTGTTCTTAGCATCACACACACACACACACACACACACACACACACACATGCAAGCGCGCGCGCACGCAGACACAAATTGGGATCCCGTAAGATTCTTTGGCTTCAAGAATTACAATCCATGGATATATTGGACCATATGGGATCATGAATCAAGCTGAACTAACATTTGTATATTCTTTTCTGATGAAGAAATGGTCAAGATCTTAAATCATGATCATTAACAAATTAACAAAAAAAAATTCTAAATCATGGTCGGGTCCTCTTAAGGATTCCAGCTAGTGTCTCTGGGTGCTTAAAGCAAAATGTGCACTTACTTTTTTAAACGGGCGAGTATGAGCTAGCCCACCAGCAGCATCACACACAGTGCATCTATTCTATACTACTATTAATCTATATCTATACTACTATTAAAAAAGCAAACATGAGTTCCCCTAAAACAACCCCACAAAGTGTACACAGAAGTAGCAGAGACGTTTGATCAATCCCACTGAATCACATCCAACGTTCTATATTACATCAAAGATCTATCACACAAATCAACGCTCTTGATTAAATGTTCTGCCAAGGCAGACTGCCCTGCCTTCTCCCACGATCTGCCTCACGCAAACAAACCGCCGCACAACACGCCGCTAGACGCATCTGACCTTCCCTCTCTGGACTGCGCCCCCCGCCTCCCTCCCCACCCCGCCGTGCTCCCTTTGCCTCTGGGTGCTCCCCCGCCATCAGCGCAACCTCCCTTCACCCCGCTCGACGTCGCCCTGCCCATCTTCCCCTCCCATGGCGCACGGCACCTGCCGCCGGAATCGGCCTTCCGCCATCTCCTGTATTGCCGGCGCGACCTCCCTTCTCATCGCTCGCCGTCGGATTGGCCTGCCCATGCGCCTCTCCTACGATGTTGACCTCCAGCCCCGTCCTCCATCATCTCCTGTGGTGCACGGCGCCCGCCGCCGGCCCCGCACTTCCGCATCTCCTATGGCGTGCGGCGCCTGTCCGTCGGCCAGGCCTGTCCGCCTCTCCTGTGGCAGACGGCTTTTGCTGCGCAACGTCTGGAACAACGCCATAGGGTGGCCCTGCCTCATCGGTAAATTCCTTTGCTTCGAGCTTATTCTGTTTGATTTCATACGCGGTGCACCAAATTCTGAATTCTGATGGCTATGGCTGGAATTGCCGTTCCGTTCTCATGTCCCTCATGACTCTGCGTGTATACTTCTTCTCTGTTGAACTAATGTGTGATAATAGGTCTTTGCATCTTCAATGATTCATCCCAGGAGCCATATGATCTATCAGTTGATGACAGTAATTTGCAGAAGAATGTCACACATCTAAGTGATCATGCAGCTGCACTGCAAAACTACTGCATGATCCTGACCTTTATTTCTTTTATCTTCACAAGGCTGAAACGCTCTTAGTTCTGCTGAAAAGCTTGTGAGAGCATCACCTGATGAGTTCTGCCACTAGCCCACTACTCAGGCCATCTTGTTCAAGCACTGGTACATGTTCGTTGTTCTGATGTCATGATGGAAGGCAAGGAGGATTCTGCTGAAGAAAAGCGACAGAAGGCGTTAGTCGCCTTGCTGGTAACCAGCCCACATTGAATCATTTCCGCCTTGCATTTTCTTCATGATTTGGTGCATGTGCATTTTCACATAATTTGTAACAAACCAATTCAGATATTAATTGCATATGAATAACCAACCAAACGAACACCGGTGATAATCAGCGTCATCCCGGACGTAACGAACATTTTAGTCTGAATTTATAACACTATGAGAATAGGGTGAATGATAACCAAAATTCAGAAATCTGACATTATTATTGATCATACTATCTGTAATCAATTCTCTTCTGCTTTAAGGGAGTTAGTTTGTCGATCATCATGACCAACTGAAACTAATTAAACCGGTAGATCCCGGCCTGAAATGGCGCCAGTGCTCTATGAAAGCTTGGGGTTTACCCTGCTAACGTACTTGTTGTAGGACGTTCTCTACACATTTGGAATAGATTATCTAAAATCTGATCAAATTCATTTTGATTCAGTTTAATTATAGGGTCTGTTAATTTTTACATTGATTTTATCATGTTATAAAATTGCCATACCGTATAGTTCTTAAAATTGCATATGTTTTCCTGCTGCATGGATGCATATTTTAACTCTCATGAGTGACACTAAAAAAACAATTGTACAATGCTGAAAGATGTTTTGAAGTAGCATGTACTTGTGCTTACTATCCTTATAGGGGTGATTGACTAGGTGCCACCATGTTAGTACAATGCCAGTTTTTGTGTTTCTTATAATGCTTAATTACACTTGATTGTACCTTTATTTCTAAACAAACAAAATGTACTGTAATTCTCTAATTCAATGCGGATTGAATTATCATACATTTTCCATAAATGTAATGCCTATTATATATTTCTGTAGTATATTAATTACTTGAGAATACTATTATGGGGCTAATGAGAATATGGAAATCCATGACATATTCATATCTGCATATAGAATACATTGATGTAGCTGATCTGCACTGTTCATGTACAACTGAAAGTGGCTAACTCTTTTTTTTTCCTCGCCAACTTAATACAGTATATACCCATTTAATCTAAATTGAGTCAGATATTAACTGGTGATTTCTTCTGCAATTGCTGCATCAAATGATCTAAAATAAACTAAAACATTTTTATCCAACTTATAATTGTGGTTGTTCAGAATTAGATTATATAATCTAAAAAAAGTATTAGATTATATAAGTATGCAGATGTGCTGCTGATAGTACATCAGACTATGTATCTTCTGTGATAAGCACGTCAAATTGTCTAACATGCTGGCGGCGAACTCCGGTCGCGGGGAACGGGGAGCTTCGACAGCGTGGAACGGCGAGCACGGATGCTCTGCTAGCGGAATCATGTTTTGTGGACGGGGAGACCTCCGGCCATGGGGAATGGAGAGAGCTTTGGATGCAAACTGATTTCATCTCTCTCTCTGTTCTTTTTTCGCTGATAGCACGGAAGAACATTGGTAATGTTGAGCCGACAAAGAGAAGTAGCAGACTAATTTCTATGTCAGACTAGATGATGATTTGCTCCCTGTATGTGGTTTTCCCTGTATTCTCTATATGAGATTATTCTCTGTATTACTGGTGCTAGCAGCATGCTTAGATAATGCGGTGATTTGAGTGGAGTTTCGGAGTCGACCGTCCATGTCTGCAGTCTCAAGTTTCTATATGTATAGTCTGCGACCAAATAAGTACTTGTCATTTCAGAAAGTTTCATGTTTCATACTTATGACTGATACTGATTGTATTCATGTAATTGGGCCACTTGATTACGGTGGTTGGCTAACTAATAAGTAAGATGTCCCCAGTTCTGCATAAAGACTTGGGCACCCTAATTTCTTAAGCTTTGTGGAGTCAGAAGTGTTGAACGTTTTTGTTTGGAGTCTTTCTGAAATGATGAGTGATGCATACCTATTCAATGTTTTACATGGTACTGCAAGTGAAGAAATGATTTGTACTGAACCATCTAATGGATTATTGCGTTTCTTTGAAGTCATGAATTTGTAGCAAATGATGCCCCCATTGATATTCTTTTTGAAAGATATCCAAGATAGTTAAAGCATCATGGGGTTGAGGAGGCCGAGCAGTCCGTGGTGTCTCCATCGTCGCCCGCCGCACTGGTATGTTGTGCCCCTTTCCCTGCTCCACGGTCCAGGCTACTCCACCACCACCGGATACGAGTGTGGCAGCAACAGAGGAGGCTCATGCAAGGGGGTCTGATGCATAGCATGTTATGCACATGCAATGGAAATGTTATACAACGAAACACATTTTGATATTCTAATATTAATATGCATTGCTGGTATAAAGGTTATGTTTCTTGTTTCACACACACACACACACACACACACACACACACACACACACACACACACACACACACACACACACACACACACACACACACACAGGTGTTCCACGGTTAATTTTGTAGTGGGAAAAAATTGAGGACTAAAGGTTTTCGTATTTCCAATTGTTGACATGCATCGGAAGTGCATGATTGTCTGATAGGCTTGAATTCTTAGGGTTTCTTTCTTATTGTTCTTTTTTTGGGGGGGAACCCATGATTTTACCCTAACCCAAAATTGGTGAGTTAAAGCCGGAGAGGCTCTATGAGAAGTTTCAGGACATGGAAGAAATTGACTGTTCTAATTTAAGTAATATAAAAAGAAAAGTAGTATTTTCTCAATATTTTCTATTAGTAACATATGTTTATAAGATTACGATTTACCTCTGCTAATAGAAGTCGTCATTGCAAAGAAACATGCCCAAATTTGTAAGCCCATATTGGTATTACTTTCCAGTAATCAACAACCAACAAAATATATATTTATGAATGATCTATTATCTTGCAATGAATAACAATGATAAATTTGTTGTTGACTCATGTTATATCCTCACAAATAAACTGCTACAGGGAACTTTCTCTATCAGTTCATGCTGGACGAGCAAGACAACATACTGCAGACCGGGAACATGGTTTGAAGATTAGATGGAAATTTATGTAGCATATGTACAGCTAGAAGGATGAACACTAAATGACCACAAATGTCTCTACATTACGAGTAAGTGTGGTTCTACCTTCAGTGGTTTCCGCATCTGCTTTGTCTCTCAGGCTGGTTTCATTTGATCAGCCACAGGTGCTGCAGCTTGGTTTGCTAACTAGCAATGTTTTGTTTCTTAGGTGGACAAACTTGTATCTCACAACCTTGACAAATTATTTCATTTGATCGGCTTATGTGGAAAAAACTACTAATTTTCATTGCCTCTGTAGACACACTCGCAGGACCTAGAAGAAAATAAGATTGAAGATGTATTTTTCTTGGTTGGAAATATTACACCTCAAATTTACTTCAGTTTGGATACAATGACGACTCAAAGATCGAAATAACTGGTGAATTATGTCAGTTATACAGTTTAAGAGGCCATGGAATGTGATATATGAGAAACAATTTTGTTCATGATACATGAATATCTATATGGCATTGTGGACGCCGGCGAGATGTTGGTGATGACCTTGGTTGTCGAGATGCACTAGCTAGGGATGCATGCATGGCCATAGGCCACAATTAAATTTTCTTGATGGACTGATTTTATGCCAATTAGTTAATGATCAATGGTATTTGCTAAGCAGTGGACATGGGCCTGTTGATTTATAAAGCATAATATTTATAGTCATTTGTATGAGTTAGGAATTATATGCTTTTTGCGTGAGATTTCAGCTGTTCAAAAAGTAGATTTATGTTATGACAGAGTAGAACATATTTAATCGAGACGTGCGTTGCACGTGCATACTTACTAGTATCTCTAAAAACAGTAGCCCCACCGTCGGCAGCACAAAACGCGTCTGCATCTTTTGTGGAGGGAAGGCGTCTCTACTTGCAGAGAAACCCTCCGCGTTGTGGCTGTGTGCCTAAACCCTGTAGAAGGAAGAGGCTCGCAATTTCACTGTGATGACGCCGGAGGCGACCAGGACGAACCCCGAGCTCAGCGGCGGCGCGAGGCCGCTTGCCCCACATATCCTCTCTTCAGGTACGCACTCCTCTCACTGCCGTCAGGCGGAGCTGGGCGCACCCGCCGGTTGGGGTGCTTGGATTTGCCGGCGAGGGTGGCGCGCAGGTCGACCGGAGCTGGGGCTTCTGGAATCGACCGGATCTGAGGGGATCCACGGGTGCGCGGGTCACGACGAGGGCACGGGCGAGCTGACGCGTCGGGGCTCCGGAGGAGCAGTCAGGTTGCCTTTTAGTGGAATTGGACAAGGGGACTGTGTGGCCCCTCGCGCTTGCAAATATATACTCTAGTTGATAGTTCCAGCCTTAGCAAATAAGTAGATGCTCAGTTGAGAAAAAAAGAATTGACAGTTTGGGCCTTAAAAACAGAGTGTCGCACAAGAAGATAAAATTCCTCTCAGAAACACTAGTACTACTAGCAGTAAGAAGATATATCGGAGTATAATATTAATGATGCTCAACAAACCTTGCAGCCAAATCCAACCCCAAATGCTTGGAATCATGCAACAAGTGCTATTGGTAGCACCGCAATCAGCTTACCGGCATTTGCACCTGCCGCCCTAGCCAAGCAACTTGGATTCCTCTATACACGTCCCACTGCACGCATCAGAGCCAACAAAGTTACCCCTACTTACTTGCGAATGTTCCATCCAGCTTAATTTTCATCCATATCGTATCTAACCCCACGCGCAGCGTCCGTGCTGAACTGATGATAACTCATCCTCCCTTTAATAGCTTCAGGAACTTCCACGGCATCCGGAACTCGCCATCACTATACAGCAGAGTTATCTTCTCCAGGTAGGTAATTTTTTTTATCAACATAATCAAGTAAGTTGGTTCTTGTTGCAAATTCTCTAACGGACACGATCTTGTGCTTTCTTGTTACTTTCAATGTGTTCAGCAGGTGGCATCCCCACAGCTGGAGATTTATTCCCCTCTCGGAGTAGTTCAGATAGGGTAGAAGCGGTGACTTGCAGAAGATTGTGCTACTCCCCTTAAATCTCTATCATACTCTTGCTTAGCTGTACGTATGTATCTAATTAACGTAGATTTTAATTTAATTCGGGCTCTAGCTTGAGTGCAAGCTTTTAACTATCATCTTCTGCAAATTTGTTTCAGTTGCTCCAGTCACTTGTGTCGCTTCCGTCTGAAACTTCACCAACATCGCCTCCGAAACTTTTGCCTGAGCCAAAATGATGATCAGCTACATGATTCAAGCGGTCGTGGAGATGATTCTATGTAGAGCCGCCACGGGGGTTCTAGGGGCCATGATCTATGTGTCCATTTGTATGTTCATGGAGTATATGCTTTTCAAGAATGCGCGTGACAACATCATGTTCCTTGAAGCTGAGCTCGAGGCAATGCAGGCCTTCGTCTTGAAGATGTCCAAGGTAGAGGAGCTTCACGAGCGAGATAAGTACTGGATGAAGAAGATGCAGAAACTTTCCCACGACATTGACTACAGCATCAGCGTCTTCATGTTGCTTGGATTTCGATATGATAAAAACGTCAAGCCAAAAGGTTTCGAGAGCTTCATAATCGGGACCAGGAACCTACTGATATTTATAAGGCTTCGCCCTATGATACTAAGGGAGGTGAATTATCTCGTAGACCGAGTCATTGAGTTGGGGCAGCGGCATGGAAGGTACAAAGTTGATTACAACATCTCCAAGGCTACCATCCGGTATCTTCAAAGCTCCTTCACGGAGCGCGCAGGACGACTCCTGGTCAAGCTGCTCACTCTTCTGCTCGAGGAGTACAAGCTTTTCAAGAGTGCGTGCGATAAGATCGTGTTCCTCAAACCCGAGGTTGAGACAATGAATGCTTTCCTTTTGAAGATGTCCCAGGTAGAAGAGCCTGACGAGCAAGACAAGTACTGGATGAAGGAGATGCAGAAGCTGTCCCACGACATCCAGGACAGCGTCAACGACTTCATGCTCTGTGTATATGATAACCCCACCAAGCCAAAAGGTTTCAAGGGCTTCATAATCAGGGCAACAAACCTACTGAAATATATCAAGACTCGCCGTGGGATATTAAAAAAGGTCAATAATCTCCAAGCCCTAGTCATTAAGGTGTGGCAGCGGCATGCAAGGTACAAAGTTGATTACAAAATCGCCAAGGCTAGCAATTCCAGGTTTGCTCTGAAGATTTATCTCATCTCATTACTAATGGTAGGCTGACCAACAAGCTCTACTGGGACCCACTTGTCAGAATTACTCAAAGTGTAATGATTATGTGACAGGTTAATGGAACATGATGTCTTGGAGCATATACTTGATGGCACAAAGGAACCAACGAATCTACCGTTTGAACTTCTGAAGAGCATCACGAGAAATTTCTCTGAAAACAGAGAAATTGGTCGGGGTGGATTTGGAATTGTTTACAAGGTAACACTGAGTTTGTAGACCAACTTCAGAAATATAATAACAAATCAATGTGGATATTGTCGAGCCAAATTGTTTGGTGGTGGGTTTATTACCAGAACGACTAATTTGGGTACCAATATTAAAAAAAAAACTAGACTGCAGCATAAAATTTTTCACTACTGAAATGAATATGGTCCTTATACTCATAAGAGAAGTTTACAGGGTGTACTCCCAAATGAGATTGTTGCTGTGAAGAGGATTTTCAGCCACCACACGATCGATGAGAAGATATTTTATCGTGAAGTTAACAGTCTGTTGAATGTTAACCATGAAAATGTAGTCCGGTTTCTTGGCTACTGTGCTTCTACTGAGCATTCTGCAATGAAGATTGAAGGATCAAGAGAGTATATTTATGCTGAGATAAGAGAAAGACTGCTCTGTTTTGAGCATATCGGCAATGGAAGCCTTCATGAATATATTACAGGTACATTAATGTCACATGTATTTCAGTTCTTTTCTTGACCTCTTTATTGTCATTCCTCTTTTGCTTCTACTTTGGAAGTCATAATCGACGATTAAAGGGATTGAATAGAAAATAACAAATGTGTTAGTACACAAATGAAATACTGGAACATATCATGCTTCCCTAATATTATTTCTTCTTTTCGGCAGACGAATTAAGGGGACTTGACTGGAATAGACGTTATCAGATAATAAAGCAAATTTGTGATGGTTTGCTTTATCTTCACAAGGAAAAGCATATTTTTCATATGGATTTGAAACCTGATAATATACTTCTAGATAACCACATGGTGGCGAAAATCGCGGATTTTGGATTGTCAAGACTTGATGAAAAATCACAAACAATGGATGCAGATCGTTGTGTAACATTGTAAGTTGTGCATTTAAAGAACCAATTGATTTTCTTTTCATTTACTATCTTACATTCTCCTTATGTGATAATGTATCAAATTGCGGTATGTTTGTGCAGAGGATATTGCTGTCCTGAATACCTACTTGGTGGTAAGATGTCGGTCAGATCAGACATCTATAGTTTGGGCGTAATAATCATTGAACTGGTGACAGGATGTAAAGATATCCCTGAGAACAGTAATGTAAGAATGTTCTATCTGATGGTCCCTTTCTTGATGCTGGCTAGAAATATGCTAATATGCATATTGTTAGTATTTATCCGTGTACTCGTACTGAATTGCATAATATAATATATTAACATGGTACTTCATGTCATGTCTATCTGTATATCGGGATAATAAGTTAAACTTGGTGATACACTCAAAGCCCCTAGAACAGGATAACTCTCAAACACCCCTGGCTCGCTCACTAAACAAATATACTGATATTTGTTCTCCACCACCATTTTTGTGGAGTTCCTTTAGGAACTAGCCACCCAACTATCCAAGGTCATGTGTTCTATGGTGGTGGCATATTTTCCGACAACTTTGGCCATTCTAGGGTTTGCTTTATTGTTGATGGAGGCATCTTCAAGATCTAATGCCCCTGTGAACACTATTATTTCCTCCTGCTCCTGTCATCCTTTGTTGGTGTTTGAGTAGGAAGTTGTGCCACAACTGTTTAGATTCTTAGTGTAAGAAGAAAAATGAGTGAGTTTGCACACTTTACATTTTGAAATACGTATTTTTGCGTTGTCCTAAATATGATATGTGAAATGACAGGTGCTGAGGAGATGGAGGCATAGATGGAATAAATCACTGAAGGAAACACCATGGGCTTACCAGCAATTGCAAATAACTAAATGCATCGGAATAGGCCTACATTGTCAGGAAAGTGATCCATACAAACGGCCATTTATATGGGATGTCATACATGATATCAACGAAACTGAAGATACCTTGGGTCAAACCAGCAATGCTGATGAATCTGACGCTGACCAGGTATGCTTATAACATGTCATCAGGACCCTACTAGTTTTTGACAGGGCTTCGCTCGTCAATTTCAGAACTAGGCTTACCAAATATATTTCAGTGGGAATACAAGATTTCTGGAAGCATCTAATTTTAATTACAACTATTTATATATACATCAACTTTTTCCTTGGTCAAAAATTCAAAATACACTTGAAATAGTACTCCTAATAAGTTTGTTCATAGTAATTTATATGTTGCTCTTTGGTTGCAGATAAGGCCCCACTGGGATGATGATATGCTTGGAATTGAGCCCCTCAAGCTACATTTTCATTTTGAACCTAACAAGCAGATATCATGCCTACTTCAGTTAGCCAACGGTACAACTGCTAGCATTGGCTTCAGTATACAATCGGTGAGCCCGATGCCATACTGCATACAACCAAACAAAGGAATTGTGCCGCCACTATCCAGTTGTGCCGTTGACATAACATTACAGTCGCAAAGTAAGCCACCGAAGGACATGCAGCACCTGGGTGAGTTCGTCGTGCGGAGCACCAAAGTAGCTAATGGAGTTACAACTGAGGAGATAACTTCAGACATGTTCAGTAAAGTGTCCAGTGAAGTTGTTGATGAGGTTAACGTGGATGTTGTTTTTGACATGCCACTATTAGTTGAAGAAACTTGAGTATCCGTGTGTAACACTTCAATTTGGCAACAAGGATTAACAAATAACGATAAACTGAGGAATTGCTTGAATAAAATATCACCGTCTCACAAACGATGCATGATGGCTATGGAGTGGCCGGCAGAGATGCAAAATAATGAGCTGTAGGGATACTGAAGCATTAGTCCAAGGTACCTCAACTAAAGCAATTCCGAGATGCACAAGATGATAGGGATGATCTTCCATAAATGTACAGTCTTCTATAGCCAGGACATGTAACAGTTGAAAACCCAAAAGTGATGGCATAATATTAAAATGGCACATGGTGGCATTGAATGATCTCACTTGTGCCATGTGTATGTTAGCCACAGGGTCGTGGTGCTGTACGACTCTTTTGGACGGCTAACCTACGAGGGCTGTTACTATGTGAAGATGTATGATCCTCATGGACGTGATATTTCTCAGCCCAAGCTCAAATGAGCTCGGTTAAACAGTAAATTCTGAAAGAATTTAAAAAAATTCAAAAAATTCTGAAAAAGAATTAGCAAACATTGAAAAAAATTGGATGCTTGCAAAATCTCATCATGAAATAATATTCATGGAAGTCATAGCCAAAAAAAAAGCGATGCTTCAAAAGTGCTATTTTCAAAAGCATTTTGGAGTGCTAATTTTGTTATTTTTGCCACAACTTTCACGAATCTTATTTCATGATGAAATTTTGCAAGCATCAAGAAAACTTAAGAAGTTTTTGAATATGTGTTCCATTTTTTTGAATTTACTATTCATTGGACTTTCAGATTCTTATTGTTGTCTAATATGGTAACAAAGTTCTCTTCTTCTGACAAGGAGCAGATTATATCACGCAACATATCATGAACTCGGCAACCATATGTAATACCAATGCGTCTCTCTACCGGCTGGATCGCTCTTCTGTTTATAAGTTCGTTCAAGTATCTCTCTCCGAGATCAAATAACCCCATCCCTTGTTCCTCTTCATGAATAAAACTTTCGCATATCCACTTCCATACTAATGTTTCTTTTTCAATGGTAAAATCCTCAGGATATATGCTTAGGTGCACTAGACATGTCCGCAGATAGCATGGCAGATCATAATAGCTAAACAACAATATCTTCCTCTTGTTTTCCACATGTTCATTGACTCCATTCCCAAAACCGATAGAGTTGCAAACCTTAGACCAATCCTCAATTGGTTTACTTCCCAACAAACTAGCCAGTGTAATGATAGCAAGTGCTACACCACCGCATTTTTGTACAGTTTGTTGAGATAACTCATTTAGTTCATCACATGAGCATTTGCTTTTACCACCAAACAATCTTGTATACAATAACTCCTCAGAATCATCACCGGATAGTGGTTGTAGCATGTAAACATCACCAGCCATTGTTGCAACTTCATAACTACAAGTGGTTCTGATTATGTTACTTCCACAATTACTAGCTATCAAAGGACATTTGATTATTTCCCATGCTTCACCATCCACAGGATAGTGGAAGCTTATTGTGCCCGCAAGTTTATCTTTCACTTTTGTCTTTGTACCCGTCAGTAACTACAGTTACACTTTGCCATCATGTGACGTGGAGTCAAATACTGGGCAATGATGTCCAATATTCTTAGACAAATGACATGTGCGAACATCGACCACCAATTTCTATTTGATTTTGTCTTGCGTAATATTGGATTTGGTGATTTGTGTCTGCCTGGCAGTCCACTAGTTCAGAAATAACCACATACATACAACATAAACCAAGTTCACAAATGCCAAAAGAGGGCAAAATGTAACATGGCCAACATTTAATTAGTGAAGGTGACGAAACATTTGATTTTGGATTTGTGTATCGTGTCATCATTCCTTATGTATGTATGTGTTAAATATGATTGTTTTACTTGATTGTTGGGTTGGTGCAGACATGCAGTCAACTTGATTATTATTATTTTTATACTGTTTGCCTTTTAGATACATCATGTAACGCCGACATTGATGGTGTGGGGGCAAGCGGTCGTGGTGTCCTATCGTTGCCTCTCGTACCATGTTGGAACTAAATATGTTTTGTATGGTATATATATCTAACATATTATAGGTCTAACTGGTGGTCAAAGTTGTAACATAATACGGCATATGTCTCGTGCATCATCGGTCTAGCTCATGATCATAGGAAAACTCAGAATATGTATTAGGCCTTATAAACCTAGAGAGAGGAGGTACACAAGTTAAGCAAGATAGTGAGTATGGCGCTCCTCTAGCTAACATTGTCATCGACCACGAACTGAGCAAGCTCAGATGGTTAAGTTTCTTGTGATGGAACCAACCCATCAAGCTTGAAGTCCTAGATTTGGCACTGATGGTCACATTTTTAGGGATTTATTTTAGGCCATTCGGCGATGTGCGTGCAATGAGAGGAGGTGATCCCGTCGACTACGAAGACGGCTGTGACGACTTTATCAATCATAAAATATTGTGCCGGCTCAGTATTTCGAAGATGTTCACATGATTGGGTGTGTGCACGTGCGTTCATAGGGTTGAGTGTATGCGAGCATCTGCGTTTGTACCATATTAAAAAAACATCACAAACCATAATTTTCGCTATTGTAATAGCGTGACCAAAGCCATAACCGGGGACAGTTTTTTCTTTCCAGTAAAAATGGCAAACAAGTTGCACCTTCCTGCAGGGTGCATCCTAAAAGAAAGGAAGGGCGGAAAGTCGAGTGGCCAGAGTGCATTCTGCTCACTGATTTTCCTTGGTGGCGAGACGACCCAAGATGCGGTCGTCGTTGTGCGTTGCTGAGCTGAGTCAGAGGTTTTTTTTTGTAAAAATTCCAATGAACTACGCCGGTGACAACTTTTTCCGGACGAAGGGAGTACCTCCTAAAGCAATTGCCCTTTATTGTTAGGTAAGAGATATGAAGGCCTGTTGTCACGCCGTGACGGCACCCCAACTTGATGTCACCAACAGATGGAGCAAGAGGAATAATTGGGATGAGGGGTTGGGACGGCGAGCTTGAGGGGGGGACATACATATATGCATGGCCTCGTTTCGTACTATCTTCGTTTCATAATTCTTGTCTTCGGTATGGAAGGTGTTTATAGGGCTGCATTTCTACTATGTTAAAAAGAAACATCGGCATTGACCATAATTTTTGCTATTGTAAAAATACAGTGACCAATGCCAGAATCGGGGACAAGTTTTTTTTTCCCAGTGATAATCTGAAACAAGCTGCACCTTCCTGCACGGTGCATCCTAAAAGAAAGGAAGGGCGGAAAGTCCAGTGGCCAAAGTGCATTCTGCTGCGAGACGACCCAAGACCGGGGTCGACGGGTCGTCGTCATGCGTTGCTGAGCTGAGTCGTCGACCGGCTTCATCCATCTCTGTGTCGCCGGTCGTGCACGGCTAAGCTGTCACCACTCGACCGCCCAGTAGCCCAGTAGCCTTGACTAACTGGCGAAATATATTGAAGCAATCACGTACGTGCGCTGCACCACCCAAAAAGGAGTGACGATTATCTTCAACTGCAAAATGCAATGCACCATTTTGGCAGTTACCTGGTGCTCATTCCTTCCACTCTGTTAGACCGCTGGACTCGGTCTCCTCCCTTCGGCCCACGACCGCGCACATGATCATCTCCACGACTCCAGTTCTGTTGCGCCAGCAACCTATATGTACCCCCTCCTCTTGTACTTGCAAACCAACGAAAGCAATATAGCAAATTTACATGGTATCAGACACCCGTTTCGATCCCTCCCCTCCACGATCGCCATGACCAACCCTGGAGGGCAAACCAACCTCTCCTCCTCCGGCGGCCAGCCAACCCATCTCCTTCCCGGCGGCCAGCAAACCAATCCTATTCCGCCCCCACCTCCTCTTCCCGGCGGCCAGATCACTCTCGCCCCTCCCCCTCTTTCCTTCAGCGATACCATCACAGATATCACGCCATTCATACCCATCGTCTTGGATCTCCATAGCCACAACTATTACCATTGGCGCCACCTGTTCGAGATTCACCTCGGCCGCTGTTCTCTTCTTCATCACATCACCGGCGATCCGCCCCCGTCTCCTCACGACCCGCGGTGGCTCAAGGACGACCTCGCCATCATCCAGTGGCTGTACACGCGCATCTCCAATGAGCTCTTCAACTTGGTGGTCACCGACGGCGCGACCGCGCGCGACATTTGGGCCGAGCTTCGTCGGCTGTTCCAGGACAACCGCGATGCTCGCGTTTCCGCCCTCAACACCGAGCTCCGCACCATCACCCAGGGCGATCGTCCCGTCGGCGTCTTCTGTCAGCGCATCAAGGCAATTGGCGACGAACTACGTGAGCTCGGCGAAGTGGTCGCCGACAGATCTCTTCTTCATGCTCTCATGGGCGGGCTCGACGAGTGGTTCGCTCAACAGGCCACATTGATCCCGCTCCTGCGCCCACTGCCGACGCTTGCCGAGGCGCGTTCGATGCTCCAGATGGAGGAGCAGAACCAGGCGCGCAAAGCGAACACTCCGCGCCTCTTCCATGCCGCGGCTCGCCCTGCTCCACCATCAGCGGCCGCGGCGGCGCCTTCGCCGACTCCTGCCGTCCAACCACCTCCAGGATGGCGCCCTAGCCCCAACTACAAGGGCAAAAACCCGGTGTATCGTCCCCCGAAGCCAAACTCGGCCCCTTCTTCCTCCTCGGTTGCGTCTGCGTCTGCTTCTTCCGCTCCTGCAGTGCCTCCGCCTCCAGCTCCCACCGCCTGGCGCCCCACTGCAGACCCGTGGACCGGCCTGGTGCAGGCGTGGCCCATGCCCTGGTCCACCCCTTCTCCTTATGGCGCTCCGCCGGCTTACAGCGGTGGATGGGCGCCCGGGCTTCGTCCCTCGACCGGCGCCCCCGGCCTCCTCGGCTCGCGTCCTCCGCCGCACGCCTATGCGGCGTACGCGCCGCTGTACCAGGCCGCAGCGGCCTCGCCTGCGCCGCCCATGTACCCCTACGGCTTCCCCACACCATCACCCTGGGAGCACGGCAACACGGGCGCATCTTCATCAACTACGCCGCCGCCCGCCACTGCCTCCACCTCGACCGCTCCGGCCTGGGATCAGGCCGCTTTCATCGCCGCCATGAACTCCCTTACCACCCAGGACATAGGTAACGACTGGATCTTCGACTCTAGTGCATCCTGCCACATGTCTGCATCTAGTACTTCTCTTTCTGCCATTCATCCTTCTGTTTTGTTTCCCTCTATTACCATTGGTGACGGCTCTTCCGTTCCTGTCATCGGCGTCGGTACCTCTTATCTTTCTCCTTCTCGTTCCCCTCTTCTTCTTCACGAAGTTCTCGTTGCACCTGCTCTCATTAAGAATCTCATATCTGTTCGTCGTTTTACCATTGACAATCAAGTTTCGGTTGAATTTGACCCTTATGGATTGTCTGTGAATGATCTTCGAACCAGGATGGAGCTGGCTCGGTTCAATAGCTTCGGCGACCTCTACACTGTCCACGGCGCACCCACTCCCACGCCTCACGCTATGCTCGCCTCCATCACCTTATGGCACCGTCGTCTCGGCCATCCCAGCAGCGCGACTATGACTACTCTACTTGACGAGTTCAAGCTTCCTCATGCTTGCGAGCCGCACGATGCCTCTCTCTGTCACGCCTGCCAACTGGGCAAGCATGTTAGGCTTCCCTTTAGCGCATCTACTACTAGTAGTTCTTTTCCCTTTGAATTGTTGCATTGTGACTTATGGACGTCTCCCACCCCTAGTGTGTCTGGTTTCAAATATTATCTTGTTGTTCTAGATGATTACTCCCATTTTATCTGGACCTTCCCTCTCCGTGCCAAGTCAGATGTTCATAGCATATTTGTCAATTTCCAACGCTATGTGTACACTCACTTTTCTCTCCTCATTCGTTTCTTGCAATGTGAGAACGGGCGCGAATTTGATAACACCCGCAACCGTGATTTCTTCCTTCACCATGGAATCCTCCTACGCTTCTCGTGCCCCTACACCTCGCCTCAGAACGGCAAAGCCGAGCGCTCTCTTTGAACCATCAATGACATACTCCGCACCCTTCTCCTCCAAGCATCCATGCCCGCTCAGTATTGGGTCGAAGCTCTTCGGTATGCCACGTTTTTACTAAATGTTCGACCAACCAAAACATGTCCCCGCTTCTCTCCTTATGATTCTCTTTTCTTAGCAGCCCCGAACTACGACGATCTTCGTGTCTTCGGTTGTTTATGTTTCCCCAACATGTCGGCTGTCTCCACCAACAAACTAGCCCCACGATCGCTGCCCTGTGTTCTCCTCGGATTTTCTGACTCCCACAAAGGCTATCGTTGCCTCCACATTCCCTCCGGCCGCGTCATTCTTTCCCGCCACGTAATTTTTGATGAGACTACTTTTCCCTTTGCCACCCACCAAATACCAAATTTGTCCGCCCCGCTCTCGACTCGCCCCTCTCCCTCGACACGCTCCTGCGTTCACAACGTGCATGGCCTGCATGGCCCCGTCCCATCGGACCCCACCACCTCACCACTATCCGCTGCAATCCCACCCTCCAGCGAATCTCTTGATTCGCCCGCCAACCAATCCCCGCCGCTGCGCTCTGCGGGACCCACGGATCTCTTGGATCTCGCGTCCACCCAACCCCCAGCTACCGGCCCCACGGATCTCTCGGCTCCTGCGTCCACCCAAACCCCCGCTACCGGCCCCACGGATCTCTCGGATCCCGTGTCCACCCACTCCTCCGCTCCCGGTCCCGCGCATCTCTCGGATCCCGCACCCCTCCATGCAACCGAACACGCGGTTCTCTCGTCGATCGTGCCACCGCGCCCCCATGCATCCTCACGTACCATGCCTTCTTCTACTACTACACCTCGCCGTACCAACCATGCTTCTCCACAGCATTCTTCTTCCCCCGACTCGTCGCCCGCACCTATTCCGCTGCCTCCCCGTGCTGTTCCCGTATCCATTCCTCACAACGAGCACTCCATGCGCACTCGTAGCAAAGCAGGGTTTGGGCAACCAATTGATCGTCTCAACCTCACCGCATCTGCCTCTCCCATCTCCCCTATTCCCTCTTCCTACAAAGCTGCTCTCCTGGACCCGCATTGGTTTCAGGCCATGAAAGAAGAGTACGATGCGCTCCTTCTCAATCATACCTGGACTCTCATCCCTCGTCCTTCTGGCGCTAATGTGGTCTTTGGTAAATGGGTGTTTCGTCACAAGTTCAATTCTGACGGGTCCCTCGCTCGTTACAAGGCCCGTTGGGTCTGTCGCGGTGATTCCCAGCAGCCTGGTGTTGATTTTGACGAAACTTTCTCCCTGGTGGTCAAGCCTAGTACTATCCGCGTCGTCCTAAGCCTGGTTGTTTCTTCCTCGTGGCCTATCCACCAACTCGACGTCAAAAACGTGTTCTTGCATGGCTCTCTCAATGAGACTGTCTACTGTTGCCAGCCTCTCGGTTTCTCCGACTCCTCCTTTCCAGACCACGTCTGCCATCTTCAAAAATCCCTCTACGGACTCAAACAAGCGCCGAGGGCTTGGTTCCAGCGTTTTGCCTCTTTCATTCAGCGCATCGCTTCGTCCCTTCTCGTTCTGACTCCTCTCTCTTCATTTTCCACTCCTCTTTGCACACTGCTTATTTACTCTTGTATGTGGACGATATAGTTCTCACCGCTTCTTCCGACTCTTTTCTTTCTCACATCATCTCTTCTCTCCGTGCCGAGTTCTGCATGACTGATCTTGGTCCGCTCCATCACTTCCTTGGCGTCGCTGTCTCCAGATCCTCTCGGGGTCTCTTCCTCTCACAGCGCCAGTACGCCATCGACCTCCTTTCCAAAGCAGGCATGCTCGAGTGTCATCCCACACGTACACCCGCCGAGACCGGCGCCAAGCTGTCCTCCGCTGGCGACCCCCTTCCCTACCCCACTCTCTTCCGCAGCATCACTGGCGCACTTCAATATATCACTCTCACTCGGCCTGATATCTCCTACGCTGTCCAGCAGGCGTGCTTGCACATGCATGATCCTCGTGTTCCTCATATGAACCATGTCCGCCGCATTCTTCGTTATCTCAAAGGCACACTTGATTACGGTCTCACGATCACTCCCTCTTCACCAACCTCCCTCACCGCATACTCTGATGCAGACTGGGCGGGGTGCCCGGATACACGTCGCTCCACGTCGGGATACTGTGTTTACTTGGGTGATAATCTGATTTCATGGTCGTCCAAGCGGCAACTAACTGTTTCCAGGTCATCTGCGGAGGCTGAGTATCGCTCTGTTGCACACGCCGTCGCTGAAACAGTCTGGCTTCGTCAACTCCTCACCGAGCTCCGCCGTCCAGTTCACCAGGCTACAATTGTGTATTGTGATAATGTATCCGCTGTGTATATGTCATGTAATCCTGTTCAGCACCGTCGAACCAAACACATAGAGATCGACATACACTTTGTACGAGAGAAGGTAGCTTTTCTCCATGTACCAACAACGGTGCAGTTTGCTGACATCTTCACCAAGGGGCTGCCGTCTGCATCCTTCATCGCCATCCGCTCCAGTCTCAACGTCGTCGACGCCGCCGCTGACACTGCGGGGGGGGGGGGGGGGGGGGGGGGTGTTAGACCGCTGGACTCGGTCTCCTCCCTTCGGCCCACGACCGCGCACACGATCGTCTCCACGACTCCAGTTCTGTTGCGCCAGCAACCTATATGTACCCCCTCCTCTTGTACTTGCAAACCAACGAAAGCAATATAGCAAATTTACACAGTCGTGTCTATAAATACGGGGATCCATGTACACAGGCAGCAACACACACCTCAAAAGCTTTCGTTCAACTAGCTATGTACCTAGCCACCACCGATCACGGGGAGGAGCGCCCGTAGTCAAGCCCCGGGGATGTAGCCATATCGCTGAACCTCGTTAACAAATCTCGGTGTCGTGCTCGTGTGATTGCTTGGTTCTCGGATGATCGACGGTATGCCTCGGATTTATTCTAACAATTGATTAGTGGCCAAGGCGACGAGAAGTACCTGTTTTTCTCGGCTTTGGAGGGGCAGCAAGTGTTCGGAGACAAGGCCAGCGCCCGGCGACTAGGTGGAGGACGGGACAGATCAGCTAGTAGGTGGAGCGGCCGCCTGTGGCGATCTGCAGCAGGCCAGCACTGGTTGATTCATTGCATGCGGCATGGGAGATGGCAAGAGAGGCGGCACGCGTGCGCAAGCGGGGGTCTGGGGAGGGTCACGGCCTAGGGCTCAAGCTGTAGCGGACGCCACGCACAGACAGATTAGGGCAACTCCAATGGGCCGACCCAAACGGATGACGCTTTTGTCCGCTTTTTGTTCGCTTGGGTCGGCCACCCGCCCGTCGTCCGCCCTCTTTTAGATTTGGGTCGGCAGCGCGCCCAACGCGCCGACCCATTTCATGACCGCACGCTCTTTAGATCATGCCAGCGTGCGGGAAAGGTTCGCGCGCGGGGGAAATTCAGCCTAGCGCGCGCTGGCTTTGGCGCTCCAGAGCGCGGGAAATGTTCGCGCGCGCCGCGGCCGGCGCTCGTTATAAAGATGGCGCTCCCTCCACACTCAGTCCGCCACCGCCGCCCACTCGTCTCGCCCCCCTCACTAGCCTCGCCACCTGTGCACCGCCATGTCGATGCGCATCCTCAACGCTTCGGATTTTCCCGGAGTCCGCGAGTGCCCCTCCGTCGCCTTCTCGGCCGAGATCTTATTTGGCGAGAAATGGCTCATCCTCGGCACCTTCGACACCGCTGTGCAGGCGGCCTGCGCGTACGACGCGGCGGCGTGGCGCCTCCGACGGCCGAGTCGGGAGATGAATTTTCCTAACGTGTCGAGCTAGCGGGCGCAGGATCTGGCGCCCCTCCCGCGGCTTTTCGCTGACGAGGATCGTCGCGTCCATTGGAGGCGGATGCGTCGCCTCGCCATCGCCGAGATGGACGTGCAAGCCTTGGTGCTATGGCGCGAGCGCTTCCTGCAGGACATCGTCGACGAACGTCAGTTCTATGAGCAGAGGAGGACGGAGAGGAGGCCAGGAGGACGGAGCGAGCCGCCTATCGGGAGGGCAAGCGTGCGCGGAAGCTGACCGCTCAAATGAGACTGAGGCTGTGAGAAACATTGGGGTGGGACTTCACGGACGAGCATTCTGCTGACGCCTATATTCAGACGTCGGAGGAGGACATTACCGAGTCAGAGTCGAAAACCGACGAGTAGTTGATTTTTTCTTTTATCTGTGTACGCAAGAATTATCTATCTATCTTTTTTCATCCAAAAAATGGCCGGCGGCGTCAGCCACGAAGCAGGCGGTGGAGGTTGTGCACGAGCGGGGAGGAGAGAGGGCGCACGCGCGCGTCCGTCTTGTGTCCGCGCCGACGCAAATCCGGCTCAAAAATGGGTCGGGAATGGGTCGGCAGGCGGAAGAAAGCTGACGCGCGTCCGTTTGGGTCGGCGTGTTGGGCCGTCTTTTTTGTCCGCGCCGCGCCGAACCAAACGGACGGTGGCGGACGAAATGGGTCGCCCCATTGGAGTTGCTCTTACTTCGCGTTTTTCTTTAATTGGGGCCCCCACAATTTTGGGGGCCCTGTGCAGTCGGTCTCTTTGGCCCCACTCATCGACGCGCCTGATAGTCAACTATATATATTTGCAATAATATGCGCTCGATCGTGTATTGATAATAAAACTTGTGTATGGCCCTGCCCTCATGTGGTTGTGCACTTAATTTTTTGTTTTGAACTTTGGGTGTGAACTTAATTATAGTTACAACGTGTAATCAATAAAACTGCTTCCGTTCAGAATCTTAACAAAAAGGACTCCTTTTATAGTACATCCTGACAATATGGGCCATTTATTTTTGGTGATTGGATGGCGAGATCAGGCAATACTACACCTTTGTCTCAAAAAAAAAAAAATACTACACCTAACTTCTGATAGTATTGAGTGGTCAAGGGTATTTTTGGTAATTCATTGTTTATCACTCCCGCGCGGATGTTCATTCCTTCCTCAAAACACCCCCCCCCCCCGGCACGATCCCCCACCCTGTACCGTTGTCGCCGCCGCCACAGACCGAACAAGATTCAGAAGCTCGACATGTAGATTCTAATCATTCTCCATTAACAAATTCCCTGTTTGTTTATTTCATGTATGCTGTGTTGTTTGATCTTCACGGTGATCGATAGATATTTAACAAACGGGTGTGTGCGTGCGCACATGTGCGTGGGTGTATGTGAGCGCACGCCTGTGTGCGCGCACGCGCGTTTGATGTGCGCGCGTCTCTCTCTCTGTGTGCGCGCACGCGGGCGTGTCTCTCTCTCTGTGTGAGCGCCCAGGGTGTTTCCTCGAAGAAAAGAATGGTGGAAAATTAAGTGGCTATAAGCCTATAAGTGTATTTTGCACATCGATTTTCCTTGGTAGCGAGACGACTGGAGACCCCCGGGTCGTCGTCGTGTTGCTGAGTTGAATGGTCTGCCGTCTCATGCATGTCTCTCTCTCGCCGCCGGTCGTGCACCCACGACCAAACTGTCACCACTTGACCTTGCAGTAGCCTTGACTAACCGGGGAAATATATCCGAGCAATCATGCGCGTACGTGTGCAGCACCACAAAAAAGAGCGACGATTATCTTGAACGGCAAAATGCACCGGCGGCGGCGCGCATTCGGCAGCTATCAAAATGCTCTCAAAGCTGGACCTCGTGTCTTCGACTGATGGTTGTGTATAAGGTTATAGTACTCCACAGACACAGCTCAAAGCTATAAAAAACTCAGAGCACATTATATACTTGCGATCACATATATACGGCACAGATGGCGACCCTGCCCGTCTCATGGTGGTTGTGCTGCTCGTCGTCTTCTCCGCGGTGATCACGGGCTGCCACGGAGCCGGAGCCACCGACTGCCATGCTGATTATTCACAGTAAAAATTTAAGTTTTTTGCGAAGCGGAATAAAAAATACAAAGGAAATACATATTCTGAACTATTTTTAGTCAAAATTTGGCAAAAAATGAAAGTGTATAATGGAGCCACCTATGAGCCCTCTCAGCGACTTCAGCTCATCAGCCGTCGGATTCACTAACCTGCGGCCTGGATAGCTCGATCGTAACTGCACGAACAAGTGCACTTTTCGCTCGCCACCTTTTTTTTTTTTTGAGACAATCTCGCGAAGCTTTATTTAGACCAAAACAATGTTCATAGGTACAAAAGAGAGATCACCCGGGTGCCCTAACCAAACATGGCGGCCCACCCCTAATTTCGAACAATGCTTCGCTAGATTGTGAGCCTCGAAATTCGAGCTCCTAAACTCATGCACAAAGCTACATCTATTTAAAGAAGAGCTTTGATCTATTATTTCATGCAGAATCGCCCCGTAGCTTGCCGGGTTCCTTTGCTTAATATCCTCTACCACTGTTCTGCAATCTGAAGCTACATGTGCACTCTGAATGTTAAGATCTGCAGCAAGTGCCAAAGCTTCCCGTATAGCAAGTGCCTCAACCGTCGGAGGATCAAAACCTCCTTTAGCCACTAAAGCTGATGCTCCCTGAAACACACCATCCTGATCACGGCAGATCGCTACTGCTATCCCGCGACTCCGGCTCTGGGGTACCGCCGCATCAACATTGAATTTGAAAACTCCGTCAGGGGGTTTTAGCCACTGGACCGGTCTGCTTTGTCGCCTGTCCGCAGGTTTGCTTCCTCTATCCTCCAGTGTATCAAGATCGCTCGCCACCTGAGGCATCACACAGCCGACCCTAACGTTTCCGGGCCGCTGCTCTTGGGACCGATCTGGGAGCACTCTCGTTAACTGGGCCATGAAGCTGTTATCTAGGCCCGTGTTCTCGGCCTGATTGATTCCTGGTCCACACTATGCATACGGAAGGACTGACTACACGGCAGTGTGGTTACTGGTTAGTCTCCCTTGGGCAACGGCGGCGACGGTAACGTGTTGTCTGGTTTAGAAACCTCTCCTCGCTCGCCGGAATATGCCGGCCGTACGGGCGGCAATCGCTGAGGCTCCTTTTCTCCACCTTCAAGGTTCCCTCCCTTTCCTCCGATGTCCACCGCCACTCAGGTCCGGGTCGCTTCAGAAAAGGAAAAACGAAAAAGACAACCTGGTTGTGGCCGCGCGCAGTCCATACGGTACGATGAAGCTAGATCAATTGGAGAAGAAAGGCGTTGCGCATGGTTCATGGTACAGGATACCGATGTGTGGAGTCTATGGTGTCGATCATCAGAGCTCGCACGCCTAGCGACCAATCAGCAGACCATGAGTGCAAGTGCAGGTAACCATCTCCAATGCTACATTGGCGGCAGTGGGTTTAGGAGGAAGAGTACGACGATGTAGCCATGCCATTCATGCTGTGGAAGGAGATAAATCTGAAATAAGTGTTGGTACTATTTTAATTACCAAGGCGTTGGGCGTTCAATCAGGTCGCCTCCTTAGCTTATTATTATGCGACCCTGGTCTTAGTTGCTTCCTGTGCATGACTCGTTAGCTGTCTTTTACAGGCTTAATGGCTTATCAACTGCAGAAGACGTGCACACATTAGTTCGGGTAACTAGCATAGAGAGCATCTTGAAAACTAACTTGTGGTGGCACTTGCGACAAAGGTAAGAAATGTAATTTTTTTTCAGTTTGTTGTTTCCACACTTGTTCAGGCTATATATATTGCTTATTCGATACTCCCTCTCTAAACTAATATACAATCTTTTATATCACTACTTTAGTGATCAAAACGATATTGTATTAGTTTACAAAGGGAGTACTTATTTAAAATATAATTTTAAAGAATAAACTGTTTACAGTTCATTTCTTCTACTGTTATTGATATTGCAGGTAATGTTCTAGCTGAAAAGTATTGAGGTTGCAGGTTTCATGGAAGTGGTGCATTGTTCACAAATTCTACGCCATTTAAGAATCAGAGCCAAAATAATATGTGCTGCTTTTGGTTACAGGTGCCCCCGCTGCTTATTTTTTGCATGTTCTTTTATAATCTTTTGTTTTACATTTCAATTTGCCTCCTATGAGTGTCTAACAAATATAGGCGTCACACAACTCTTGTTTTTTCACCACGCACATCTATGAGATGCACCATTCAGCATGGGTCCCCACAGAGAATAAATCACTAATTGATATAGTTTACCATCCTATTTTATTTTGCAAATTTGTACAATTAACTTTCAAAAATATATATTTATTTGTTAAGATGAACGGGCGCGGCAAAGCGCGCCTCCATGTTCTAGTCATTCTATAAAAGCATGATTGTTTTTTGCCAAACAGAGTAAAAATACATATTCAGTAGACATTCACAAGCATTGGTAGTAGATCGAATGGTTTTAGAAAAATCTTAGTTCATTGGGACTTAGAGAGACCCAGGATGGCGGCCGAGACTGTGCCTAGGCTCGCTAGCGCAAACAGGATTCTCAGAAGGCACACCATAGCCGAGCTGTCTCGTGTGCCGGAACATAGTTGATGGGAGAATGAGGTGCAAGAACCAGGTGTTCCCAGGCATACGCCAGCGGATGACAGATTGGGAGGAGCAAGAGAGGGATACTGAAAGGAGGAGGGGGGAGTTGTACCTCTACGACAGCGAGGAGGCGCACCGACAACATGGGCAAGGGTTGGCGAGGAGTTGCGCCGATGAAGTGCTATGAGGGCAAGGATTTGGGGGATGCTTGGAGGATTTGGACAAGTCCTCTACGCATCCAAATTGTTAAATGGAATGGAACTATCAGTGGAGGGCGCGCAAGCCTTTAGATGTACCAATCACAAGGGCATCCGAAAATAATCCATGGCAATAACAAAAAGTGAAGACACCTAAAATATCACTAAACGAAAATAAACATAGTTCCTGCCAAAAGATGGCCAAAAACTCAAATAATGGCACCAGCTGACTAATGTGAAGAATAATCAAGTTATAAAATTAAAGTGTTACAGACGGGCATTTAGGCTTTCCCGAGTAATATGTAGTGGCATGTCAAAAACAACATCTAATTTCACCTCGTCAACCTCTTTACACGATACTTTATTGAACATGTCTGAAGTTTTCTTCTTGGCTGTAAACCCATCAGTTACTTTGGTGCTTCGTACAATGAATTCACCTAGGCGCTGCATGTCCCTCGATGGCTTACTTCGTGATTCTAATTTTATGTCAACCCTACAGCTGGATAGTGGCGGCACAATTCCTTTGTTTGGCTGTATGTAGTATGGCATCGGACTTACTGATTGTACACTGAAGGCAATGTTAGCAACTGTATCGTTGGTTAACTGAAGTAGGCATGATATCTGCTTGTTGAGTTCAAAAGGAAAATGTAGCTTGAGCGGCTCAATCCCAAGCATATCATCCTCCCAATTAGGCTTCTTCTGCAACAAAATGAGCAATATATCTATTACTGAACTCACTTAGGATAGTACCATTTTTTGTAAGTTTTATTCTGACCAAGGAAAAGAGTTGTATATATACATAAATAACTTTAGTTAAAATAAGATGCTTTCATAAATCTTGTACTCCTACCTAATATATTTTGGTGTAAGCCTAGTGCCACATTGGAAGACTGTTCAGGCAACCATACGTATAGTACAAGCCCAAAACGAATAGGGAATGATAGAAGCTTATCTGGTAAACATCAGATTCATCGGCATTGCTGGTTTGTCCAATAGTACCTCCAGTTCCGTTGATATGACTTATTATATCCCATATAAATGGCCGTTTATATGGGTCATTTTTCTGACACTGCAGACCTATTCCTATGCATTTAGTAATTTGTAGTTGTTGGTACGCCCATGGTGTTTCTTTTGGTGATTTATTCCATCTATGCCTCCATCTTCTCAGTACCTATCATTTCACATGTTTTTTAGGACAAAGTAAAAATATGTAAAAAAATGTAAGTGTGCACACTCATTCATTTGTCTTATTAAACAGAATCTAAACGGTTGTGGCCAAGCTTCCTAATAAAATAGCGCTACAAAGGGTCCCAAGAGCAGCAGGAAATATCAATGTTCACGGGGGCATCCGAACTTGAAGCCAGTGTCCCTCCACCGACAATAATTCAGATCCTAGAATGCCAAAAAAATTGGTAAGATGTCATGGCTACAGAACACATGACCTTAGGTGGTTGGGTGGCTAGTTCGTAAGAAACATGACAGAAAGGGTGGTCGAGGCCATGGGCAGAGATATTGAGGTGTTTCATCCGACCCTGCGGCAATGGGGAGCAGAACATTAACGGCGTAGACAAAGGCCAAAAACCAATAGTCCCTAAGCGGCCTTCAGAGCTCTCTTGGTCTAGGTGTTTAATTTGAGTGCAAAAGTATCATCTGGTTTATCACATTATTCCCATATAGAAGATAGATATATGCCTATGATATTAATATATTATACAATTAAGTAGTAATACATTGATAAATACTAACGATATGCATGCGAGCATATTTCTAGCCACCGTCAAGAAAGGGACCATCAGATAAAGCACTCTTACATTATTGTTGTTGGGGATATCTTTGTTTCCTGTCACCAGTTCAATGATAATTATGCCCAAACTATAGATGTCTAATTTGACTGACATGTTACCACCATGTAGGTATTCTGGAGCACAATATCCTCTGCACAAACATACGAAAATTTGATACATCATCACATAAGGACAATGCGAGAAAGTAAATGGCAGGAAAAATAACTGGTTCTCGATGCACAACTTACAGTGTTACACAACGATTTGCATCCATCGTCCGTGTTTTTTCGTCTAGTCTTGATAATCCAAAATACGCTATTTTAGCTACCATGTTATCATCTAGAAGTATATTGTCAGGTTTCAAATCCATATGAAGGATATGCTTTTCCTTGTGTAGGTAATTTAAACCATGACAAATTTGCTTTATTATCTGATAACGTTTGTTCCAGTCAAGTCCCCTTAGTCCGTCTGCCGAAAAGAGAAAAACATTAGGGAAGCATGATGTGTTCCGGTATTTCATTTGTGCATGAAGAATTACATAATGGCATATAAAATATTATTATTTTCTACTCAATTCCAAAATTGAAACAAGAAAGAGTGGAGATAAAAAAAGTTTAAGAGAAGAGCTGAATTACATGCAGCATTATCATACCAGTAATATATTTATGAAAGCTTCCATTGCTGATATACTCAAAACAAAGCAACCTTTCTCTTATCTCGGCGTAAATATATTCTCTTGCTCCTTCGAGTCTCATTGCCTTCTCTTCGGTACAAGCACAATAGCCAAGAAATCGGACTACATTTTCATGGTTAACATTCAATAGACTGTTAACTTCGCGATAAAATAACTTCTCATCGATTCTGTGGTGGTCCAGAATCCTCTTCACAGCAACGATCCCGTTTTGGAGTACTCCCTGTTAACTTTTCTTATCAATATAGGGAGCATGATTATCCCAGTTGTGAAGTTTTAAATGCTGTTGACTAATTAACATATTAATTTCAAAAACTTTGGTGCCCGAAGAATTGGATTCTGGTAATAATATACCCACCATCAAACAATCTGGCTTGACACGCCACATTGGTTTGTTTTTATATTGTTGAACTTCAATTTTAAGGTGCTATATGTACCTAATTTTCTCTATCAAGTAAGTGTTACCTTGTAAACCATTGCGAATCCACCCTGGCCAATTTCTCTCTCTTCAGAGAAATTTCCGGTGATGTTCTTGAGAAGTTCAAATGGTAGATTCGTCGGATCCTCTGTGTCATCAAGTATATGCTCCAGCACGTCATGTTCCAGTTCCATCGACCTGTCACCCAAATCATTACACTTTTAAGGAATTCTTATAAGTGGTCGACCTGTCATTTACTTACGAGATGAGATAAATCCTCACAAAGGGAGCAAACCTGGAATTGGTAGCCTTGGAGATATTGTAATCAACTTTGTATCTTGCATGCCGTTGCCACACCTCAATGACTATGTCTTGAAGATTATCGACTTTTAGTATCCCACAGTGTGTCGTGACATGTTTCAGTAGGTTGCTGGCCCTGATTATGAAGCCATTGAAACCTTTTGGGTTGGCGGGGTTATCATCTGCAAGGAGCATCAAGTCACTGATGCTGTCATGGATTTTGTGGGACAGCATCTGCATCTCCTTCATCCAGTACTTGTCGTGCTCGTCAGGCTCTTCTACCTGGGACATCTTCAAGAGGAAGGCGTTCGTTTTATCAAGCTCTGTTTCGAGGAGCACGGTCTTATCACGCGCAATCTTATAAAGCTCGCATTCCTGGCTCAGAAGAATGGCCAACCTGAGCGGGTTGAATGGTTCGAACCACATGGAGTAGCTATCGAGAAGATCAGACAAGAAACTGCTGGCAGCCTTGGAGAAGTTGTAATCAACTTTGTACCTTGATCCATACTGCTGCCCCAATTCAATGACTTGGTTTTGGAGATTATTGACATTAGATTGTACCTCGTGGCGAGTCTTCATATATTCCAGTAGGTTACTGGTCCAGATTATGAAGGCGTTGAAACCTTTTGGCACGGCGGTTTTATCATCACCATAGTTTTAAATAGCGCGCTAAGCCTCTTAGCGGCGAACCTCTTCTAAACGCTATAGCGTGCTATAGCGGAGCTATAGCGCGCTATTTAAAATATTTATTCATTTGTTTGGACCAATGTCTCTTAG
Source organism: Triticum timopheevii (assembly GCA_963921465.1). NCBI lineage: Eukaryota > Viridiplantae > Streptophyta > Magnoliopsida > Poales > Poaceae > Triticum > Triticum timopheevii. The sequence continues at coordinate 645,629,886 of OY997266.1, read as the reverse complement.
CGCAAGACCTTTTGTAAATGCTATAGCGTTCTATAGCGAGGCTATAGCGGGCTATTTAAAACAATGATCATCACCAAATCCAAGGAGTTCCATGTCCTTGATGTTGTCGTGAATGTCGTGGGACAGTTTCTGCATCTCCTTCATCCACCACTTAACTAGCTCATCAGGTTCCTCTACCCGTGACATCTTCAAGAGGAAGACATTCATAGCATCCAGCTCGGCTCTAAGGAACTTTATCTTAGTGCGCACACTCTTAGGACGCTTGTACTCCTCGTTCATAAAAGTGAAGAGACTGTATATGAGGAACCCTAGAACCCCCGTGGTCACAAGCCCAGTGCCGGCGCTAAGTAGAATCCCCTCCATGAGCGCTGCAACCAGCTGCATACTCACTCGTTTGTCTCAGGCAAGAGCTTCGGAGGCAATATTGGTGAAGCACTGAAGCTTCAGATGGAAGCGATACAGTTGACCGGAGCAGCTGAAACAAATTTGCGACAGATGATAATTAAAATTCAGATGTATGATACAAATTCAGAACTAGATATTCATCATGGATGATGAAGACCACATAATCTTTTTCTTACTTGACTGACTGACTCTCTTCGCCTCTTAGGTGAGTAGCTCCATCTTCTCCAAGTGGCCGCTCCTGCTCAATAGTTTCGCCCCGATATCTGGACTATTCCGAGGCGGGTATGACTGTAACCGCGACAATGCCACGAACAACTGAACACGTCGAAAGTTGTGTCTGTTGAGATTTCGCAAAAACGACATAGTTACTTAATTATGATGACGGAAAAAAGTGATAGTTACCAACCTGGAGAAGATAACCCAGCTGCAGTGTATAGTGTGTGTTTTTTTTTTTTTGAAAAGGAGGTAGGGGTAGATACCAGGTGATACCACCCTTTACATGCTCCCATGATACAGATTTTGAAAAGGTTGTGGAAGGAGTAATGGAGTTGTTTGTCTCCGATCATGCGGAAGGTGGTAGCTGGACTGCGTGTCCTCGCCGTGCAGGGTGTTGGTGTTCTGTGTCGCTATGATCACGATTGCAAGGTGCTGCGACGGTGGCGGTGTGATCCAGCACAGACAATTTGGCCTCAATTCTTCGCGAGGGGTGGGGGTTGGCGGACGTTACGGATGAAAATCCTGCCCGTCTTCGGTCGGTGTTGGCGACGATGGCGCCTGTGGGTGTCGTTCTCCTCCTTGGAGGCGTCACTTTGGTGTGTCCGGCATCTCCCCCGCTTGCTTGGGTTGTTGTCTCCGGGCGAAAGCCTAGGTCTTGGACCGGCGATGGCGGCGTCATGGCGTTGTTCCTTTGTTGGGAGCATCGTGGGTGGAGACATGGCTTGAAGGTTCAGTGTTGTGGTTCTCCGGTGCGTGGCGCTGGTCCGAGTAGAGATTCTTGGGCGCAATGTACGCCGACGACGGTGACTCCAAGACGGTGGCTTTCTCAGGACCAACCGAGTCCCTCCACCCACTCGCCATCTCCTTTTCGGCAATCAAGGGTGGTTGGTGCGTTCGCAAGGAAAGTCCAGTTGAAGTTGCTACTCTTCGAGATAATCGGCGTTGGTCGAGACGCGGCCTTGATGCTCTAGTCAGGACATGTTCCTTTGCATTGTGTTTGTACTGTATGCGGAGGCTTTTCTTCAGATTAGCTCGGATGTGGTGTTGGTACTACACTTGTTGTTCGCAGTGAGTTGTAGTCTCTTATAATTGTCTTCTGTCTTTTATAAAAATATGGTACGCCTTTGGCGTACTCTCGAAAAAAAAATCATATTTAAATGTTTCGAAAAATTCTGAAAAGAATTGTGGATGTTCAGTAGACATATGTCTATAACCCCTAAAAAAATCAGATCAAAATTCGAAATGTACATTGAGAAACAAAAAGGGTTATGGACATATGTCTTCTGAACATTCACAATTTTTTTCAGAATTTTCTGAAACATCTAAATGTCATTTTTCAAAAGTTGGAGCATGGTAGCATGTGAAGGGTGGTATCATCTGATATTTTCCCAAGGAGGTAGACCCCCGGCCTCTGCATCTGGATGATGCATGCAGCCACTTTATTAATTATTTACACAAGACCATGCAAAGAAATACAACAGTAAGTACGAAGCCACCGTCTAGGCAACATCTGTCGCTACTCCTATCCAATTGATGAAGGGGTGCTGATAGTCCGGGCATAATACCACAGACCTCGCAGCCAAGCCTAACATCTAAGAGCTGAGCCCCCAACCAAGCCATTTGTCGGGTATGGGGCACACAACGGTCCGGCGCGCTCTCAGAGGCCGCCGTCGCCAACTGCCACCACTCCAACTTCAGAGTTGTACTGACGCATCATCCTTACTCGGTCTAGCTGCCGTCGACGCCACCACGGCGCCCAACACCACCATCTCCCTGCGCGCGAACTGCTGAGCACGTCGCGGTCGCCGCCGGTACACCTCAGCACCATGCCGCCAAGTACCACCAGTCGACACAGCTTGAAGTCTCTAGAAGATCTGTCGTGCGTAACACCTGTCGACCAGGCATGACAAAGCGTAGCACCTGTCGGCCAGGCATGACTTGACATCTCCACCGAAGCTCCATGCAAGACGAAGTCACTCCACCTCCTACCTCTGACTTCCAGCACTGCTCCACAAACGATGCTCCCAAGAGAGAAACAACACCGCAGTGTCGCCATCGTCGGATCTGGAAAACCAGATCCTAGGGTTTCCCCCGGAGCAGCACGAGTGGGTCGACATAAGTTACATAGTGATGCCTTCATCAAGGTAACGATGTAGAACGCCGCAATCGCCTGGCGTCGGCTCGGTTTTCACCGGCAACTCTGTCTCCCCAACTCGTAGCCGGGACTAGATGCCAGATCTCGGGATCCGACCATCCAGCCTCTGGCCAGCCACCTCCGATGAAGAAGATGACCACCACCGCCGGCTGCACCGGCCAGATTAGATCTGACCGAAGGTGCCGCCAAGCAGTCCACCAGGCCCTTGATTCCGCCGCGGATCCAAAGCCGGATGACGCGCCACCACAGCATAGACCGCCCACCGCCCAGCGAGGCAGGGCTAGCCTCCGCCGCCGTCGCGCAGCCATCGCCGCCGCTTCGCTAGATCGGCCATTGCCGCCGACACAGCCGTCGCCACCGCTTCACTATATCAGTCGCGCCTCCACACGCATAGGGGGTCCGCACCGCCCCGGAGACACAGGAGCGAGGAGAATCCTCACCACCACCGACGGCCAGCGGGCGCAGGCCGGCGGCGTCCTCCGGCGGCCGCGGAAGGAAGGGAGGGAGGGGGTCAGCCCCGGCGGCGGCTAGGGTTGGAGTACCACCCGTGTCGCCCGAGCGGGGGGGGGGGGGGGGGGGGGGGCGACGCGAGGGTCAGTTGCAGTGTATAGTGAATCATGAAAAGAAGTTTTTGACGTTGCCGATGTTTCTGAAGCCAATGAATGAAGAGGTTAGAAATTTGTGATTGGGGTCACTGGGAGGTATGGCCCACCCCTGTTAAATAGAATTATTTTGGGAAGACTTTACGTTAGCCTTTGTAAGGGTAGCATTATCGGGTTAGAAAAATACTATCACGGTTTTGGTTACCGGGAGATAAATTTTGTTAGCGTCCGGTCACCACATTTCTCGACCCCTCGGTAAATGGATTTTTCTAGGCCAAAAAACCCAGAAATTTTGAATCCCATAAAATTTGAATGAATTTTGGATGGATTCAAAATTGAACAACAACAACAACAACAAAATTTTTAGTCCCAAACAAGTTGGTAGGCTACAGCTGAAACCCGTAAGATCTTGAAACCAACTCATGATTCAAAATTAACTGATTTTTTTTCCGTATAACCATCAGGTATTTTCGTTAACCATGGTAATCAGGAATCTTGGCTCCCTCCCTTTTTCGAATAAGCAATTTTGCCACCCCTCGAGCAAAAGTGGCCATCTAGTAGTAACAAAAACGCTTAATACTCTACATCTAAATATAAGTTGGACCGAACATTCAGAACTTCATTAGCTGTTTGATCCGAGTAAAATTGTGGTACAACAAACACTCCATTCGTAAATATGAGATTATTTTGATTATTTTGATATGAACAACATACGGACTGTAATGAGGGAGCAAACACACTAAAATACGTTTATATACATTCGAATTAGAAAAACTTTAAGACATCTTATATTTATGAATGGAGGGAGTATATAATATAAGTTACAAGACACTTTACACTGTATGGATAAGAGAGACATGGAAAAATAGAAGGTGTGTACATTCATGCAAGACCCAACTTTTATGTGCGCTTGAAGTAGAAATAGTAGCTAAGAGCAAGTAAAATAAGGTGATGTAGGCGTTATAAGACTTAAAATAGTATATTTGTGCTGAGTTGGAAGACAGAGAAAAGGAGAGAGAAGGCAAGCGTGCTACAAACTAACAGCCTGCTGAAGCACGTGCTCCTAGAGACTTTGTGAGAGAGGAAGGTTGGCCATATCAATGGAGTGGTACTTCATTACATCTAACTATTATACTTGCCGGCGGCGGAAGAAGGCGGCTGCATATTCTACATTGTGCGCATATGGTGCTTGTTGAGGGTTTGCTAAACCGGTTGGTGCTCCCTCTAACCGACGGGCGGCTTGGTAAGGCCACAGGACTTCTTGGTGTACATGGCGCGAGGTGAGGGCACATCATTGATACGTCTCAAATGTATCTATAATTTTTTATTGTTAAATGCTATTATTATCAGTTTTGTATGCTTTCTATATTATTTTTCTGGACTAACCTATTAAATTAGTGCCTAGTGCTAGTTTCTGTTTTTTCTTCATTTTTTTTGTTTCACTGAAAGTCCATACCAACGGAAGTCCAAACTCAGACGAAATTTTATGAGCAACTTTCCTGCAACATAAAAGCCCGTACAAAATTTGGGAGGTCGCCAGAAAAAACACGAGGGGGCCTCAAGTCAGGGGGCGTCCTAGGGGGTAGGGTGCGCCGGGGCGGCTTGTCGGCCCCTTGATGCTCTGTTTGCCCTAATTCATGACTTCTAAATTTACATATATTATGAAACCCTCGGAGGAAGACCCGAAACAATTTTATCACCGCCGCAAACCTCTGTTCCGACGCGACCCCATTCGAAAACCGTTGAAGAAGCATCGGGTGGAGCATCAACCCCAGCAGTATAGGATTGCAATCCATCACCATCAGTTTTTAGTTTAGAGGCTTGAAGAAATCAAAACATTTCACAAAAGAACACGGAAGATGTCGCAGTTGCTGCACTAATAGCCAGCCAGTAGCTCTTCTTAAAAGGCACACCAACTGCCAGGCTGAAAGGAGCCACCAGATGTTGGGACACAAACTCTCACAAGCCCTTCATGGGCGGAAATTGAACGAGGTGGGGTAGGGAGAGGCCAGAGAGACCTAATTCCAACACATCATTGTTCCCACCACCTCGTCGATGGTGCGAGGGAAACAAAACCTAAGTCTTAAAGAACGAGATGGATGGGTCCCCACTCCTCTTGCCACCGACCAGGCCGCTAGACGGGGAAGAGGAGGCGGGCTGAGGATACGGCGTGTAGGAAAGCTTCAGCGGCGACGATGGCTAGGGTTGTTAAGAAATACGGATTTGCTAATTTTCATGTAGATGGTAACTAACAATGTGTCATCTAACTCCTACACTGTTTGATTAATAAAAGAAAATCCCATGGAGACATAGTTATCTCTCATCTAGATGAGAACTGGACACAATAAAAACATCTGAAGTTCTTTGTGTGCAGATTTGAGATTGGGTTGGGCCCGATAACTGACGACTGAGAGACGACCCTCAGCGGTGTTGGGTAGGAGAAGAGACGAGAAATTCTCTCTGCATGCAACGGTGAGAGCTTTTGGCCACCCTCTGGTCTGAAATAATCAATCAAGTTGACATTGCACTCTGATTCGTGTGCAGATGTGCCCTCCCCAGATAACGCGGCGATTGTGCAAGCGCATCGCACATGCTAGGTGCATGTCAAAGTGCCGAGCATCTCCAATAGCTTGTCTATACTCGTTTTTCATGACGTGAGCCCAAAACATACTATTGTCTATATGAATATATAGACATCCAAATATACACATGCTATTGGAGATGCTCTAAGCGAGTATATTGTCAACAAGTATATATATCTACCAACTCAAAAGAAAAGACAAGTAGGCCTCGATCGATCGGGACGTGTAAATTAATCTATACGTACGTCGGGTACAGCGGATTGGCCCCTGAAACGAGGCCTCTCTTGTCCAACCGCCCGCTACCGCGTTGACCGCGCTGCAAGCCTGCAACCACCGCAGCTCCAAGAGCCGACGTGACCTGCGCGCCCCTCGCTTGCGAGCAGCAGCGTCGGAGCCGCGCAATTGGGGAGATCCCGATCTGATCACCGTGGACCTGCGAACTATGCTCAGCCGGCGGGCTAGTCCGCGTACCCCAAGGCCCGACTGGCGGATGCGTCCAGCTCCGCACGACACCGTGCATGGCGGCTTCCGGCGGGGCTCGTTCAAAGCAAAAGTGAAGAGAGAAACAACGCGGGAGGGGAACGAAGGGAGGGCGAGGGGAAGCAGTGCGTACCTGGAGTCTCCTGGGTGCCCAGGCTGGAGAAGAGAGAGACGAGAGGTGCGGGAAGGCTGCCTCGCGTCGCGCCTGCCGGTTGGCGATCGCCGCCCACTCAAGAGGTTCGGCTAGCAATTTGAGAAACTTCAGAAAGACTCGTCAGGGCCAAGTCGATTCTAGGCATAGCTAGAGGTTGCGATTACAGACCGCGAAGAATGGTCTCTCTCCTGCCCCTGTTTGCTTCCCTTCATTGGCTTTTGTTAGGTCGCGGCTCCCCTGTAGTACCGTTGCCACACTGACATGTGACATGTGGACCGGTCCCACACGTCAGTGGCCCCATGTCAGGGATGAACCGACTTTTTGTTGAAAAGGACCACCTGCGCGAATGAATTAACAAAAAGGATCACCTGCCAATAAATTTAACAAAAAGGACCCCCTCGGCTGTGGCGGCAGGTGCGGCAGGCGACACGTGGCACCTGCCACCACACAGTGAGGCGGCAGCACTGTACCAACGGAAATCGACACTGGCGATGGAACGGCAGCAGCGTGCAGGGCCCGGCCGCCAAGGGGCGTGGCGGCAGTACTGTACCTGGGGAGCGGCCCCCTCGCAGGCCGGCGGCAGCCCTGTTCAGGCCCTGCTGGTCTACTGCTATGCTGATTGCTAATGCTGCTGCATGCGCTTTTAGCCTGCCCTTCTGCTGATTGGTACTGCTACTACATGCACTTTTAGCCGGCTACTGCTGCTGCATGCAAGATGTTATTTTCTTGACATGCACGATGTTGTTAATTCTGTCATTAACCTTTGTGTTAGAGCAGGAATTAGTAAAGAAAATATTTAACAGCATTGTAGATCAGCTTTAGGCCTTTAAAATGTATCGATTTAGTTTGACATGCAAGAATTTATAAATATGGTAAGTAAGAAAAAGTTTATGTTGTTATTGGTCATTGGATGATTTAATGCGTTGTTATTTCATGTGGTAAAAAAATACTGTATATTAATAAGTTGTATAGTTACGAAACCGTAGGTCTACTTTGTTAATAATCTAAGTTTTGTATATTATAAAATGCTAATATCCTTAATGATGTATGTAATTAGGTTAAAAAAGTATCATCTGAGTAACAAACAAGGAGGAGATGACGTAGTTGAAGAAATTGCTTTTCGATCCTCGATCTCCCTTTTGAGGTGATGACCACGATTCATGCAAGTGCTATTTTGATGTTGTTGATAGGGGAAATAATACGTGGCTAATATTTATGTTCATGTGATAATAGGTTAACTCCGTTGATATATTAGTGGTGGTATGTGCGTGCTGACAGATATATTTTCGAACCTTTGTGACGGTTAATTTTATTCAGAACGACATCCATATTGAAGCTGAGGTATAAATGGAGCCATGTAATATTATGAATATTTTTTGTATTGATGTACTGTTGTGAATGATGTTACCGCTGCTTTGAATATTTGTCGTATTATTATCCGTAAACAAACTATTATGTTTAAATTCCAAGAAAATGATACTAAAAGCAAACCGATTATTGCTAACGGAAATACGGTTATTTTTTAAGTCATACGATATTTAAATGTTATCATCGTATTATTATGTTTCCAGTCGAACCGAATGATATTAATAAAAAAAAAGATTATTTCAAACGTAAATACGGATGTTAAAATGTTTTTCCACTTGATTATTAGTCAAACTAAATAATACAATATTCAGTTACTAATTATTGTGTATATCTTACTTTGATCTATCTTTTCTTCAACTAAAACATCTTCTGTATCCTAATTCTAATTCCTGCTCTAACACAAAGGTTAATGACAAAATTAACAACATGTGCATGTCAAGAAAATAACATTTGCATGCAGCAGCAGCCGGCTAAAAGCGCATGCAGTAGCAGTACCAATCAGCAGGAGTGGCCGGCTAAAAACGCATGCAGCAGCAGTAGCAATCAGCGTAGCATGCAGTAGAACAGCACGGCCATGAACAGGGCTGCCGCCAGCCCGCGAGGCGGCCGCGCCCCAGGTACAGTACTGCCGCCACGTCCCTTGGCGGCCGGGCCCCACACGACGCTGTCGTTCCGTCGCCAGCGCCGATTCCCGTTGGTACAGTGCTGCCGCCAGCCCGCGAGGCGGCCGCGCCCCAGGTACAGTACTGCCGCCACGTCCCTTGGCGGCCGGGCCCCACACGACGCTGTCGTTCCGTCGCCAGCGCCGATTCCCGTTGGTACAGTGCTGCCGCCTTGCTGTGTGGCGGCAGATGCCACGTGTCGCCTGCCGCACCTACCGCCACAGCCAAGGGGGTCCTTTTTGTTAAATTTATCGGCAGGTGGTCTTTTTTGTCAATTCATTCGCACAGATGGTCCTTTTCAACAAAAAATCGGATGAACCAGCTGAGGAGTATTTTTTTTCGACGGGAGTAGGTGAGGAATGAATAGAAGACTATAGAGTACCGCGAAGAAAAAAAAAGACAACGAAGAGCATCTACTGCCGGATCTAACTAACTTGGTCTCTCAAACGTTCATGTACAGTCTGGACAGTGATTAGGCGTGTCCGTTTTGACCCCTAATATTTTCTTTAAAACAACTACATACATTAAATTTTTCTAATTACTTTTGGGTCATTTCGACAAACATCTTGGGTGCGACCTCGCCAGAGCACGGCAGCTAGCAACGTTGCGTAGCTGGATCTCCAGCACGAGTAGCAGCAGCGATGGTGCGGCGTGCTCCGGCGACGGCAGCCTCGGACAGCATGCGCGCAGCTAGCGGCCAGCTCGTGCACACAGAGCAGCGGTGGCAGCTGTACATGCACGCAAGCAGCCAGCGGCTGGCTAGCTAGCACGCAAGCATGCGGTTGCGGTCACCCGCACGCACGAACGCGGGTACACATGGGACATGGCTGCCAGGTCGAGCACGGCACGGCTGCAAGGACGATGGCTCGACCGTGCCTACTGCTACTTGTGAGCTGCGTTGAGATTTTTCTCGAAGAGGAAGGGTGAACTAATATAGTAGTGGTAAATATTTTTTCTCAGTGAGAATCAAGGTTTATCGAATCAGTAGGAGAACCAAACGAACCCTAGTGAACATCACCTGCACACATAAGAGCATATACTTGCACCCAACACGGGCAAGAGGGTTGTCAATCCCCTTGAACTCGTTACTTAAAAGGACCAAATCTGGTAGTGGCAGATAGATAAATTACAAAATAAAAAAAGTAAATAAATTGAAGAAAAATAATTGTGGTTTTAGTAATATGATAAAAATAGACCCGGGGCTATAGTTTTCACTAAATTCTTCTCCCTCGAATAAATAGCATATGATGGGTAAACAAATTATTGTTGGGCAATTGATAGAAAAACGCATAGTTATGGCGTTATTCATGGCAATTATCATATATATAGGCATTACATCCGTGACAAGTAGACCGACTTCTGCCTACATAGTTACACGTTTGGATAGGGTCGTTGCCAATGGAGACTTGTTGCAGGATTTTTATGATTGCACAATTTAGAATATCATCACTACCACCTCAGATCATTATGCCATTTTGGTGACTATAGCGGGAACTGATGGAAAAGGCCACGCTGATCCAATCCAACTATCATTCAAGTTCGAAGCAGCATGGACAGGAGTGAAATTGGGCCTGGGGCAACTGGGGCTGTAGCCCCATGCGTGGCCCAACTAGCCCTTATACATATATCAGCAAATATTTGAGAATTTGGGGATATAGAGAGATGATTAGCCCCAGGCTTCAGGTAGATGTGCAAGGCTTCAGCCCATTAGCCCAACTCAAGTGGATCGATCAGAACAGAAAATCAACCGCACAGCAAGAAAAATCTATCGATCAGAACACGTTGACGCTTCGTTCCATCGCTTGTTCGCCAAAAATTCCTCTTCCGATCGGCAACATAGAAACCCTCGCCTCTCCCAAACAGAGCGCAGGTGCGCGGCTGTGCCGCCGCCGCCATCAGTCGTTAAGCCGCGATTCCCTGCTGCGCCGGCTGTCGATCCGGCGTCCTGACCACCTGCCTCTCCTAGTCTCCTTCTTCTGATCTTCTCGAACTAATGCTAAACTAAAGTGCACGCACAGGTAATAAGTAATTTGTAACTCTGTATCATCTAATTATTTTCCCTAGTTTCTTTATATCGGGCAAACTCAGAAAATGGGTGGTGTTAAATTATATTGCTTAGTCAGTTTTATTTCATTGTCATAAGGAGATTAGAAATCCAAAATGAAAGAGGACCCGTAGATACAGTGCTATCAAAAAATGAGGAAACACAAGAGGCTACTACCTCATGCTCTTCGTTTTAATGGTATAATATTATTTTTTTGCAAAATTTCATATGAACAATTGATTTCTTCTATGTCTACTGTCTTGATTTTAAATACTTCATTTTATGTTTGCAGATCCATGTCCTTCTACCATTGTGGGTGAAGAAACGATGACCTTGAATTAAGCAAGTCTTCACTAATTTGGTACCAAACCCTTTTTGCAATGATGCATTTTGTTAAACTATTTGTTTAATGGAATTTCCTCTCGTGATAATATTGAATTTATATTTTGTTTTGAATGTGATTTTGTGGCATACATATAACAAACATTGATGTACGTCGTATTTGACATTATATTTAGTCAGTTAGTTTTAGCCCTAGGCTTTGACAAATCCTGGTTCCGCCTCTGAGCATGGATGAGAGCCCTTGATTATGAACAAATGGTTAAGGAAAACCGGCAGTCGCACAAAGTAGGCATTCGTTGTATAAACAATACACGGCCTGCTCTTAATAAATTATCGCACAACTTGCAAAGATAGAGTAGAGTCTCTTTTGGTTCACTTAAAAAGGAGATTAGAAAACTGGAAAAGAGACCAACCACTATCAGGAATAATGTGGTGAGCAAGAATTCAAATGAAAGAGAGAGATAGAGAAGAGATTAATTGAATTGGTTGAAAGAGAAGATATTATGGCTCGACAGCGGTCTATGGTAGAATGGTTCAGGGATGGCGACAACAACACATCCTTTTTCCATGCTTGAGCTTCTGCAAGAAGAAGAAATAACAAAATTAAATTTCTTTAGAAGGTTGATGGATCTTGGTGCGAAGACCCCAAGGGCATCAGAGGTATGGTGTACGACTTCTATGCCTCACTTTTCACCTCTGAACCCTCGGATACGATTGATGCAGTTCTTGAAGCCATACCAAAGAAAGTTACTGACAAGATGAATGAAGGCTCATGTTGAGAGTACACAAATGATGAAAGCAAGGCTGCTCTTTTCCAGATGGGACCCACCAAGGCCCCAGGCCCCGATGGATCCCCGGCACTTTTTATCAAAAACAAAGGGACCTATTGGAGGAAGACATTTGTGCCGTCATAAAGGGATTTCTTATGGGCCATGACATTCCATAAGGTTTCCGCAACTTGGTAACTGTACTAATTCCCAAATGAAATAATGCTGATTTGATTGGTAATTTCCAGCAAATGAGCTTGTGCAATGTCATTTACAAAATTTCTTCTAAGGCTAGTTCCAATAAATGGAAGCTCTATTTGCCGGAAACCTGGACCGTCTTTGATCAACGAGTTAGTCCAGTAAAGACTTACTAGGTACACGATATTCGTTTATGTATCCACATATATACTACCTCCGTTCCTAAATATAGTCTCTTTAGAGATTCCACTACGGACTACATACGAAGTAGAATCAATGAATCTACACTCTATAACATGTCTATATACATCCTTATGTAGTCCATAGTGGAATCTCTAAAAAGACTTATATTTAGCCGGTCAATACAACTCTAGGATGGATAACAAACATTTATCATGAATAAGAAAATAAGATAATAACATATTTATTATTGCCTCTAGGGCTTGCAAATAAAAGACACCGTATACGGAAAGTATCAAGGCTAGCTTAATGATACGTCTCCAATGTATCTACATTTTTTGATTGATTCGTGTTATTATATTATCTGTTTTGGATGTTTAATGGGCTTTAATATGCACTTTTATATTATTTTTGGGACTAACCAATTAACCGAAGGCCCAATGCAAATTGCTATTTTTTTGCCTATTTCAGTGTTTCGCAGAAAAGGAATATCAAACGGAATCCAAACGGAATGAAACCTTCGCGAGGATTGTTTTTGGAACAAACGCAATTCAGGAGACTTGGAGTTGACGTCAAGAAAGCAGCGAGGAAGCCACGAGGCAGGGAGGCGCGCCTAGGGGGGAAGGCGCGCCCCCCACCCTCGTGGGCCCCTTGCAGCTCCACCGACCTACTTCTTTCGCCTATATATACTCATATACCCTGAAAACATCCAGGAGCACCACGAAACCCTATTTCCACCACCGCAACCTTCTCTACCCGTGAGATCCCATCTTGGGGCCTTTTCCGGCGCTCCGCCGGAGGGGGAATCGACCACGGAGGGCTTCTACATCAACACCATAGCCTCTCCGATGATGTGTGAGTAGTTTACCACAGACCTTCGGTCCATAGTTATTAGCTAGATGGCTTTTTCTCTCTCTTTGGATCTCAATACAAAGTTCTCCTCGATCTTCTTGGAGATCTATTCGTTGTAATACTTTTTGCGGCGTGTTTGTCGAGATCCGATGAATTGTAGGTTTATGATCAAGTTTATCTATGAACAATATTTGGTTCTTTTTCTAAATTTTTATATGCGTGATTTGATATCTTTGCAAGTATCTTCGAATTATCGTTTTGGTTTGGCCTACTAGATTGATCTTTCTTGCAATGGGAGAAGTGCTTATCTTTGGGTTCAATCTTGCGGTGTCCTTTCCCAGTGACAGTAGGGGCAGCAAGGCACGTATTGTATTGTTGCCATCGAGGATAAAAAGATGTGGTTTATATCATATTGCTTGAGTTTATCCCTGTACATCATGTCATCTTACTTAATGTGTTACTCTGTTCTTATGAACTTAATACTCTATATGCAGGCAGGAGTCGGTCGATGTGTGGAGTAATATTAGTAGATGTAGAATCGTTTCGGTCTACTAGACACGGACGTGATGCCTATGTTCATGATCATGCCTAGATATTCTCATAACTATGCGTTTTTCTATCAATTGCTCGACAGTAATTTGTTCACCCACCGTAATTTATGCTATCTTGAGAGAAGCCACTAGTGAAACATATGGCCCATGAGTCTACTTTACATCATATAAGTTTCCAATTTATAATTCTAGTTTATTTTGCAATCTTTACTTTTCAATCTATACAACAAAAATACCAAATTTATTTATCTTATTATCTTTATCAGATCTCACTTTTGCAAGTGGCCGTGAAGGATTGACAATCTCTTTATCGCGTTGGTTGCAAGGTTCTTGATTGTTTGTGCAGTTACTAGGCGATTTGCATGTAGTCTCCTACTGGATTGATACCTTGGTTCTCAAAAACTGAGGAAAATACTTATGCTACTTTGGTGCATCACCCTTTCCTCTTCAAGGGAAAACCAACGCATGCTCAAGAGGTAGCACTTAAACACAACACAATGCCTCAACAGGGTACTGTCCATCTTTTATTAATAGACTCTGAACAGAAACAGTTTAATCATACGCTGTAGTAAAAACACAACCCATATCAGGGCAGGGCCATGACTTATGTAGTAAATATTATGCCACGCCAGGTATTGATCGATATACCAAGTAGACCATTGACAAGTAGCTTGCAGGCATGCATCGTGGCCATCCTTCCATCCCTCAATTGGTTGAAGGAGGGGGCGGGGTGTGATTGTGGTGGGAGGGAATACGCCGACGTTTGGGGCCCACGGGAAAGCGGGGGCGAAATAGCCGTTGACCTGGAAAGGAAACGCAAGAAATATATGCATGCATGGTTAATCGGGAGTGACGGAAATCGCATGACGATATGTATAGCAAGAACCTTTTGTTTCTATGAGTAGTAACTAACTAACTAACTAACCACCGATGTCTGAGCCGGCAGCTCCGTGGCAGCCCATGATCAGTGCCGACACGACCAGCAGCGCAAACACCAGGAGACGGGCAACTCTGGCCAGGGACGCCATCTTATGGTATGAAGGTTATCAGTTGTAAGCTGTGATCAGTTAGTTGGATGGATGCTTTGAGCTGTGTGTTGCGTAGTAGTATCTTGCAGCTGCTCACGTATTTATAGCCGGCCGTGGACCACAATGGGGTGGGTGGGCTGGGCACAACCGCACAAGATGATCAAGGAGGATCACCTTGGCCACTTGGTTTGCCTAGTTGAAGCATGCATTCTCCAGCTCCAGAGAGGAAGCTTCTTAATATCGGTGCATTTTGCAGTTGAAGATGCGTTCAAGATAATCATCACTCGTTGAATGGTTGGCACAGGCGCGGACGGGATTGCAATCGCGTGCATGCATCCATGCTCATGCTCACATTTCTCCGGTCAATCAAGGGCTAGCTAGTGGCCGAGTGGTACCTACGGTGACAGCTTGGCCCATCGGCGCGCGAGAGAGGGACGGGTGAGCCGGCCCGTCGTACGTGGATGAGCAAGCTCCCTAAATTTTGGTTTAAGTAATTAAATAGCTTTTTAGGATAATATAATATTTCCTCCATTCCATAATGTAAGACATTTTTTTACACTACACTAGTATCAAGAAACGTCCTACATTATTGGACGGAGTAGTAGCTTCTTAATTGAGTATATATACCGAAAACAACACGGCACAGCCCAGAGAACTTATACCCTGGTAACACCCCAGTTCAGGAGCAGAAACATTTCGGTTTCATGGTGGCCTTGTCATTGCGACTCAAATTAAAATTATCGGAGAAACCTCATTGGTATTTACAGGTCTGTGGTTTGGTATCTTTGTTATTTTTCTACGTCTGCCTTTAGAAAAGTACAGGATTGTGTCATGGAAGAAGAAAGATCGAGTTTGAAGAACTTGAAGATTTGCTCGTTTCTTTTGAACTTTATTTTGTAATCGCTATAGTTAACTCGTGTATCCCTACCATGTATTACTCGCTACTATAAATATATGATGGTACTTATTGTCAAAGAAAAAAACATTTCGGTTTTGTCGCCACAAAAAAAAAACTGATCGACCCGGATCCGGCGTCGTCTCCTCCTGTGTCACCGCCCGTTGCCCGTCTAGTTGTCCATAGCTGCCGGCCCGCCGCCGACACTCACACTCTTGCTGATGTGTCCTTGGTGTCGAGTTGCTTCCACACGAGTCTCCAAGACGATCTTAAACTTTTGAACTTGGTATCCAAGAAATAAGAATATTTTAGTTTATATATGTTGATCTGCAATAAAGTACAAAGTTTCAGATTTTATCAAGGCTAACACATGCTATGCCGCGCCTCGTGAGATTAACCATTTTTTCTCTCTAGTAGGTTATTGCAGTTAGTTGTTTTGTTTACTGTTTTGTTTTACATTGCCTTGGCTTTTAATTATATTTTGGTGGTGCTTCTTTCATATGTATATCATGTTGGGCTGTTGTTGGAGACGATATTTGTTCTGAGAAGAACATGGAGTTGTTAGGTGTGATGTGGAGTCCTTACACATTTTGGCCTCATTGCTAGCCAGTGGTGATTGTCTGAGCCTCTTGGAAGCTCTTATGCCACCTTGAAATCCCAGAATTGCTGCTATAACGCTCACGTTGGCCGGCACATGAAGCTCTCTCTTACTCAGCTCGGCTTCTTGCTCCACTCGCTCCACTGCTAGCTCTGTGAAAACCAGCTGTTGTATTTTTTATTAAAAAAATTCTTGACCTTTAAAATATGAATGGATTAAAAATGTTCATGAATTCAGAAAAAAAATGTTCATACATCCTGAAAAACTGTTCATAGTTTTCTAAAATATTCCCGACTTTGAATGAATACTAGCTGAATGTCCGAGCGTTGCCTCATAATAAAAGAACATGATTCAAACAATTGTTCTAACAAGAACATGATTCCTTTTGTGTTTACTGTGGCAAATATTGATTCTCTCTACTACCTCTCTCTTCCTTGTCAATAGTTGTGTCTCCTTAACCAACCAGAAACACAAAGTGACGTCTTTCTCTCCGCCCGACCTTCCCCTCGCCTCTATTGTTTTCATCCGCCACATTAGTCTAGAATTGTAGACACTTCAAAAGTCCACCCTTAGTCTAGCTTGTGCACCTTTTCAAAACTTTTGCAAATATTAATTATTTGCAAATAATAAAATTTGCATGTAGTGTGATGTTAGTGTTTGTCTCTCTTTATTATTTGACCACAATAGGACTTCTTCTCTGTGGCCACCATAAATGAAAAGAACAACAATTGGTACATCTAAGGAGATAAAACAAAAACAAAGATCTCAATAACTAAATTGGCCCCTTCGATAAACTACAACCATTTCATTGTGAAACGCACTTCGTTAAAGTTGTTTAGAGAGATCTTCAAAAGGGTAGATCCATCCTCCGTTGTCCTGAAGGGTGTAGGGCCAGTTCTTTTGGGCAATTCTCCCAGAATTGACCCCCTCCCCGGCTTCTCCCAGAATTGCCACTTGATACTTTTTTACAATTCCTAGGTAATTAGACCTTAACTAGCTAGGAATTGTAAAAAAAATGGAGTGGCAATTCTGGAAGAAGCTGGGGAGGGGGTCAATTCTGGGAGAATTGCCCAAAAGAACTGGCCCGTAACCTGGATCAAAAGAAAACCAAAATTCATATACCAACAATCAATTGCTTAGAGAGGGGTGTACCTGTGCATAAAATATTATATATCTGGATTAAGTGTCAAGTAAATGTGCGTACTCCCTCTGTTCCTAAGTATAAGTCTTTTTAAAGATTTTCAATGGATGTATATAGATATATTTTAGAGTATAGATTCACTCATTTTGCATCGTATGTATTGAGCATTGGAATATCTAAAGCGACACATATTTAGGAACGGAGGGAGTAGGAAAACAACATCTCCGCGACCAGTTTCGTCCAAAATATAACAATTACATACAATCATTTGAGTGCATATGTTTCTGGAGGACAAAATATACGGCATGCCTTAATACGACGGCCTAGCTATTTATCCCTTACACTATCTAGCATGTCCTGTATTGGTGTATCTACCACTATCCTGAATACAAAGCCGTTTGTGAACATGTGACCCTTAAAGCATAATGTCATACTGAACATCACTATTGCTCGATGGCATGCCCAGCCGCTGTTACCTTCTTCAGGCGTGGCTTCCCTCGGTCTCGCTAGAAGCGAGGTATAGCCTCGCCTATTACAGTAAGCAATTTGGAAGCCGCAAACCAAAATTTGGGGAAGTTGCTCATTGACGACGGGCCTGGTCGTTGGCTAGCTCGCCCCATCTCTCTCTCGCCTGTGGGGCAAGATTTCACCGTACATACCACTCGACCACTGCGCTAGCCCTTTATTGGGACAAACCCTAGACGAACCCTAGCTCTCGCACTCGCTCTGACGGGGTGAAAGAAGGAGAGGTGGGCACTCGATTTTTTCAGGCGACGAACGCCATGCCACACGAACGGCGCCTCGGCTGCATGCACAGCCTATTCTTTTTCTTCTTCGGCTCGAACTGAGGCTCGGCAACACACCATCGCATACATGGGGGACTACACGCCCTAAAGACTAACTCCTGCTACACCTTTCTCATCTCTTCTACACAGCACCACACCCTCTTAAGTAGTACACCCACTCACTCAGCCAGGGCAACAAACAACCCTGATTTTGTGCCACTCACGAGCTAACCACCAGGACGCCACAGGGGCCACTAACACATGGCCTGGCTAACCTTCTAACAACCATGCGTGCACGCCCGACTAATTAGCTAGCTAACTCACGCGACACACACGACTAGCTAGCTACGGCCGCGCGCACGACGCACACAATGGACCGTGACTCCAACTAGAGCACGGACGCGGCCACGCACCGGCGTCCGGTCTGACAGACACACACGCGAGCCCTCCCCCTCCCGGCCTCCTAGGCCTCTCCCTCCTGGCCATCGCCGGCGGCCACTCCGGCCCCGGCGCACACCCTCTCATCAGCCCTTAGCCCCCCTCCCTCCCGGCCATCGCCGGCGGCTACTCCGGCCCCGGGGCACACCCTCTCATCAGCCCTACCATCCAACTCCGGCCACCAACGTTGATCATGTCGCTCGCAGATCTCAACTTTGACCGAGGCCAAGATTTTGCCTCGGAAGTATGGAGAAAGTGGGGAGTTCCTATCAACTATGAAGAAGGATCGGATCAAGAGGAATTCCTTCTGGTCGCCGAATTCACTCGCTCGCACATTAGACTCACCGAAGAATCAGTAAGTAATATTCTCCTAGCATGTTTTGGAGGAAGAGCCTCGCTATTCAAAGTCAAGCTGCTACAGAATTGGTCTTTTAAATTCTCGGTTTCGTCCAAAGAAATGGGTTTCTCCATCATCAAGGGAGGTAACATCAATCTGCCTCTCCTCAATGTCAATTTTCTTCTTTGGGGGAATGGGGGACCAAACTCTTGTTGGGAGCTTAATCAATACCTTCAAGAGAAAGAGGATGAATGGACTCACGTTTTCAGTAGACACCCAAGGAAATCTTACATGCAAGCTCTTAGATCTCCTACCATCTATGCCCCACAGATCTCATCTGTTCCTAGATCAGATGTTGTTCATCATCCAAATTCAAATGGGGCACCACCATTGGGGAATCAAGGCCCTAATTCCGGCAGTAATGGTCATAATGGTCGCTCAATGGGGGCACGCAACGGAGCGGGAACACCGCCTATTCAAACTAAAGAGGCCTTTTGTGTTCGCTGTCTCGAGTCTGGTCATTCTCGGCCCACTTGTAATAACATAATCAAATGCCATGCTTGCAAGAAAGAGGGCCATATAGCCAAAGATTGCTTCTCCAAGGCACAGCCCACCTGATCGACTGTGCCCAGCCAGGTCAGAGCCCAATTTGACCGCCCACCACAATCGTTTCACATTCCAAGGCAAGCCGCCACTGTTCCCGCGGATGGGATGGCAAGGGCAGTAAATCAGCTGACCGGTCAAGGCAATCCTGTTAATCCCCCCACCGCACCTTCCCGAGTTTGCAGCGTCATTTACTCTGCCTCTCCATATTCTGCTTCTCAGCGTCTCCAAGCTGCGGTCTCTCTCAACTCTGACACAAATCATCGCACGCCGCCGGCCATCCCCGCACCCACCTCGCAGTCCATCATCTCTTCTACCATGCCCACCTTCCCTTTTGATCCCACCCTTTCCTTCCCCCAAATCACCACAACATCGAGATAGCTGGCCGCCCGGCCAGGGTGCGGGTTATGTGAGCTTCGCCTCCACCCCTGCATGAAGACTGGGCAATTGTGACGATTGTGCCGATGCCAAACCTTCCAGTGCAGTTCAACACCATGCGCGAGGTACTTTCTGACTTCTTCACCGATAGGAGATTGGGGTTTCAGAGATTGCCCCTTGCCCATTCGGTCAGGCTTATGTTAAGATGAACAACATTTTTGATCGGGATGATCTAGTTTCCAATAGTCCACACTTGTTCACGGATGTTCACACTACTAGGAAAAAGCCTACTAATGGCGCACCGGTTTTGCCTACTAATGGCGCACTACCGGTGCGCCATTAGTATCATGCCACTAGTATTTTTTACTAATGGCGCACCATGCAGTGCGCATTAGTTTTGCCAACAGTGTGCCACTAGTGTCTGCTATACTAATGACGCACCACATGGTAGTGCGCCATTAG
This sequence comes from Triticum timopheevii, assembly GCA_963921465.1. Classification (NCBI taxonomy): domain Eukaryota; kingdom Viridiplantae; phylum Streptophyta; class Magnoliopsida; order Poales; family Poaceae; genus Triticum; species Triticum timopheevii. The sequence goes on along the minus strand of OY997266.1, from coordinate 645,609,663 downwards.
TAACAATTTTTTAAAATTTTTTTTCCTTAATCTCAGGTCACTATTTCACATATGAGATATCCAACACATATATATACAACAAGCATCCATATAACAATCATAGCCAACACACAAGTTCCATCATATATACATACATAGCCAACACATAGTTCCATCTTTACATATTACAAAAGTTTCACATTGTTCATCCAACACCGTTATCCATCAATTCACAAAAGTTTCACATTGATACAAAATAAAAACACAAATGGAAAAGAATCACTCCATCCATGCAAGCTTCCGTGAATTAAATCAAATCTGCAAAATGATAAACAAGAAGTTAGAAGAAGAAGAAGACTAGAAGAATACTAGAAGAAGAACACTAGAAGAAGAATAAGAAGAATTTTGGAAAAGAAGAAGAATAAGAAGAAGACTATAAGCTTATTATGTAAACTTGATCATTTTGTGCTAACATAAGTAATTTTGGAGCTAACCTATAGGAAACTAAGCATATAAGCTCTAAGTTAGCATATTAGAGCCAACCTAGGTAAAATGAAGCTAACCTATGTCATTTTGGAAAAGAAGAATAATAAGAAGAAGACTATAAGCTTATTATGTAAACTTGATCATTTTGTGCTAACATAAGTTATTTTGGAGCTAACCTATAGGAAACTAAGCATATAAGCTCTAAGTTAGTATATTAGAGCCAACTTAGGTAAAATGAAGCTAACCTATGTCATTTTGGAAAAGAAGAAGAATAAGAAAAAGACTATAAGCTTATTATGTAAACTTGATCATTTTGTGCTAACATAAGTTATTTTGGAGCTAACCTATAGGAAACTAAGCATATAAGCTCTAAGTTAGTATATTAGAGCCAACTTAGGTAAAATGAAGCTAACCTATGTCATTTTGGAAAAGAATAAGAATAAGAAAAAGACTATAAGCTTATTATGTAAACTTGATCATTTTGTGCTAACATAAGTTATTTTGGAGCTAACCTATAGGAAACTAAGCATATAAGCTCTAAGTTAGCATATTAGAGCCAACTTAGGTAAAATGAAGCTAACCTATGTCATTTTGGAAAAGAAGAAGAATAAGAAAAAGACTATAAGCTTATTATGTAAACTTGATCATTTTCTGCTAACATAAGTTATTTTGGAGCTAACCTATAGGAAACTAAGAATATAAGCTCTAAGTTAGCATATTAGAGCCAACTTAGGTAAAATGAAGCTAACCTATGTCATTTTGGAAAAGAAGAAGAATAAGAAAAGGACTATAAGCTTATTATGTAAACTTGATCATTTTGTGCTAACATAAGTTATTTTGGAGCTAACCTATAGGAAACTAAGCATATAAGCTCTAAGTTAGCATATTAGAGCCAACTTAGGTAAAATGAAGCTAACCTATAGGAAACTAAGCATATTAGAGATAACATAGGTAACTAAGTATATATATATATATCATTTTGGAGATCTGACATACCTGACAAAGTTCAGTTCTCATGCATTGTTCTTCTCCTTCTCCTTCCTTAGCCTGATGCGCCAAGAGCGGCGAGGCGGTGGAGGCAGTGGAGGCAGTGGGATGTAGTCTTCTACCACAATTGGCGTGGTCATGTAGCCCAGCTGTGGGATCGCCGGCGCCACCATCGGTGCGTGGTCATTGTCAGGCACCACCACCATCGCGAGGCCACCTTCAGGCAGGATGGGCACGACCATCGCTAGGTCATCCTCAGCCACCTCCATCTCTTGCCCATGGTCAGCCACCACCATCTCTTGCACCGCATCCACTTTATACTTTCCATGCTCAACTCTGTGAGCAGGGACGGTAAACCCTTTTGATTTTGAAGATCAAAAGCAACAATCTAGCCCGTAACTAAGGAATGTTCTCAGATGGTTAGATTTTCAGCTTTGAACAACCGATAACTAGCTCTGAACAACCGATATTCATGAACGCAACAATCTAGCCCGTTTGATAGTTGTTTTCTCTGATTTCTCTGAATTATAAATGTAGCTAACAATATTTGTCTGAACCCTGACTACAAACTAACATGGCAGGTGAACATATTTGCAGAGTTCAGATGCAAACGGTGCCGGTGTTGCCACGGTCGAGGGGAGGGAGGGAGCGAATGGGGAAGGGTGGAGAGGGAGGAAGGAGGAAGGAGGAGAGGTACCTGGTCGCCGGAGGGGTCGGGGTCGGGGTCGGCGAAGGGGTCGGGATCGGGGTCCGAGCTCGTCAGGGTCCTTGCTCGTCGCGGTCGAAGGAGAGCAGGGGCCGGTGGCGGAGGACGGAAGGGGCATGCGGGGTGGGTGCGTCGGGGCCGCGCTCGCCGGCTGCTGCAGGGGCCGGAGGAGGCCCTCGCTCGTCGGAGGGAGGAGGAGAGGAGAGGAGCGGGCGGCGCGCTCTCGGCCGATCCCGTTCGGGGGGCGCGGGGGCGGCGGGGGTGGAGTCCCGCGGGGGTCGGGGCGGCGGCGTCGCCGACGGCGTGCAGGCGCGGCGGACGGAGGGGGCGGAGTAAGGGGGCAGCGGCGTACAGTTGGGTCGAGTGGATCTGGCGAGGGAGGGAGGGAGGCAATAGTGAGAGGGGAACAGGTGAACTGGGGGAGGGATCTAATGCGCACCGCACCCCTAGTGCGCCATAAGTACAACCAATCTAATGGCGCACCCAGCCCCGGTGCGCCATTAGAATTTACTAGCCCGACTGGTAAGGTTATATTCAACATAACCCCCACTCCATCACAACAAGCCCACTAGCCCGACTGGTCAGCACGTAGCACACACACCAAGAGGTCATGGGTTTGATTCCTAGGCTCCCCATTTTTTGTATTTATGCATTTAAAATGTTGTTTGATATTTATTTGTGTTTAAATATGTTCAAACTTGTTTAAATCATAACAGTAATATTTTTTTATAAAAATAGTAATAATTTTTTAAAAAATATCCTCAAATTTGTTATTTGAAAATATTTATGAATATGAAAAAATATCATCAAATTTATTATTTGAAAATATCATCAAATTTGTTATTTGAAAATATAATCAAATTCGTTTTTTTTGCAATTTTAGTTGCATTCATTTGTGACGGTGGAGCGGGTCGGGGAGGGTGCGGGTGGTCGTCGGCGGCGGTGGAGTGGGTGACGGTGCGGGCCGGGGGTCGGCGGCGGCGGCCGGTGGAGCGGGGGAGGGTGCAGTGGGACGTCGGCGACGGTGGAGTGGGGGAGGGTGCGGGGGGTCGGCGGCGGCGGTGGAGTGGGGGAGGGTGTGGGCCGGGGGTCGGCGGCGGCGGCCGGTGGAGCGGGGGAGGGTGCGGTGGAACGTCGATGGCGGTGGAGTGGGGGAGGGTGCGGGTGGTCGTCGGCGGTGGTGGAGTGGGGGAGGGTGCGGGCCGGGGGTCGGCGGCGGCGGCCGGTGGAGCGGGGGACGGTACGGTGGGATGGGGGTCGGTGGAGGGTGCGGTCGGCGGCGGCGGCCGGTGGAGCTAGCGGGGGGTCGACCCTGGTAACTAATGGCGCACCAGCTTCTGGTGCGCCATTAGAAGTTTTGCAAAAAATAAAAAAAGTATATATTCTAATGGCGCACGGTTTGGCAAGTGCGCCATTACTAGTTAGCACTAGTAATGGCGCATTTTGCCACGGTGCGCCATTAGAATGTTTGGAAAAATTAAAAAAAATTGTTTCTAGTGGCGCACCGTGTTTCTGGTGCGCCATTAGTGTCTTCCACACTAATGGCGTACCGAAATAGGGTGCGCCATTAGTATATACTAATGGCGCACCACCTGACAGGTGCGTCATTAGTGTCCATCCCATCTATAGCCCTTTTCCTAGTAGTGTCATGTCATCTTTGAAAGACATGATAGAGGGTTAAACTGGAGAAAGTTGGCTTTAAATAGAGAAGTTTGGATTCTGTTATGCGGTTTTCCGCTTGATAGGAGGAACATTGAGGAGATTAATGATGCAGTTAGCAAGTTTGGAAAGTTTGTCAGCTGGGACAGAGTTAGAAGTACTAGAGCAAATCAAATGGTCAAAGTAAAGGTGGAGGAATTAAGAGATATTCCTGCTAGTATTGTCTTCGGAGATTGGGATAAGGAAGATTCTCTCACTTGCCCTGTGGTCATACTTCAGCAGCAGATGCTAGGTGTGGAACCACATGATGGGGATCCTATTCAACCCAATGGTAACCCACACCAATGCCATTACAGGAGAACTTTCACCCTAACCAGCACAACCACTTCCTCGAACCCCTTCAGCAACATGAGAAGCAAGGACCAAATCTGAACCTGAATCTGGCACTGAATAATGCAGAGGATATGGATGCAGATGCAGATGCAGAGCAAAAACAAGAGTTACCTGGTTGGGGCCACTGGGCAATGCCAGATCCTATGATTGACCAGGAGAACAACCCTGGAGAATTCCTTGAGCTCAATGATCTTATGGGGCCCATGGAAGAAGATGTTCAGCCAGTCAATGACAACATTGATCATAGCAGCCTCACTCTATCCATGGGACAATTTGACCACAGTGCCAATTCTGGTGCTTCAGCTAATGGGCCCTTGGCTCCTCTCCTTCCAGATTTGAATTTGGCAGATGGGCCTATTCCTGCACTTGAGCCTGCCCACCACCCTCATGTGGATGCAGTCATGGGCCCCCAGCTACCAGGACAACCTATTATTGATATGAGTTTGGATATGTTTCTGTGGCAGCCAAACAACAATGTGGTTGATAGACAGGAGGACCCCATGCAGATGGAGTTGCTGGCTCACCCGCCCTCTACTTCTAGTGCTACTCCTTTAAAGTTGCTGGTATCTGCAACTGAAGAAAAAAGGACAGAAACAGAACAACTGCAGATGGAACCACTGCCACTGGATCAACCTTTGATTGATATCCCCACAGATCCTAAGGGTATGGTTGATACCTCCTCCAATGGTAACTGTTCTGATTTTTCTGCTCCCCTTGGTTTCCCTGTACCTGCTTTCCTCAATCAACACAATATTATCACTACAGGTCTTGTGCAACTTAATTTGCCAGATGTTGATCCAGTGATTGCAACTATGGAAACTGATCATGCTCGGCTGGCAGAGCTCCTAGGGCAAGAGGGAGCCCAGACCTGGAAAAAGCACTTTGCTCCTTTGCAGAATGACAAGGCTATAATTCAGGTACCTGTTGATTGGGTCAATTTCTTGTCAGCTACTTTCCTCACACCTGATAAATTTGATTGGGCCAAGAAGTTTGTGAATTCTAATGTCTGGGAGATAATCACACAAGGGTCTAGTGGTCTCAGTACTCTACCATTTGCTATCCCTAAGATCTGCCCAATTGCTAAATCATTTGTTTCCACTGCCACTGTGTTTGAACAGGGTGGAGAAGAGCAAGAAGTAACCTCTCCCTTAATCTCATCTTCAAAAGTGTCAGCCACAGCATCTTCCTCAACGGCTCTGCACAATAACAAGAAGAGGAAGGATAAAGTGCCCTTGGTGGAAACTGAGGTAAGGAGAAGTTGCAGATTGCAAAAAATTGCAAATGGATATAAAAAGAACATTTGCATAGATAGGAATTGTATGGCCTGTCATGCTTTACCTCCACCAATCCCAGCAAAAGTAGCTAAGAATCTTAACGCTAATTTTTGCAAGGTGCCTGCAAGTGACACTTCTGAGGAACTGCTCTCCAAGAAGCACAAGAAGAGCAAGAGCACTACTACATCCAAAGTGGGCCCCAAGACTGGCATGGACCCAGCAAAGGCTCCCAGTAGCTGAAGCAGTCAAGCTCCAGTAGTTGTTTCTTAGCTAGTAGTGATATGGCTTCTGAAGTTGCATTTTGTCTTGAAGTTCAGACTCATCCATCTCTCACTGTTTTAAGAACTTGTCAGTTTGTAATGTTTGAATTTTTCTGGTGGGAACTGTGGTTCTTTTGGTATCATGATCAGTGTAATAGAGATGCTCTGAGATTGTTATGCTTCAATATGTCAGACTCAGTTATTATCGTTACAGTAGCAACTTGGGTTTCTAATCTTTGCCCTCTACTTCATCATGATCCGCAAACATAATCCTGCTTTCTTCTCTGGCATAAGTATTTTCCCAGTACATTTTTTTCGGCTCTGTACATGTTATATGGCTAGAGATTGGACTATTTTGAACTGGAATGTCAGAGGCATCAATGATCCGGATAAATGGACTGCAATAAGAAACAAAATTGAAGAATCTTAGTGCACAATTGTCTGCCTTCAGGAAACTAAGAGAGAACAATTTGACAGTTCTTATATTAAAAATTTCTGTCCCAGGAGAATAAATAAATTTTCTTTTCTCCCATCTATTGGGGCATCTGGAGGCCTCTTGGTTGCATGGAATGAACAGGTTTTTCATGGACAAATTTTTCACTCCAATGATTACTCTCTCTCTCTCTCTCCCTCTCTCTCTCTCTCTCTCTATCAACTTCACCTCTAATCATAATGGAGATTCCTGGATCCTATCCAATATTTATGGTCCATGTCAACTACCAGATAGAAGCAATTTCATTGACTGGTTTAAGAATTTTCAACTTTAGGATGATGTTAATTGGATGGTGCTTGGGGATTTAATTACATTAGATATCCCCACAACAGAAGCAGAGAGGGAGGCAATATCTCATACATGTTTGCTTTCAATGAAGCCATTAGCAATCAAGCACTTATTGAAATACCTGTGAAAGGCAAGAACTTTGCCTGGAGTAACATGCAGGAGGCTCCACTTTTGGAAAAATTGGACTGGTGTTTCACCTCTGAGACCTGGACTTTGAACTTCCCAGCTACTTTTTCTCATCCCCTCGCAAAAACAACTTCAGACCATGTTCCTATCATGATCAAGATTGGTACATCTATACCCAAAGCTAATATCTTCAGATTTGAAAACTACTGGCTGGAACACCCAGATTTTCAGGATGTAGTGCAGACCATTTGGAGCCAGGATGTGGGACACATGGATAGTGCTAGAACTATTGCCACAGAATTTAAAAGGTTGAGGAAAGGATTAAAGACTTGGGCCACAAACATCTCCAATCTCAAAAAGACCATTGAAGACACCAACTTTTTAATTCTCTGCTATGATTCCTTTGATGAGCTGCTGGGGGATATGGTCAGTACGAAATGACAAGATTTTCATAACAGCAGCACCACACATCAACTCCTGGAAGCACTATCTTAAAGAAGGCTTATGGGCAGCTCAACTCAGGTTAAAACAGAGCAAAGCAGAGATTCCAAGAACTTGGACTGAACAGATCCTTTAATTTGCCAATGTGTTCTTTCCCTAGAGCAGGAGTGGGATAAAGTTGTATTGTTTTTTTTTTGACTTTGTACATACTTTTCATTTAATGAAATTACCGTAGAACTATTGTTCTACGGTCTCAATTTCAAAAAAAAAAAAAATAGACACACACGCTAGTCTCCCCAGCGAGTCATGATTTATTCCTAACACCCTTGATAGAGTGATCGGAGAAATGTGAGCATACATGCATGGAATTGCAATCCTGTCGTACGTGTTGGATGTGGCCACCACCCAAAACAAGTGTGATGATTATCCACGCATCTTCAACTGGAAAATGCAACCTCACCCGCAAAAAAAAAAAAAAAAAACACTACAAAATGCAACCAAATTAGGAAGCTTCCTCTCTCGAGCTCGATAATTCATGCTTCAACTAGGCATACCAAGTGGCCAAGGTGACCCTCCTTTCATCATCTTGTGCGGTTACGCCCAGCCCACGGGAGCTGCTGCAAGATACACAACACACAGCTTAAAGCATCCGTTCTGACTAACTAGCCACAACTCACAACTGAGATCGGGTACATACCATACGATGGCGTCCCTGGCTAGAGTTGCCCGTCTCCTGGTGGTCGTGCTGCTAGCCGTCTTCTCCGCAGCGACCACGGGCTGCCATGGAGCCACCGCCGGCCGTGATATCAGTGGTTAGTTAGTTACTCCCATCCGTTCCAGAATAATTGACGTTCTAATTTCGTCCTAAGTCATACTTTCGTAAGCTTTTGGCCAACTCTCTCTCACAAAATAATTATTTTTATAAACTTAATCAAACTTACACAAATTTGAGTTGAGACAAATACAGAACTTTAATTATTTTGGAATGGAGGTAGTACTCTAGTACTATTAGAAACGACCAAGCTTCTTGTTAATATATAACATCTTCTGAATTTCATTGATTATTTGCTTGTGCTTCCTTTCCAGGTCGGCGAGGGTTGTTCCACCTCCCGCCCTTCCTGCGCCCCATCCCCCGTGGAAGCCCCAAACTGCCGCCTCGTGTACCATTCCGCCGCCACGCCATCCTGCCCCACCCCCTCCATCAACCAATGGAGTCATGGGATCAGGACGGCCCTGATACGGGCGGCCTAATATACGACGACTTAAGGAGGATCGGAAGAAAGCCCTGATGCGTGCATTCAACGGCTAGTAGCACAGGCTCCTTCCATGACTCCAATGGGCCGACGACCAATAGTAATGATATTTCTGGATCGTATACTTTGTATCACTAGGCGCCGTATAAATAAAAGTTCCAAAAGTATGGCCCTACCCTTTATATGGATCGTGTGTATTTGTATAGTGCATCGGTTCAGAATTATATACCTAACAATAAAAGGGGTTATTGCTTCTTGCGGTACATCATGGAAATTGCCCCGATTGTTGCCAAATATTACCCACCAATGCCATCTATAAGTGATAAAAAATGTTTCACACAAGGGAATCCCTTGCCTGGACCGGCCCATGCAGTAGAGACCTCCTATACTGTGCTCTGCGCGCTGGGAAGAAGACGCAATGTGCCTATTTGGGCCGGCCCATGTCCAAGCAGCCTGTTTTCTAAATTTATTTATTTATTATTTTTCTTTTATGTTTTCCTTTTTGTATTTTAAATAATTTGGGACTTCAAAATAGTTCACAAAATTTGGAAAAAGAAAATTTTGAAATAAAATGTTTAATAAATCATAAAGTGTTTATAGATTGAAAAAATGTTCGCGATTTTATAGAAAAGCTGTTTGCATATTAAAAAATAAATTTAGAAAAAAAATCAGGAACTCAAAAACTGTTCATGAGTTTTTAAAAAGTTTGTGTTTTGAAAAATGTTAACAAAATTGAACAAAATTTCACCGATTCAAAAATTATTCATGAATGGAAAAATATTTTGAAAAATGCAGAAATATCTCACAAATGCCACCTACAAAAAAACGTTTCTTATAGGGGATTCCTTCGCCTTGGCCGGACCAAGCAGTAGGGACATCCTATACTGCGATCTGGGCGCTGGGAGAAAACGCAGCGCTCGGTATGGCCCTGGACATGTTTGGGCGGCCTGTTTGGTAAATTTAGATTTTTTTATCCTTTTTCTTTTTCCTTTTCGTTTTTTTACTTTAAATAATTTGGGACTTCAAAAATTCGAAAATTATAAAAGTGAGAATTTTGAAATAAAATTAAAACATCATAAAATGTTTGTGGATTCAAAAAAAAATGTGATTTTATAAAAAGTATGATTATTTCAAAAGTGTTCGAAATTTCGAAAACTAATATTTGCGAAACTAAAAATGTTCATGATCTTGTAAAGAAGTTCATGTATTAAAAAATGTTAACAAAGGTGAACAAAATCCTACCAATTCAAAAAATGTTCACGAATGAAAAAATATCCTAAAAATTCGAAAACTGAATGTTACTTACAAAATAATTTATTCATTCATAAAATGTTCGCTGATTCAAAACATGATCATGCATTTCAAAAAATGTTTGTTAAATCAAAAAAATGTTTGTGCATTTCAAATTTTGTTCCACCGGTTTCCAGAACAATGTTCGCCCATTCTAGAAAATTGTTAAACTATGTTCACAATTTTAAAAAAATGTTTGCAAATAGTATATAAAATGTTCATGGTATCACGAAATTGTGAGTGATTGTGTATCTCGGTGATGCAGCAAAATGTGATCATGGCCATTGAAGTTTATGATTTTTTTTGTTCCCGTTAGAACGGACGGGCTATTTTTCTAGTTTATTAGAAAGACCAATAGAGGGCGGAAATGTAAAATTTCAAGTCCATGTATTCTTTAATTTGAGAGAAACAAAAAAGAGTAAAGAAGCGTGCAGTACACTCAACTTTAATGGAATAATTTCCTTGGGTGCGTGCTCCTCTAGCTAACAACATCATCCCCCGTAATTTTCACTATTAGAAATACTGTCACCAGGGCACTTTCTGAGCGGTTCCACATCGCGATTTAGGAGGCGACAGTTTCTGCCCCTTTCTCCAACGGTGAGTCTGCGAGTCCCTGCCTCCTCCATCCGCCGCTCCGGCGACGGTTGGGGGTGGGGACCCCAGCGATTCTGCTCCAGCTGGTTGTAAGGGTTGGCCGAGTTTGTCCAAAGGCGTCGTTTCTGTGGTGAGGGCGGCGCCGCGTCTTTGGAATAAAATGCCTCTACTCTCCTTCCACTTTGGCAATGCTCCATCCGGCGGCGTCGAAGAGCTGGTGGTCATGTCTTCTCAGTGGTCTTCTGATCCAGCGAGGGTAGGTGTTGTTGGCTTTGGTTCTTTTTGTTGGTGTCGGCGGCTGCATCTTGGTTGGATCGAGACTAGGTCTCGCTGGTTCTAGTGGTCGAGCAATGTTGGATCTCCCTTTCTCCGTCGTGCTAGTCCAGATGGGCTCAAGCTGAAGACTTCCTGTCTGCGGAAATGTCCGACCGCAGGTTACAAGGTCACGCTGGCTTCGTGTGGGGGCGGCGGCGGCGGCTCGCGGTGGTGTGTGGGGTGGTTCGGCTCCCCAGGGACCCTTTTGTAATTCTTTTTCTGTTTGGGGTGCTCTGCATCACTGGTCTGATTTAATGTAGATCTGAGGTCCTTTCCGCAAAAAAATTACTGTGACCAAATAAAGCAAGAATCATGGACATATTTTTTGGGTTAATTTTGACAAAAAATGTGGAGTTTGGTGTAGCATTTAATTTCACCCCAGTGTGTTTCCTCGAAGAAAGGAATGGTGGAAAATTCAGCGGCTATAAAAGCCTGTAGGTGCATTTTGCACATCGATTTTCCTTGGTGGCAAGCCGACTCGAGACCCCCGGGTCGTCCTCGTGTTGCTGAGTTGAATGGTCTGCCGTCTGATGCATGCACGGCCAAGCTGTCACCACTCGACCTTGCAGTAGCCTTGACTAACCGGCGAAATATATCCGAGCAATCACGTACGTACGTGTGCACCACCACAAAAACGAGCGACGATTATCTTGAACGGTCGTTTCGTCGACTGATGTGTATAAGGATATCTTGGACGGCAAACCAAGGATCATGGGCTGCCCGTCTCCTGGTGGTTGCGCTGCTCGTCGTCTCCTCCACGGTGATCATGGGCTGCCACGGAGCCGGAGCCGCCGACTGCCACATCAATGGTTAGTTAGTTAGTACATGGTTGATAAGACATTCTTATCTTAAGTCTTACATGTAATTTAGAGATGACAAAAAAGTATGTCTACAATGTGTTATATCTTAGCTTTATCTTCAATAACTAGTCATTCCTTAAAACATGGTGAGACAAATTGTGTTAAGAGATCATCTCTTGTCTTATCTTAAATAAGAGAAGACAAGCCTTTTCTTATGACTTCTCTCTCATCCACCTCATCATTTATCCTACGTGGCACTCCTAAGATAGCACCATTGTACAAGCCCTAAAAAACTCAATAATGAAAACTACGTTAAGTGAAAATTTAAGTTTTCTATGAAGCGGAATAAAAAATACAAAGAAAATACATATTCAGAACTATTTTAGTCAAAATTTGGCAAAAAGTGAAAGTGTACAAAAAAATTGAAAACATTTTCAAAATTGAATATTGCCATGATTATCATTCAGGAAAAGTTTGAAACTTTTTTGCCCAACAGAATGAAAAATATATATACAAGACCATTTTTGGTCAAAATTGGACCAAAAATGAAAATGTTCAAGAAAACCGAAGTCACTACCGTACCTCGTAGGGTGACAAGGATGCGTACTGCTTCAGAGTGGTACAATAATCCTGTCTTGAAGGTCATGTTGCTAGAAAACAATGAACCTACGAGCTATGGAGAAGCAATGGTGGGCCCATATTCCGACAAATGGTTAGAAGCCATGAAATCCGAGATAGGATCCATGTATCAGAACAAAGCATGAACTTTGGTGGACTTGCCCGATGATCGGCAAGCCATTGAGATAAATGGATTTTTAAGAAGAAGACGGACGTGGACGGTGATGTCACCGTCTATGAAGCTCGACGTGTGGCGAAGAGTTTTTCACAAGTTCAAGGAGTTGACTACGATGAGATTTTCTCATCCGTTGCGATGCTTAAGTCCGTCGGAATCATGTTAGCATTAGCTGCATTTATGAAATCTGGCAGATGGATGTCAAGACGAGTTTCCTTACCAGTTTTCGTAAGGAAATGTTGTATGTGATACAATCAGAAAGGTTTTGTCGATCCTAAGGATGCTAAAAGGTATGCTAGCTCCAGCGATCCTTCCATGGACTGGAGTAAGCATCTCGGAGTTGAAATGTACTCTTTGACACTAGTGCAGAACCGGGCATTAGCACCGGTTCGTAAGGCCCTATAGTGCCGGTTACATAACCGGCACTAATTTGTGGTCACTAAAGGCCCCCCCCCCCCTTAGTACCGGTTCAGCACGAACCGGTGCCAAAGGGCAACCACGTGGCACGAGCCAGCTCCGGGGACCTGGAGCCCTTTAGTACCGGTTGGTAAGACCAACCGGTACTATAAGGTTTGGGGGTTTTTTAGTTTTATGACTTATTTTTCATTTAATTTGTGTTTCCATTTTAATTCTTTTTCGTTTGCTGGTATTTTACTATACTACACATTGTACACGTATATATATATATATATATATATATATATATATATATATATATATATATATATATATATATATATATATATATATATATATATATATATATAGCCTAATTGGTGCCTTCGGAGCACGATGACAATTGAAAGTGGTTTTCATGGGGGCGGTAGCGGGTAATAGAATTCTCCATTCGGATTTATGACCTGGTCGAGCAAAAATCCCGCTATTTCCTCTTGAAGTGCTTCTACGCGCTCCCTTTCTATGAGCTTCTCCCGCACCTCTTTGAACTGTTAAGAAGGAGATCAATATGCATGTGTATTAGTTGTGTGACTAGATATCGATAATGGTGTAAAAATTGTGAATAGTGTTCTGATAAGCGTACCCATTGCTGTCTTTGAGATCTGCTCCTTTCGGACGCCATCATGCGAATGTTCTCGCAAACGCAGAATGCACACAGATCAGTCCCCTACGTCTGCTTTAGGGCCTTTACGAGAATGGAATTTGATCAGATAAAAATTAATCAAGCATGATAATTAAAGTGATGGCAGCTAGCTAGCTAGCTAGTACTACTTAATTACTTACCTTGGGTCGAAACTATTGAAGCTTTTGTTTCCATTCACCTTCCGTGACGCTGATGAATCTTGCCCAAGCCCTGCCCGCCGACAAAGAAAATGAATAAAGGGGTTATTAAATAGTTCATATCATGAAATGACGAACTAAATAGGCCGAGATATATAGTTAATAATGATTGAAATTACCTGTTGACTATCCCATACAAGATGTTAAAGTCAGTTTTTTTTTAGATTAGTGAGTCCAGTACTTCAACTGTTCCGGCGTCAACTTTAATGATACACAAGACCCAGTGAAATCTGCATGCACACACGTTTACATGTCTTAATTAAGCGGGCATATGTAAGCAAAAACATGTAGCTAGCTAGTAGGCAAAAATAGAGAATTTGTAGTACAAGATAGTGTGACTCACTGGAAGTGGTAAGGAAGTATTATATCTTCATTGTATTTGAGGCGCTTCAAGAACTCTAGCATGCTGTCCTCTACTTCCTTTGCAAGACGTTCATTTATCTTCCATCTGTATTCATTAACGGTATTTGGGTCAATGAACCCAATGCCAAAGCGTCCACCTTTTGTCATTTCATATATCTTCATCCTGCATAATACCAAGACAAGAATATAGAGTGAGGATAATTACAGGTAATGATTGATCTCAAAAGGATCATTACAGCTAGCTTGAGACTTAAATTATAGAAAGAAATCACTTACAGACAATAGCAACTGACGATAGATTTGTCGAGTGCGTCTTGATTGTATAACTGAAACAGTTCTGAATACTCAACGGACCCAGCTTTCTCATGGTAGTAATGGTCCTGCTTGACATTCACCATGAGGGACAATCGATCTGAAATCTTGGTAATGTTCATGTACCATTGATGCAATTCATACATTCTCGTTGGGAGGTTCTTGACCTTGTCTGGCGCGACCAAAGGTTGGCCCCGGACATATTTCCGTTTTACTTCATCCTCTCTAAGCAAAGGCATGGGCTCGATCTCAAGGAGTTGTCCAACAGTGATGTTGAGAACTTCATCCTGCATTATATGCTCCTCCGTATTACCATATTGCCCACCTCGGGAACATGCACTGTTTGCCCACAATAATATTGGGCGCGCGTACTGTCACCTGTTGTTGGCACAACAAGCGAGGGGATCGATTGCGCCGCCTGTTCTCCCAGCTGGGGAATGGTTTTCCCGCATATTTTGGCAGCTGCTTCTTGTTTGCTCGATCCCGATGTAGACGTGCTTGCCTCCCTTTGTAGACGTGCTCGATTTAACTTTCTGATGTGGCGCTCATAGTCTGTGTCAACAGGCTTGGGAGTTGGTGGTTGAGCCATACGAATGAAGTGGTCAATCATTTCCTCGGGCACTTTCTCCATTGGCGGTGGTGGCGGTTTCGGTGCAAAATGGGCTTCCACCTCGTCCTTCGATATGGCTGTGATTTCCTCCTCGGACCTGTCATAAGACCTCTGCGGAAGAGGCTTGAGGCTTGGATCATATTTATATCGCTTGCCTCCGCCTGTACTTCCTGTACTACCTTGACTCGTACCGCTACGCACCATAGCTGCAGGGTGTCTCTTCTGCGATTGCTGAGGCGGTGGAGACGGCTGACGGGACTGAGTTGGATGAGGAGGAGTGGCCTGAGGTTGTGCCGGACTTGGAGGAGGAGTGGACGTCTGACGCTGTGGCGGACTTGGAGGAGGAGGATTGTCCTGACACTTTGCCGGACTTGGAGGAGGAGGAGTGGCCTGACAGTTTGCCGGACTTGGTGGACTTGCAGGAGCGGGAGTCTGCTGACTCGGTGGCGGACTTCGATGAGGACTCGGCTGACGCGGTGTCGGTGGCCTTGGAAAGATGATGCAATCCTTTTTCCATAGGATGATACGATGTTTGGCCTCTCCAAGAAAGCGCTCGCCGTCACCTCCAGCAATGTCAAGCTGTAGCCCCGAATATGGTGGGTCCACCACCTCATCAACCAAGACACGAGCATAGCCCGCTGGAATCGGGTTGCAATGGAAGGTTGCCTCGGGGGGATTTGTGAAAGCACAGCCGTCCGCCACCTTCATGGATATGTGACGTGTAGCTCGCAGTTAGTGTTCTCCGTGATGTCATCCACGGGGTATCTACCCAGCATTGCGTCGTCCGGGACGGAACCCACGCTGCTTCTCGGCATGGATGGGCCGGTGCTATCCAATGCTGGATCATCCGCTAGCGGCTGCAGCCGCTGAGACCCCCTTTGATGGGTAAGTGAGTCGATCTGCTCCTGCTGCCGCTGGAATTTGACCGCCAATTCCGCTTGACTTGCTTCTAGGCCTTGAAGGCGTTCATAGTCCCGCTTCCTCTGCTCCTCCTCCATCTTCCTCTTCTTCTCCTCCGCAATCTTCTTTTTCGCACGGGTTCTGTAGTCGTTGTTCCAGTCTGAAAACCCCTCATACCACGGCATAGCGCCCTTGCCTCGTGTTCTTCCCGGGTGTTCAGCATTTCCCAGGGCACGCGTAAGCTCGTCGTTCTCTCTGTTGGGCTGGAACACCCCCGTTCGTGCCTCTTCTATTGCAACAAGTATCGCATCATCGGCTCCCTTCAGACTTGCCCTCGTCGAAACATTGCCTGTCTACCAGTCCAACTCCCCCCCATGCGCATAGAACCAAGTCCTGACCCTGGGGGGCCAGCTCTTAGTAGCCGGAGTGACACCTGCATCCTCCATCTCTTTCTCAGACTTATCCCACTTAGGCATTGCCACCGCATAGCCACCTGGCCCCAGCTTATGGAACTTATCCTTTTTTTCGGCATTCTTCTTGTTTATTCTCGACCGTTCCTTAGCTAATTCCGAATCCTTGAATTTCACGAAATCGTCCCAATGATCACGTTGGTTCTCCAGTGTTCCATTGAATACTGGAGTCTTCCTTCCTCCCTTGACGTACTTGTTCCATTCACGATTCTTGTAGTTCTTGAATGCAGTCGCCATCATCCTAAGAGCAGCCTCTTTGACTTTCTGCACATCTGCTTCTGTGAAATGATTTGGTAGGGTGAAATGTTCCATGAGAGTATCCCAAAGCAGATCTTTTTTATTCTTGTCGACAAAAGTAACATCTGGACGTGGCTTTGCTGGCGCTCTCCATTCTTGAAGTTTGATCGGGAGTTGGTCCTTCACAAGAACTCCGCACTGACGAACGAACTTGTCCGCAATCTGCTTAGGCGCTAATGGTTTGCCAGTAGGGCCGCATGCCTCGATATTGTACTTTACGCCCGGCTTCAACTTTTTGTTCGGGCCTCGTTTCGTCATTTTGCCTGAAGATTTGCTCAATCCGGATTGCTGAAAGAACAAAGATCGATTCATTAATATATCTTCAAGTCATTTAAAACATGTGCTGATCACCAGATGCCTGCTTATATAAATATATATACCTCGCCGGTGTATGTTGTTTCAGGATCAACATGTTCTTCATCATCGTCATAGTTCATGACTTCATCAATTTCGTCGTCGCGATCGAATATCATATCACCCTCTCCGGTGTTGTTTAGGAATTCGGAGCCGTCATAATCTTCTTCATTCTGATTATCATCTGGCCCGCGTATCATATCGAACATGGTCTGTTCTCCCTCTCTGTCGGTATTGTCTGCCATAGCTTTTGTTTAACTAATCCAAAAGAAATATAAAACAATTTAGTATTCAAATAACATCGTCTCGAATAATAGATATAATCTCGAATACATCGTCCAGAATAATAGATATAATCTCGAATACATCGTCTCAAATAATATATAATATTGAATAGTACATCACTGGCTATTAGCTAATAAAGATCGATTACTACAGAAGAATCTAGGACACTCGCGGTTCCTCCGGCGCGGGCGGTGGACACCCAAAGAGAAGGAACCCTCACAGGATCATAGCTGAAGTGAGATCCCCGAAGATACTGCCACGTATTGGAGAACCTGCCGCCCTCTAACGCAACCATGTAGCGATGGACGTGCTCGTCCTCCTCCCTGACACGGCGACGTACCACCTCCGGCGGGGCCGGGTCCCTCCGCACCGAAACTGGCCCACGCGAACGCCACCAAACGAGATCAGGGTCGACGACGGGACCCGCGGCCGGGTTCCTCGTCAAGCGGCGCGCCCCTCCAAGCAGCACCTCCCAATGCCAGTCCGGCGGAGCCCAGTCCCGGACATGGGTCGGCTGGACGTCGTCGCGGACAGGTCGACGGCGAGGATGCGGGCCGGGCATCGTCGAGAATAAATACTAGCTATATGCCCGCAAAAAGTAACATTTTTTTAATGATTGGATTTTGATAACTAAAATTTCTAACATTTCTATATAACTAACATTTCTATAACATTTCTAACAATGCTATATATAACGAACATTTCTATAACATTTCTAATATTTCTATAACTAAAAAACAGAAAAAAAATTATAACATTTCTATATATATAACTAACATTTTTATAACTATTTCTATAACTAAAAAACAGAAAAATTTCTAACAATTCTAACTTTTTTATAACTATTTCTATAACTAAAAAACAGAAAAATTTCTAACAATTTCTAACATTTCTAACAATTCTAACAATTCTAACATTTCTAACTATTTCTAAAAACAAAAAAATGTCTAACAATTTCTTAAAAACAGAAAAATCTATAACTAAAAATGTATGTGTGTGTGTGTCCGCGCGCTCACCGGCCGGCGAGGCGAGAGGCGACGGGGGGCGCGCGGCGACGAGGACGGCGACGGGCGCGGTGACGACGGGGCGGCGACGACGGGGACGGGGACGTACGGGCCGGGGCGGCGACGACAACGGGGACGGTGACGACGCGGCCGGGACGGGGCGGCGGTGACGACGGGGACGACGGGGACGGGACGACGGGGCGGCGATGGGGGCGGCGACGGGCCGGGGCGGCGTCGAGGGATATGGAGACGGCGGGGGCGGCGGGCGACGGTGCAGAGGAGAAGAAGCAGAGGAAGAGATGAGAAACTGACGAAATTTTGAAGTGTTTTCTTATATAGAAGGCAGCTTTAGTACCGGTTGGAGCCACCAACCGGTACTAAAGGTCTGTTTTAGCCAGGCCAAGCGGCGGGAAGCGACCCCCTTTAGTACCGGGTGGTGGCACAAACCGGTACTAAAGGCCCCCCTTTAGTACCGGTTGGAGCCACGACCCGGTACTAAAGGGTGTGCGCTGCCAGGCGAGGGGCGCAGAAGTTTAGTCCCACCTCGCTAGTTTAGGAGCGCCAGGACCAGTTTATAAGCCCCGGCGCGGGCACTGCATTGAACTCCTCTCAATAGCAGGCCTTCTGGGCCTACCTCTCCTACTCTGCCTGTGGGCCTACTGGGCTTGCGGGCCTGCATCCTGGCCCAACTACAGGTTGGGTTTCTAGTCGTATGCAGGCCGCTATGGCGCACTAGGCGGGCTTTTTTATTTTCTTATTTTTTTTGATTTATTTATTTTTGTTTTATTTATTTTTGAGTTTTTTTGCTATATTTAGAGTTTCTTTGTGAATATTTTTGCTTTAGGTACAAAAAATTACAAACTTTCTGTTAGTGCCGGTAGATTTCAAATTTGAATAGTTTAAATTTTGAATTATTTTAAATTTGTGTGAATCACTAGTTTGTGAATAACTTAACTTTGAAAAAAGTTTTTTCAGTGATTCTTTTTTCTTATGTTTAATATTAGTGTGTTTTATCATTATATTCAATTTAGTAATGCTTAGGTTATTTAAAAAATGAAATGCCTTTGTAACAGTTCAGTTTTCGTCGGAAACCCTGATACTTCAAAAGAGATTGTCCATTTTGTACACGAAGTGCATCCAGTTTTTGCCGTGACCCTCTCTACTTTCTTGCACATGCTATTTGTATGAAATTATGATACCATGCCAACTTTCAACCTTTTCTGAGTTCATTTGAATTGCTTTTCAATTTCAGGGTCATTTAGCTGGAAAAAAATCAGTAAATGCATGAAAAGAATTGCACATAAAATTTCTTCGCGTTTCAAATGCCAAAACACATAACTACCCTAACTATTACAGACATTCCCTCCTGGGTGTGAAACACAGAAGAAAGTGATGATAGTGAAGCCGATCACATTCCAGATCTTTGGGTGTGAAACTTTTTCTTCGCGTGTATCCCTTTGCGCCGTAACCATGGAGAATCTTCATCATTTAACGGGATGCTCGGCTCAATATTCACTGTGAATGGAGCAATTTCATCAAACTTTTCATAATCTTCTGACTTGTCTGTCTTGTCATCCACTCCCACGATGTTTCTCTTCCCAAAAAGAACTATGTGCCGCTTTGGCTCATTGTACGATGCATTCGCTTCCTTATCTTTTCTTTTTCTTGGCTTGGTAGACATGTCCTTCACATATAAAACCCGTGCCACATCATTGGCTAGGACGAATGGTTCATCTGCATACGCAATATTGTTGAGATCCACTGTTGTCATTCCGTACTGCGGGTCTTCCGTTACCCCGCCTCGTGTCATATTGACCCATTTGCACCGAAACAAAGGGACCTTTAAACCACGTCGATAGTCAAGTTCCCATATGTCCTGTATATAACCATAATATGTTTCCTTTCCCGTCTTGGTTTCTGCATCAAAGCGGACACCACTGTTTTGGTTGGTGCTCTTCTTATCTTGGGCGATCGTGTAAAATGTATTACCATTTATCTCGTACCCTTTGAAAGTCATTATATTCGAAGATGGTAACTGGGACAGCAAGTACAGGTCATCTTCAATACAGGTGTCATGCATGGTACGTGTCTACAACCAGTTGGCAAAACTCCTGGTTTGTTCACGTGTAATCCACTCATCGGACCGCTCCGGGTGTTTGGAGCGTAGCAAATTCTTGTGTTCATCCATATA
Source organism: Triticum timopheevii (assembly GCA_963921465.1). NCBI lineage: Eukaryota > Viridiplantae > Streptophyta > Magnoliopsida > Poales > Poaceae > Triticum > Triticum timopheevii. The sequence goes on along the minus strand of OY997266.1, from coordinate 645,589,444 downwards.
CGGAGCCACCAAGGTGGAATTCTGTAGAACTGTGTAGTGTGCTTCAGTGAGAGAATGTCCGTCCATACATATTATTTGTTCCCCTTCTAGCGTGCCTTTTCCATCCAGTCTGCCCTTATGCCGCGATTCAGGAACACCAATCGGCTTAAGGTCAGGAATAAAGTCAATACAAAACTCAATGACCTCCTCATTTTGATGGCCCTTGGAGATGCTTTCTTCTGGCCTAGCATGGTTATGAACATATTTCTTTAAGACTCCCATGAACCTCTCAAAGGGGAACATATTGTGTAGAAATACAGGACCCAAAACGTTAATCTCTTCGCATAGGTGAACTAGGACGTGCGTCATGATGTTGAAGAAGGATGGTGGGAACACCAACTCGAAACTGACAAGACATTGCACCAAATCATTTTGTAACCTTGGTATGATTTCTGGATCGATTACCTTCTGAGAGATTGCATTGAGAAATGCACATAGCTTCACAATGGCTAATCGAACGTTTTCCGGTAGAAGCCCCCACAATGCAATCGGAAGCAGTTGCATCATAATCACGTGGCAGTCATGAGGCTTTAGGTTCTGGAACTTTTTCTCTGCCATGTTTATTATTCCCTTTATATTCGACGAGAAGCCAGACGGTACCTTAATACTGAGCAGGCATTCAAAGAAGATTTCCTTCTCTTCTTTGGTAAGAGCGTAGCTTGCATGACCCTGATGTATGCCGTCTTCTCCGTGCATACGTTGCTGGTCCTCTCGTGCCTCAGGTGTATCTTTTGCCTTCCCATACACGCCCAAGAAGCCAAGCAGGGTCACGCAAAGATTCTTCGTCACGTGCATCATGTCAATTGCGGAGCGGACCTCTAGGTCTTTCCAATATGGCAGGTCCCAAAATATAGATTTCTTCTTCCACATGGGTGCGCGTCCGTCCGCGTCCTTCGGAACAGGTTGTCTGCCAGGACCCTTTCCAAATATCACCTTCAAATCCTTGACCATATCATGTACATCAGCACCAGTACGGTGGCGAGGCTTCGTCCGGTGATCTGCCTCACCTTTGAAATGCTTGCCTTTCTTTCTTACGGGTTGCCTGCTCGGAAGAAATCGATGATGTCCCAGGTACACATTCTTCTTACAACTATTCAAATATATACTGTCGGTATCATCCAAACAGTGCGTGCATCCGCGGTATCCCTTGTTTGTCTGTCCTGAAAGGTTACTGAGAGCAGGCCAATCATTGATGGTCACGAACAGCAACGTCTTTAGGTCAAATTCTTCCCCCATGTGCTCATCCCATGCACGTACACCTGTTCCATTCCACAGTTGTAAGAGTTCTTCAACTAATGGCCTTAGGTACACATCAATGTCGCTGCCGGGTTGCTTAGGGCCTTGGATGAGCACTGGCATCATAATGAACTTCCGCTTCATGCACAACCAAGGAGGAAGGTTATACAAACATAGAGTCACAGGCCAGGTGCTATGGTTGCTGCTCTGCTCCCCAAAAGGATTAATGCCATCTGCGCTTAGACCAAACCATACGCTCCTTGCGTCATCTGCAAACTCCTTCCCGTACTTTCTTTCAATTTTTCTCCACTGCGACCCGTCAGCGGGTACTCTCAACTTTCTGTCTTTCTTACGGTCTTCTCTGTGCCATCGCATCGCCTTGGCATGCTCTTTGTTTTGGAACAAACGTTTCAACCGTGGTATTATAGGAGAATACCACATCACCTTGGCAGGAATCTTCTTCCTGGGGCGCTCGCCCTCGACATCACCAGGCTCATCGCGGCTGATCTTATAGCGCAATGCACCACATACCGGGCAAGCATTCTAATCCTCATACTCACCGCGGTAGAGGATGCAATCATTAGGGCATGCATGTATCTTCTGCACCTCTAACCCTAGAGGGCAGACAACCTTCTTTGCTTCGTACGTACTCTCGGGCAATTTGTTGTCCTTTGGAAGCATATCCTTTATCATTACCAGCAACTTTCCAAATCCCTTGTCAGATACACCATTCTCTGCCTTCCATTGCAGCAATTCCAGTGTGGTGCCCAGCTTTTTCTTGTCACCTACGCAATTCGGGTACAACAATTTTTTGTGATCCTCTAACATGCGCTGCAACTTCTTCTTCTCCAAATCACTTGCGCAGTTTCTCTTTGCATCGGCAATGGCCCGACCTAGATCATCAACGGGCTCATCTGATGCCTCTTCTTCAGCTTCTTCCCGCATTGCCGGCTCAGCTTCTTCCCGCATTACCGGCTCAGCTTGTTCCCCCATTGTTGTATCATCGTATTCAGGGAACCCATGGCCAGGATAGCTGTCGTCGTCCTCTTCTTCTTCATTGTCTTCCATCATAACCCCTCTTTCTTCGTGCTTGGTCCAAACATTATAGTGGGGCATGAAACCGGACTCAAACAGGTGGACGTGAATGGTTCTTGACGTAGAGTAATTGCGACCATTCTTACAGCCAGCACATTGACAAGGCATAAAACCATCCGCCCGCTTGTTTGCCTTAGCCGCAAGCAGAAAAGTATGCACGCCCTCAACGAACTGGGGAGAGCATCGGTCATCGTACATCCATTGCCGGCTCATCTTCATTACACAACACCGAATAGACCAAATTAATACAAGTTCATACATAAAGTTCATACAACACTTAAATGCAACAAACAAATAACTCTCTAGCTAAAGCATTTAAATGCAACAACAAATGCGATCAAGATCGCAACTAAGGTAACAATTGATCCAACAGCATAATGATACCAAGCCTCACTATCGATGGCATATTTTCTAATCTTTCTATTCTTCAAGCGCATTTTCTCCATCTTGATCTTGTGATCATCGACGACATCGGCAACATGCAACTCCAATTCCATCTTCTCCCCCTCAATTCTTTTCAATTTTTCTTTCAAGTACTCGTTTTCTCTTTCAACTAAATTTAACCTCTCGACAATAGGGTTGGTTGGAATTTCCGGTTCACATACCTCCTAGATAAAAATATCTATGTCAACTTGATGGGCATAATTTGTCATAAACACGAAATGCAACTAATAGTTTTAAAAGAGAATATACCACATCCGAATCATAACAGGGACGAGGGCCGACGGGGACGGATATCAAAACCATGGCACTATGTATAACAAACAACGTACGGGTAAGATAATTATTACATGATTAACTATATATCCAAATCACACAAACATCAATTTTTTATATAAAATTTCATGAACAAGAGGCTCACCACAAGGTGGTGCCGGTGACGGGACGGTGCGGGCGATCGACGGTGGTTACGACGGAGATTTAGAAGGCACTAAGTAAACCACACCTACATATGCAAACTAAGTGTTATTTTTGACCTCAAATTGCATATAAATCAAATACTAGCACATATATATATTTCCTCCCAAATTACTAAACTCACAAATTAGTAACTATACAAAGCATGGGAAGAGCTAATCTAGCAATGAGAGTTGAAAGGACAAAGTTGCTAACCTTTGTGATCATTCGAATGGATGGGGGCCTTCAAATCTTGACAAATTTTGGGCAAAATTTGTGAGGAGCTCGAGGGGAAAGGGGAAGAACAGAGGAGAAGTGAGGGGAAAGGGGAAGAACAGAGTGGCTCGGGTGGACGAAGGGTTTATGTACGTCGACCTATAGTACCGGTTCGTGGCACGAACCGGTACTAAAGGTGCTGGAGGGGGCCCAGACTGACAACATCCTGCCACCACCCTCATTAGTACCGGTTCGTGACACGAACCGGTGCTAAAGGTTAGCCACGAACCGGTACTAATGAGAGCGGCCCGGCTAGCCGTTGGAACCGGCACTAATGTATACATTAGTGCCGGCTCTAATACAAATCGGCACTAATGTGCTGCACATTTGACCCTTTTTCTACTAGTGTGATGAGATGATCAAAGATTTTGGGTTTATACAAAAGTTTATGAGAAACTTGTATTTCCAAAGAAGTGAGTGGGAGCGCTATAGAGTTTCTGATGAGTATATGTTGTTGACATATTGTTGATCAGAAATGATGTTGAATTTCTAAAAAGCATATAGGGTTATTTGAAAAGTATTTTTCAAGGGAAAACCTGGATTAAGCTACTTGAACATTGAGCATCAAGATCTATGAGGATAGATCAAAACCGCTTAATGGTACTTTCAAATGAGCATATACCTTGACATGATCTTGAAGGTGTTCAAGATGGATCAGTCAAAGAAGGAGTTCTTGCCTGAGATGTAAGGTACGCAGTTAAGACTTAAAGCTCGACCACGGCAGAATAGAGAGAAAGGACGAAGGACGTCCCCTATGCTTCAGACGTAGGCTCTATAGTATGCTATGCTGTGTACCGCACCGGAAGTGTGCCTTGCCATGAGTTAGTCAAGGGGTACAAGAATGATCCAGGAATGGATCATTGGACAGCGGTCAAAATTGTCCTTGGAGTAAATAAGGACATGTTTCTCGATTATGGAGGTGATAAAGAGTTCGGCGTAAAGGGTTACGTCGATGCAAGCTTCAACACCTATCCGAGTGACTCTGAGTAGCAAACCGGATACGTATAGTGGAGCAACCATTTGGAATAGCTCCAAGTGGAGCGTGGAAGCAGCATTTAGAATATGACCTAGAGATTTGCGAAGTACATACGGATCTGAATGTTGCAGACCCGTTGACTAAAACCTCTCTCACAAGCAAAACATGATCAAACCCCAGAACTCATTGAGTCTTAATCACATGATGATGTGAACTAGTTTAATGACACTAGTAAACTCTTTGGATGTTGGTCACATGGCGATGTGACATGTGGATGTTAATCACATGACGATGTGAACTAGATTATTGACTCTAGTGCAAGTGGGAGACTGTTGGAAATATTCCCTAGAGGCAATAATAAATTAGTTATTATTATATTTCCTTGTTCATGATAATAGTTTATTATCCATGCTATAATTGTATTGATAGGAAACTCAGATACATGTGTGGATACATGGACAACACCATGTCCCTAGTAAGCCTCTAGTTGACTAGCTCGTTGATCAATAGATGGTTACGGTTTCCTGACCATGGACATTGGATGTCGTTGATAACGGGATCACATCATTAGGAGAATGATGTGATGGACAAGACCCAATCCTAAGCCTAGCACAAAGATCGTAGTTCGTATGCTAAAGCTTTTCTAATGTCAAGTATCATTTCCTTAGACCATGAGATTGTGCAACTCCCGGATACCGTAGGAATGCTTTGGGTGTACCAAACGTCACAACGTAACTGGGTGGCTATAAAGGTGCACTACAGGTATCTCCGAAAGTGTCTGTTGGGTTGGCACGAATCGAGACTGGGATTTGTCACTCCGGTAAACGGAGAGGTATCTCTGGGCCCACTCGGTAGGATATCGTCATAATGTGCACAATGTGACCAAGGGGTTGATCACGGGATGATGTGTTACGGAACGAGTAAAGAGACTTGCCGATAACGAGATTGAACAAGGTATCGGTATACCGACGATCGAATCTCGGGCAAGTACTATACCGCTAGACAAAGGGAATTGTATACAGGATCGATTGAGTCCTTGACATCGTGGTTCATCCGATGAGATCATCGTGGAACATGTGGAGCCAACATGGGTATCCAGATCCCGCTGTTGGTTATTGACCGGAGAACGTCTCGGTCATGTCTACATGTCTCCCGAACCCGTAGGGTCTACACACTTAAGGTTCAATGACGCTAGGGTTATAAAGGAAGTTTGTATGTGGTTACAGAATGATGTTTGGAGTCCCGGATGAGATCCCGAACGTCACGAGGAGTTCCGGAATGGTCCGAAGGTAAAGATTTATATATGGGAAGTCCTGTTTTGGTCACCGAAAAAATTTCGGGTTTTATCGGTAACGTACCGGGACCACCGGGAGGGTCCCAGAGGTCCACCAAGTGGGGCCGCCATCCCCGGAGGGCTGCATGGGCCAAGTGTGGGAGGGGACCAGCCCCAGGTGGGCTGGTGCGCCCCCCCCCCCCCCCCCACAAGGCCCAAGGCGCAAGGAAGAGTGGGAGGGGGGCAAACCCTAGGGCAGATGGGCCCTAAGGCCCACCCCAGGTGCGCCTCCTCTCTCTCCCCTTCTGGCCGCCACCCCTGGGGAGGGAACCCTAGAGGGGGCGCAGCCCCCTCCCCTCCCCCTATAAATAGTTGAGGTCTAGGGGCTTCCCAACACAAGAGTTTCACCTCTCCCTGGCGCAGCCCTACCTCTCTCCCTCCTCCTCTCTCGCGGTGCTTGGCGAAGCCCTGCAGGGTTGCCACGCTCCACCACCACCACCATGCCGTTATGCTGCTGCTGGATGGAGTCTTCCTCAACCTCTCCCTCTCTCCTTGCTGGATCAAGGCATGGGAGACGTCACCGGGCTGTACGTGTGTTGAACGCGGAGGTGCCGTCTGTTCGGCACTAGGATCTCCGGTGATTTGGATCACGACGAGTATGACTCTTTCAACCCCGTTCTCTTGAACGCTTCTGCTTAGCAATCTACAAGGGTATGTAGATGCTCTCTCCTTCCCCTCGTTGCTGGTTTCTCCATAGATAGATCTTGGTGACACGTAGGAAAATTTTGAATTTCTACTACGTTACCCAACACCCGTGACAAGTCACGGAAGAAGAAAAAATATATGTAGTGATCAAACAATAGTTTCTAATTCCGAAATCTGTTTCGAGCATGATGCTATGCCCTTTCTATTACTCTCCCACTGTTTTTCTCCTTGGCAATCGTTGTGTTGTGTTACGGATATGATGGATAGAGGTCTTTTCCTGACACATGAAGATGCTAATTCCATCACACACTCCCTGGCTGTGGGGAAAGCAAATAGTCCCAATAAGAAACGCACCATACTGAAGGTTGATGAAACCGTCGACCCACCGATTGTCACATTCTCACGTGGTGTACTAATAGTAGTAGAGTGCAAGAGTGCTCGGAAAAGAAGGAAAAACCCTAGCCTCCCGCGACTCCGCTGGCGGCCGCCGCCGCCGCCACCGCGCAGCCCCCTCCGCCGCCCTCGCCCATGGCCCCCGTAGCCCCCACCGCTTCCCCCGCCGCCACCCCTTCCCCTCCCCCTCCCAGCCCGGCCGGGGATGAAGGCCCTGACCCAGATCCCGACCCGCGTCCCTCTCCGGCGGTCGTTCTTTTCGCCCCTGCTGCTCTGGCCCCGGCACCGGCCGCTCCGGCCCCTGCTGCTCCGGCACCGGCGCCGGCCGCTCCGGCCCCTGCGGCTCCAACCCCGGCGCCCGCTGCTCTGGCCCCGGCCACCCTGGACCTGGCCGCTCCGTCCCTTGCGGCTCCGACCCTGGCGCCCGCCGCTCTGGCCCCGGCCGCCCCGGACCTGGCCGCTCCGGCCCCTGCGGCTCCGACCCCGGCGCCCGCCACTCTGGCCCCGGCCGCCTGGCTTGGGTGGAGGTTGGGAGACGGCTCCGCCCGAGCCTGGAGAAGGTGGCTGCTCCCCCTCCCAGGAAGGATGTTGGACTGCCTCGCACTTTCAAGCAGAGGACTTTCGGCCTCTGCTTTCAGTGCTTGGCGCCGGACCACTTCGTCGCGGTGCTGGTGCTTGGGATGTGGCCACTCCGGCCATCGCGAGCGGGAGTGCTTGGCACGGCATCCTCCCGGTTCAGAACCTCGCCGTCCCCTCTCGTGCCTACCGGGCCTCGTCAGCGGCCTCCCCCCTACAGCGGATCGCCTCCAGCCCCACTTCATCGACCTAGTCGCACTTGTGCTTCGGTGGTTTCTCATCAAGACAGCCCTGCGACTGATGGTGTCGTGCCGGCGGCTGACCTCGACGTGCCTCCTGCTGTTTTGGAGCCCTTGCGGCCTCTCCTTGCAGCTCAGGCGGAGGCGCTCGGCGCTGAGCTACAGGCCTTGTTCGCTGCTCGTCTTGAGGTGTTGTTCAAGCCTCTTCAAGACTTGGTTGCTGCTGTGGAGAGTTGGATTGCTCAAGTCTCAAGCCTATGGAAACCTATGAAAGCTATCGGGGGCTTCCAAGACCTTGCCAATGTTGAATCTGCTCCTGCTGTTGTGGCCGTTGGTGAGGATTGCAGTGCGCTTGTTGTGGCTGGCAGCTCAGCTGAGTTGAGTGAGAAGGCTCAGTCCGTTGATGATCCGCCTGCCTTGGAAAAGGTCATGCTCGAGGATGATCCTCCTGACTTGGCTTCTGTCCAACCCGGGATGGTGAGTCAAGGCGTGGAGGAGCGGGCCAAGGTGTCTTCTTGTTTTGACATGGTTATGTCTGAGGTGGAGCCTGTTGAGCAGTTGACAGTGGAGGAGCCGAAGGTTTCCAATGCTCCTTGCACTGGGAAGCCTTCAAAGGAGCTGATCCAGATGGATGTAGATGAGCCTCTTGGGAGAGCCTCCTCTCCGTGGGGGGAGTTCCTCGAAGAGCTTGCTCTCACTGTATCGAGCTCGCCGCAAGTTTTGCAGGTGAGAGAGGCTGCCCCTTCTCTCTTAGAGCGACGAAGCTGCCGTTTGGACAAGAAAAACAAAGATTGCGACATTCCTGTAGCCAAGCGCGCGGAGTATAGGCAGGCAGAGGCCTTTGGAGAGGTTCCAACACTCAAGAGCAAAGGAAAAGCATTTGAGGAAGACCTGAATGAGAAAATGCAACACTATCTTCAGATGTACAAGAAGGAACACACGCCCAAGGCGATCGAGGCGGTGCGCGCATTAGTTCAGGCCAATGCTTGACCACTTCTGTTGCGAGGGTGCACTTCGGTGTGCTGCCATTGTAGAAAGTTTGTGGGTGTTTGCGGAGTTCGTCTTTGTTGGATACAAGGCATGGCCTCCGTTCCTAGGTCCGGGGGCTCTTGTTTCCGGCACAGATGATGTGCCATGAGTTGTTGGGTGTGGTTTTTGCCGGTTTCCCATATTAACCGCGCGTTGTATGGTTTTTGGGTCCGGTTTCCCTATTAACTGGACCATTTTCCCTCTTCTATAATGCAAAGGCAGAGCACCTACCGTTCACGCTCAAAAAAAAACCATCAACCCGAGAATTCTCGATGGAGATGCGGTATTTGTCAACAGGCCTTGCGCCTGCAGCCGCACTAGCATGACGACCGCCCACTCGGTGTATTTTCCGTGCGCGTCCGCGGTGGAAGCTGCACCATGCGTCGACGAGGTCTGCTAGACCATGCGCTCGACGATGTGAAGCTCGCCACTGCAGTTGTTGCTGCCGCTGGTGACCCGCGCCTTTGGTGGAGTCGCCGTTTCCTCGAGCATCTTCTTCGCCAACTCTGTCGCCTTGGCCGCCTCATCTCTGTTGCCTGTCATGATAGATGTTAACCACCGTGTCTCTGATACCAATTGTTGGGAGTAGACAGAATACAAGACTCTCAACTGGAGATTGAGAAGAAGACTCGCTCACAAATGCACAAGATAGAAGAAGAGACACACACTTGGCACCACGCACGTATAGTGCATTTTCTTGTATTTCTTCTCTCCACACAAATGAGCTGACTACATGTGTTCAAGTATCAGACCTACACATCACACACACGCAGGGGCGGATCTAGGGGGTGCCGTGGGTGCCATGGCACCCCCCTCCAAAATTGTAAACTAATTTTTACTATGCATATAACACTAAATATGCGTGAAGTCAAGGCCGGTCCTGAGATTTTGGGGGCCCGGGGCGAACCTAAACCTCGGGGACCTTAGTATAAACACAAATAATAATAATGAATATATGTATATATGAAATGTTATGAACAAGCACTTAAATGTATGCAAAAAGGGTATATGTATCAAGTAATTATACATATTACCATTACTTTTTTATCATTGCTAGATGCAAATTCATTTATGATGTGGTTGATGTCAATTTCTTCCAATAATTTCTTCTCGATACACATTGTTGCCAAACCATTTAAATTCACGGGTCATTGTTAACCTCCTCAATAATTTAACTTAGAAAATTTCTTTTAGCCGATGTGATAGTTAAATAAGATGTAATAAACAATAGAGACATCAGGATAACAATCAAACTCTCTGACATAGTAAAAACTACTCGATAGAGTTACACCATCCGGTAAAGTGAATTTCGCAAACTTTAATTCAGAAAAAGGTAAAACTAGATGTTCATCAACACTAGGAAATTGGGCATGGCCCCTAATGAATTAACTGTACTCTCAGGACCACTTACATTATTTTCACTGATATTGATGCCAATATTTTATTTCTTGCTTAGATTCAGAATTTCCTTGAATATGTTTCTCTTCCAACACAACAACTATTGTCAACTGATTATTTGGGTTCATCGAAGCACTAGTACTGCTCTTGAACAAATTATTAATAGCTTCTCTTTAAGATTGTATTGGGTCATCCACACATTTTATTCAATTTTCACCCCGAGCCCCCCAAAAACTCAGGACCGGCCTGTGTGCATGCATTGCGGGTGTGTTGGTAGCTAGCTACGCTCTTATAGTACGGGACGGGGGAGGTAGTATATGTGTGCGTGCGTGATGACATCATCAACGTGTGTACTACGGAGAGGTAGCAACAGCAGCACCACCATGGAGGGAGGCCACGACCAGTAGCAGACGCTGCAGCGTACTAGAGGCGGCGGCGACATGCCAGGGATTATGTGACCTACCAAAATTATTCCCTCTCAAAAGGTTATTTGGCATTGTTTGCTGTATGAGTTGGCACAAACTGACTAATTTATCTGTTCTTACCTTAACTTTTTTTTGTTGTGTGATCGTGAATAGATATGGAAGCCCATCAAAAACCAACAACGTACTACGCTCTTGTATTCGGGTGCGGCGGAGCGCGCCAACCCGTCTAGTTTACTCTTAATGTTAATAAAAGAAAATTATGCCTGGATTAAAGGCACCCAACTGCTTTACCACATGATCAAGCAATTTTGAATATCCTCAGCTCAAATGCTCCTGCCATGTATAGTAAAATAAAAATAAAAAATGGGATTTTTTTTAGAACACACATTGCTTAATTTTCAACACACGTGCTACTTTTCGTAACGAAATCATATTCGTGGAGGTATGAGCAGAAATAATAAATTCAGCACTCCAAAATTCTCTCAAAATTAGTCTTTTTGAAACATCGATTTTGTTTTTTCTGCATTTGAGTTTGGGAGCCAAAACTCCACACCCATTTGGCTACGTTTGGCAACTCAGTATTCTTGAAGTTTTACAAGAATACCATGGTTTTGAAAAAAAAAACGTGGTTTTAAATGCTGACATGTCTGGCATCAATTAATACCTCAGTTTTATAAACCGTAATATATCTAATACTGTGGTTTTTCGCGTTATTTTAGAAAGGAGTGTCATAGCCTCTTTTTTCTGCAAACTGAGAGATGCTCATGACTTCTTCCAGCCGGCATCATCTGCTATTGCCATGTCTTCTCTGCAGCCTACCTGGGAAGAAAGTACGTGCTCCTGTACATTGACTACTCTACCATTCCTACGACTGACTTCCACTTGACAACTCCGACGTTGATCTCTTTAATATGTTCACTATTGTGCCAATGCAACAAGGGGCAATGTGTAGATTAGACTGGGGAGTAGATTGATTGATCCTGACTTCCTGAGACAGTCGTACGCAGCATAGTATGGATTTTTGGAGGGGCCAAATGAGAATATTTTCTTCCATCTAAGTCCTCTAAAATAATCCTTTCAACTATTTGCATTGGGCTGGGGGGAGGGGGCCATGGCCCCCTTAGCTATACACATAGATCTGCCCCTGATGATCAGCATACATGCGTAAACACTACAAGACGGGCTGGAAAAACACGCATGACGGGGCTTAGATCATCGGGTAGATCGATCAATCATTGGAGCAGTCATACACTAATGATTCTATGCGGCCAGAGATACAAGAGAGATAACCTGGTACATGAGTGAGTAGATGCATCTACGCAAGGCTACATGCGGCGGCCGTTAGCATGCATATGGTCAGGTCGAGTGCAACTGAATTTGGTTCTAGACTATGCAAGCAATGTAATAATCCGTCAAACCAGGGGGGAGTGAGAAAAACTGCATTTGCCAAACACCTTCATAGTTTTGCTAAAACTAAGAAAAAATATGGTTCCTAAAAACTGAAGTACACATTGCCCGCGCATTGTAATACCGAGGTTTTCGGTTACTACAGTCTTGGAAAAACTGTGTTGCCAAACTAGGCCTTAAGCATATCTTAATGGAAGGAACTTGTTTTGCCACATTTAGATATATTAAAATTGAGCACTTTTCCAGCCCTCTCAAGGCATAAGCGCTCCGAGCCGTCGGATCGCCAGTTTGAAGCATTTTTTGCCGTTGGATAAGTTGTGAATCGCTCCTAATCGGGTACTCATCGCTAATAACAATCGCTAACCATCGCGGGCCGCTGCTCCGGTCACTTTTCTGGGCGTTCCTGATAAATTGGGCCTAATGGGCCTCTAGCAACCTCCTTACATACCAACACACAGCGAATCGACGCGGTGCGTAGAAAAACCTACGGAGTAGGCACGACGATGCGGGTCTCCTGTTCCCTAGGTATGCCGCCGCCGCCGCCGCCGATCTTCTCTTCCATCTGGGCCGCTGCTACTCTTGCAGCCGTCGGTTCCACTCATCCGCAAACCCCGTCCCTCCCTCACCTCTTATGACCGAGGGTGAATCATTGGTGTGCTGCCAGCTTGAGCGAGATGCCGTCGATGCGCAAGGAAGATGCGAAGGGGCAGTACTACACTCGCAACCCTATTGAGGTGGCGGCGGCGGACGCCCCTTCACGAAGACGTCCTTGAAGGTAATGGGCAGGCGATGACAACGGCGTGGTGAAGAACTCTTGCGTCCTGATTCCAGTTCGATGTCCCGGCTATCGATGCATTTGAGTATTTGACAGCCGGCCGCAGGGAGAAGGTCAAGGCTAAGGTATGTCGCGAAACTCTGCCCTACACACCTGATTTCATTTCACTTCATGACGATGCCGCTAACGCCCATTCTGAATTTAACAGCAACCAAGCAGTAGAATTATCCCTCCGGTTCTATCAATTTTTGCAGTCGTTGTATTCGCGTTGTGTTCATTGGCCGGTGACCGGTAAGCATCCACGTTTCCCTTCCCCTTTCATTTCAGATGTATGATTTTGTAAAGGACTGTGGTTGAGCTCCTACTTCATAGTACTAATTTACAGGATCAGTCAAGTAACTATTTGTATATACTGTGCAGATTCAGTTTCGCATATGGGGATTCTAATGTGGATATTTGATTTTCAGTTCAAGTAATTGGGTTCCTGGTTTTATTTCCATTTATATCTGTGCATACATCCAATTTCTAAGCAGCAGTGGTACACAGTCAAGTCGACCAGAAGGCTTCGATTTTCTGCTCGTCGGCGTTAGTCTGTAGTGTACTCATCTGCCTTTTTTTTCCTGCCCCCTGTCTCCTCTGTGGTTTTCTGAATCCTGCTGGCATGTAGATGGCTTATTTGGTATTCTGGAAGATGTCTCTTGATTCATGTAAGTATTTTTTTGATCAAGCTTACCAGTTAAATTTTCAGATGGATCTTCATTCTTTTCAGATTTCACATATGCTCTAGCTACTCATTAGTCCAAGCTAATTAGTGTTTCATATACAGATCCATGTTGAATGTGGCGTATAGATGAAACCAAACAAGAGGCTCAAAACTATATTCTATTTGTTACAACATTTTTTAATGTCTAATATATTCGTCAACTTATGCAACTTTAGTTTTATGTTTCAAAATATTGCAGAAACTCCAGATGATTATGAGCACGCACGCACACCTTGCCACTGGTTGGTGTGGATTTGTGATGCAGGAGCCTCGTCTTCACAGAGGCGGCAGGTGGGAGAAAGATTGATAAAGTGGTGGTGTCCGGTGGCTGGGAGGATCACACGGTGAGCACCCTCCCCCCTCCTTCAATTTTTTGTATGTGCCACAAATTTCTCATGGATGGCTGTGAGCTTGTTAATTATGCTTACTTTTGGGTTCACATGAATAATGCTCACAGAGAAACTTTGTTCCTTAAGTTGATCACATGGCTGAACAAAATAACATGTGAAGATATTATTTTATTAATGTACATACAACATATGTTAGTTTCTCTGAAGAAAATAACATGTGAAGATATATTTTTTATTAGTGTATAGCATTGTCGACTTTGATGATTTGTGCCTATCAAGTGTTAAAATTTTATTCATTTTTCTTTTATGGTAGGAAGCTATTTTCTGTAATGTAGCAATATATTCCAAGGTTCTTTTATTATTGTAGATCATATGTCGACTTTGCTGATTTGTGCCTATCAAGTGTTAAGATTTTATTCATTTTTCTTTTATGGAAGGAAGCTATTTTCTGTAATGTAGCAATATATTCCAAGGTTCTTTTATTATTGTAGATCATATGTCGACTTTGCTGATTTGTGCCTATCAAGTGTTAAGAGTTTATTCATTTTCCTTTTAGGAAAGGACGTTATTTTCTGTACTGTTTACTCATACAGAAGGGACTTTGCTGATTTGTGCCTATCAACTATCCCTATGCTTTGAATTTAAGGAATCAATATGGGCACGTAATGTTGAGAAGAAGTGGAAGCGTCAAGATTTACAGTTTTGAATATTCCTAATAGTTGTATATATAGTTTTATATTTTGCAAAAAATACATGTAGTTTGTATACTTTCATCTGTGTATCAACACTAGCTAGAGCAGGTAATGACTTTAGATAGGAACTGGTCTCCTTGTACTTCAACAGTAAGTTTTTGTCTATTGCATTCTATTTTATGCTGCTGAAAGTTTTTCAGAGCTGCTGATATATGTCGGTGCGTCGGTGCATGACATGATAAGGCATTTCTTAGTAATTAAAGCTCTTTAGTGCTTAGAGAGGCCGTTCGAGGCTGATCGTGTGTCGCCTTCAGAGTTCTCTGTGTTTTCGCTAAAACTTCTAGCATATAAGAAAACATCTATGATAAGGCTTTGGTGATCTATCTTACAGGTGACATTTGCTATAATTGTATATATTTAAATAAATTCCTTGAACGGTACCAGAAAAATAGACGTGCATGGCAACGTACGGGTGCTCGGGCATCGATATACTAATAGAGCACTTTTTTTTTGCAAGATGTGATTTCTTGGGAAAATACCACCTATTTTTTGTTTGAGAATCAGTTATACTACCTTAATGATTGATGATGATGATGATAATAATAATAATATCTTTCTACATATATGGTATGGTGGCTAATAATGTTCAAGTTTTGTATCAGAAGCAAAATTGCTGGGTTACTGCCCTGGTTGGACTCCACTAACACATTCCTACAAAAAAAATACAAATTAAGTTACATGTCATATCATAATTCATATGCTAATTTAGTTAGAGTAAAATACCTCTAATATAATTCCATCTATCAATAATATTATAGTGCCAAAGTAGACGGGCGTAGCAACGCGCGCCTTCAATGATCTAGTGCATGATCAAAGCACAACATGTTTTGCTGTTCATCCCAAGTGCATATGCATCCGAGAGCGGAAGGACACTGTCTTATGCGAGGGTTGAGGCTTTTTATGGGCAAATCCAATTTTGCAAGTACCGGCTTCCTTACCCCACAGAAATAAAATAAAATACCAGTCTTATGAAGTTTGACTGAAGACCATACCTCTGCGGTGCACCATAAAGCTTTAC
Organism: Triticum timopheevii; assembly: GCA_963921465.1. Classification (NCBI taxonomy): domain Eukaryota; kingdom Viridiplantae; phylum Streptophyta; class Magnoliopsida; order Poales; family Poaceae; genus Triticum; species Triticum timopheevii. The sequence continues at coordinate 645,573,822 of OY997266.1, read as the reverse complement.
AAAGTTAGATTCATCATGAAATCTATTTCATGTTATACTTGTTCCATACTGTAGATGTTGATAATTTTTAATATAAATTTGGCCTAACTTTATAAAGTTTGACCGAAGAGAAACCCTAATACGTGGACCAAAAAATGGAGGAAGTACGAGCGAAGACCCAAGTATGTATGACCATGCCGTGAAATGCATAGGTCGTGTACTCACAAGTCAGAACGCATAATGATAAAACTACTTCCGTTCAAGATTACCAGTAGTACGTACTAGTAAAGATGGACAGGGAGTGAAAGTATTGTACATGTTATATATGGAGAACAGACGTTTGGCTCTTGGCCTCCATGGAGGCATTTTTTTGAACACAAATCAAAATTTAAACTTGTTGGTTTCAAAAAAATCTGGAAAAAAAATTGTGCAAGTAAATAAGGATGTTATGTGTATGTGTGTAAAATTTCAGAATAAAATGTGTTGAAATGCGACATGTACAAAAAAGACATTCATAGCCTGAAAGGATGAATAATATATCATGCGTTAAAAAGCTCCAGATTCGTCTTTTTTACACAGCCCTCATTTCAAGGTATTTTGCCCTGAAAATTTACACACGTGTGTGTTATTTCTTAATGTATATCTGTGTTTTTTTTTCAAAAAAATTGAAACGTAAAAAATATGAAGTTTGAGAAAATTCGGATTTTTCAAAACCAAGCTCAATGGAGCTCGGCCTCCAAAGACAATATTCATTATGTATGTATGTATGTATGTATGTATGTATGTATGTATGTATATGAACTTAGCTTATTATACTTTTGTCAGTGATTCGTGGTGTTACGGAAAATGTGGTTCTTCCAGACTTAGGTTTTAGCTTGTACTCCCTCCATTAAGAACCCATTTTAAGTTTTTCAGGAGCATCTTAGGCGCGACTGCACACTGTTCCTCTAGTTCAACTATGTCCCCGACCTCTCCGACATCGTTATGGGTGAAAATCAGAAGCAGCTAAGAAGAAGGCTGAGGAAACGATGCTGTCGTGTCGCCACTGCGGCCTTGTCCTGTCCTATTGGTGTGTATGATCTAATTAACCATCCACTATTTGCCGATTCATGTGCTAGGCGTGCTTGTTGTTCTCATAGATGTTCTAGTTCTATACTTAGTATGTGTTTACATGTTTAGATATTTATTATGATTTATTTATGGGTTAAATCAGTCAGAAAAAAATGCTAATTTGTCCAACATATGTCGACCCCCGTATGTGAACTGCATTTAAAAAAAAAATAGCCCACTTGTTGAAATGAGAAGAAGAATCGAGATCATTGAGAAGCAGATAAACAGATGGAAGAAACTAGAAGAGAAACAGACAACACTTTTTGGTTTCTTTTTTTTTCTGAAGGGGCACCTTTTCTTTTCTTTTCTTTTCTTTCTTTTTTAATTAGAAGACATACACTTAACACGTGCTACTGCAGTTGGGTGCTGGTCAGTGAGTGAAAGACGCCTAGCTCTCAACCCAGCTCCCTCGCTCCCTCACTCTCACTCAACTCTCTTCCAATCGATCCATCCATCGGTGCAGCTCGCCCGCCCAAAGCACCGGCGATGGAGACGGCAATGGAGGCCGGCGACGACCCTACGTTCGTCGCGGAGGGCACCGTCACCAGCATCAGCCTCGCCGTCGCCTCCAACCAGGAGATCGTACGTAATTGCCAAGCATTTCTTCCCCTCTTTCATTCCAACCAACCAATCATGGCCTCCTCTTCATCTTCTCCTCCCCCTCCTTCATAGCAAAGCAGCAGGTGATTAACCAACGACATTGATGGTCGCATGCATCGCAGGTGAAGGCGCAGCCGATGAAGGAGGAGTTTCCGGTGACGCACCCGAGCCAGCTGGCCGGGAACCCAGCGCTGGGCCTGCCGCTGCAGCTCGGCCACTGCGACTCCTGCGGCGCCGCCAACCTCGCCAAGTGCGAAGGTGACTCACTGGCTCCTCTCTGTTTTATACCTGCTACAAAATCAACCCGGCCAGTAGCTTCCTTGGTTAGCCCGTCAATTAATCCATGCACGGGGAAAAATAATGGAAGCATCAGTAAACGTCCGCAAACATGCGGCTGAAATTTTCGACAGTTTAACATGTGTCAAGTTAGAAACCAAATCCAAGTTTGACAAAACTAAACAGGAGCATAGGTAATTAAGTTGGGTGAGCTGCAGCTGTTTGACAGTTCTGCATATTGCCTGAGACTTTCAACTCAAAAGAAGATCATCGGTTTTATTTAGAGGTTTTTGTGAAGAAAATAAACAGAAATCTGGGTCATGAGTTCATGACTCACCTGATTTTCTAGGTTCCTATGAACATTGGTGTGCCCCTTTAATTTAGCGATGAATAGTGCCACTTCATGTCTACAAACATGCAGATAAAACTTCTTGGTGGGCTAGCTAGTTGCCTAGTTCAGTGTGTGATAATCCTGCACAGGTAGTTTGGAACCCAACTTGAGATTATTTTTCAGGTTCCTGGAACTAGATAAAACCAAACTGAACGATATATTCAACTAAAGTTCAGTTTATTCGAGTACAAATACTTACCTAGGCAAGATCACTCTGTTGAAACACAAATAGTTTGGTATGATAACAGCTGATCCGACTACTCACTTGAGTGTTATACATTGTCAGAGTATTCTTGGTGAAATCAGTTCTGCATCAGCATTTGTCTCAACTGGTACGATAGGTTATCTCTTGTTCCTAAGGTTTCGGCAATACTCAAAAAAAGTCAGCTGAAATAATAGCATCTCATTCCACCTGCAAAATATTCAGCTAGTCAGTTTACTGGAACATAGAAAAATTATTTACCTCAGTTAGATCACTTTCTAGGAACATAATAAACTGTTGGATATGATAATGGTCACACCTGGCCGTTCAGTTTACTGTTGTGCACTGTCAGAGACATTGTTGGTAAAAATCAATGCCGCAGCATTTATCTCGACTGATATATAGTGTGTTCCTGAGCTGAGCTGTCAAAGAGATTGTTGCAATGACATCGATTCTGCCCACCTGGAAATTTTGCATGCACATCGATGTTATGTTCTGCAATCTTTGATCTAAGATTCTGAATCAGACCATATGTGTGCATACTGCACCTTCATTAATTATTTTCTGACAAAACTCGTCTTCTCATGGCTGGCTGAAGGTCATTTCGGGTTCATCAAGCTGCCTGTGTCGGTCTACCACCCAAGCCATATCACCGAGCTGACGAAGATACTCAACATGATCTGCTTCAGCTGCCTCCAGTTCAAGAACTGCAAGGTACATGCAGAAATTAAACCCTGCCCAAGCATACTTTGATCAGTGATGTAGTGGTTAGAATTAACATGGAAGTTCTGTACTTTTTAACAGAAACAGAAAAGTGTGGAAAAGGAGAGCAACTTCACCTCATGTTCATACTGTCAGGTAATTAAGTGATAACTGATGAAGGAGATCAAACTGTTCAAGTCTCCTTTAAGTTGCATTAGTAGGGTCGGGTTGGTCTGCATAATATACACATTCATATGTAGCTCACTCTAATTCTCCGAGAAAATCTCAAGGTAGCCGAATCTACTGCTAGATAGATTGTAACTGAATTGTCGATGATGAAAAAAAAAATCCAAAAAGTTGCTGCTGCAGAGACAGTGTTAAGCAGCTAAATACAAAACAAGTGCAGGTAGTTCAGCTTAAACACTAGAGCAGTCAGAGAAGATGATGAGCTGAAATTTGGAAGTGACACTAGCATAACTTGGATCTTCCCAGAAAGATGTAAGATCAATTAAAAAGCAACAGGTGCAGAGTTTAAAATGCATGCAGCAACTATAATATCAATTATCTCCAAAGGAAGCAGATGCCATGTTCAGTAGCCTAGACATTTGTTATGGCTAAATTCCACCACATTACCCAAACACTCAAACACTACAAGTCTCCACTTAAATTTCAAGTTTAAAATAAGACTATTAATTAAGTTATTAGTGGCTGGTGTTAGTTTCTAGTTTTAGGTTTCTGAGGAGCATGCCATGTGTACAGTACAAGCACCAATTAACTATGTTTTGCCATGGTTCAATTTTTTTAATTGGAGTATTTTTTCCTTAATCCCTCTAACTAACCAGGCACTATTATTTCCTTTGTCAAATTCTGCATTCATCTTCTTCCAGGATCTCCCACCAATACATGTTGCAAAAGTCAAGAAATCCAATGGAGCCCTTACCTTGGAGCTGAGAGTGCCATCCAGGAAAGAACTGGAAGAGGGATTTTGGAGCTTCCTCGATCAATTTGGCTTTCACACGAAGGGAAGCTCTCACTGCCGTCGTTTATTCGCAGAAGAGGTACTAGTGAGAAACAGAGACTGGTTGCTCTCGTAGTAAAAGACACCCTGCAAGGGAGGAGGATGCAGAACAAAAGTCTCAGAACTTAGTTGCTCTGCTTTGCATTAGAAATGGTTATGACGAGACAAATTAATGAATACTTCAGAATTAATAGGTGCTAGAGATACTCACATTTTGTTCTTCTGTTTCTTAGGTTCAGAAAATAATGGAGAAGATCTCTGAGAAAACAAGAAGGCAGATTGCTGCTAAGGGATATATTCTTCAGGATGGATTTGTGATGAGCAATCTCCCTGTTCCACCAAACTGCCTCCGCGCTTACAATGTTTTAGATGAAACAGTCATGTGCTCTCCGGTAAGTACCTTTTGAGACTCATCACTCATGTAGTTTTGGTTGCATCAGAATTTCCTTCGTTTCACCGTCACTCCTGACTTTTTTCTCCCTTCTTTAGGATGCCTCCACAAACCTGCTGAGGAAAATCGTACTCAACGTACATGGAATCAACAACTCAAGGGTTGGCCCCCCAACCTTCCAAGAACATGAGGTGGAAGCAGATGGTCTTCAGCTTGCCATTGCTGACTACATCAAGCATGCAGGAACAGCAAGGGTATGTAGATAATATGTAAATTAAATGCATCCTATCTACTTGATCAAAACTGTGTGTTCATATCTGGTTTCATGTATCTTTCATAGGGTCCTCAAGATATCACCTTTAAAAGTCTGCCTGCAACAAAACAATGGCAGCAAAAGATGAAGTCGCTATGTATCAGCAAGAGCTCAAGCTTCTCATGCCGTGGTGTGATCACTGGTGACCCATACATTCCTATGAATGTGGTAGGAGTTCCTGATGAAGTAGCAAGACGAATGTCGGTACAAGAGCGTGTGACAGACTATAACATTGCTCAGCTGCAAGGCATGATGGATAGAGGTCTTTGCCTGACACATGAAGATGTTAATTCCATCACGCACTCCTTGGATGTGGGGAAAGCAAATAAGAAATGGACCATACTGAAGGTTGGTGAAACGGTCAACCGGAGAATTCTGGATGGAGATGCGGTATTTGTCAACAGGCCACCAAGCACCGACAAGCACTCAGTCCAAGCAATGTATGTCCGTGTACATACTGATCACACCATCAAGATCAACCCACTCATATGTGGACCACTTGGGGCAGATTTCGATGGCGACTGTGTCCACATTTTCTTCCCAAGGTCAGTGTCAGCAAGGGCTGAAGCTATAGAGCTCTTCACGGTGGAGAAGCAGCTGGTCAGCTCTCACAATGCAAAGCTGAATTTTCAGCTCAAGAATGATTGCTTACTAGCTTTAAAGAAAATGTCTGCTAGAAAGTATTCCAGAATGGAGGCCAATGAACTTATAAATGCAATGTTCACGGCAGGGTTGATTCCCAAGAAGCGACTATCAGGTGGACCAGAGTGGAGTTTCGCTCAGATTCTAGAGACGGTACTACCACAGGAAAACAAAATATTAATCAGAGACTTGGTTGCTGGCACTATTACCATCTCATCAGTTCTGTCCATGAAGAATCCAAGGGAGGCCATAGAATTTCTGAATCTTCTGCAGCCCCTACTAATGGAATCATTATTTACTGATGGTTTCAGCGTAAGCCTGAGAGGCTTCAATGTCCAGAATCCAATACCAAAGACAATTCAGCATCAGACACTTGATCTTGACAAGTTACGGGAACCAATTGTGGACTTCATTACTTCTTCTGACATTCGCTTCTTGGTTGACCAAAAGAGAGATTCGGCCATGACCAAAGTAGTGGAGCAGATTGGTTTCTTGGGACATCAGCTGCAGCGCAACGGAAGATTATATTCTGGCAGCTTGGTAGAGGATTGCCTATCCAAGTCGCTAAGCAAGTGTGGCAGCAGCACCAATGGTTGCCATCCTTTGGAGGCACATGGTTTTGTCAGGAACTCACTTTACAATGGACTGAACCCATATGAGGACCTACTCCATTCAATATCTGCAAGGGAGAAGACAATACGCGCATCTAAAGGACTTGTGGAGCCGGGCGTTCTCTTCAAGAACATGATGGCAATGCTCCGAGATGTTGTAGCATGCTATGATGGGACCATAAGAAACTCGTGCGGAAATTCAGTTATTAAGTTTGACTCGACAGACTCATCCAGTTCTGTGACACCAGGAGATCCTGTTGGTATCTTGGCAGCCACTGCGGTTACAAATGCTGCATACAAGGCAGTGTTAGACCCAAATCAGAACAACATGGCCTCATGGGACTCAATGAAGGTGAGAGGCTCATTTGATCAGTTCCATCTAAGACTTCGGTTCATATGTTCTGACCTCTGGTTGTTGCATTTACAGGAAGTACTACTTACAAGAGCTAGCTCTAGGAATGAAAATGACCAAAAAATAATTTTGTATCTGAACAAATGCTCCTGTGGCAATAATTTTTGCATGGAAAGAGCATCATTGGCAGTTCAAGCCTGCTTAAAGAGGACCAAAGTAGAAGACTGTGCTACTGAGCTCTCAATCCAGTATGTACCATTCATACTTTTTATAATTATTTATGATGCTACAATGTTCCTTACGCCCCAAGTTACATATTCCCTCTGTTCGGAAATAAGTGACGTAGTTTTAGTTCAAATTTGAACTAAACCACATCACTTATTTCCGAACGGATGTAAGTAATACTATTTTCCCAAACTATGCACTTTAGTATTAGTTTCGCATGAGTGAATCATAAACATGAACAAGACTAGCAAATTGTTGTTTCTTGACATCATACAGAACTTGGAATCTTTGATCAGTCCAGTTCAGCTTTACACTGTGTTATACAGTTATAAGCCAAAATCAAATCACAAGTAACTACTTCTTGCACATTTCAGTGTATACTGTGCTAGGCTCACAATCGTTGTCTTGTTTCAGTTATCAACAACAAAATATTCAAGCAACACATTGTCTTGTTGGCCACATTCACCTTGACAAGGTATTTTAACTTCTCTCCTACTTTTCAAATAGTATAATTGTTTCAGCATTATCATCAAGACTATATGTTGAAGAAACCATTTTGCGCCCTTACAGAAGCAACTGGATGAAATGAACATAAGTATGGAAGGTATTCTTCAGAAATGCCAGAAAGAAATATATAGATGCGGAAAGAAGAAGGGGCAGGTGAATCAACTTATGAAGAGAGTTGTGATCTCAAGGTGCTACGACCTTCTATTGTTTTAACCTTGAAATAGTACAGGAGGGTTTATTTTCGTATTCTTCTAAAAGAATATTCCAGTGGTTGGATTTAATTTTTAGATCCACTAAGGTTTGAGTTGTTTATTTGGTAACTTAAGTTGAATAAATTGGGATTTAGGCATGCTACATTGAGAAAATCAAGCATGAGCTTTAAATGATCTATTCTCTAGTTTCTGAACATAATCTGACATTTCTTCTTTGCAGTGAATGTATGTGCTACCAGGATGCAGATGACGAGGAACAGGTCTCCTGTTTGCAGTTTTTCCTAACTGAAAGTGTCACCACACAATCTGAATCTTCTGCGCGAGTTGTCCAGTTGATGGCCAATACCATTTCTCCTATACTCTTGGACACAATCATAAAAGGTAAACCAAAAGTTCAGTGTCATATATACTAGGTATCATGCATATAGAAAATCCAGATGAACATGCTGATAGTTACGGCTTATGCAATTCTGCTTACTAAAGAGATGTTCTCTTGCATCTTCTCCCAGGTGATACACGAGTCCAGGAAGTGAACATAGTATGGGTTGAACCACAAGACACACGTTGGGTCCAGAACTCCGGTACAGAACAGAAGGGCGAATTGGCGCTTGTAGTCACAATGGATAAAAACTCAACTGGAGAGAGTGGTGATGTCTGGGGAACAGCAATGGATGCATGCATCCCTGTGATGGATCTGATCGACACTACCAGGTCTGTGCCCTACAGCATCCAACAAGTTCAGCGAGGGTTTGGAATTTCCTCTGCCTACGGTCGAGTCACACAGGTCCAGCAAGTTCTTGCTTTTTTTTTTTACCTTCCTGATGAATTCAGTAGCTTCTATTTAAAAATTACTCATGTTCTGCTCTTCTTTTTATCCTTTCTACCATGCTTCCAGCACCTTTCCAAGGCAGTTGGAATGGTTACAAAATCAGTTCTTGAAGAACACCTGACTACTGTTGCAAGCAGCATGACCTGCACAGGTAACTTGCATGGCTTCAACAGCTATGGTTACAAGGCCACATTCAAGGCCCTGAAGATTCAGGCACCCTTCATGAAGGCTACACTTGCTGTAAGTTCTCCATTTCACTTTGTTTTGAACCTCCCATTTTGATGAGCAAGTGTTGGCATTGATTAAAAAACCGAGAAAAACATGTTGCAGAGGCCATTGCAATGCTTCGAGGAGGGTGCAGAGAAGGTCTATTCTGATCAGTTGGATAGTGTTGTGTCTACCTGCTCTTGGGGCAATCCTGCACCAATTGGGACTGGTTCAGCCTTCAAAATCCACTGGAATGATGGGAACACGGTACAACGAACATTTCACCTGCCTATGTTCTCTCATGTGTGCAGCATGCAATTATTTTCTCCCTTCTCCTCTGAACCTCTTGGTCTTTTACAGTCAGCAGGCGATGAGAACCTTGGAGGGTATGGTTTGTATGAATTCCTCACAGAGGTAGAAACAACAAGAGCCACTGAAGATAATATAATTGTTCCATACGGTTCCTGCTTGTATGATGTTGACAACCTTCAAGAAGATGAAATCAAAGAGGATGAAGTCTTATGTTTGGGAGGAAACAGTCCAATCTCTTGGACAGACAGGCCAAAAGCAAATCTCCTGCTGCATGATCTTCAAGGTTGGAGGGCTGAACAAGGGCACCAAAAGGTGCCAGCTGCAAATTGGCAACATGGTAAACATGTCGCCACAGAGTCAAGTGCCACTGGTGGATGGAACCAGAGCAGTTCTACCACGAAAGTTTATCAGAGAAGGCAACGTAATAGTAATTGGAGCTCAGATGTAATGCAACAAGATGGTAACCCAAGTTGGAACAAAGCATACGTGGCAGGCCCGAGCAACACTGCCATTACAGGGCCAACAAGGGGCACTAGTGGATGGAACCAGGGCAGCTCTACCACGAAAGTGTATCAGAAAAGGCAGCGAGATGGTAATTGGAGCTTAGATGCAACACAAGAAGATGGTAACCCAAGTTGGAAGAAAGAAAATGTGGCAAGCCAGGGCAACTATGCCATTACAGGGCCATCTAGCTCTGGTGGATGGGATAGAAAGACCAATAATGTTGGTAGAGGTCGAGGTGGTGGTAGAGGTGCAGTGTGGAAATCAGAGGGATCACACCGTGGAGGTAACAGTAGGTGGAAAGCCCAAAGAGCCAATACGACAAGCGCCCCGAACTTCCACATTTCAGGACCATCCAACTATGGAGGACGGAACATCAAGACCGGAAGAGGACCAGCAGGGAGATCAAATGGACCAAACCGGGGAGGTAGCAATAGTGGACAAAGAGGGAGTTCAAATTTTACACAGCAGAACGGCAGATACATGCACAAGTTGATCCAATCATGAAAGAAGTAAAGAGGATCATCCGTGAATCAAGGTATAACACCTAGCCCATTGCAACTCTAAAAAGACACAAAGTACTGAAAAGTAGCTACACTTCTTCAAGTAAATGATGATATGACTGTTCGATTTAAGTTTGAACATCACAAAGTCCAAGTAACTGCAATGATTGAAAAGTGCACCTTCTCTTGTAGACCCCAAGTGGCTTCTTCTCTATGTTTGTAATCCTTACTCGCAGTCCATCTATTCCCATACTTTGCAGGGATGGCATCAAGCTTTCTGGAGATGACGAGAAGTTCATTGTTGAAAATATTCTCATGTACCACCCAGAGAAGGAAAAGAAGATGGCAGGGAATAACAATTACATAATGGTAAGCAGCATACCTTTCAGTCTTCCGATGCATCACAAGAACCAAAATCCAAAATGGAAACTTCATGAAATTCTTCCCCTGTTTGCAGGTTGCTAAGCACCAAAAGTTCCATAACTCCAGGTGCTTGTACGTCGCGTCCTCAGGCGGCCCTCCTACAGATTTCTCCTACAAGAAGTGCCTAGAGAACATGATCAGGATTCACTACCCACGTGATGCAAGTTCATTCTGCAGAAAGTACTTCCAGTGATGAGCCATAGCATGTCCATTGGCGTCGAACTGTGTGCACTTGCAGTAGTGCAATGTCTAACCCCCTGAAATGACCTCATCTGGCATACACGATTTATGTGGACTCTGATGTCCATAGACTTGTATAATTCGGTGTGCTTGAAGTTATTCTACAACTGTGATGCTATTTCTGAACATTAAGGAAACAAAACCTGGCATACATGAATTTCCCACAAACTTATATATGTTATGCTTAAGAACATTTTATGACTCTGAGATTATTTCCGAGCAGTAGCAATAAAAAATACCAATAATGCTTGAGTTTTTGTATGAATGCTATTTCTTACTGTAGTAGAGAGTGTTCACCACAACAATATGTTTTGAGTTAGTGGCAAACACAAAAAATTCAGGTTTGTGGGCTTCATTGTAATCGTACACGCCGTCGCACTGCCACAAATACGCATACATGTAACAGAAAGAGTAGTGTATGGAACATTACTTCAGGAACGCCACCTGAAAATGTATGCCTCAAAATAACTTGCTACTAATCAAAACCAATGACAGATTCATAACTGGCTCATATTATTACTTTACTTGTTGTATCCTTCAAACAACTCTATAACTGAAATTGAAATGATGCTATAGCAAATACATTTAGCGGGTACATCGTCTGCATATAACAATATCATAGCTAGGTAGCTACAAGAAAAGTGCACACTACCCGGAGCAAGCGATTACCTTCCTGAAAGAAGGGAAGGAATCGTACACACTCAAGCAGCAGCAACTCCGGTCTTGGTCTCGGCAGTGGCCTTCCTCTCGCACGATTCGAGGTATGACTTGAGGATCATGAGCCTGGCCGTCTCAAAGGCGCAGTAGCCAATCGCAGCGAAGCAGGCGCTGTGCAGGACCCTGGGTCCGATCCCCCGGGACAGGCCCATCAGGCCTTCCTCGGCGATGACCTCCTGCATCGTGCCCACCACGGTGCGGCTCCCCTGGGCGGCGCCCACCCTGGTCATCAGCCGCGTCTTGACGACGTCGAGCGGGGTGGTGAGCCCCGCGGATATCGCGCCGGCGAGCGCGCCGCAGAGCACGCTCTCCCCCGGCGTCAGGTTAGCGCCGTCCCTCTTGCTGAGGGCGAAGGCCTTGAGGTACTCGAAGGAGGAGTAGCTGAGCACGCCGGCGGGGAGGTTGCGGAGGAGCGTGGCGGCGTAGCCCGCGTAGAGCCCGAAGAAGCCGTCGGCCTGGAGGATCTGGAGCAGCACCTGCCAGGAGCGGCCCGTGGCGGCGCCGGACTGGAGGCGCTGCGTGATGAGCTCCTTGGGCACCATGATGGCGGAGGAGGAGATGTTGCCACTGGCGCCGGCGAGCGGGGGCACGAGGAAGGGCGGCAGGTGCGGGCGCAGCAGCGACTTGGCGAGCTCGCAGGTGCCGAAGTAGATGGCGGAGGAGGTGGCGGAGCCGAGGATGACGGCGGAGAGGCCCCGGTAGAGGCCGAGCGGGCCGTCGGTGCGCAGGATGTCGGCGAACACCTGCCAGGAGCCCCGCGAGGCGGCGCCGGCCTGCAGACGGGTCTTGACGGCGTCGAGCGGCAGCAGCGCCGCGTAGGTGAAGGCCCCCGCCGCAGCCCCCGCGCACGCCCCGATTGCCGCCCGCTCCAGCGGCGTCGGCGCCTGCGGCTGCGCCTGAACAGCCGGGGTCGGAGCGGGGGTGGGGGCGGGGATGGAGAGCGTCGAGGAGGAGAAGACCGGGGCGCGGCCGTGGGGGGCGGAGGCGGCAGGGGAGTGGTGGAGGAGGAGCGAGGTGAGGTCGGAGAAGAGCGAGGGGAAGTCCTGCGAGCGACCGGCGGCTCCCGGGAGCGCGAGGGAGAGCGGCTCCCTCGGGCGGCTCGACGACGGCGGCGGCATCTCGCCGGTGGCGGCGCCGCCGCGGGAGGGTTGGGTGGACGGCGGCGAGGGGGATCTGGACTCGGAGGAGGAGTGAGATTCGGGAGGATAATGCTGCGTGCGCGTGGTATCTTGATTACTGACCAGATGCCTTTTATTTCAAAATCGGTTTTCGCCCGGTTTACTGTTAATTAACCAGGCAATTCCTTTCTTCTTAATCTTAATTAATCAAAGAGCCAAATTCTTTTGCCTCCGTTTCAAAAAAAAAACTTACGGTTCGAATTTAAACATTTTTGATTTGAAAAACGATGCGCTTGCGTTTGAATCCAAATCGTTCGTTTGAAAATTGCGCGGTGCCCTTCCACGCTATGTTTTGTTTGTGTGTGGACGCGGGCCGAAAGTTGAAAACAACGGAAATCAGACAAATATCATCCGCGACAATTACGTTGAACAATTCGGAACGCAAAAGAATTATTCGCGACAACGGTACCATGATATCAACTCCTAAATACTCCCTCTGTAAACTAATATAAGAGCGTTTAGATCACTAAAGTAGTTATCTAAACACTCTTATATTAGTTTACGGAGGGAGTACTACGTAGCCGAGTAACCCACAACGGTACCATGATATCAACTCCTAAATACTCCCTCTGTAAACTAATATAAGAGCGTTTAGATCACTAAAGTAGTTATCTAAACACTCTTATATTAGTTTACGGAGGGAGTACTACGTAGCCGAGTAACCCACGGATGATTACGAAACTTTCTTAACCGCCGTAAAAATTCAAAATCAAATCTCCGTGCAGGGAAGAAAAAAAGTGTTAGTGAAAGATGCCAAATAAACGAAAAGAAAAAAAACAGAAGGCATTATTTGCTGAAATTTTGTCTCTTCTATTTATCTTCATATCAACATTTTGTACTGGATTTGGGTACTGCTCTGGATTTGGGTACACCCTCTGTTTCTAAACTGAACTGCAAAGACGTTTTATATCCAGAAACACATCATGCATCAACATGGTTTCGAAACCGTATCATAGGGAAGATTGTACCACAACAACATCATCATCATCATCATCATCATGTATATCAGCTCTGCTCGACGCCACATCAGCACATACAAACAGAGGCATGCAATGGAGAAACTCCTGCAGACGATGACTGAAGAATTTCTGCGGATTTTACAACACGAATTTGGCTACAGAATTGGGGAAAGAGGAGTTGTTCCAGAATCTGATGAACACATCCTCTCTCTCCCACACTAATAATTGTCACCTCTATATTTACATCACATCAGGGCAGCCCTACAAAGCCCCTGCATGCCTCTGCCTGCCCGCCTGCCTCGACGGATGATCCGATCGCGAAACAAGAAAACGATTCATCGGCATCACAGGAGCAACACTGAGGCCTTCCCGGAAGCTCAAGCATCTCCGGTGAACGCCGGGGCAGAGCAGGTCGGTCCTCAGGTCACCGGGCTGACCGGGTCGACGCGGCCGACGACACCCGCTCGGAGCTCCTCACGCCGTACCGCTCGTAGACCTTGTCGTGGTTCTCGTTCCACCAGCTCTCCGCTTGATGCTCCCCGAACCGTCTTCGGCTGGATAGGAATTCAAAAAAATAAGGGAGGTAAGGAACAGCCAAAATTAGAGGACGCGAATATGTCATGGTTCTCAATGAGATCCTGCCACGAGCTTTGTGCCATTAGCAGAGTAGGTTGGCAGCAACTGCAGTGCTGATTAACCGACCGGGTTAGTTGTGTGACAAAAACACTGCACACATGTGGTGATTAGACAACTGAATCAGGAACAAACAAACAAACAGCCTTCTATTCTCAAGAGTGAATTGTTATAACCTACCATGTCATGTTTATTAACGAATGACACAAGACAGGGCATGACAGTATTTAGGAGAGAAGCCGAGAAGAATATCAAATTACCTGAAGCGTACCCTCTTCAGATCCCGAGTCCCATCAAGAAGCGTCGTCAGTGTTATGTATACACCTGCTTCATACTGTTCAATCCATTCGGCCTTAACTTCGGTACTGGACAGTGACAACGTACCTCGAGATCTGTAACCATCCTCGCCGTTTTGGAGGGACATAGTATCCATGCTAGCACTATCAGCCGCTCTGCGGCTCGAGGCGAATAATTCATCACTACTGCTGTGTGCTCTTCGATTCGAAAGTGCGCCATCATGGGGGCTTGAAACCCTGTGTCTGTGAGCACTCACTTCGTTGTTTTCATTAACACCCGGTGATCTCTGCTGACCTGAGACTCCATTTGGGTGCAAGGATCGTCCCGTGTGCAGGCTAGGCATGTTCAATGCATTGATAGACTCATTCCGTGACTGGTGAACTGAATCCAAATCCATGCTAGAGTAAATGGAAGCATGAGACTCGATTCCGTTTGGAAACTGTGACTGCTTTGCGTCATTGCCATCATCTGGAGGCAGTCTTTCAGCCATGTCCTTGAGCTACAAAAGCCATGGAAAAAGGCAGATTCAATAATCAGTAGAGAAACAGATTTCAGTAACAGAGCCAACGGAAGTAGTACTAACTATACAAAAGTTTATATTGTATCACTAGTTTTTAAGATTAAATGGGTATAATCTGACAACACTAAAATAATTGTTCTTTCAATGTTAAAAATATGTCTTCTCTTTCAATGTCGAAGCTCCACCACAGCACCATTAACATGTTTATCTCTTGTCAACCTTAACAACCGACGAATTTATAAGCATGGAATACTGCAGTTACATACTCCCTCCGTCAGGAAATACTTGTCATCAAAATGGATGAAAGGGGATGTATCTAGACGTATTTTAGTTCTAGATACATCTCTTTTTATCCATTTTGATGACAAGTATCTTCGGACGGAGGGAGTAACAGTTAATTACTGAATCATGTGTTTTTAAGGAGCTCGGCCAATATTACCTGTGCTGTTAGGGCTTTTATGACTTCCTTAGCAGCTTTGGACTTCGCAGACTCCTCTGCAACCAGCGTCATGGCCTCTTGTACTTTCTTAGCAGACTTCTGTAGCTCAAGTTCTTGAGCCTCACACCGGTGCCTCAGACTATCGACCTAACAAGATGCATAAATTAGGTTTCTGTTAACTAACGGACTACAAACCAAGCCTACATACTGACATATGAATATTATGAGATACCTGTCCGCGGAGTCTTTCAACTTCCTGATTTAACATCTCATTCTTTTTCGTAAGATTATCAGTAGCACTTTTCGCAATAGAAAGGCCATGAGTTGTCGGAACTGGTGTGGTAGAACGTGGTGGACTAGGCTTCCGAGAGAAAGGGGAGACAGCCCTGGAAGTATTTACCGATCGAACTGCTGGTGTGCGAGTTGGTCTTGGAACTGGTCTGTTCAGATCAGGCCCACCAGATAAAGCAATATCCCTCAACTGAAGAAGTGAACTCATTTGAGGAGACCTAAGAAATGAAAGAGCGTCTGTTTTCTTCCCTTGTTTTGCTGCCTTGCTATCCAAACTTCTAATCATATCCAAATTACTAGGGATAATTGCTTTAGCGAATTTAGTACTATCAGAATTGCTTTCACCTGAGTAGCGAGGCACGGTATCTTTCCTCTTATTGATTGCACTGGAGTCAATGGCATTGTTCAGTTTCAGAAAACAAGAATCACAAACACGGTAAGGCTTTCCAGGATTGGGAGCCAACGCTGCCCTCAACACCTTTCGCGAAGTGCACGCATTGCAATGGACATGTCCGCAATTATGGCAATTATGCCTCTTCCGGGTGAACCCAAATGGTTGCCTGCATGAGGTGCATTGCGACTGCTCTGCTCCTGGCATCAACTTGTGTTGGCATATGGCCGCTGTGAAGTTTGCACCACAGGAAATGTGCCGAACACCTCTGTCTCGTAAGGCTTCAACCAGCGTAGGTATTTTCCTGTCGTCTATATCTCCATGGCCCAACCTTCCATTGGCTCCTTTTCCCCATGTAAACACCTCACTCTTAACTGTTAAAACCGCAACATGGTAGGAACCGCAAGCAACTTGAACCACCTGTTCACCCATAATCTCCTCGACTAAACACGGGAGCTTACCATCTGAGCGAGGATTTCCAAGCTGGCCATAAACAGTATTACCCATGCTCCAAACCTGTCCAGATGTTGTCAGACCTACAGTAAGGCCATGACCGCATGCTATCCTGTGAAAATCATAATCAATGAGTGAAGCCACACATGTCGGCTTAACTCGTGGTTCCTTGTCGCCATGACCAAGTCGATGTTTGTCGCCATCTCCCCATGTGAAGAGCTTTCCAGAAGATAAACTTGAACTCGACTGAGTCACTATAACTTCTACAACAGCTGCAGTGTGCCATACACCACAGGCAACAGCAATTGTTCTCAGCCCCGATAAAGACTCGACCTCCCTCGGACATGAAATACTTTCTCGGTTTCCATGGCCTAAAACTCCAAAAGTACCATCACCAAAGGTAAATAACTGGCCGATTGTTGTGATCAAGGCTGTATGCCAGGTTCCACAAGAAACATAAGCAACTTGCAGACCATCGAGTGCTCCTGAAATCCTTTTAGGAATCCAGTGGCTTATGTCAGTACCATGGCCCAAAAGCCCAATGTTGTGTGTTCCATCTCCCCAGGTATACAGTTCCCCAGCTGTTGTCACAGCACAAGTATGGAACTCCCCACAAGCAACAAAATCCACATTGGAAACCGCTAATGAATTGACAAGGCTGGGGCGAGCATAATCTTCTCGTGATCCATGGCCAAGGCGTCCTCCAGACTCCTCACCCCATGTGAATACTTCCCCGTTCTTCGTGACCAAAGCAGCATGCTTGACCCCGCAGTCCACATGATACACATCAAGAACTAAATGGGACTCCAAGGGCTTTGGTAGCAGGACATCCTGCCTCACAGCCGACTTGATTACCGCATCAGAACCAGCTCTCGCAGTGCTTTCGCAGATAACTTCACCCCACACATACACGTCGCCCGAAGATTCGTAGTCATCTTGTGCGGAGCCGTGGCTCGATGTGCTGGGGGCACTTGAGGTGCTTACTCTGATGACATCTGAAGCAGCCACCTTGGTGGGCATTTGTCACATCCGAAATCCGATCCCAAATGAGGTATGGTTCTAAGGACAGTACCAACAAATGCAGACTCCTGATAAGCTAAGATTGGCCAAACGTTGAACGACCTGCACGCACATTTTAACAAAAGTGAGGCGACAGAACACGAACAAAATTATAGGAAGAAAGAGAAGCACAAAATTCGAATGCTACAGCGACAATGGGCAGGTTTATGGGGAGCAAAACAACGGTGAGGTTTATTGTGAAGGCGATACAGGTTACAGGTACAGAGTTATCCCACCATGAGAGCAGGACCTAGGTTTGCGGTGCCTGGTGTAGCCTGCAAACCTAGAATTGTAATGACTTGCGTCGCATCTAGTGGCTTGTGATCTAATCTGTGCAACCCTGTGATTATGAAACGATGTAGTAATTGGCTGGTTCAGGTTCTTGCTTCCTGAAAGTGTAAAACTGCAGAGTCATGAGCTGATAGACTGCATCGAAATGCATGGAGTGGCATAGTCGCATCACAACTCAACCGGTCCACCCCCTACACAAATCCACTAGTCAGTCTCCACCCAAACTGAATCAACACGGCATCAGTAACACGCACGAATCAAGCTCCCCTGAGAGCCGCCATGACCGGCCTGCATCTCCAATTTCCAGTGAGGGGCACACCGCGTTCCCGTCAAGAACCAGTCAATCCCCACCAACCCAGCCAGCGCCGCCGCGGCCGCAACCACGAGCGAAGCGCCCCCGGCACCCCCGTCGCGTTCCGCGGAGGAAACCGCCGGCCCCCGTCCGTCCCACGGCGCAAGCAACCACCGCGAGCGGGAGGAACCCCCCTGCTCCAGCCAGCCATTTCGGCGCCCGACACGGCCCCCGCGGAGCACGCCAGAGAGAAAGCCGAGATTTTTCGGGGTACCTGAGGGGGCGCAGCAGCGGTGGGGCGGCCGGGGGCCCTAGAGACCTCGCTCCTCCGAGATCCGGGCGAACTGGGGGCGAGGACGGCGCGGCCGGGTCGCGGGCGGCGGCGGCGGGACGGGCGGGCGTCCGGGCACCGGGAGCCCCGGCCTTGCTTCTCGAGGAGGAGTCTGCGGCGGTGGACCGGCGGGCGGCGGCCGGAGGATGGGGAGGGGGAGGAGGGGAGACCGGAGGCGGCTGCGCGGCGGCTTCTTCTCTCTCTCTCGCTGGTCTCGCACGCACGCACGCTAGTATGAAGGGGGCCGCTTTGCTTCTGGCGTTGCCTTGCTCTGCTTGCCCTTTTTTTTTCGTTTCTTTCCCCTTTTTCTCTCCACTTTGATAATGCACCGTTATTTGACTTGGACTATTACCAGCGTCAGTGGTTCAGTGCAGACAGAAAGTTCTAATTCACCGTTATTAACCAAAAAAATATGGCAGGAAAACTTTCGATCTAATTCTTTTTTCAATCATGTCGGTATAAGGAACACCGGAAATAATAGAAATTGCATCCAGATCAGTAGACCACCTACCGACGACTACAAACATAGAAGCGAGCCGAAGACACGCCGCCGTCATCGCCCCTCCCTCACATAATCGATGTTACATCTGCAATAATCCCCTTTTCTGTAAAATTTTGGTCAAATTTCCAAGCTTTCGATCGATATTCGATCCCGGATCCCTTTCATAACATAACCCCCTAAGCTAAAAAAAAATACACCGGCGCTTTGGTGAGATTGCATAATTATTCAGAAAAAAACATGAGTAATAGTTAGAATTAAGCTTAGGAGTGCACAAGGTGACCACGGTTTTGACAAAATACGAACAATCAATAACTAGCAGAGTCGATATTCTTTAGGCCTTTATTTAAACATCGATGACGCCGACAGCGATGGCGACGGTGATGGAAACTGGTTCAAAGAAGAAAAAGACACGAAGTGCCGACCAAACTTAAAGAAAAGTCATATCTTCCTCAAAAGAGAAACAACGGTTTTTCTTTACTAAGTGGCAATTTTTGGACCTCATGCTCGAGTATCCAAAAACTGATGTACCTTTCATTGTGGGCCTCGACGCCTAACGTTTGTTGGTATGTCATGATGTATGCCTACAATTCTTTGAAATTCTAAATGAGCATCTTTGTGTAGTCCCATATTGATAGCTTGTAACAAAAATAATTATCGGGCGACATGGTCTAAATCGAGGGGCTACAAAGTCAATTTCAAGTAATTTAGGACAAGCATATCACTTTTAGACGACTGATATGTGGTTAAACGGTTAGGACAATGATTGTATCATAAGCTGCAAAGGACCATATCTCGGGCTTTGACGTATACCAAGGAATTAACCGCGACGGGTAAGATGCACTCCCTCGTGTTCCAATTATAAGATACTCTAACTTTTTTTCTGAACAGGATTTATATAGATGCGTTTTAGTGCGTTTGTCACTCATTTCAGTCTGTATGTACTCCCTCGGTCCCATAATATATTGAAATATCCAAAATTTATTACTCTTTTTAATGTCAAAAAACATCTTACATTATACTCCCTCAGTTCGGAATTTTTGCGACCAGTAATTCCGAACGGAGGGAGTAAGACGGAGGGAGTATGATTCAAAACAGAGGTGATATTATGTAACGTCACGTGACTTGTTCCCCACAGAAAAAAAGAAACAAAAACACGTGAGTACGTGACTTGTTCACTGGCTGGAGCTAATTTGTCGTCTCCGACCGAGCCAAACCCCCAACAAAGAAAACGTCATGTCCTGATTGCCTTTACTATGGCTGGTTCAGCTCGGGCCCGCGGTCAGTCTCATGTACCTTGGGGGCCCATCTGCAGGCAGTAGAACAGTGCAGTTCATAGTATTACACTTGAGCTGTCGGGGTATTAGGGCAGCTTCAAACCCCCAATTTTTTTTAGACAACCTCGCCAAGCTTTATTCAGGTATCAGAATATTTACAGGTAAAAAATGCAGATCTTCGGGTTGGCCCAACCAAAAATGGCGTCCAAACCTGAGATTTAAAGTATACTTAGCGAGATTGTGAGCCTCGAAATTCGAGCTCCTAAACTCATGAGCTATATTACAAGAATTAAATAAGCTTTCGGTCGCGCCGTTTGGGTAAACAGACAGAAATAAAGGCCCAACACGCGTGAGTAAACGGTCTTATTTCGGTCCACTTTTGACCAATTCCCGACCTAATTTTGGGCCGCGTTTACGTTCAAACAGACACACGTGAACGGCGGGACGCGCGCCTTTGTACCCCTGGCTGCCTGGCCCGCACGTCGGGGACACAACCAATTTTCCTCTTTCCCTGTCCTCCCTCCGCCCCCCGCCCCCGTCATTGCCGCCGCCACCTCGTTCCCAGCCGCGTCACCTTTCATCAAGGCCGTCCGAACCATGACCATAGCCGGCCCATGCCCTTGTTTCGAAAGAGCTTCTTGCCGCGTTCGTGGTTCCTTGTTGCCGATGGGAGAGAAGCTACGACCGTCGGCACTGCCCGTCGACCCCAACAACTTCTGGCAGGCGCTGCAAAGCCACAGGATGGTGACGGGACGGGAGCCTCGACCTTGCTTCTCGAGGAGGAGGAGGCGGCGGTGGAGGACAGACGGGCGGCGGCCGGAGGAAGGGGCGAGAGGGAGGGAAGACCGCAGGCGGCTTCTTCTTGCACGCACGCGAGGAAGGGGGCCGCTTTGCTTCTAGCATTGCCTTGCTCTACTTCCCCTTTTCTTTCACCCCTTTTCCCTCCATTTTTTTAATGTATTTATTCTCTCCGTTCCAAAAATAAGTTTTGAACTAAGACCACCACACTTATTTTGGGATGGAGGAAGTCTTTTTTTTGTGAAACATAGTACATGGATGTGACGCTCACAGTCGCACATCTATCCACGATGAACACCTTCGATAGACTGGGTCGGTGGGTCTTGGAAGACAATGCGCCGTTGCTGACTTTGACTATTAGCAGCGTTAGTGGATGAGCGGAGATGAAAGGGTTTGAAACCCTGTTTTCGAGCCGAACGACTAGTCGATGAGTCGTAACTGGAAGTCGACTGAAACAACTCGACTAGTTGAGACTAGTCAATCGGCGCGGCACGACTTGTCAAGAATGGCTGCCCTAGAATGACTCGTCAACTCGAAAACCTTGATTTGAAAAACAAGCTACTGATCACTAATATATCTACAATAATCTTCCACGTCACCGGGATCGGCATCTGTAATCCTGTATTTTCCTGAAAAACTGGGGCAAATTTTGAACTCTTTTGATAGATTCGGTCTCAGCTCCCTTTCATATACATAAACTATAAGCTAAAAAATACGCTAGCACTTCGATGGGATTGCATAATTATTCCAGAAAAAAAAATGAGGTTACATAATTGCAAGTAATAGTATGAATTAAGCTTAGGAGTATACAAGGTAACTATTGTTTCGATTAAATCTGAACAACCAAGGAGAGCAAAGTCGACATTCTTGAGGCCTTAATTTAAACATCAATGCCACCGACGGTGGTAGAAACTGGTTAAAAGAAGA
The DNA here is from genome assembly GCA_963921465.1 of Triticum timopheevii. NCBI lineage: Eukaryota > Viridiplantae > Streptophyta > Magnoliopsida > Poales > Poaceae > Triticum > Triticum timopheevii. The sequence goes on along the minus strand of OY997266.1, from coordinate 645,551,924 downwards.
AAAAGACACGAAGTGCCGACCAAACTTAAAGAAAAGTCATATCTTCCTCAAAAACGAAACAACATCTTTTCTTTATTAAGTGGCAATTTTTGGACCTCATGCTCGAGTATCCAACAACTCATGTACCTTTCGTTGTGGGCCTTGACGCCTAACATTTGGTGGTATGTCATGATGTATGCCTACAATTCTTGAAATTCTAAATGAGCATCTTTGCCTAGTCCCATATTGATAGCTTGCAGCAAAAACAATTATTGGGCAACATGGTGTAAATTGAGGGACTACAAAATCAATTTCAAGTAATTTAGGACAAGCATATCACTCTAGACGACTGGCATGTGGCTGAATGGTTAGGACAATGATTGTATTCTAACTTGCAAGGGACCATACCTCGGGCCTTGACGTATCTGTGTCTCGTTAAGGCTGAATAATTTCTTCAACAGGAAAATGACAATCATGTCGGTGGCTCTATACATGTGATGACTTCATCAATCTTACGTGTTAAGAGTTAAGACTGTGCAACATCTATCTTGGGCACACCCGGCATGAGCGTCACGTCATGGTGGTGTATGTCTATATTGTACTCCCTTCTTGCCAGGCTAAGTGCATCTTAGCAAAAACCCGTACATCAAGGAAGAGCTCATGCTACCCATTTTGAATTAAACGCGGCGGGTAAGATGCACTCCCTCCGGTTCGAATTATAAGATGTTCTAACTTTTTTTCTGAATTGAATTTATATAGACCCGTTTTAGTGCGTTTGCTCACTAATTTCAGACTGTATGTAGTATATATATTGAAAATCCAAAACTTACTATAATTTGAAACGAAGGCGATATACTATTATGTAATATCACGTGACTTGTTCCCGCAAAAAGAAAAACACATGACTTGTATTGGCTGGAGCATATTTGTCGTCTCCGACCGAGCCAACCCAAAACGTCGTGACCTGATTGCCTTTACTATGGCTGCTTCAGCTCAGGCCCGCGGTCAGTCTCATGTACATTGGGGGCCCATCTGCAGGTAGCAAAACATTGTACTCCCTCCGTCCGAAAAAGCTTGTCTTAATCTTGTCCCTCAAATGGATGTATCTAGTACTAATTTAGTGCTATATACATTCATTTGAAAGACAAGTTTTTTTGGACGAAGGGAGTAGATCATAGTATTACACTCTACTCGAGTTGTAAGGTAATACACTGCTAAATGACTACTACCTTGTACCAAAATATAAGACGTTTTTAGTTCTTATATTTTGGTACGGAGGGAGTAATACTTCCCAATCGAAAAAGAATATTATCCAAACGCATTTCAAGTAATTGCAGTAAAACCTGACTTGTTGATCTTTTTTGCTTTTCCAGCGATATATACATATCTAAGTAATTGTCATTCTGTCAGACCATAATGAAAACGTAAATTTTGTTTTTCTTGAAGACGAATACGATATTGCTCCTTTTTCCACAGTTGAACTTTTTTAAGATTACTTTTTGGGTTTAGGTGTTTTTTCGCCCTTTAAGAAAACTTATGCATTATTATCATCGTTCGACGAAAAGATGGGGAAAACGGACACGAGGTGCCAGTTGCATGCAGTTGGTAGACATTTCGTCTTTGCTAATTAGGTCGCATTTTTCTTTTCAATACCAGCCACTGAGTATCCAACAGCGTAGCGTACTGGTGTAGCTTTCGTGGTGGTGCTACTGTGCATGAAATATGTGTATTTCTATACATAATCCATGAATTTTCTGAACAAATAATAAATAATTAGTCACGTGACTCAGTTCTCTTCTAGCCTGAGCTAATCTTGTCGTCTCTGACTGAGTAAAAACTCACTCCCATAGAGAAAACGTCGTGACCCGTGACTGGCCTTTCCGCGGGGCGCTGTTCCTTCCACCACATCCCCAGAAACAAAAAATGGCGGATTACCGTCACACCCCCGATACGGCTTCATCGTTGATATGGATTTTCGGACCTTCAAGGTGGCTCGGTTGAACTGTTAAACGAATCAAATCAGGGCAACACGCCGAAAACGCCATCGAACTCCAGATCTGACACGCCACATGACTAAGACGTTGGAGGAGAAAACCATACCTGCCATCCATGTACCACGAACCCAGCACATCGTCCAGTATCTTTCATATGTCGTCGATGCAGAACACAATCTGCATCTGCTCCTGGACTATCTCCCAAACTTCGCGCAAACGTTGGAGCAAACGCTGCCGCAACGACGGAGCCTGAGAACACAGGTTGCACAGCGACCAGTGAGTTACATGTGTAAGTTATACACCTCCGTATTGAAATACATACATCCATCCCAAGCACGGCCTAAGATTGTTCCCTCCAAGGCCTCTCCTGCCGAAGGTGCGTTATTGAAAGCGCTTGGTGTCGTTCCCGAGGATCTGGCCGTAGATAAGCAACATGTCAAGATGATTCGTGGTGTTGTTTTGAATGTTTGGCAAGTCCTTGCCGCCGCGCGAGGTGTTGGCCGAGACAAATATGGAGGTCAGCATGAGGTGGGGCCTTTGTGGTCAGGTGGTCAGTGTCCTAGTGTGTATGGAATCACACGCCGGAGGGGCTGTGCTGGAATGTTCAGGGCCTGAATAATCCAGCTAATCAGAGGCCGTGAAGTAGTAATGCCAGGTGACTTGTTCCCTGCCAAAAAAAAACATCACGTGACTTGTTCACTGGCTGGAGCTAATTTGTCGACTTCGACCGAGCCAAATCCACAACGAAGAAAACGTCGTGACCTGAGTTTTGGCCTTCAGAGTATGTATAGCCGGGCACGCCAGACCTTTCTCAAACGCCCGGACGGCCTGCCCAATCATCGACCGGTCATGAAAATCTGACTCAGACGGGCGCCTCAAACGGTTCTCAAACGCCCGGGCTAACCGGTATTCCTCATATTCAGCCCAAGTAAGGAGCGGATATGGGGCATTCAGGCGCGCCCGCCATGTTGGACCCGCCCCACTCTGGCCCACCCGACCCCACATATATTCGTCCCTATCCGTTCGCCGGACCAAACCCTGGCCACTTCGCACTCCTCTTCCCTCCACTCCCTCCGCCACCCGAGCTCACCTCCGACGATTTTTTGGCCGTCTCCAGCATAGGGGGCAGCGGATCTGACTCCGACCATACTGGATCCGTCAACTGGGGTGTCATCTCGTGCGGGTTGGAGGAGGCAATGGCGGTCCGCATTGCACTCCGCCGCTCTCGGGAGGACATCGCGACTCCATAGCGTCGGCTCAACAGGCGCTCGGATCCCTTGGGCTGGATCATCGCGGTCCTGGCAACTGGAAAATCTCTCCTTCCCCATCACTGATCGAGTAGACTATGAGTCCCATCGGGAACAGTCAGCCCGCCGTGGGAAGGAGAGGATAAGTGTCGCCGAGGCCCGTATCATGGTGGAAATGGCGGCGGCTGATGCGGCGGCGCGGTAGCCGTAGAGTAGGAAGCCATCCACGCTCGCATTATGAAAAACGACAGCGGAGGAACATGCGCGCCCTCGCCCGATAGCAGAATCGGGCGGTCCGTGCCATGGGCAGACTGCCACCGAAGGAGGAGAAGGAGGACAACGACGCGCGAGGACAGCTCCAACGACTAGCAGATCCGGATCGATCCCTACCGCGTTTTCGACCGGTACTTCCACGAGAAAGACGACAAGGGCGCTCCCCTTATGCTCCAGCGCAGCGTCTACTTACATGCTAGCGCTGCCATGCTATCAGCCGCAGTGATCAGTGATCATCAAATGCACAACTAAATTACACGGTGGGCTGTCATTATTACTACTGTTAGTATGAACTTTTATTTATTGTTATTGATAGGAGTTTGAGTGCTTCTCGTACTACCTCGCAAAAAAGTGCTCCTCGTACTCACTGAGCAAGCAGACACCATCATCACGATCTCCTCTGATTATTTGAATCGAGTAATCAAACCCGCCGTGTTCCCTCGTTCACAGGCAGCAGATCCCCCTCAGGATCATTGCAAAATTTCAAGCCACACCTTTCCCTCAAAAAATATAAATCAAGGCTCATCTTTATTTAAATAAATAAATTGTGCACGCTTTTTTTTTTGATTAGTTTGGATTGCTTACCACATATGTCACGTGGTAACACTTAGCTATCTCTTGCATTCCATTTCAACATCAAAAAATTAATTTGCAGTGAAAAAAACCCAACTTTGCAAGGAGAAAAATAACTATCACACATGCCTGCTCATAGCAAAAATGAAGCTTTCGGCAAAACCAACTAGTGTTTGATTTTGTTTTGTTTTGTTTTATCTAGACTGATTGCTGAGCAAGATGGCGAAGCTCACATGCATCATGCATGCATGATGAGGGAACACAGCATGGCCTGCAAGGTAAAGGAACAAATGACTCAATTTTCCCTGCAAGGCTAGATATGGGTGGTCTCAAGTAATTAGTTTTTCCTAACACCTTTTGCACATTCTTTTAACATGTAGGTTTCCCCAAATTTCTGATTGCCTCCACTTTCTTAGGGTCTCAATGCCATGTTTGTGAATTATATAAAACCTAAGAATTTACCAGCTGACACATCAAAATCACATTTGAGTGGATTCATTTTTAACCCATGCCAATGCATCCTTTCAGAAGCTAATCGTAAATCGGCTAGATGATGATCAAACCCATCCAATCTAACAACTATATCATCAATATATATTTCTAGTACAATGCCAAGACGATCATGAAAAATTAAATCTATAGCTCGTTGGTGTATAGCGACGACATTTTTCAACCCAAACTTCATAACGACCTACTCAAATAGACCAAAAAAAGGAAACAAGAAGCAGTCTTGGACATATCTTGCTCGGCCATAAATATTTGATTATAACCTGCATTAACATTTAAAAAGCTAATTACTTTATTTCCGAAGCATCATTAATAAGCATGTCATCTATAGGCACAGTATATTCATCTTTCGGAGTAGCCTTATTCAAATCTCTTAAGTAACACATATTGTTAATCAAAACAAAAGTTAACACATATTATAATCTTACTCCATGGGCACGATATTAGAAACCCAATCTGGATACCTACACGGCCGAATAAACCTAGTCTTTATCAACCGATCAAGTTCTTCTTTGATGTAGTCATACATATCAAGATTGAAATTTCTATGAGGTTATTTATGCAAACAAAAAGTAGGTTTAATATGTAGTATATGTTCCATACAGCGTTTCCAGGTCCACATGATTACGTATGATGGTAAGCCTCCTCCTAAGGCGGTGGTGCTCCCCCTACATCAAGCATGCCAATAAGTGATTTGACATATCATCAACCAAAACTTATTAATGAAACTATTGTAACTTGTAAGACTCCTTTTCATAAACAATTTTACAAGATCACGCCAGCGGTCTAGTTTATATTTTAGAATACTCTATAATTGTCTTTAACAGATCATACACTACAAACCGCCATTAAGATATTTTTCAGACTATACACTAGAGATCTCCCCCAAGAGAATTAAGGATAAAATATACAATAACACACATACACACATAAGTTATACATATACACTATACAATTCATGAAATTCTTAAAAAAAGTTCAATGATAAATGTGATATTGTATTTTTTTCCCCTTTAAGGGGCTTCAATTTCTAGATCTTTTTTAGAGAATGTCTATAAAATGATGAAACTAACCTAACCTTAACTATATTTAAGATTTTCCATACACGATTGTATTTCTTGTAATAATATATACAAATACAAGTTTTTATGCCTTCAATGTTGTAATTAATATTTAGTGGTGTTGTTATGTGGTTAACTATGCCATTGAGTAATAAAATGCATACTTGAGAAGACATGGTATAATAAAACTATGATATAATGAAGTATAAAAGTTTAATATAAATTTAACTATACATATTATTCTCTCAAATAATTATTCTCCAAGCCTCTCCGCATGGGAACTTTTTTACTGTTTTGACCCATTATTAAAAGTTTAATACGATTTGACCGTAGTTTCAAACTTTTTTGAGATCTGACCCATTTGAAGACGCCAATAACCATGGCGTTTTGGTTACATGGAAGACGCCATGGTCTCCGCGTCTGGCTATGACCCACTTTCTGGTCAGTTTTTGACTGGTAAATGGCAGACGCCATCAACCAGGGCGTTTAGGTCTGAAAGACTGAAACGTTAATTGGCATACACGCACGTATAATTCCTATGGGTTGGTTTGCTCACTCGCACATGCCATGCATGGCGTACGCACACACGCATCACTCTCATTAAGGGCTATCTAGCATTCTCATTGAGATCTATGTACTTTAAATAGTTTATGGATATTATCTTCAAAAAAGAAAACAATTTATAGATATTTCTGCCACTGATCTCACCAGATCAGGTGAATGTGATTTTTAGTTTACCTAAAATAATGATACTCTGGTTTTTAGATGATATATTTGAATATGTGATACTCTTTTTTCTTTTTCCTTTTTTTGAAACCTAAGCCTCTCGCGCCTTCCCCGCGAGGCGACGGGGAGGGGCCTCCGATCTGCGCCGCAGTCGCCTCTACCTGCCTCCCCATCCCTCGCCGCCATCCAAGGGCGCGGTCGGGCGACCGGCGCCGGCGCCGGCGGGGCATCTTCTTCCCTCATGCGATGGGCGGCGCGAGCCGGCCTCCTTGGGCCTGGGCGCAGCACAAGGCGCCGCAACGAGGCGGCTCGCCGGCGTGGGGTGCCTGCGTGGGTGATGTGGCAGCGTGGAGGACTTCGTGGCGGTGGCGACCCGGGGCGGCGGTCCTGGAAGGTGGTGGCAGGTGAAGCCTAGGCCTCTCGTGGCGGCATGGTGTGGCGATGTCCCTGTCGTTCAAGGCGGATCTGCGCCAGCAATCTGGTGACTTTTGGCTCAGGATTGGATTGGATCAGCGACGGTGACGAGCGCGTGGGATTCCTCTCGGCGGCTCTCGCGGTTTGGCGAGTGAGCTGGCGTCCCTCCTCCCAGGCTCTGGTGGTGGCACACACAGGCAATGACGGTGTGCCAGGGCTCCTCAGTGGCAGTGCTGTTGTGGATGGTCGTCGGATCTGGGTGGCGGCGAAGACCTATGAGAGTGCGTCCGACCGGTTTGCCTCCCAAACCCGGTATGTGGCTTGGTTGGGGCCTCCGGCTTTAAATTTGAGGCATTTGTGCGATGTTTATTTGGTTAGGCTCGGACTATCGGCACCCCTTCATCAAGTGGATAGGAGTAGCGACAAATGTTGCTAAGATGGTGGCTTCAGACTACCTGATGTACTGTTTTGTAAGGTCTTTATGAATAATTAATAAAATGGCTGCATGCATCTTCCAGATGCAGAGGCCGGGGGTCATCCTCCTTTTCGAAAAAATGAATGTGTGATGACGTTGATACCGTCCGCTAAGTGTATGGCGCGTCGTGCCTACCGTGCGAGGCAGAGGGCGCAGGAGGCCGCTACAGGCGTCAGCGAGGCGGAGTCGCACTCTCTGGTACCTTGACGGATGGGTTGCAACCCCGGGCGCTGCAGACACGTCGTGCTGGACGTGGCTCCCGACGACAACTGATTCGTTGTCGCCCTCACATTGACTGACACTGTCAAGGCTCTGACTCAGACGAGGAAGAATGGGGCATGGAAGATGGCGGCACCTCGAGTCTCGTGAGCAAGTGTGTCATATGTCCTACTCTACCTCGCCGACGACCGAAGCAACACTTCGAGGGACGCAACCGGCAGCCGGATGGGCACAACGGAGCCGGATGAGCTCCGCTTAGTTTAGATTTCATGTTGCATGTAATAGTATAAATTTGAGATTGTTTTTTATTGCACGTAATAGTATGAATTTGAGATTTTTTTTTATTGAGATATCCAGTTGTCGAAGAGATTATTCGAGACGTGGCCGATCACAGTCCGCGAATGGTGCGGGCGTTTGGTCAAATTGCTGTATCCGAATGTAAATGCTCTAAGCTACTTTAGCATGTCCACGGAGGCAACAGGTCGGATGATGTTAGTTGCTCGTCGAAGAACTGATGGGGTGGCACGTACGCGCACGCATGAGGAGGCAGTGGAGGTGCTTCCATCCATCAGCCCATGATCGATCCGTTAATCCACATGTGATGAGAGTGCTGCGTGCCAGTGTGGGTGTGCATGCATGCGCCATGCATGACATGCGCGAGTGAGCAAGCCACCCCACACGAATTATACGTGCGTGCATGCCATGCCAACTAACGTTTGAGACCTAAACGTTATGGTTGATGGCGTCTTCCATTTGCCATGTCGGTGATCAGAAAGTGGGCCAGGGCCAGAGGGCGGAGACCGTTGGCGTCTCCCATGCAACCAAAACGCCATGGTTGTTGGCGTCTTGAAATGGGTCAGATCTCAAAAAAGTTTTAAACTAGGGTTAAATCGCGCTAAACTTTTGACAATGGGTCAAAACAGTGAAAAAGTCCCCGCATGGCCTACTTTGTGAATCTATTACACTATGTAGTAGTGGTCTACACATACTTGGAAGACTGCATCTTTTCGTTTCAGAGAAACTCCACGCCTAGCCTGTCGATCTTGTTACATGTCTTGTAAGAATATCCATCAACCTTAGAAGCACATGCTCCAAGTGTCCATTATTGGCATCAGATGGTCTACTTATGGTAAACCATTTTTCACACTGATAAACCTGAATTTGAGCTATCTGAGTTGACACATCCTCTTCTGGCATATCAGAAGGTGATGCATGCATATGAAAGATTTCAATATAAATTTTAGCAATATCCAAGTTGGAACACATGAAGTTCTATTACTAACAAAAATGGGAATATTTGATAAGTCCAAAGTAGATTTAGATACATCAAGCTATTCAGTTTAGTTTTGCTAATAATACTCTAACAAGTCCCTACCCTATTTGCAGAAAAGTTATAAAATGAAAATTGTGTGCAATCAAGACACAGGATGATACAAAAAACCACTGCGGAGCTATGTGGGGCAAAACCAGGTTGTGGCCCGCGCAGGTTTTTTGCTGTTATTTTATATATGCCATGCATTGGTGGCCCGTCCGATCCAAGTTTGTGTCTCTACTCTTGTTCCTCATCACTACTTTATTTGATCTCCACTTAGATCGTCCTTCTCTCCTGTCATTGTTTTCTCTCCAAGCCTTTGGATGAAATCTTGCGATGGAGCATCTATAGTTCCTCTCCGCCTCCGGATGCGACGAGAGGAATCAATCAACAACATGTTACATATATGTGTCTATCTCCTGATCTACAACATATTTCTATCAAAGTGGCATGATTCAACATTGGAAATTGTGCTATCCTCAACTCAAAAATTATGCTCCCCTTAAGCTTGGCCAGCCCAACAATTTCTTCGAAGCTCCGCCACTGCAAAAAACCGATCATTATATGGTGGTGGTGTGGGGATACATTATGGTAGTACATGATAGTTATAGATGTTGTACAAAATTTAATTTTAGATGGTAGTTGTATGGCGATCCTTAATGTTGGACGACGTGCCAGACACTCGCCGCGTGGATGAGGAGCATGTAGGTTGGCATAACCATGGATCCAATCTCTTAGAAGTCTCATCGTACTCCTCTCCGGCAGCTTCCAGAGTCTCTCATGTCGCCCTGGCTTGCTCCTTTCTTGTCCCCACCAACATTGCTGGCCGATGTAGAGTTCCGAGAAGAGTACATGTCTGTACTGTATATACTGGGTAAAAGGATCGATATGATCGACTAGAGGGGGGATGTGTGTGTGAATAGGAGACTCCAAATTAGCTCATGTTCCGGTTCCGCTGTTCCCTGTGCTCTTGCTGTCGCATTGTTCTTTGGTTGCCTTTTTCTTACTTCGGTTTGGACTTTGCCGGACAACACTTATTGCCTTCTCTGTTGAAAACTTGGCTGCTATATGTTTGGTAGTCGTTCTTTGCCTTCTCTCTTCAAATCTTTCACGAGATAGATTGTTGTCACATCATACGATTGCAAGTTAACTTTTTTGAAGGATTAAAAGTTAACTTTGAAATTGGAAGATGCATGGTCCCAAGTATGCTTACAGGGATGCAAATGACAAATAAACCTCGTCCGCAAGTCCCGCTTAGTTAGTTTTAGCTAACTTCATAGTTCATATTCCCTAGAAATAACTTTATTGAACAGTTAGACCATAAATGGGCTTAAACGGGGCCCTTACATCCATAGCTTGCACGCATAACTACAATCAAAACATGGTTATATAAAAAGGCCACTCACACTCCTGTGGACATCAGGTAGGTAAATGGTATTTTGTTGGTGGGAATGTAGCTTTTAAACTTCAAGCCTTTCATCAATGTTGTTTTCCCTAATTAACTCATTCTGAGTGCTAACAAATCCTCACTTAACATTTTTCGTATTATTACGAACAGAAATATTAGGACCGCCCCTGATCTACAGGTAGCACAACAGTGCAGTTCCTAGTATTACAGGAGTACTAAATTACTACTACTTGTGCATTATCATTGTTAGAAAGTCAGACTTTTTTTTTGACATCAGCCACTGAGTATCCAACAACGTACTGGTGTAGCTTTCGTGGTAGGGCTCCATGACTGACATTCCTGTGCATGAAATGTGTATTTCTGTTGAGTGCCGCCCTATGTACATGTGCATATACTTGTACTCTAATCTCCGTCCATCTATTTTCTAGCCTTTAAGGTTTTAGTCCTGGACGTTGTAATCTCCCTATACATCTATGTATTAGCACCGGATGCCCATGAATACATGTACATCCTATTATATTTCTACATGGTATCAGACTATTACAACGTTACTGGTTGAGTGCAGATAGAAGGTTCTGGAAAACAAGCTATTAAGAAAACTTCTGATCTGTTCATTTTCAATCACGACAGGACAATAAACACCATAAATAATACTCCCTTCATTCCATAATATAGTGCGTATAGTTTTTCGAAAAGTCAAACTGTGCAAACTTTGACCAAGTTTATTGGAAAACTATTTACATGTACAATACCAAATATGTAAAATATGAAACTAAATCTTATGATGAATCCAATGATATACATTTGGCATTCTAGATGTAAATGCCTTTTCCCACAAATTTGGTCAAAGTTTGTGATGTTTGACTTTTCAAATAATCTACATGCACGATATTATGGAACGGGGACCGGGGGGGGGGGGGGGGGTAAAAATTATATTCAAATCCGCAGACCGCCGAATGCGTGCTGACGTCATCATCCTTCCTTCGCATAATCACTCTTACATCTACAATAATATCCCGCAACATCGGGGTCGAGATCATGTAATCCCGTTTTTTCTGTAAAATTTTGGTCAAATTTCCAAGTCTTTCGATCAATATTAGATCCCGGATCCGTTTCATACACTCCCTCTGTAAACTAATATAGAGGGAGTACATAACCTCTGAGATAAGTTTACGCCAGCACTTCAGTGAGATTGCATAATTATTCCAGAAAAAACATGAGATTTCATAATTGCAAGTAATAGTTAAATTAAGCTTAGGAGTACACAAGGTGACCACAGTTTTGATAAAATCCGAATAATCAATAACTAGCAAATTTGATATTCTTGAGGCCTTAATTTAAACATCGATGACGCCGGCGGCGGCGGTCGGCCGGTGATGGACACTGATTCGAAGAAGAAAAAGACACGAAGTGCCGACCAAACATACATAAATGTATATCTTCCTCAAAAGAGAAACAACGTCTTTCTTTACTAAGTTGCAATTTTTGTACCTTATCCTCGAGGATCCAAGAACTAATCCTATAAACCTAAATATTTGATCCCCGCAAATTCCCTTGACTATTTCATAGCACTTTTTCCATTGAGATTTTTCTTCATTGAGAAATGGTGCGGCCTGGGACAATTGCAATGAAGTTGCCCAACATGCATGATAAAGAATATGAGCAAAAAATAATAGTTGATCCCCACTACCACTAATTCTCTCAACATGCAAGCCTTCCACATCACCAAGTGTGCCACATCAGCTTCCACTAACATTATTTTTCAGTCCATGCAGATCATATCTCATTATCTCTAATTATCTCATTATCCAAGCCCCCCACCCCATCAAGTGTGTCATGTCACCATCCACTATATTATTTTTCAGCCCATGCAAACCTTATCAACATGTTTATTTTTCCTTGCAAAAAGACATGTTTATTTTTTACTAGACATATGTAGTACATGGTATAATTATTTAATTTGTTTACTTTCTAAAGGTTGTGAAATGCTCTGATTTAATTGTTGAAACGTCTATGGTACAATGTACATGCATCCTTATTATTCACACACAATGCAAGTATGGAATATATTTACGTTAAATGAAGTATTTTTTGCTTTAGATTTTTCCATTCATATATAATTCATCAGCAAATAATCTTTATATCCCGCAGCAACGCGCGGGGAAATTACCCAGTGTACCTTTCGTTGAGGGCCTCGATGCCTAACGTATGTTGGTATGCCATGATGTATGCCTACAATTCTTGAATTCTAATGAGCATCTTTGCGTAGTCCCATATTGATAGCTTGCAACGAAAATAATTATCGGGCAACATGGTCTAATCAAGGGACTACAAAATCAATTTCAAGTAATCTAGGACAAGCATATCACTTTAGACGACTGACTTGTGGTTGAATGGTTAGGACAATGATTGTATCCTAACCTTCAAGGGGCCATACCTCGGGCTTTGACATATTTGTGTCTCGTTAAGGTCAAATATATATTTTTTCAACTGGAAAATGACAATTATGTCGGTGGCCCTATACATGTAATGATTTCATCTATCTTGGGCACACCCGGCATGAGCTTCACGTCATGGTGGTGTATGTCTATATTGTACTCCCTTCTTGCCAAGCTAACAGCATCTTAGCAAAAACTCGTACATCAAGGAAGAGTTCAGAGTGGTTGTTGGAAAGGATATACTAGCACACCACGATGGGTAAGATGCACTCCCTCCGGTTTGAATTATAAGATGTTTTAACTTTTTTCTGAACCGGATTTATATAGACGCGTTTTAGTGCGTTTGTTCACTAATTTCAGTTTGTATGTAGTATATATTCAAATATTCTAAAGGTATTATAATTCGAAATAGAGGTGATAGTATGTAATGTCAGGTGACTTGGTCCCCACACAAAAAAATCACGTGCCTTGTTCACTGGCTGGAGCCTGGAGCTAATTTGTCGTCTCCGACCGAGCCAAACCCCCACGAAGAAAACGTCGTGTCCTGATTGCCTTTACTATGGCTGGTTCAGCTCGGGCCCGCAGTCAGTCTCATCATGTACGTTGGGGGGCCATCTGCAGGCAGCAGAACAGTGCAGTTCATAGTATTACACTCGAGCTGTCAGGGTAATACACAACTGAATTACTACTACTTGCCCCTTATAAAAAAACTTGTGTTATTATCATTGTGAGGCATTTTTTTTAATATCAGCCACTGAGCGTCCCATAGGGTATTGATGCATCTTTTTTTTTTTTTTGAGGAAGCGCAGGTAAACTGCGTTTGCGTTATGAGAAGAAGCAGCGACAGAGCCTAATCTGTACAAAAGCAACCAAGGGCTGCCAAAAGAGGAGAGAAAACAAGACCAACCCGAGCTAGACTAGCTTATTGGCTTTTTTTATAGAAGAAAACTCCGTGAGCATCAAATGCTCAAGCCAAGACTTGAACCCTGATGGGATTGGCTGCGAACTCCCACGCCTTGCCAACTGAGCCTAGGCCCAGTTCTCAAGAGGAGAGAAACCAAAAGACCCCCGGGCTACATAAACCTTACTCTCGCAGCATCAGGTGTAGCTTTGGTGGTGGGGCACATTCTTGCGCGTGACCTATGTATATTTCTATATGTAATCTATGAATTTTCTGAACAAACAAATAACTTGTCACGTGACTCGTTCTCTTGTAGCCTGAGCTAAATTTTTTTTTGAGAAATTGTTCATTCAAATCACGAATCAGTACAGAGTAGGTGACCCTTACAAGCACACTGAAACGCAAAAACAAAGGACCAAGAACACCTAGAGTACCCTAAGACAACCATAACACAAGAAGATCTCCGGAGCCCTGTGTCATCATCCCTGAATCTTGAGAGAAGACCCCTGCAGCAGAAGGATCTGCAACCAGTCGCAAACAGGTCATCATCTTCGACCACGGTATAATTGCCGCCACGCTGCTTCCTCATTTCTTGACACCAGCGCTGAGAGGGCATGGATATCAATCCAACACACCTGCAACAGCCGTCGCCATCTTTGGCTTTCAGTACCGCGAAAAGTGTCCCTTCCGGAAGGAAGAGATCTCGAGTCATCCGACCGGTCCGGCACCGCGGCCGGGCCATCCGCCCGGGCAAAGCAAGATCTTCCACCAGCATCAGTGCAGAGGAAGGAGAAGAACAACAGCAGCAAATCGTACCAACAAGGAAGAAGAAAGGTCTTCGTCTCCCTACCTCCATCGCCCATCTGAGGATCCAAACGACCAGTGCCGATGGACCTCCAACCACCATAGCCCGCGACCTCGACGAGTTCCGGGGATCCCCAACACCGCTGGCTCCTAGACGAAGGCAAAAGCCTTGCCTGACCGCGAACGGAGCCCGGAGAAACTTATTCCGACACGACACCACTGCAACGGCCTCGGCAGCGTCTCCCTCAACCCTAACCCTACCACACACCCACCTAGTGAACAGACCCGAGGTTCCCCCTCCCTCCCGCCGCCGGAGCAGCCGACGGAGAGAGGGAACCGGCGGCGTCACCGGCGGCGCGCAAGGGACCCCTAGTCGCCTCCCTGATCACCTCGAGCGATCCAACTTTTCCTGAGCTAATCTTGTCGTGTGTGACTGAGCCAAAGCTCGCAGCCACCGAAGAAAACGTCGTGACTCGTGACCGGCATCTCCACGCGGCCGCTGTTCTACGCCATCCGGGCCTGCAGCCAGTCTCACGCGCGTCGGGGCTCACCCGCCAGCAGCAGCGGCACGGTAGCTTTCCGTTACGCTCAAGCCTCGGGCACAGCGACTGCTTGCTTGCTTGCTAGCGCTCCATGATGTGAGCCAGAGTGATTGATAAAACGCACAGCTTGCTATATACTCCCTCCGTTCCCAAATACTTGTCTTTCTAGGCATTTCAAATGGACTCAACACACGAATGTATGTAGACATATTTTAAAGTGTAGATTCACTCATTTTGCACTGTATGTAGTCACTTGTTGAAATCTCTAGAAAGACAAGTATTTAGGAACGGAGGGAGTATTTTGTTTTATTTTTTGCGGGAAAGTGCTCCTCGTACCAGTAGTAGACAGACTATGTAATTAATGATTAAGGAGCAGTGAGCGAGCAGACACGATCATCACGAGCTCCCCTGATCACTCGAAGCGAGTAATCAAATGCGCCGTACGTGTTCACTCGCTCATAGGCAGTAGGGATCCGGCTTGCCTGCTTCCTTCCCATGCTCCCATCCGTGCTCCCACTTCATCCTATGGTTGTCATTTCCCTTTTTTCTTTTCTAATCTAATCATCTCCCCCCTGATTTTCAGGGGATCAGACCGGGTCTTATTTTTTTTCAATCAAATCAAGCCACGTACGCGGGAGCACGGATGGAAGCATGGGAAGGGAGCAGGCAAGTCTTGTCCAGGCAGTAGATCCTTCACAATCATTACTACAAAAATTTCCATGCTTCACCTTTCCCTAAACAATAAAATCTTTTCATAAAAAAAATCATGCACACTCGTTAAACCAGTCGACTTTTTCCCTCAGCACTCGCAGTCTATTTCATAAAAAATAATACTCACATGATCTTTCAGGATCACTCCCTTAGTAATCTAAAACGTCTAATATTTGTTTACAGAGGGAGTAATAAAGACAAACCGACTTTGCAAGGCAAATAAAAACTACTATCACACAACAAAAACAAAGCTTTCGTGTCTAGATAGATGATGACCGGCAAGAATTTTGCAACAGGGCCTGTTTTTGACACTAAAAGAAAAAACGCTGTATATTTTTCTCATTTTAATTGGAAATAACATTCTCACGATAAAAGGTACGGTCGATCTGTCATGACATGTTTTTGTATGTATTCCATCAAATTATAGACAATGTTGTAACAAATTTGTGTATTTGACGAGTAGGCCGTGATGTCGCGTGACTTGTACACCCTCCGTTCCCTAAATATAAGTCTTTGTAGAGACCACATACGAATGTATACAGATGCATTTTAGAGTGTAGTTCATTTATTTTATTCCGTATGTGGTCCATAGTGGAATGTCTCCAGTGACTTATATTTAGGAACGGAGGGAGTACTTTATTATGGCTAGCTCAAAATAATTTCTGACTTTTCACTGGACCTTGGACCCAAGCTCTACACGAAGAAGAAAACGCCCTGATCGTGACGCGCCTTTCCGTGGGGTGGTTGCTCAACGGAATCGGGCCCACAGCCAGCCTCACTTAAGGTATCTTGTCCTCTCTACATTTTTCAGTATTTTTTTTTGAAATACTATTATATGTTCCTGTCGTTTGCACCATATATGCTTTTCTTACTAAAAATGAGGAAAGTCGTACCTGAGTGTGCATGCAATTCCTGGCAGCATCATTGCTTTTGGTTATGGTAATAATGGTAACTAACATTTCGGTTGCACCTTAATCAACCGTCCAGAAGAAAGAAAATGTAATCATGTTACATTTGTTTGGTGTTTTTAGTTGCAAGTGCCGTAGGTGATGCACACGGCAGGAACTGAACAAGATTGCACCTTACACATCACGCCATCACCACTAGGGATGAAAACGGAGCGAAAATGGACGAAACTCAGTGCTACCATATTTGTTTTCATATATATATATTTGCAGAAGCGGACACGAATACAGAAACCCCAAAAATGAATACGGAAACATATACTATCGGAAATGGACACAGAGTGAATAGAAAGTGGACGCGGAAATATAAGTGGGCATTGACCGGAATTTAAAACCCCTTGAATCATAGAGAAATACACACAAAATAAACAAATTTAATGAATTGTTAACATAATAACATGGCTACAAAATAATATCATTATGTTAGCAACTTAGCATAGTAGTATAGTATTGTAGTAGTACTGGACAATTGCGTATAGGGCCAAGCTGGGTACATATGTGGTAGCAGAAGTTGGGCCTCAAATAATCCATTCTTGTTATTTTGTCATTGTGTGTTGTTCGGTGGTTGGGCTACAAAGCAGACATAGGCCAATAGTAAAAACGGAAATTCCATATTCACAGAAACGGAAAGTTTCATTTTCACGCCAGTTTCACCGGAAAACACCATTTCGTTTTTGTTTCAGTTTCCTCATAAAAAAAATCCATTTCCACTCCCGTTTTGCAAATTTCCATTTCTATTTTCATATTTCCTTTTCATTTATATCTTTTCCTCCGAAAAAGTGAAAAGTTTCCACTCAATTTTCATCCCTAAGCACCACCATCATTATCATAAAATAAAATGATCTTTCTGCAAAAGGAATTAAGCTTAAGCTGCAACTAATCAATTATAATAGGGCTACTATTTGCTACCAATATTTTTTTCTTCAATTGATAATTGAACAAGACAGTGGAGCTCACATGAGCGAAGCATGGCAGACCAAGTAGGTTAGGTCAAGTTAGGTGGTTGACCAGTGTCTGTCTGGATAGGTGATCACCGGCAAGATTTTGCAACACGGTCTCTTCTATCTGGCTGCCTTATATTATATACATATAATGAATAAAACAATAATAACCTTGCAACTAGTATACTTGTTTAAGAAAACTTAGTAATTAAATACATAAATGAAAAGGCATATGGCTTAGTTACTTGGTTGCTGACACTGCCACCACCACCACCACCACCATCATCATCATCATCATAAAATAATTGATCTTTCGGGGAAAAGGAATTAAGCTTAAGCTGCACCTAATTAATAATTATAGGGTTACTATTTGGTAACAGTAATTTATTTTGTTACATTTCAAACGATAATTGAACAAGACAGCGGAGCTCACGTGAGCAAAGCATGGCAGACCAAGTAGGTTAGGTTAGGTGGTTGACCAGTGTCTGTCTGGATAGGTGATCACCGGCAAGATTTTGCAAACACAATCTCTTCTATCTGTCTGGCTTATATATACATACAGATAGTAAAAGAAATAAACCATGCAGATGCAGCTACTTGCTTAAGAAAACTTATTATTAAATACGTAAATGAAACCCCGCTGCGGATTAGTTCTCTTCATGGTGCTTTATTTAAAAATAACGCTGGTTAGCCACTCAACCTCTAAGAAGTCAAATGCCATGGCTTCTTAGTAAGAAGTTCTTAGTATGCAGCAAACATAAAAGGTCGATGACGCCAATGGTGACGGTGATGGAAACTGATTGGAAGAAGAAAAGGATACCAAGTGCCGACCAAATTTAAAGAAAATTCATATCTTCCTCAAAAGAGAAACAACGTCTTTTCTATACTAAGTGGCAATTTTTGAACCCCATCCTCGAGTATCCAACAACTCATGTTCCTTTCATTGTGGGCCTCGACGCCTAATGTTTGTTGGCATGTCATGATGTAGGCCCATAATTCTTGAAATTCTAAATGAGCATCTTTACCTAGTCACATATTGATAGCTTGCAACCAAAATAATTATTGGGCAACATGGTCTAAATCGAGGTTCTACAAAATTAATTTCAAGTAATTTAGGACAAGCATATCACTTTGGACAACTCACTTGTGGTTGAATGGTTAGGAGTAACTTGTAAGGGACCATACCTCGGGCTTTGATGTATCTGCGCATAGTTAACGCCGAATACTTTTTTCAACTGGAAAATGACAATCATGTCGGTTGCTCTATACATTTGATGATTTCATCCATCTTAAAACTCTGCTACATCTATCTTGGGCACACCCGGCGTATAACCAATCTTAGAAACACCTATTATTACGACTTGTTATAGTGAACTGCAGGCGCGGATTTCTCTTATGCGTGTATAGAACCATAAAAGATACCCCTAATCATAAGGCGTATTCAGAACTCATACCGTCTTCTCGTTTGTCGCTACCGACTGCTAGGTAAAATTAAAACATCCACCGCTGCGTTGCTTATCAAAGCTCTTTTTTCGCAAATACGCAAAGCTTGCATATCATTGCATTGAAACTCATGTTGAAAAGGATACACTAGCGGTTTTGAATTAACCACGACGGGTAAAATGCACTCCCTCCGGTTCGACGTATAACTTATTCTAACTTTTTTTTTCTGAATTTGATTTATATAGACCCGTTTTAGTGCATTTGTTCATTAATTTTACTCTGTATGTACTCCCTCGTTCCTAAATATAACTCTTTGTAGAGATTCCACTATAACCACATATGGATGTATATAGATGTATTTTGGAGTGTAGATTCACTCATTTTGCTCCATATGTACTTCATAGTGAAATCTTTATAAAGACTTTTATTTAGAAACGGAGGGAGTAGTATATATTGTCATATCCAAAACATATTATAATTCGTAAACAGAGGTGGTAGTATGGTAATGTCACGTGACCTGTTCGTCGCCAAAACAAAAAAATGACTTTTTCACTGGCTGGAGCTAATTTGTCGTGTCCGACCGAGCCAAACTTCCCAAGCAAGAAAACGTCGTCACCTGACTGCCTCTACCCGGGGCTATTTCCGCTCAGGCCCGCAATTAGTCTCACGTACGTTGGGGACCCATTTGCAGGCAGCAGAACAGCGCAGCTCATAATATTACACTCCAGCTGTGAACGTAATACACAACTAAATTACTGTGCATTACGTTGGGGGCCCATTTATTTTTCAAAAAAGGTTAATTGACGCACAATTAGTACAATTTTATGCATTATGATTATTGTGAGATCCGTTCGACAAAACGATGGGAAAAAATGGACACGGGGCGCAAGTTGGATGCAGTTGAGAGGCATTTCGTCTTCGCCAATCAGGTGGC
This sequence comes from Triticum timopheevii, assembly GCA_963921465.1. Lineage (NCBI taxonomy): Eukaryota > Viridiplantae > Streptophyta > Magnoliopsida > Poales > Poaceae > Triticum > Triticum timopheevii. Next base: position 645,532,057 of record OY997266.1, on the reverse strand, counting down.
ATTTTTTCTTTAATTTCAGCCAATGAGTATCCAACAGCGTAGCGTACTGGTGTAGCTTTCGTGGTGGGCTCGATGACTAATATTCTTATGCATGAAAATATGTATTTCAAAAAGTAATCCATGAATTTTCTCAGCAAATAATGAATAATTAGTCACGTGACTCGTTCTCTTGCAGGCTGAGCTAATCTTGTCGTTTCTGGCTGAGCCAAAATTGACTCACGCCCAAGAAGGAAACGTGTCGTGACTCGTGACTGCCCTTTCTCCACGACATCGGGGCCCATGGCCAGTATCACGCGCGTCGCGGCCCACCCGCCAGCAGCGGCACGGTAGCTTTCCGTTACGCTCGAGCGTCGGGCACAGCGACTGCTTGCGGCTAAATTTTGTGTTTTGATACTTTTTCCCAAACCTATTCGAGATCTGACTCTAGTTTGATTTTTTTTGATATCTGACTCTTTTGCTACCGTCAGGGACCATGACGGTAGGGTATAACAGCCTACCGCCAAAGACCCTGGCGGTAGGGTTGCATGCCCTACCGCCAAAAACCTTCTAAGTATTGAACACAGTGTGTGCTCGTTTCTACTGCCAAGCACCTTGGCGGTAGGGTTGTGCAGGCTACCGCCAACCCGTTTGGCGGTAGCGATGTTTCCTACCGCCAAAGTTTCCGGCAGTAGGCTGTTAGACCCTACCGCCATGGACTCTGGCGGTAGCAAAAGGGTAAGATCTCAAATTTTTTTCAACCTAGGGTCAGATCTCGAATAGGTTTCAGAAAAGGATCAAAACACGAAATTTTGCCACTGCTTGCTTGCTTGCTTGCGCTCATGATGTCTGCCAACGTGATAAAACGCACTGCTAAGAGCCGGTGCCTCAAACCGGCCTCAAACAACCAGACAGACCGTCCGCTTATGAAAATATGACCCAACTGAGCGATTCAAACGGGCCTCAAACGTCTGGGCTGTCTGGCGCCGGCAGCAACTCCGACTCCGACTCCGATGAGGAACTGGCCCTTTGCATTGCCCTCGAGATCCAAGGTGGACACAGGGGGCAGTTCCGGATAGGCCGCCACGCCTTTCCCGGCTCACGCGCAGCTCCGAGGGCTGCATAGTCCACGCCTCCCTCACGCCGTCCCCTGCATGCCCCCGCCGGCTGCTGCTCCCCCAGGCAGGGCAGCAGTGGGTGCTTGTGCCGGCCCGGACACGCACGTCGGAGTCGGAGGCGCGTGCCGCCCGCTGCGAGAGGCAGCGGGCAAGGGAGAGGGACGCAGTGGAGAGCTTTGTCTGCCGCCGCCGCGGGTTACCGGCGGAGCCCGACAAGGACGAGCGGCTCCTCGGGTGGGTCTAGCGCCAGTCGCTTACAACGGCGGAGACGGACACTCGGCGGCTCCGTCGAAAGAACGCGAAGGCTCCCTAGCTTGCCATCGAGCAGTCCGAGTGCGAGGCCAAGGAGAAGGCGACGGAGGCGGCTCGGCTGGCAAAGCTCAAACGGCAGCACGACTGGGCCGTCCGACGGCTCAAAGGGCTCATCACCATCTCCTCCTCCTCCGACGGCGATAACCACGACGCCTCGTCCAACGACTCAGACGGTCCTCCACCAGCCGCCGACAGCTACAGCTGCGTCGACAACCGGAAGGGGAAAGGGCCAGCGAGGAAGTGATGAAGATCCTCTTTCTTCAAATGTAGTTTAAAGTTGCCCGTCGTTTATGTGAATTTTGATGGTCTTTTGAACATCCGTTCATGATCCTTTGGTGAACATATTGTGTTTCCTAATGTCTGTTTGATAATCTATGTAGTTTGATCGATGTTGCATGGTTTAATATGGATATAGGGGATCGAATACTAGATACACAGATTTGGATGATGCAATTTGAGGAGTGACCGGTCAATGCCTGCGGACGTGCCCGGCCGTGTCCGTGCGCGTTTGAGGTCCGTATTTGCCTAGTCCGGCCGTAGATGTTATAATGTGTTATTCTATTTTATTTTTGCGGGGAAGTGCTCCTCGTACTAGTATAGTAGCTAGACTATATAATGATTAGGAGCAGTGAGCGAGCAGACACGATCATCACGAGCTCCCCTGATCACTCGAAGCGAGTAATCAAATGCGCCGTACGTGTTCCCTCGCTCACAGGCAGTAGATCCTTCACGATCATTTTTTTTTTTTGAACATGATCCTTCACGATCATTACCACAAAAATTCATGGTTCACCTTTCCTTAAAATATAAACCAATAAGGCTCATCTTTTCATCAGAAGAATCATGCACACTTGTTAAAACCAGTCAACCTTTTCCCTCAACACTCGCAGTCTATTTCATCAAAAAAGAAAATAGTACTCGTAAGATTTTTCAGGTCACTACTTTAGTGATCTAAAACATATTACATTTGTTTACAGAGGGAAAGACAAGCCGACTTTGCAAGACAAAAAGAAACTATCACACGTGTCTGCTTATGTAACAGAAACAAAGCTTTCGGCAAAATCAACCAGTGTTTGGTTTGGTTTTGTTTTGGCTGGAGTGATAGCTGAACAAGACAACGGCATGGCAGACCAAGTAGTTTAGGCTCAGTAGTTGACCAGTGTGTACATAGATGATGGCCGGCAAGATTTTTGCAACAGAGCCTGTTTATACACTGAAAGAAAAAATGAATATTTTTCTCATTTTTCATTGCAAGAAAAATTCTCACAAAAGGTACGGTCCCGCAGCCAGTCTCACTTAAGATATCTTGTCCTCTCTACATTTTTCAGTAAAAAAAATAAAATAGTATACATATTGTCCATGTTGTTTGCGCCATATATGATTTTCTTACTGGAAAACCGAGAAAAGTCACACCTGATTGTGCATGCAATTCCTGGCAGCACCATTGCTTTTGGTACCTAACCTTTCGGTTACACCTTAATCAACCGTCCAGAAGAAAGAAATGTAATCATGTTACATTTGTTTGGTGAGTTTAGTTGCAGGAGAACCCTGCAGAATCTACAAGTGTAATAGGAGCATCCGTTGACAAAAGGATCACCCTAAGATGATCATCTGATGGCTATTGGAAACAAATCAAATCAGATGGTTCTATTTCTCAACCTTTCTGACTTGCTCCTACGGAACCAAGGTCGAAAGGATTGAAGAAGTCAGTCATTCACAACCATTGATGAAGGATTCCTCGAAAAGGTAAGGATTAGTAGTTCTTTTTCGAAATCTCTTCTTGCATCTCTGCTACTAGGAAAGTAAGTCATTGACAAAGGACCCAACCCTTCTGAATTCGCTGAGCGAGACCTAAGATCGGAATGGACAGCAGTCGAAACCCTGAGCCCATCGTGTCTGCCAGCTATGCAATGGCTTTACTTGAGATTCCGTAGGGAGAGCAGTCGCTAATCTTTCCTTCGGTCAATCACGAGAACAACCTGACTGCAATCTTTTTCTATCGGTAAGGATTGCACCAGAGCACCTTCTACTTCTAATAAGCCATGAACTATAGATAGAGAAGAATCATTCTGAGCAAGTACATAAGAAGCGATCCACTTTTTTTCATCGGTTCCATGGGAAGACCAAAGATCTTGCGTGGCAGGTCCGCCAGAAAAACTCTAGGCCGTAGGTGATGCAGACGGCAGAAACGAAACAAGATTGCACCGCACAAATCAGGCCACCACCACCACCATCATCATCATCATCATCAAATAATTGATCTTTCGGGAAAAGGAATTAAGCCTAAGCTGCAACTAATCAATTATAATAGGGATACTATTTGCTACCAGTTTTTTTTCTTCAATTGATAATTGAACAAGACAGTGGAGCTCACATGAGCAAGGTTAGGTGGTTGACCAGTGTCTGGATGGGTGATCACAGGCAAGATTTTGGAACACAACCTCTTCTATCTGTCTGGCTTGTATATACAGCTAAAATAATAATAACCTTGCAGCTACTTGTTTGAGAAAACTTACTAGTAACTTAAGTACCTAAGTGAAAAAGATATGGCTCAGTAAGTTGGTTGGTACTACCATTGCACTGCGCCACATCAATACACACCTGCTCCACTGTATTAGTTAGTTGGTTGCTGAGGGCATCTTCAAAACGGATTCTCAAACCGTCCGCATACGTCCGTACCACGCGGTCCAGACGTGTTGTGCATTCTAACACGAGCATGCATCGGTCCCTCGAGCGGTTCAGACGTATTTTTGTTAGCGAACGCGAGACAAATCGGGGGGCTTTGCGGGAGTCTGGACAACAGAGACGTGGGCTTTCGACACCCCTGGCCCACCCAAAATCCTACCAAAATCCCTCCCCGACCTTGCAAATCCTTCCCCCCACATTTTCACTCCTTTCCCTTTTCTTTCTTGCCTTCGCCGCTGCTCCACCACCCTGACTGCCCCGGCACACCCCTGCTGGTACTTGACGAGTTCATCACTTAGAAAAGTACACCCAGGCTCCACGCCGCTTCACCTCCGCCGCCGGGACGAGCCTCTCCTCCGATCGCAGCTCAGGTACCATCCGCTCCTACGCTGCTCACCATGCCCGACAAGTGTTCGTTGAATTGCCGGAGCAATTTTTTTGTCCCTTCTTCTTTGAAGCAATGGATTCAAATATGAAGTACATATACGAGCAAGAGGGTTCTCTCAGATATTGAGGTCCAAACACCGATACCACGCTAGTTGTATCACATGATCTTTGGATTTGACACGCTTTCTTTGGCAATGCCCGGGTCTCACAATGACATCAATGTGCTGTAGCGATCACCATTATTTGCTAGGCTAACTGAAGGAAAAAGTTCCTCCTTGCCACTATGCTGTCAATGGGCATGAGTACAATATGAGCTACTATCTGACTGACGGTATCTATTCTCCGTGGATACCTTTACCAACACCATCTCTAACCTTTTGGCCAGAAAAAGGCTCACTTTGCCCAAAGACAAGAAGCAACTAAAAAGGAAGTTGAGTTCTGCAGACACGTTTTCTCTGTTGTGTGATCATGCACAACATGATCATGGAGGATGAGGGTTACAATGCTGTCGCAAGCCTTGAATTTGAGAACATGAGTGATCCTATTGAACTTCCTGATTATAATCCAGCCACATTTGAAGAGTTTGTTCAAATGCATCAACAAATCCAACAACGAGCAACTCACGAGCAACTGAAGTAAGATCTGATTGAACATCTGTAGGTGGTTAAAGAGGACAACAATGTTTGATTGTAATATTTGAACTTATTTAAGACCTAAAAAAATTGGGACGGGATGTATGCGTGTAGCGTTGGATGGCCGGCTCCCATATCAATGTCCGTGGATGGATGCCGAAGCATATTTACGGGTCGGCATTGAAGATGCCCTAATAGTTGCTAAACTTTGTGGCTTGTGTGTTCTAAACTTCGACAAGCTGTGGAGACTGCTATAAATGATTTACCCTTTCCATCCTTCGACAACGGTACCATTTGGTCACAATTTGTATCCATTTGAATTTTACGCTGATCATCAAAGGACGTCAGTTTGTGGTCACAGGTTCTTGGAATCCATCTGTTGTCCAGCCTAGTTAGGGCCATGGCCCTCTAGACTAATCCTGCAGCTGATTTGGGGCACAAAAAAGTCTCCTCATGTCATTTTTGCCGAGAAGGGTTTCCAGGTTGGCTCTTCTCCTGCCATGGGGGCAGCTCCATCCAAGTTGCCAAAGCCTCCGAGCAAGGCAGATGAACAAATTTATGCTCTGATCATAGGAGCAACATGAACATGGCAATGGCGGCAGAAGGAACCGCCAATAAGCACGTCAGCAACAAACAAATCTAAGCTGGTATCTAGGCCTTGGGAATCAACCCTATGACTTCTGCAACTTAGCCGGCTTTTATGCTCGAGAACATTTCTTCTTGCTCGGCGGATGCCATGGAGAAAATTGTTCAAGGAGAAAATGGGGAGCATATAATTATGATGATTGCAATTTTTTAAAGGGAATGTGTGACACCCAGTGGGTCATGTAATTATGGTGATTGAATCGAATCGTCACTTGCCATTTGGAAAGAAATGAGATGGATGGACGAAAGCGGGCAGAACGCGGTCCGTCGGCAGGAAAATGAACCTTAGATTCTTTTTAGATACTCGGAGTTGTAGAGATTATTGTGAGGCCCGTTGGACTAAAAGAAGGGGGGGGGGGGGGGGGGGTGGGGTGGCATCTTTTTCACTATCAGCCAGGTGGCATCTTTTTCACTATCAGCCACTGAGTGTCCAACAGCGTACCGTACTGGTGTAGCCCCCGTGGTGGGGCTCGATGACTAACAGTCTTGCGCGACATATGTTTATATCTATACGTAATCAATGAAATTTCTGAACAAACGAATAATTAGTCACGTGACTCGTTCTCTTGTAGGCCGAGCTAATCTTGTCGTCTCTGCAACTGAGCCAAAACTCACGCCGAGGAAGAAGGCGTCGTGACTGGTGACCGGCCATTCCACGGGGGCCGCTGTTCCACGACATCCGGCCGGGCCCACCCGCCAGCAGCGGCATGGTAGCTTTCCGTTACGCTCGAGCCTCGAGCACAACGACTGCTTCTGCTTGCGCTCCATTAGAGCAACTCCAAGGGCGCAGACCCATTTCATTCGCGCATGTTCATTTGGATCCGTGCGGACAAAAAACACTGCCCAACATGCTGACACATTTTTATTTTTTGGCCGGATCCATTTGCGCAAATTTAGGTTGCATTTGAGTCCGAGGCGGACACAAAGCGGGCACAGACTCACCACCTTCCACCTCTCTCTCCTCCTTTTTCTCTGCCCAGCCCACGAGCCCCCGTACACCCACGCCGGCAGCCGGCCTCGCCTCGCCTCTCCTCCTCCGCGCCCGGCCGTCGCAGCCGCTTGAGCCGGAGCACCACCCCGCCCCGCGCCGCGCAGCCAGCGCTCCTACCCGCGCTCGCCCAGCTGCCCTTGGTCGCGCGCCCGGCGGTGCCCGCTCCCGACCGCCATGGATCTGACCGCCGACGAAATGGAGCTCCGCAGCCCCGGGCAGCAGGAAGAGACCCCGGAATGCCCAGCAGCGCGGCGCCAAGCGGCACGAGGAGCGCAGCCGCGGCCAACGCGGGGACGCGCGGGTCGCCGGCGAGGCGCACGAGCGGGTGCGGCGCCGCGGCGAGCTGCGGGGCACGGTGGGCGCTGTTGTGGGCGTGGCGAGCTGGCGCGAGCGGGTGAGCGGGGGCGCAAGCGGGTGAGCGGGGGCGCAGGAGCTCATCCCTCTCCCCTCTGGTGCTCGTCTCCGCAGGCAACGCTCGTCCAGGCCGTCTAGCCGCTGCCAACCCCGGTGCCTGCTACGTGTTCGACGAAATGCCAGGGACGGACATGGCAAAAATACGTCAAGCCATCCGTCGGGTGTACATGCAAACCCAACTCAAAAAACGGACACGGATGTCCGTTTGACCGACCCAAACATTCAAAAAAGGGATGAAATGTATGTCTGCTTGGGTCGCTCGTTGAAGTTGCTCTTTGTGTCCGCCTGAGTGAGAAAACGCGCTGCTAATATATACGTATATTTTTTTCATTTTAATTTTTGTGGGAACGTGCTCCTCGTACTAGTAGATAGACTGTATATAATGATTAGGAGCACTGAGCAAGCAGACACGATCATCACGAGCTCCTCTCATCACTCGAACCGAGTAATCAAACGCGCCGTGTTCCCCCGTTCACAGGCAGTAGATCCAGGTCCTTCACGATCATTACTACAAAATGTCATGCTTCACCTTTCCTTAATAAAATATACCGGAGCTCGTCTCTTTTCTTAAAAAAAGTCATTTTTTCCAACAACAAAAACTTTTTCCCTCAACACTCGCAGTCTATTTCATCCAAAAAAAAAACTCATAAGAGCATCTATAGCCGGGCACCCTAAACCCTCCTCAAACGTCTGGGCTGCCCACCCGGTCACTGACCAGTCATGAAAATGTCACACAGACGGACGCCTCAAACGGGTCTCAAACGAACGGGCTGACCGACACCTCTCATATCCATCCCAAATATGAGGCGGATATATGGGGTGTCCGGACGCGTCCGCCGACTGCGCCGCAGGTTGTAGCGGTCCCACGTGCAACAACTGAAGCTCCGTCTCTCTCATCCAGACAATGAAAATTTAGTCCTACATCGCCGGGCGAGGCGGACGCCGACCGGCTTAAATAGCCGCGCCGGCGCATGCCGACAAGCTTCGTTGTGTAGTTCTATCAATTATCGTTGCGTGAGCAAGATAACTTGACACTAGACTATACTTCATTAGTTGATGATTGTTCGTCGAGTGTCAAGTTCGTCTCGTTCATGTACGTTGATACCCCATTACAATGACAATATATCCTTTATTTTGTCCATCGATTTTTTGTTGACAAATTGTGATTCATAAAAAGCAGTATGGACATGATTGTTCCCCTAGTAAAGGAGATAGACATGGACTATGAGCCGTCTATGTGATAAACATAGAAGATTCATAGTAAAGTTCTATCTTCTTTACAAAGGATCCAATAATGTCAGAAGTTTATTGCTTCTGCACGACCCGAATATTTAAGCTGGCTTAATAGCTCATCACGCGGCGAGGTGGGACTAATATCGGTGTGAAAATTTTAACTATGAGCAATTTTTGGTGTGTTTTGACAGCCCAGCCGGCCCAAGACGGATGGGACGGTCGTCGTGCATGGCGTTGCATGTAATAGGTGGTTCAGAAATAGAGTATGCGGATGCAAATGGTCAATTTTGAGGCCCGTCTGGACGCTGGTCACTGTCCGCGGGCGCGTTCGAGCACTTCTACGAGCGTTTGAGGGGCCAAATTTGTTCAGTACCGCTGTAGATGCCATAAGATCTTTCAATTCACTATTTTAGTGATTTAAAACGTCTTGTATTTGTCTACAGAGGAAAAGACAAACCAACTTTGCAAGGGAAAGAAAACTATCACACGCGTCTGCTTAAAACAAAAACAAAGCTTTCGACAAGAACAAGTGTTTGGTTTTGTTTTGTTTTGCCTAGAGTGATAGCTGAACAAGACAACAGAGCTCACATGCATGATGGGGGAACGCGGCATGGCAGACCAAGTAGTTTAGGCGGCTATACCGTGGACCGCTCCAAGGAGGCTCTCCACGAAGAAGAAAACGCCCTGGTCGTGACGTGCCTTCCCGTGGGGTGGTTGCTCAACGAAATCAGGCCCGCAGCCAATATCATGTAGGTCCACCTGCTAGCAGCACGAATCTGAATTTTATCTTAGAGCATCTTCAACAGCCGCGCTATAGCGCCGCGCGCAAAAACTGATTTGGCGCGCGCCGATCGCCTGGTTTGGCGCGGCGCGCGGCGTTTGCTCCAGCAGCCGCGGTAAAATACAGCGCGCGAATATTTTTTTCTCATAGATAAAAAAAACGATGCATATAGATAGATAGATAGATAGTTCAACATACATAGATAGATAGTTCGGCATACATAGATAGATAGGCACTACTACGGCATACATAGATAGATAGGCACTACTACGGCATAGATAGATAGATAAAAGCTACTCCAAGTCGCTATCATCATCATCACCATCATCATCCTCGTCGGTGTCGTCCGAGGTTGAGAGCCATATGTCCTCCCAACGGTCATCGTCGGGCGTGAAGAACGACCTCCCACCTGCTGAAACAATGTCGCACCGAGCGTTCGCCAATGCCTTCCGCTGACGCCGGTCAGCCCGCTCCGCACGGCGCCTTGCCGTCCTCTCCGCCCAGTAGGCGTGCTCGTCGGCGACGTCCTCCGGGTGGCGACGGCGCCACTCCGCCATGGCTCGCTCGTCCTCCTCGGCGACGAGGAGGCGGCGCTGCCACCGAGCGTGGTCGGCACGGTCCATGTCGGTGATGAGACGCGGCGGAGGGGCGACGCGCTGCGCCTGCTCGCGCGTGAAGACGTCCCGGAAGTTCATCTGCGACCGGGGCCTGTCCAAGCGCCACGCCCCCGCGTCGTACGCGCGGGCCGCCTCGTGCGCGCTCCGGAATGTCCCGAGGCCGAGCCGCACGTCGCCGGACCGTATCTCGGCGGAGAACCAGCCGTTGGGGCGCGCGCGGACGCCGCGATAGCCCGAAGCACCCCGGCGGCGCGGCGGCATGGTGGCACGGTGGTGGCGCGAAAAGCTGCGAAACGGCGAGCGGCGAGCTTGCAAGGAAAGGGCGCGTGGCTGTGTGCGTGGCTGTGTGCGGTGCGCGTTGCGGGCGCGGCAATTTATAGGCGCGCGGTAAGCGGCGCGGTAGTTTTGGCGCGCCGCGTGCCGCTTTCTCCAGCGCGCGCGCAAGCGCTTCCCCCGCGCGGTAAGTTTCCGCCACCGCTGGAGCGCGCGGAATCAGCCGGCGCGCGCTAAATCGCGATTTTACCGCGCACGCGCCTTTTGCCGCGCCTGTTGGAGATGCTCTTAGGTGGCACTTTTTGCTGCTGTCACGAGTAATAAATAAGTAAATGTGCAAGCTCAATAGTCGTTCTACTAACTTTTTTTTCGGCCGAACAATCTCTTGCTTAAAATATTGAAAGATTACTAAATCGAATCATGTTTGACCTCTCTACATTTTTTCAGTAAAAAAAGATGGGATAGTAATACTGTCCCTGCCGTTTGTGCCGTATACTGTTTTCTTATCTTAGTGAGAAAAACGAGAGAGGTGGCACCTGATTGTGCATGCAATTCCAGGCAGCACACAACCATTGCTTTTGGTTTGGTATAATGGTACCTAACCTTTCGGCTGCACCTTAATCAACCGTCCACAAGAAATAATCATCTTACATTTGTTTGGTGAGAGTTTGATTGATGTAGACAACAGAAACAAAACAAGATTGCACCGCACACATGAGACCATTATCATCACCATCATCGTAGTAAAATAAAAGCTTTCGGCAAAAGGAATTAAGCTCAGATTGCAACTAAAAATTACTAGAATGTAAGAGGGGTGCTATTTGGTACCAGTACTTTAGTTTGTTTTATTTGCATTTATAGTTGAACAAGGCAGTGGAGCTCACGTGAGCAAAGCATGGCAGACCAAATAGGTTAGGTACTTAGGTTAGGTGGTTGACCAGTGTTTGTCTGTCTGGATAGGTGATCACCGCCAAGATTTTGCAACACAACCTCTTCTATCTGTCTGGCTTATACATACATACAGTTAATAAAACAATAATAACCTTGCAGCTACTTGTTTAAGAAAACTTACTGGCACTGCCATTGCGCTGCACCACATCAATCCACACCTACTCCACTGTATTTAGCTAGTTGCTGAACTTTCTGGCTTGTGTTTTCCAGACAAGCAGCAGCATGGACTGAACATATTCATTCAGTCAAAATTTGGATGCATTTTTGTTTTGAGCTGATCACTGAAGGGTATGAGTTTGCGGCACACAGTTTGATGCTTGGAATCTATCTGGTGGACATGGCCCTCTAGACTAATTCTGCAGCTGATTTGGGGCACACAATAAGCCCCGACCCCCATGTGAACTGCGAATCTAAGCAAAAGCCTCCTCATGCCTCCTCATGCCGTATCGCCGACAAAGCTTTCCAAGCTGGCTCTTCTCCTACAATGGGGTCAGCTCCATCCAAGGTGCCAAAGCCTCCGAGCAAGGCAGATAAACAAAATTATGCTCTCATCATAGGTCATAGGAGCAACATGAACATGGCAATAACGGCAGAAGGAACCGCTAATAAGCATGCTAGCAACAAACACACCTACACCGGTATTTCGGCCTTGGGAATCAGCCCTATGGCCTCTGCAACCTTGAGCTTTTTCCTTGCATATTGCGCATACGTCTTTGGCAACGCGCGCTGAAATTGTAAAGGGTGAGATACTATACTACACACAAAACATGCAGGGGGGAAACAATACTGTCTACCAGTATCTACACAACATACCTTGAATCTAACTTCCCGAGAAATCATCTCACGAGCTATCCAATCTGGAACCTATAGACACAAAGGAGCGACAAGAGACATGAGCAGATATATAGTATACATAATACGTAGATTCCAATTGATGCAAGACCACACCACCACACTACATATACGTACTTCCTTACTAATGCCCTCTGTGCACCGGCGGAACTGCAAGGGAAAACGTTGAAAACATTTGCATCGTAAGTGATACTAATTAGCCAATGAAAGTACATACATAACGCCTATGAATGAAAAAAAAAACTACTTGCTGCTCCAGTTGCAAAAAGCCTCCGGGTCGCTTCAGCTCGGCCTTCAAAGTGTGTTGGCGCGATGGAACCAAATTCTCATTGCAAACTTCCTGCAGAGCATCTCTGAAACACATCTACAAGTTGTCCAAGGAAACAGAAAACAACATCACCATTCACCAAGCATAAATAGGGAAATAGCATTGAGAAACCCGATCAATAAAAAAACGCTGTTATATTCTGAAAAAGGCTGATGTACAATGCTGACCTGCTGCCCAGTAACCCGCTTCCAAATCTCAAAATAGGCGCGGTCAAGACCTTTCACAAACACGACATAAAAGCGAGTCCTCCATATATACTCCTAAATTTAATTGAAACATTACAATTGTCAGATACAACCATGACTAGAGATGACAATCTAGATGAGCAAGGGACAAAGGAATCGTACCATGAAACCGTAATATGCTAGACTGAAATCAATGTTGGGGAACTCAGCAGCAATCCTAATTGCTTGGTACAAACCTTTACGACGGATTTGCTCCCACTAAATAGCAGAACAGGAAAGTTAATGTGATGATACAACGCGTATATAGAGATTAGTTGTCATTCCATGGTTTTGAGAGGTCATAAAGGCCTACCTCCAGAGTATTTTCTTTAAGCACATGATATTCAAGCCACTGTTAAGAACAGAAGGTTGTTAATTAGTCTAATTTCTTTTTTTTTTTACTGAACTGAGTTTTAAACTTGGACTAGCTGATCGTTGCACCGTGCATACCTTAATTTCCTTGACCATCTTTTCCCAGTACAGCACATAGTCTCTATCAACTTCAGGGGTGTTATAAAACGCTATGTATTGGCTCAAGCTTTCATACTCACTCCAAGTCTGCACCAGAAAGGAAAACAACATATTACAGCTGTCCTGAGAAAAATGCATCACTATATTGAAAAGCCCTTCTATTTAATTGAAAAGCCGTTCTATCACAACTCTTGGCGAAGAAGGTATAATTGTTGTCATTTTCTTCTAGGGTGCACATATTATGGTATTTTCCACAATTCAATGTAAGCACAAATATTTTAAACTATGCTTAATCTCCACAAGAAATAGAAATTGCAGTCATAATTCCGTAGCTGTAAGAGAAATATTTGGAGTCACCCATTTAATGGTAAGAAGAGAAGAAGAAACTGGTTACTGTCTGCATGAGCACAGATTAAGTCCATATGCATCACTGAACTGAAAGTGTACTTACACAGTTAGGAAGGACTAGCCGCTGGTAGTCGCTCAAGGATGCAAGTAAACAGAGGTTGGAGTCGAAATACCAGCCAAAGGCACCATCTTCCATGTAAGGAGATAAGTCTTTATCCTCCAAGGCAAGCTCCAGAGGGTACATGCGTTCCAATGTGGCGTCGTCTAGCTCATCGATATGCTTTCCTTTCAACAGCTACAGAGATGGAAAGATGAGTAATCAAGTACGTGGAAAAGATGATATAATAAGTACGTGTATATGATTGACAGCGATAGACAAGAACATCGGAAAGATGTGGCTGCACCCGGGTGTGCTCACACCCTTTATCTGAGCCATTGAGTTTTCTCAAGATTCGTGAAGGTGTCTGACACACCACAGAGTATTTGCAGCAGCCATGAGCTCAAAAGCATTTATCCCACGCTAATGTCACATGGAACATCGTAGGTCCTAGTCTGGTTCCTGTTAACTTCTGGCAGGATATGTTACTGTTACCACGTGAGCCGTTTTTCAACTCTGTCCACACGTGAAAAGCTGCCTCACACAAGCTCCAATGCTTGCATCGGGACGAGTGATAGAGGAGATGTGAGAAAGGGCAGAAATGAGGAAGGAGAGAGAGATTGAAGCGTGTGTGAGAGAGAAGAATGAGTAGAGAGAGAACACACAAGAAGGCGTGAGCAGGAAAACATTGAGAGAAAAGAGATGTGAGAGAGAGGGTTAGAGAGAGAAAGAGAGTAGGAGTATAGAGAGAGAAAAAAGATCTCAGTGTGAGAGAGGGTTACACCGTTACAGAGAGAGCGGGAGCATAGAGAGAGAGAAAAAAAAGAGAGAGCGCATGCATTTTTTAAGATAGAAAACTGGGAGGGAGACAGGAGATGGTACAGAGCATGAACAGGTTACTGTTTTATGTGTTTAGCTTATTTTTACATGTTCTGCAAATCACACCGGGCTAGCAGACCATGGTTGAGATCTCGAGAAAATGGAATCTACTATGAATGGTGTAGATAAGGGGTGTGCCTACACCCAAGAGTAGAAAAGCCGGTCTCCAAGAACATTGGTATGTGACTAACCAGGCAAGCTTTGATGCGATAACGAACATACTTGACATGGAGGCTGTTGAACTGCTCTTGATTCAGTCGAGTCTCGGTATCAATTTCAGCACTGCTGCGAGCCTTCAGCTCTTCGGAGTACTTGACGAATTTCTCCTCGGCGATATCATCGGCGGAGTCCTCTCCAGAATCTCCATCTCCTCCCTGGACATCTGGTCCGTGGGGTTCGATCAGGAATTTGTGGATTTGGTATTCTACCATAGCAGCCCGCAGATCATCATCGTAGAAACTAGTACGGGTCAGGGCTTCCACAATTTCATCCGAAGGAAGATCTGGGCTGTCGCCGTCGTCCAGGGCGGGGCCGGCTGGTAACTGCAATTCGGCGAGGCGCGAGGCGAGGATCTCATGGTACCTGGACTCGTAAGCCGGCCTGGTGTACGGTGGTTCGTTGGAGGATCCGGACGGTGAGGAACGGTGATCCTCGGTATCCGTGTCGCTGCTGCTACCGCCGCCTGATGAGTAAGTTTCGACGGGGAATCCAGGCACAGGCAGCGATGTGCCGTCACCGCGGCGCCGGCGGGAGGACCCTGGGCGACGGCCGAGCTTCTTGTGCGGCATCTAGTCGACGGACGGCCCAGGCTTCCTGGCGGGGAGATGTCGGGGAGGGGGTGCTTCCTGGCGGCGGATGCGTGTTTGGGCAGCCGGGGACTAGGGTTTGGTACAGACCATACGGAGGAAGGCACCAAACCGAACTTGTGCATGGTGGCACAAAGATTAAAGGCGAACACTAGGCGCCGGCGCACCGGCCGAAAGTTTCGGCCGGTCCCGCCCCAGCCGTTTGATGCGAGCCGCTTGGCCAATGGATCTGAGCAAAAAAAAGAAAAACGATTCGCCCACGTCCTCTTCTTTCTCGGGCTGGATCTGCAACTCCCGCTCAAGATCCTCGTCGCCGCGCCTGCAGTCCCCTCCAGTGGCCGTCCTCGTCGCCGGCAGTCCTTGTGGTCGGGCCCCATCCTCGCCGGCCGTCCTCGTGGTCGGTCCCCACCCTCGCTGACCGTTCTCGCCGTTGAATGGATGTAGTCAAAAACTACCTCAATCCATGCAACAGCTGCGTCTGCGGTTGCAGCTCCACCGCGGTTATAGCTCCCCTCCGGTGGTAGCTCCATCGCCGCCCCTCGCCGCTCACCGCACGAAATTGCGTCGGCGACGACCACCAGTCAATCAACGCCATTGAATGGATGTAGCAAAAAACTTCACCGGTAGTAGCAAAAATAAACTACGGATGCAGCAAAAATCAAACACCGTCACCGTCTTCACGAGGTCGCATGTAGCAAAAACTTCAGCGGTAGTAGCAAAAATCTACTACGGTTGCAACAAAAATCGTCGTTGTCATCGTCGCGAGGTCGCAGCTCCACCTGATGGATGTAGCAAAAAACTTCGCTAGTAGTAACAAAAACCAACTACGGTTGCAGCTTCTCTTTGCTGCGCAATTCCATTGAAGCTTTTCTGTCTATGGTTGAAGCTTTTTTCAACAGCTGTTGAAGCTGTTCTAGGTGACGGTTGCAACACTAGTATACGCGAGTGCATCCAGCCATGGCGACAGGTAGCCATGGCGGCCGGCGAGGGAGTGCCTGGACGCCGGCGATGGAGGTCGTGGTCCGGCCAGTCGCAGCCCCGGGGGGGGGGGGGGGGAGTGGATGCGCCCGCGTGAAGGCTGGAGGTAGGGGATAGATCTGGCCATGGCGGCAGGCAGCCATGGCGGAGAGGAGCCTGGCCGCCGGAGATGGAGGTCGTGGTGGCCCAGTCGCAGCCCGGGGCAGAGGCGCGCGGGGGGGGGGGGGGGGGGTGGGGGGTGGGTGGGTGTCGGGGGGAGGGGATCTGCGTCTGTGAAAGCTGGAGGTAGACGCGAGAGAGCGAGCGTGACCAGGAGACCGGCGGAATTTTCAGCCGGTGCGCCGGCTTTAAACGTTTCGCAAGATTAAAGGAAAACTACATGATGCAAAGAGAGAAACCTACCCCTTCGTCCACCTATGTAACAAAGGGTATGGGTCTCCCGATTGGTACAACTACATATTTATGCCTCGCGTATACACCAAACTCAAGCATCCTTGAGATCCTCTCTCAGAGCTTGCACACTTCATATGAGGAATACAATCTAAAAATGTGAGAAGTAGGGTATTACCTCTCTCTGGCGCCCCATGTTTGTTACTAAAGAGTCTTTACATTGGCAGTAGGATCCGGCATGTGCGACGTTACCAGACTTGCGGAGGTGGGCACTATAGTCTCATCATGTCTTGTATGCTATTGATTCGTATGCTTACATCGGATATTGGACCAGAATCATTGTAGCCCAGATACCGACTTTGGAACCTCAGGGTTGTGGATATCTCCCAATGGGTATATTTTGAAGTGGACGTATATAAAACCCGAAATTTCTTCCGCAAGGGTTAAATTTTGCCTCACTTGAGCCGAGGTGTTCTCTCCCACTTACTCATTATGGAAGTAAGGGCATCTCCAGCCGTTGGCCCCCCCAGGACGCACAAAAATCGCCCCCTGGGGGCGAGCCGGCGAGACACTCGGCGTTGGGGGCGGTTTTTCGCCCAGTCGCCGCCCCCAGCTCGCCCCCAGGCGCCGAAATTGGCCCACTTGGCAGCCCAATTTCGGCGAATAAACGGCCCATATGGGCGAGAATAGGCCCATATTCGGCGTGGTTTCGCCCTTTCTCGGCGTTCATTTATCAACATAATTATTCCTTATCACATATTTCATCACAGAAAAATCAAATACTTCAACAAAATAGTACAACAACAAATAGTTCAACAAATTATATAGTTCAACAAATAAAAACTCATATTTCATCACGCGGCGTCCCCCTTGAGCCTCCATAGGTGCTCAATCAGATCTTTCTGCAGTTGATGATGCACCTGTGGGTCTCGGATCTCTTGACGCATACTGAGATAGGCAGTCCAAGTTGCCGGTAGCTGGTGATCAACTTCGGCTAGAGGACCCTGCCTGTAGTATGGTTCAGTGTCAAACACTGGGTCTTCTTGCTCGCTCTCGATGATCATGTTGTGCAAGATGACACAACAAGTCATGATCTCCCACATTTGATCTTTCGACCAGGTCTGAGCGGGGTACCGAACAACAGCGAATCGAGATTGGAGCACACCAAATGCCCGCTCGACATCCTACCTGCAAGCCTCCTGAACCTTCGCAAACCAGGCATTCTTGCCTCCTGGCACAGGGTTTGAGATCGTCTTCACAAATGTCGACCATCGCGGATAGATGCCGTCAGCTAGATAGTACCCCTTGTTGTATTGGTGCCCATTGATCTCGAAGTTCATCGGAGGAGAATGGCCCTCAACGAGCTTGGCAAAAACAGGAGAGCACTGCAACACGTTGATGTCATTGTGAGTTCCTGGCATACCAAAGAAGGAGTGCCAAATCCAGAGGTCCTGTGTGGCTACCGCCTCAAGCACCACACTGCAACCGCCTTTGGTGCCTTTGTACATCCCCTGCCATCCAAATGGGCAGTTCTTCCATTTCCAATGCATGCAGTCGATGCTTCCAAGCATCCCAGGAAATCCTCTTGCTGCATTCTGGGCTAGGATCCGAGCAGTGTCTTCCGCATTGGGTGCTCTCAAGTATTGTGGCCCAAACACTGCCACCACTGCCCGACAGAACTTGTAGAAACACTCTATGCTGGTGGACTCGGCCATGCGCCCATAGTCGTCGAGTGAATCACTGGGAGCTCCATATGCAAGCATCCTCATCGCTGTCGTGCACTTCTGGATGGAGGTGAATCCAAGAGCGCCAGTGCAATCCATCTTGCACTTGAAGTAGTTGTCGAACTCCCGGATGGAATTCACAATCCCGAGGAAGAGCTTTCGGCTCATCCGATAACGGCGCCGAAATGTTCTCTCGCCATGAAGTGGAGCATCGGCGAAGTAGTCGGAGTAGAGCATGCAGTAGCCTTGCAGACGATGCCGGTTCTTTGCTTTCACCCGCCCCGGCGCCGAGCCACCTCGACGCGGCTTTTCATTGCTCGCCAGCAGCTGGGCGAGGGCGGCGAGCACCATCAGATGCTCTTCTTCCTGGACGTCGGCCGCGGCTTCCTCCTCCAGCAGCGCGGCGAGCTCTTCCTCCTCATCGGAGTCCATCGCCGAGTCAGTCAAAACGCCGAACACCTTGCGCTCGTTAAACCGCGCCTCCGCGGCCGGAAACGGCGGCCGGCACCGCCTAGTGTTGCGGGGAGGGGTTGCCGCGGCGAAGCGATGCTATTTTCAGGCGGGGAATGGCTATCTAGGCGGAGTAGGCCGGCGACCGTCGCCGGGATACAGCTAGTGGTGGCCGAGGGCGCGGGAGGTGCGAGGCGAGTCGGGGAAGGAAAACTTGACTTTTCCCCTGTCGGCGTGGGCCAGGCGCGCTTTTCGCTAGCGCCGGAGCCCCCAACGGCTCCCCAGCGCGCCGGGTTCGGCCTGTGACCGCCCGGCGGAAAAAAGGCCCGAACCGGCGATTTTCGGCGTCCTGGGGGCGCGACTGGGACGTTTTTTCGGCGCCGGCGCGAAAAAATCGCCTGGGGAGGCCTTCTTAGGGGCGCGGCTGGAGATGCCCTAAGTGATCCTTTTTACTGTTAGGAGCCTTTGGGGTTCCCCACATCTCTAGAAGTGATTAGTTTCCTCTCCAAGGAAGTGAATATCGGGATACATCTTTGTCTCTGCATGCTATCATTTATTCCTTACCCAAGCTCTTCCTTAGTGTTTTACTTTGGTGTCTTGACGTTGCAAGCATCAAATAGATTGTGCTCATATAGTTACATTAAAAAGATTTTATATTCCAAAAGGCCCAATCTTGTAAAAAAACAAGAGCTAAAACACCCCATCTCTAGGTTCATCTCGATTTTTTCAGTAAGGCATATTTGTCAATGGACAAAGTGTAAAGAATCATGCCAATGATTCATTTTATACTCAAGAAGTTTCCATAAAAAAATTAAGTGATCATATGCTACAAGATGCTATTAAGATATTTGTTAGATTTGTGTTTTAATATCTTTACCTAGATATATAAGAATATGGAAATAGAAAAGGACACACATAAATAGACTTATACACTATATAAGTCATAAAATTTTCAAAGATCAATTCAGTAAGGAAATCGATTTTGTTAAAAATGCCTTTAATATGATTCATTTCCATGATTTTTTTAGAGTGCAATGTCTCAAAAAAGAGTAAAATAACACAACTTCTTAGAAAATACATTTTATGCAACACAACAATATAAAAATATGTCACAAGTAATATTTAATGGAATTGCTACGTGGTTAGTTATGCTATTAAACAATAAATGATACACTTTTTATAACTACTCCCTCCGCTCCACAATATAATACGTTTTCTAGCTATGTTAGCTTGAAAAATGATCTTATATTATTGGACAAAGGGTGTAGAATATTATGAAAAATATAAAATTTTAGTGCAAATGTCTTCATAAGGATTCAGTCATTTAGTGGGTTCAATTAAAGACTGTATCTCAAAATTTGAAGAATGATTATGCTGATGTCAAGGTTATCAAGTAATGTATTAGAATGTATTTTAGTGCAAATGTCTCATTTTTTATACACACAATAGTTGAAAATTTACCCGCGAGCTAATATGAACCATAATGAGAGGCACATCTCTCACTTTTATACACACAATAGTTACAATAGTCGGCGATAAAACCGTCATATTTCGGAACATTTCCCTTCGATGGAAACGCAGGTAGGCCTCCTTTGGGAGGCAGAAGCATTTCAATGATTCGTTTTCTTTCCAACCACATATCCAAGTGTGACACATACTTTCGTTACTTCAATTCTCTGAGTTGTTTGTAAATTGTGAGGCCTAATTCCATTCCACTGCCCATTAATTAACACATTCTTTGTAGTAGCAACTGATCATTGTGCAAATGTATTTCCATTTATTTGATATAAAACACTAAAAGAAAACCTGGGCCATGTAGTTTCCATTTAAACAAAGTTGTGCTTTTGTCCAGACCTCAAGAATTACATAGCAAGAGGCCTCGAAAAGGCCATGTCCAGGTGTATTAAGTCAGACCTGACTAAGCAAGCCACCATATCAACAGGTGAAGATAGGTTTTAAAAGATTCTCCGGTTTCGCTCATTCCAAATGTTCCAGGCAAAGGAAAGCGCATATCCTGCCTTGTTTTGTTGCCCGGAGGCAAAGCTTCTCCACCGAGATGTGGTGTGGTGAACAACAATGTCGTTTGTAGCTGACTGTTCGTGAGCATGACGATGATCTTCTACCACACTTCCATTGCAAAAGGGCAGGAACTCATTTGATCCTGGTCCTATTCTTCTTTGTAGTAACTTTAAGGCCTGAGGCTCTTGCAAGCCAGTTATCTCTCCAAATATTGATATTAGACCCATCACACACTCTCCAAATAACACCAATTTTAAGCAGATGAAATCCATGGAAAATACCTTGCCTCTAGAGTTAGCCACTAGAGTGTCTCATGCTGTAAGAAACACAATGTTTCTGAATCTCAAAGAACAATCTTTGATGAATCAAGCAATCTCTGTGAATCTTAGTTGGAGACATGTTTTAGTATGGGCAATCTCTAGATAATGACACAAGTTGCTCTTTCTGGGAGATAATAACGTGTGTTTCAATGTTTGAATTAGTACTAGATTTATATTGTACGTTGTGCTTCTGCCCTTTCCAATTGTACTTATATTTCTACATGGTTGCCAAATGGTCCGCAAGGGCTGCAATGTATTCTCTTGTACATGGCAGATTAAGTTTGATTATTCTTGCCTCATGGTCATTTATGGATTAAAATAGCATGTTCTTTTTCCACATGGGCACTAATATCTCTACAATTCCAGATGGCATAAATTTGTTGACATTAAGTTTCTCTTAGTATCTTAATTCACTACCTCGGATGCTTGTATAGGACATTGCACTGCGCCACATCAATCCACACCTACTCCACTATATTAATTAGTTGGTTGCTAATGGTTGCTAAACTTTGTGGCTTATGTGTTCCAAACTTTCAGACAAGCTGCAACATGGACTGAACATGCATATAGCTTGTATCTAAAATGATTTACCCTTTACATCCTTCAACAACAGTACCATTAGGTCACAATTTGCATCCATCTGATTTTTTTGGCTGATCATCAAAGGACGTCAGTTTGTGGTCCCAGGTGTTTCGAATCTATCTGGTGGCTAATCTAGTTATTGTTAGGGTCACCCTCTAGAGTCTAGACTAACTAACTACTCCTGCAGCTGATTTGGAGCACACAAAAGTCTCCTCATGCCATTTTGCTGAGAAGGTTTCCAGGTTGGCTCTTCTCCTGGCATGAGGTCAGCTCCATCCAAGTTGCCAAAGCCTCCGAGCAAGGCAGATAAACAAATTTATCCTATGACCATAGGAGCAACATCAACATGGCAATGGCAGCAAAAGGAACTACTAATAAGCACGTCAGCAACAAATACATCTACGCTGGTATCTAGGCCTTGGGAATCAACCCTATGACTTCTGCAATCTTGAGCTTCTTCCTGGCGAACTGCGCACACACCTTTGGCAATGCGCGCTGAATCCTGTGGCAGATGTGTTCTCTCGTATGTTGGTTAAGGCTGTCAATAATAACATCATTTCAGGGATTGATCCCCATATCATTCCCCATGGCCTTATTTGTTTGATGATACAATATTGTTTTTGGACCCTAAACCTGAGTATGCAAATTTTGTAAAATGGTTACTTGCATGTTTTGAGAACCTTTCTGGTTTGAAAATCAATTATGACAAATGTGAAGTGGTGCCAGTTAATCTAAATTAAGGTGATGCTAAGTTGTTATCTCAAATATTTTGTTGTAAATTGGGGGATTTCCCTCTTAAATATCTGGGAGTTCCATTACATTATCTCAAACCGAGGAGGGAAGATATTCAATATATTATACATAAAATTATTAAGAGGATTTGTGGTTGGAAAGGGAGATTACTTAGCTATGAGGCAAAGTTAGTTCTGCTCAAAGCTTGTATTACCAGTATTCCTATGTACCTGATGTTTGTGATTAAGTTTCCTAAGTGGGACATTAAAGCTATTACTTCTCAGATGACACATTTCTTTTGGGGGGACTTGGGAGACGAGCATAAATACCATCTTGCAAACTGGGGTCTGATTTATCAGAAAAAGGACTTTTGTTGGCCTAGGGGTACCCAACTTAAGAGAATTTAACATGGCCTGTTAGCTTCTTGGGCTAAGTGATATTTCTTGGATAGTGATAAAGATTGGGTTAGATTGATAGATCATAAATATAGAACTGATAAGCCTAATCTGTTGTGGTCTAAACAGGGTGTGGGATCCCCTTTCTAGAAAGGGGTTACCTGCGCATTTGAAGGCATGATGCCTTTTTTTAGATGGAAACTGGGTAATGGTGATAAAATAAGTTTCTGGAATGACACCTGGGTTGGGGACTCTTCCCTGAAAACTGAGTTCTGGGAGGTGTATGATATTTGTCAGCAACAACAATGTGTAGTGTCGGATGTGTGGGATGGCTCCAACCTGAAGCTCACTTTTAATAAGTGTGTTGATGTTGAGTTTACGAAAAAATGGCATGCCTTGATCCAGACTATCTCTGCCAAAAACTTAACCAATGAGGCAGACCAATCCGTTTGGCTGTTGGAGCCATATGGCATTTATTCGATCAGCTCTTTTTACAGCATGATTAACTGGGGAGGGGTTTGTACCCCTTTTTGGAAAAAATTCTGGAAAATAGTGGTGCCTAATAGATATTTAGTTTTTGTCTTGTTGGCTTTTAATAATAGAATTCTTACCAGAGATAACCTGAGTAAAAGGAGGGTGGTGGAGGACTTAACCTGCTTGTACTGTAGTGAGGATGAATCAGTCCACCATTTGTTTTTGAATGTGTTGTAGCTAAACAGATTTGGTGTGATGTTGCTGAAGCATTTGGTTTTAGTGTGCCTAGAGATATGGTTGAGCTCTCTTCCTTTTGGAATATGAATAACAAGAAGACTGTTATAAACATTGCTGGTGTTGCCACCATTTGGGGCATTTGGACTATGTGTAATGACCTCTATTTTCAGGGCGTGCCGTGGACAAGCACTCGTGTGATCTTGTGAGGATCATCTCTTCTCTACACCAATGGAAAGTTATCTGCGGGGGCGATCAATCGGTGCTACTATGACGTTGTCTCCAGCTCCTGGACCGTCCAAGAGGCGAGCTGCTCAGAATCACTTAGGATGGGAGCTAGGAGCTTGCACAAAAAGAACCTCGGCGGGAGTGTGCTGAGAGCTTACTCAGGATGACTCAAAAGCTAATGGTCGTTCTATATTCATGTAACAAAACTTGTGTTATGCCTGGTGGTTCTGCTGTTGTCGCTCTACGTGGCTCTTAGACTCTATATTTGGGCAGCTTCATGAAATGATCGTTTTAGGTTTTAGCTGGCTTTGCTTTCTCTCGTCTGCTATTTTCTGGTTAGATCCGAGCGCTTGTAACAGTCTCTGGGACTTGTTTTGCCCCGTTTTCTAATAAAAAATGGGGTGGGGGAACCCCTTTTGATCAAAAATAAATGCGCGCTGAAATTGGAAGAATGGGATACTATGGGGGTGTTTGGTTCCAGAGACTTTTTTGTGTTTGGACTAAAAAAAGTCCCTAGCAAACAAAACAGGGGGGGGGGGGGTCTTTTTTGGGACTTTTTGCTAAAAGTCCTTAGAAGCACCTCCTTGAGAGTCTTTTTCTAGGACTAGAGAACCAAACACCACCTATACTACACACAAAACATGCAGGGGGAAACAATACTGCCTACAAATATCTATACAACATACCTTAATTCTAACTTCCTGCGAAATTACCTCTTGGGCTATCAGACCTGGAAAAGGATATGGAAAGTGTCGTGCCCACGGAAGCTTCAGATGTTCGTCTGGAGAATGCGTCATGAATTGCTGGTTGTATGTGCAAACTTGATGAGGAGGGGCCTCAAGCTAGATCAGTCCAAGTGCTTTTTCTGCGGTAGAGCTGAGGAAGATGGAGCGCACTTATTCATAAAATGTAAGCACGTTAAGCAAGCCTGGAGGGAGTTGGGCATGGAGGAGGCGAGAAGCACTTTGGAGGCATTCACCAGTGTGCACGACATGTTGGATGCCCTGTGGGGCTTTTCTGAAAAGAAACGGGTACTTGTCATTACTCTCTGGTGGCAGTGGTGGAATATTAGAAACAAGATCAGGGAGGGAGAGTTGGCGCCAGAGGTTAATGAAACCATAAGAAGGGTGAGATGCAGCGCGATGGAGTATGCGGACAGGTTTGTGCCTAAGAAGAAGGAAATACAGGAGGGGAAATGGCAGCCACCCAATCCAGATGAGCTCAAAGTTAACATCGAGGGAGCCTTTATACCTGGTAGCAGCTTCTGCGGGTGGGGAGCTGTGATTTGGGATTCGGAAGGGCAAATCATTGCGGCTCATGCAGGACGACAGGAGCAAACTACAGATGCTTTTGGAGCGGAAATTCAGGCTCTGGCAGGAGCTGTCGCTCTTGCAGCTGATATTGGCGCTGTCCGGGTTGTGTTCGAGACCGACTCTCAGTTGTTGGCCGAGGCGCTTGACGTTCACAGGACTGACTCGTCGCCTTATGCTGTCGTCCTTGAAGACATCAAGTTACAGCTAAAACTATGGTTTGCAAGACATAGCGTGCGCGCATGCAGACGGAGTGAGAATACCGTAGCACATGAGCTAGGCCAGATTGGCTGTATGTGTTTACCTGATATATGTATGCAGTGGGAGACTGATGTACCCCCTTAGTGGCTGCTCGTGCGTTGGGCGATTTGCCAGCGCACCATTGATCTATAAAGCTTTGCTTTGCTTTAAAAAATCCTCTTGGGCTATCCATTCCGGAACGTATAGACACAAAGGAGCGACATCAGACACGAGGATATATATAGTCTATTTAACAGACTAGGTAATTGCCCATTCGTTGCAAGGGGAACATAAATGTTCTAGTGGCTCGATCCTAAACATGTCAAACATATACCTTATCCTCGTGTGTTTTACAAAATAGCACCATGTCTAGAAACATTAGCCTGATAGCAAATATGGGAGGTAATGAGGGATGTATCGCTCATTTTTTATACACACAATAGTTAAACATTTACCCGCGAGCAAATATGGACCATAATGAGAGGCACATCTCTCACTTTTATACACACAATAGTTACAATAGTCGGCGATAAAACCGTCATATTACGGAACATTTCCCTTCGATGGAAACGCAGGTAGGCCTCCTTTGGGAGGCAGAAGCATTTCAATGATTCGTTTTGTTTCCAACCACATATCCAAGTGTGACACATACTTTCGGTACTTCAATTCTCTGAGTTGTTTGTAAATTGTGGGGCCTAATCCCATTCCACTGCCCATTAATTAACACATTCTTTGTAGTAGCAACTGATCATTGTGCAAATGTATTTCCATTTATTTGATATAAAACACTAAAAGAAAACCTGGGCCATGTAGTTTCCATTTAAACAAAGTTGTGCTTTTGTCCAGACCTCAAGATGATGAATCAAACTTTGGAGGGTCCATGCATGTTTATTTTATTCAAATACCAGCCCATGCAAATTCTTGTCTAGACGATTTGTAATCATCAGCAAGCTTCTACTCCCAAGTCCCAACTGTTTATTTAATCTAAACTTTAGTGTATACATATATATATCAACAGTCTGGAATGCATGAAAACCTGGACAGTGTATACCTTGAACTATCTCAATGGCTTGAGCTTGTACTCCCAAGTCCCAACTGTTTCACCATTTAAATCTTGTCAACATTATCGGCATGATCAGCCTTTACTCTTTACTTTCTCATGTGCAACATCATCATGAGTGTGATCTTAGATGATAAACAGTGCCCACTACTTCTGGTTGTTTATTGTGTGAATCTTCAGTCGGAGTCACGTGCTCTTGGTGCCTTTTCTTGCATAAACTAAGACTTCAAAAAGTGAACAGAATCTGATGAAGTAATTAGGATAGAAAATTCCTAGTAGCGGAATACAAGATGAAAAAACAGAAAGTAATTTACTACTACTATAGTTTAGTACAACTTCTTCACACGTATAGCAATTGAATAATGCCCAACAATCTAAAATCATTCACTTACGAAGAAAGAGGGAAGAGAACAGAGGGGAAACCATCATATCCGGATGTGGCATACTCGGCTCCTTCCTGTCTTATCACCATCTTCGTTCATGTTCTTTGCTGGTCGATTTTCTCAGCAGCGGCTAGGGCACAAGAAGCTCTATTCAAGAAAGAACCTTTGTGAGGCCAAATAACCAACAAAATTCTTGTTTACACAGACACAATAAAATATAAATGATGAACTACACAATAATTTCTTAGTGATCATGCAATAAGCTGGTCCAAAATCTAAAACTTCGGCTCACATAAAAATACAGGAAACAATATGCATATATAATGATTTTACATCATAATGATTATTTTGAGAAACTCGTAATATACATTTGGATGGCTCCACTACAAAAGTATGAAATTCTTCACGTTGAAAACATAACACAAAAAAGGGAAAGATGAATCTCTTTGAGACATATATCAACAAAAGGAGAAAAGACTATCTCAGTGACCAATCAAAATCGTTGAAAGTTCAACACACCCGTCCTTGAGCAAATGTGTACCCGCAAAGCAAATTTTTCTCGAGTGCACTCTTAACTCTTTTGTGTCGCATGTAAACAACATCAAATTACATTAGATAAACATGGTGTATATGCATGTGTGGTAGGTGGCCCTAACAAAAATCATGAGAAAGACAATGAGTAATGAGAACTTCTCTTTTGTAATGGCCTGAGTGGTGGTTATGTATACAATGAAAACAATGTTCAGAGAAAGGTATCACGTACACAGAGACATGTAGCTGGAGAATCACAAGCCCTCAATCAAAAAGCTAAATGTCAGTAAAACACATTATGTGGATTGAAGGCGGATCTCGGGTAGGGCGTCCCGATCTGTGCGTCTAGGCTAATGGTAACAGGAAGCAAGGGACACAGATGTTTACCCAGGTTCAGGCCCTCTCGATGGAGGTAAAACCCTACTTCCTGCTTGATTAATATTGAAGATATAGGTAGTACAAGAGTAGATCTACCACGAGATCGTAGAGGCTAAACCCTAAGAGCTAGCCTATGATGGTATGATTGTAATTGTGATCGGCCTTCTAAGGACCAACCTCTCCGGTTTATATAGACACCGGAGAGGGCTAGGGTTTACATGGAATCGGTTACAAGGAAGGAAACACAATATCCGGATCGCCAAGCTTGCCTTCCACGCAAAGGAGAGTCCCATCCGGACAAGGGCCGAAGTCTTGAGTCTTGTATCTTCACGCTTCAATAGTCCGGATGATGTATATAGTCCGGCTGTCCGGACACCCCCTAATCCAGGACTCCCTCAGTAGCCCCTGAACCAGGCTTCAATGACGATGAGTCCGGCGCGCAGTTTTGTCTTCAGCATTGCAAGGCGAGTTCCATTTCTGAATACTCCAAAGTATCTGTTACGACAAATAGTGTCTGCCTTCCCATCAATGTTTTACTCCTCGGCTTCAGTGTCTCATTAATAACCATCTCCACGTGTCGAGCGAATGCGAGGAGCCGAGGCATTTTTGCATTTGCCACCTGAGGGAGTCCTGGACTAGGGGGTGTCCGGATAGCCGGACTATCGATATCCGCCGGACTCCCAGACTACGAAGATAGAAGATTGAAGACTCCGGCTCGTGTCCGGAAGGTACTTTACTTGGCGTGGAAGGCAAGCTTGGCAATACGGATATATAGATCTCCTACCATTGTAACCGACTCTGTGTAACCCTAGCTTCTCCGGTGTCTATATAAACCGGAGGGCTTTAGTCCGTAGGACACAACATTACATCTCAACAATCATACCATAGGCTAGCTTCTAGGGTTTAGCCTCATTGATCTCATGGTAGATCTACTCTTGTACTACCCATATCATCAATATTAATCAAGCAGGACGTAGGGTATTACCTCCATCGAGAGGGCCTGAACCCGGGTAAAAACATTGTGTCCCTCGTCTCCTGTTACCATCCGCCTAGACGCACAGTTCGGGACCCCCTACCCGAGATCCGCCGGTTTTGACACCGACATCGGTGCTTTCATTGAGAGTTCCTCTGTGTCGTCACCGATAGGCTCGATGGCATCTTCAACCTTCAACGCTGTCCAGGGTGAGACTTTTCTCCCCGGACAGATCTTCGTATTCGGCGGCTTTGCACTGCGGGCCAACTCCCTTGGCCATCTGGAGCAGATTGAAAGCTACGCCCCTGGCCGTCAGGTCAGATTCGGAAGCCTAAACTTCACGGCCGATGACCGCGGAGACTTGATCTTCGACGGACTCGAGCCACAGCCAAGCGCGCCGCACTGCGAGGATGGGCATGATCTGGCTCTGCCGCCGGACAGTGCTTTGGTGGCCGCACTCGAATCCGCCCCGGCTACTTGCCCGGAGCCGATTGCCCATGACGAGGGTCGGTGGCTAGACGCCGCCCCGGGGGCTTCAACATCTACGGCGATGGAGCCGAATACCGATCTTGTCCCTGGCGAAACTCGTGATCCCGAGGCGCCGGACTCCTCGCCGGACTCCGAGCCTCCCGCGCTCCTGCCAATTAAACCGGATCGGGCGCCGGTTATGGAATTCACCACCACGGACATCTTTCAGCACTCGCCTTTTGGCGATATCTTGAATTCCCTGAAGCATCTCTCGCTATCAGGAGAATCCTGGCCGGATTATGGCCAGGACGGCTGGAGTACGGACGATGAAGAAATTCAGATCCCACCCACCACCCACTTTGTAGCCACTGTCGAAGATCTAACCGACATGCTAGACTACGACTCCGATGACATCGACGCTATGGACGATGATGCCGGAGACGAACAGGACCCAGCGCCCACGGGACACTGGAAGGCCACCTCGTCATACGACGTCTACATGGTGGATACCCCAAAGGAAGGGGATGGCGAGAAAGCAGCGGAGGAAGATTCTCTAAAGAAGCAACCCAAACGCCGGCGTCAGCGGCGCCGCTCTAAATCCCGCCACAACAAGAATGAAGAATCCGGCACGGGAGATAATAACACCCCGGAGAGTGCCGAAGACAAACCCCTCCAGCAAGACTCAGCAAAGGAGGATATAGAAGCAAGCCCTCACGAAAGGGCGGCAGAAGAAAAGGTTGAGGATCACAACTATGTACCTCCCTCCGAAGACGAAACAAGCCCCAATGACGACGAACTCGAGGAGCCCGGCGAACAAGATCTTTGCAAACGCAGGCTCATCGCTACAGCAAGAAGCCTGAAGAAGGAAAAACGAAAGCTCAGCACAGCGGAAGACGCGCTCCGGATAAGATGGAGCAAAGTGCTCAAAACCGCAGACAAGCACGGCGACAGCCACCAATCGAAGAGCTACCCGAAGCGCAAGCTGCTCCCAGAATTCGACGAAGAGGCCATAAAGCCCCCACCGTCAAATGGCCCAGCCAGGTCCATCTACGGACCCAAAAGGAAAGCCCCAATAAGCAAAGGAACACGTCAAGTGTCCGACGATAGCGGCACGTACAAGTACAGGGGCGCCGCACACCCACTATGCTTCACAGACGAGGTGCTGGAACATGAATTCCCAGCAGGGTTTAAACCCATAAACATAGAAGCCTACGATGGAACAACAGACCCTGGAGTCTGGATAGAAGACTATATACTGCATATACATATGGCCAGAGGAGACGATCTCCACGCCATAAAATATCTACCCCTCAAGCTCAAAGGGCCAGCCCGCCATTGGCTCAAAAGCCTCCCAGAAAACACCGTCGGAAGTTGGGAAGAGCTCGAGGAAGCGTTTAGAGCAAATTTTCAAGGGACTTATGTCCGGCCTCCGGATGCAGATGACCTAAGTCACATAACTCAACAGCCCGGAGAGTCAGCGCGGAAATTCTGGAACAGGTTCCTTACCAAAAAGAACCAAATAGTCGACTGTCCGGACGCCAAAGCCTTAGCAGCTTTTAAGCATAATGTCCGAGACGAATGGCTCGCCAGACACCTCGGTCAAGAGAAACCGAGGACAATGACCGCATTAACAAGCCTCATGACCCGCTTTTGCGCAGGAGAGGACAGCTGGTTGGCAAGAAGCAGCACCAGCGACCCAAGTACATCCGAGATAAGAGATGGAAATGGAAAATCACGGCGCAGAAAAGAACAGCGCCGGAATAAAGAGAAAAGCCCAAAGAGCACGGCAGTCAACGCCGGATTCAAAAGCTCACAGCCGAATAATAAAGCTCAACCCATCAAGGACGACAGCGACGAACTGTCTAACCTACACAAAATTCTGGGTCGGATTTGTCAAATCCACAGTACCCCCGGAAGGCCTGCAAATCACACCCACAGGGATTGTTGGGTTTTCAAACAGTCTGGCCGACTAAACGCCGAACGCAAGGGGCTCGACGCGTCAAGCGAAGAAGATAAACCCCGCCAGCAGGGCACCGGAAAACAAAAGACTTTCCCACAAGGGGTCAAAGCAGTAAACTCACTTCATGTGAGGACACGGAAAAATAGTGCGGCACTTTCTAAAAAGAGCTTCGCACGGTCCAGCCCCGCAAACCATAGAGATTGGATATTAAAACCAATCACTTTCGACCACCGGGATTATTCCAAAAGTGTTCGAACCGCGGGACGGACTCCCCTGATATTGAATCCGATAATAGACGGAGTACAATTCGCAAACGTCCTAATGGACGGAGGCAGTGACTTAAACCTGCTATATTCAAACACAATCCGTCGGATGGGGATAGACCCTACCAAAATTCGACACAGCCGCACTTCCTTCAAAGGAGTTACGCCAGGCCCTTACGCCAAGTGCACAGGCTCGATACTACTCGAAGTCGTGTTCGGATCACCGAACAATTTTCGACGAGAAAAGTTAATTTTCCATATCATCCCATTTAAAAGTGAACATCAAGCACTATTGGGACGAAAGGCTTTTATCCGCTTCAACGCCATACCACATTACGCGTCTCTTACACTTAAGATGCCCGGTCCACATGGCACCATTTCAGTGCGAGGGTCACTTAAAGACCCCGGATTCGGATAGACGAATCCGGACTCAGCAGGCTAGGGGCTCCCTAGCCGCATACCCTTTCATAAGGGGCTGCGCGCACAACTAACCACGGTTTCATATAAACCTAGCTTTAACTATTTGCACTTATTATTTTGCATTATTTTCGCACGAACTGTTTCTAAAACTAAAATGTTCCTCTTTTTCTACAGATGAACAAACGTGCGTACCCGTCCAGGATAACGGCACAACGGAGACACAGGCGCAGACGTGTAGTAGGGACCCGTTGCAAGGATTCTTTTCAGATTAAGACCCTACGTAGACCTTTTTATTACTGTCTCTTGTTGTTAATCTCCCTTGGCGTCCTCCTACAGCCAAAGCGGAGCCCGACGCTTTGGCATTGGCCGCGTCGGAAGACAATGCCCGTACCTGGACACAAGGGGTTTAGGGCACAATTCTGCCCGTTATCATAAAGTACGAACACCTTGGGGAGTGTTCGGCGTCTCAAGTTGGGCATTATATGCATCAGCTCCGAATTATGTCTTTGGTCAAATGTTGGGTTTGCCCGGCTCCTGTGTTTTGCTGCCTTACGTTCCGTATCACCCGGCTAACGCGGCACTAGGAGAACTACTGCAATTGTGCCCCAGTTCGGCTGGGCGAGCGCCTCAGTAGAGAAAGCCGAAAACTGACTGTCATGATATAGCGAGAGTCTGGTCAGCCACTTGATCGACCACCGGAATGTTTAGAATTCCCCGCTTTGACGAAGGGCCGCTTCCCGGTCAGACACATACGCACCCCGAATCCGGAGATGTGCGGTGTCATTAGGGGCTATATCGTAGCCCCACCCTCGAGCTCCATTGGTTAAGTGAAAGAGATAAAGCACTATAGCCCGGATTGCCTCGTTCGCTACGCTACCACCTCCTTATAACAGGACCGAGACGTCGGATTAAAGTGTGAAAAAGCGCTATTTTGCGAACACCCCAGCATCTTGTGCAAGGGGGCTGAAGCCGAAGACTGCATCTTTCAGGTTATACACAAGTATACGCAAACGGCCGCACAGGAGAAGTTTTACTACTTGGAAGCACAAGTATAAAAAGCATTCATACTATAATCATTGATATACAAGTTAATGCGTTCAATTGAACGTTACATTCTTTGAGCACTACGACTCTATTATACGAGCGCCGCGCATAACTTCCCCGAAATAATGCTCGGTAGGAAGCTGGTTCCCATCCGAACCCTGGGCAGCAACAGCGGTGGCATCCATCTCCGGACACTGCGCCTTTACACGGGCCAGAGCCATCCGCGCGCCCTCGATGCAAGCCGACCGCTTGATCTCCTTGATATGCGGCACCGCCCCAAGGAACTGCTGCAGTAGGCCGAAATAGCTCGTCGCCTTGGACCTCTCTGGCCACACATGTGCCACGATGTCAGTCATAGCCAGCCTGGACAGTCTATTCAGTTCGGCCCATTCGGCCAACCTGTCCGACAGAGGAAGAGGGCGATCCGGACTGTGGAATTGAGTCCAATATAACTCTTCCACCTCGTGATCCCCCTGGCTCCGGAAGTGCTTAACGGCGTCAGCCGCACTCGCAGCCAAGTCCATATAAGGATCCTCCGAACTCCACTGCCGCTCAAATTTAGCGTACTTGGCATCCATAAACCGGCGACGCATAAGAAACAGCTTGCCAACCGTGATTTCTCCGGCTTGGCGCAGCTCCTCCTTCATAGCCCGCATTGCAGAACGGGCATCCTTGGCTTCGGCGGTGGCCTTCTTCAGGTCTTCCTGCTTCGATAGGCGCTCTTTTTCAAGAGCCTCGCTACGGTCGGTAGCATCCTTTATATTCTTGGCCAATCCAGCCACCTCCGCCCTGCTTAAGCAGTGCGCAGCCTTTTCGGCCTTCAACTCCTCGGCCGCCCTCGCGGCAGCCGCATCACTCCTTCGGGCCTGCTCCTTAGCTTGTGCAAGCTCGGCCCGAAGTCTCTCCATAGTAGCAGCACTGTCTGCATAAACAGCATATAACTTATCAAGAGGAGGGCTTTAACCCACTCAATAAAGCGGCTACGGAGAATTTATTTACCTTGCGACTCGTGAAGTCGCTGATTGACAAGTGCGATGTCAGCATCTGCCATGTCCAGTTGCCGACTCAGTTCGGCAAACTGATCAGTCCGGCTGGCCCCCGGACTATCCGCCACCTGTGCCAGAACGGCGGTATTCATTACCTGAGACATTTAGATTTTCGATCCTCGGTACGCTGTCGTCTTCGACAACCTACCGAGTCTCAGGGGCTACTATCTATACAGGGCGCATTTTTCATATGCACAACTGTTAAAAAACAAAGGGGTACACCATTTTCGCATACCTCAAATCCCGCCAGCAAGCTCATGGCGGCCTCACGCAATCCGCTTTCAGCGGACGATATCCTTCCAATCACCATACGCATTAACGCACGGTGATCTTCTGAAATGGACGCCCTCTCAAGCAAACTCTTCAGTCCTCCTAGCCGGACTCTGGTGGGCATTGAACTCTTTGGCCCCTCCGGACTCAGGGACGCCCTCCGTGACGACACTTCGGGCTCGCCTGCCTCATCTGGCGGCGCGGCAGACGAAGGCGTATCGCTCTCCATCATCTCCGGAAGAAGATCCCCCGAGGATGAACTCATCTGAGACGGCCGCAGATCCGAGCTGCGATATAAATATTTCGGTTACCTACAGAAGCATAAATGAAGGTACTTCCTCATTAAACTTTCTCTTTCATACTCACGGCTCGTTGGAGGGCTGGTCCTTGGGCGATGATTGCGCGTCCGGATTCTCTCCGGACGCCGGACCCCCCGGTGGGGATTTCTTCCCACGCTTAGGGGCTGGGACCTCCGGATCTTCGGAGGCGGTCCTCTTCTCCTTCTGAAGGGAGGGATCCTTGGTTCCCTCCTCCTTAGTCGCCCCTTTGGACGAAGTATTAGCTCCTTTATCTCCCCCGTCGCCCCTCTCTGTGGGCGCAACCTCCAACATTCTGACCAGCACGGGCTCCAGTGCGGTCTCTGGGAGGGGGGCCGGACACCTTATCAGCCTTGATCGCGCCACCCATTCCTGTAGAGAATAAAAAAGGGGTCAGGAGATGATCTTTTGAAAGGCATACAGATAGAACGTCCGAGCTTTGAACTACTTACCTGAGTATCCGGGCGATCGCGGCTTAAGCCTGCGTCCTCGGCCGAATCCGGACACGCTACCTGCGGTCCGAAGAACAGCTTGTACATCTCCATGGGTGTCGCGCCCATAAAATGCTGGAGAATACGAGGTCCCTCCGGATTGAACTCCCATAGCCGGAGAGGACGACGTTTGCAGGGTAGGAGGTGCCTAACTAGCATGACTTGCATCACCTTGACCAGGCCGATCTTCCTTGTTTGGAGGTCTCGAATCCGGCCCTGCAGTGCGGGCACGTCCTCGGACGGCCCCCAGTTGAGCCCTTGGTTGACCCACGACACCAGTTGCTGTGGAGGTCCCGGGCGGAAGGAGGGCGGCGGCTTCTGCTTGCTGCCCCTTGGAGCGGTGATGTAGAACCACTCCTGCTGCCACAATCCCTGTTCCTCTTGGAAGGAACCTTCGAGCCACGGGGCATCGACCTTCTTGCTTATGGTCGCCCCGCCACACTCCGCTTGATGCCCCCCGATCATCTTCGGCTCCACCTTGAATGTTTTCAGCCACAGGCCGAAGTGGGGGATGACGCGGAGGAAGGCTTCGCAGACGATGATAAATGCGGAGATATGGAGGATGGACTCCGGAGCCAAGTCGTGGAAGTCCAGCCCATAGAAGAACAGGAGCCCCCTCACGAAAGGATCCGTCGGGAAGCCCAGTCCCCGACGGAGGTGAGATGCGAAAACGACGTATTCGCCGGGCTCGGGGGCTGGCACGGCCTGCCCAGGGGCAGGCAACCTGTGCGAAACTTCGTAGGCCAGGTACTTGGCCTCACGCAACTTCAATATATCCTCCTCCGTGACGGAGGAGGGCACCCACCGGCCCTGGAGGTCGGAGCCGGACATTGCTGTAGATCCGAAGCGCTCGAGTCTGAAGCTCTTGGTGTTGGAACTGGGAGCAAAGGAAAGATTCGATGCGAGGTTGAGAGACAAGGACAGGCCTTGGTCCTCTTATAAAGGGGAAATAATACCAAGGGCCGTTTCCGTGACCGTTTGAGATCCCCCTTCGATAGAGGAGGCGTGGCGACGGGAACGGTTGGGTTACCCACGCATGTATTGATGAGGATCCCGGAATAAAAGGGAACACGATCTCTGCTTCGACAGGACGTGCCAAGGAAACCGCTTCGCTAAACGTGCTAAGGCGGAATAATAAAAACGATTCAAACGAGGGCTTGGCTGCGGTGTGATATCACGCTGCGTAATACGTCAGCAGATTGAACTAAGTGTGTATTTTATTCTCTCTACGTTGGAATGTGGAAATTATTTTGCAGAGTCAGACATTATCCTGGTGTTCATTATCTTCTCCAGATTATTCAAGGGAGGAACCCGCCTTGCAATGCCGAACATTATGCACGCCGGACTTATCGCCATTGAAGACTGGTTCAGGGGCTACTGAGGGAGTCCTGGACTAGGGGGTGTCCGGATAGCCGGACTATCGATATCCGCCGGACTCCCAGACTACGAAGATAGAAGATTGAAGACTCCGGCTCGTGTCCGGAAGGTACTTTACTTGGCGTGGAAGGCAAGCTTGGCAATACGGATATATAGATCTCCTACCATTGTAACCGACTCTGTGTAACCCTAGCTTCTCCGGTGTCTATATAAACCGGAGGGCTTTAGTCCGTAGGACACAACATTACATCTCAACAATCATACCATAGGCTAGCTTCTAGGGTTTAGCCTCATTGATCTCGTGGTAGATCTACTCTTGTACTACCCATATCATCAATATTAATCAAGCAGGACGTAGGGTATTACCTCCATCGAGAGGGCCTGAACCTGGGTAAAAACATTGTGTCCCTCGTCTCCTGTTACCATCCGCCTAGACACACAGTTCGAGACCCCCTACCCGAGATCCGCCGGTTTTGACGCCGACACCACCCTCAACCCTCCGGGCTGACCATCTATTTGAAGGGACGGGGATTCTCAGATCCAAACCTCACTCTTCCTCCCTGAGCTAGCATCCAACAGAGTGCTCCGCGAAAAACCATTCCAACATGACCGGCCGTCGCAGCTCTTCTGCTCGCCCTCCTCGTTCCAAGTCGGGGGATTGGGGAGAGTGTTCAGTCCCTCATAGCCGTTTTATAGAGTTGCAAACCCAAGGGTTTCTCCCACCGGCGTTCATGGTCCCTGTCCGAGCCGAAATAGCTACTTATGACGGAGGGGAACAAGCGGAGGGATCTCCAAATCCATCTCCAGAGGAGCGTATATGCCTCATCCCGCATCTGCTAAGGGGCGTCGGGTTTCCCATCCACCCGTTTCTTCGCGGGCTCCTGGAGTTCTACGGCCTCCAGCTGCACAATCTTACCCCTGCCTCCATTCTGCATATAGCGGGGTATGTCGCCCTTTGCGAGCTGTTTTTAGGCTGCGACCTCACTTCGGATTATGGAGGAAGCTGTTCTGCCTTGTCCCCCGCACCCAGGGAGAATCCCTATGTCAAGTGGGCGGGGTCGAAGTATGGCACAATGCCGAGACCGGATGCCTGTCCGGCACTCCTAAGAAGGCACCAGAAAACTGGCCTTCAAAGTGGTTTTACATTGATGATGTTCCCCTTCCAGATCCAGTTCGGACAGGTCTCCCCAACTTCAGTAACGCCCCGCCGAGGCCACGCCTAAGCTGGTGCCCCCAGGGCCCTCAAGAAGAGGATATGAGGGAAATACACTTCTTGATGAGCAGGATAAAGTTACTGGCCAAATCCGGACTGACGATAGTCGAAGTCATGGCAATATGCATAATGCGGGGAGTGCAACCGCTTCAATATCGGGGGAAGCGGACACGGGGCCAGTTCCGCATAGTTCTCCGACAGAGGATGCAGATATGTTTTCAGCCACAAACTCCGAAGTGGAGAGCGCCATGAATCACCCGCGCCGGAGGG
Source organism: Triticum timopheevii (assembly GCA_963921465.1). Taxonomy (NCBI): domain Eukaryota; kingdom Viridiplantae; phylum Streptophyta; class Magnoliopsida; order Poales; family Poaceae; genus Triticum; species Triticum timopheevii. Next base: position 645,494,497 of record OY997266.1, on the reverse strand, counting down.
CCGTGCTTCGGAACAACATCTTTTCCGAAGAGGCATTTAATTCCTTCAATTCGGCAGATGCATACATTCGAGCTGCTCAAGGCGGGCTTGCCCGAGCGACGAACCAGTATACCAAAGATATACGGGTAAGAAGCTTTGATAAGTATGTATGACAGCAGCCCCTGAGACTTGAAATAGTTGGAACAACTGTTTGAAGGATCAATTTATGCACAGGTCCTTGTAGAGAAGAATGAACAATTGGCTCGGGAGCTGGAGGAATGCAAGGCCCAGCTGAGGGGACACGATTGCCAAGTTAGAGGAATCCCAGAAGGCCTTATCTGGTAACATTTGTCTCAATTGTACGAAGATGCACCAGTTAGTAAATGGCTGGTATGACTAGTCTAACAGAAAATTCTGCAGACAATCCCGGGGTGAATCCGGAGGGCGTAACGGATGATGACTCGCATCTTAAAAGGCAACTAAAGGCTGGCGAGCGCATCCTTATGCAAGTTAAGCAAGAGAAGAACAATCTTCAAGATGCCAATATTCAGCTGGACGTGGAATTAAAAGACGTCCGCGCTCAACTGGCGGACTCCGTGAAGGAGAACAAAAGGCTTCGACGCGGCATTTATGGTGAGTGCCTAGACGAACTGTATAATAGTTCGGCGAGGAAGTATATTGAAAGAATTTTGCTTGCAGGAATGTTAACAGGTCACCCCGAAGAGGAGATGCCCTCATCTGCAAGTGATTTACTGCAAGACCTCTCACAACTGCACGAGCGAGCTCGGCAAGTGATGCAGGGTGTTTCTCATGCCTTGTAGCCATCAAGCTTATTGCTGAATGGCATGGGGGAGCTTGTGGATATGCTTCAAGGAGCACGGAGGCGCTTCTGATTGTGGAGGATGTCAGCTTGCCGGCAAGGTGCAAGAGAAGCCTGGGCTATGGTGAAGACGCGCTACACCAAGCTAGACCCGAACCATATGGCCGAAGTAGGACCGGCGGGGCCCGATGGGCAAGAAATTCCCGTGAGCCTGGTATATGACCAGGTAGCGTTAGCCGCCAAGTATTCTCAACAGGATTGTAAGCTAGATAGCCTGTTGGATGGTATAGAGGAAGAATATAGTCAGTCCAAGTGACTATGTAATTTAATGGACATAATTAGTCCCCAGCCGGATTAAAAATCATTTGTCATGGCGGACCTTTTGGCTTCAGCTCCCGGATCCTATAGTCCGGGGTGTGTCTGAATACCCGCTCAGTTATACAAGACCGGGGTATGCGTGGAGACAAGGTGTAGGGGTCATAAGTGCTTGAACAGACAAGTACCCAACTAGTTATGTTATATTACATGGATAGTAAGAAACATCTTCCAGGGAGAATAGTTCCGTTAGGGGTTCCTTTCCCTGGGTACGCATGCAACAATGCACATGTCACTACGAACGACGGCGCAGGATACAAGACTTCTGGGGATTTACGTTGTAATAAACGAATACATCTTTTGTTCACCGATCGAATATTCTCTTAAGGAAACTAGCTTTTGGCTTCACCCAGTCTGAGGTACACATCCGGCTGAACCGGCAGTAACGATCGCAGAGGTGCTTCCCTTATGCCCTAGCCAAATTAACGGGAACGTAGGGCATAAACACAAGAGCCAAGCAACCTAGCTTGGCCACATCTTAAGTCATATCAATGCATATAATGGTGAAGAAAAGACACATATGGAAAGAAAAACTTATATGTGATGGGCAAAAAGCCATTTGAGTAATTATTTTTAGCTTCCGTATAGGAAGCCCCCAGGTATTGCTTACACACATAGTGCGGCCGGAATAATCCGGGAGTCCGCATTGTATTAAGTCCTTTGTGTGAAGAGAAAAAAGGTCGAGAGAGGAAAAGTGGGATGGAGCATAAATAAAATGTGGGGGGGGGGGGGGGGGGAGTGAGGGGACGAACACTTAGTTCGGCGTTAGGCGTAGAATCTCCGGAGTCTGGCCGCGTTCCATGGGTTCGGCTCGAGTCTGTTATCGGATGCATTACGTAAGCGGTACGCTCCTCCGGTGAGAACTTTGTCAATGACGAAGGGACCTTCCCACTTGGGTTTGAGTTTGTCCTTCTTCTTCTCCGGTAGGCGTAGAACGAGCTCGCCGATATTGTAAGTTTTGGCCCGTACTTCTCTGCTTTGATATCATCGAGCCTGCTGCTGATAGAATGCGGAACGTGCTTTTGCGACATCGCGCTCCTCCTCCAGGGCATCCAAATTGTCCTGCCGATCTAACTTGGCTTCCCTATCTTCGTACATGCGTACGCGTGGCGAATCATGTATTATGTCGCAGGGTAGTACTGCTTCCACACCGTAAAATGGTGTATATCCGGTGGTGCGATTCGGTGTGGTCCGCAGCCCCTAGAGTACGGAGTCGAGCTCCTCCACCCAGTGCGCATCCGATTCGGTCAAAGATCGCACTAGTCTGGGTTTGATGCCGCTCATGATGAGACCGTTTTCCCATTCGACCTGGCCGTTTGTTTGGGGATGGTAGACGGAAGTGTAGTCGAGCTTAATGCCCATTTTGCCGCACCAAGTTTTCACTTCATTGGCTGTGAAATTTGAGCCATTATCAGTGATGATGCTGTGGGGGACACCGTATCGGTGTACGACCCCGGATATGAAGTCTATTACTGGTCCGGATTTGACCGTTTTAACTGGTTTGGCTTCTATCCATTTGGTGAACTTGTCCACCATGACCAATAGGTATTTTTTCTTATGGCTTCCCCCTTTAAGAGGTCCGACCATATCCAGCCCCCAGACCGCGAAGGGCCAAGTTATGGGGATTGTTTGGAGAGCGGTAGGGGGCATATGACTCTGATTGGCGAAGAGCTGGCAACCGACGCAATGTTGGACAAGGTCCTGTGCGTCTGCTCGGGCCGTCGGACAATAGAGGCCTGTACGAAAGGCCTTGCTGACTAGCGCTAGAGCCGCGGCGTGGTGTTCGCCCAGTCCGGCATGGATTTCAGCCAAGAGTTGCCGCCTTTCCTCTTCAGAGATGCACCTTTGGAGCACTCCGGTCGCGCTTTTCTTATAGAGTTCCCCTTCATGGACTTTGTAAGCTTTAGAACGCCGGACAATGCAGCGTGCTTCATTTTGGTCTTCGGGGAGCTCCTGCCTATTTAGGTAGGCCAAGAAAGGCTCAGTCCACGGGGCGATTACGGCCATGATTTCGTGGGCTGAAGATGTTATCTCGGTGGCAGAGCCTCCGATTGTGTCTGATGGTTCGGAATCTGGGGGTGTGTTCGGATCCGTGCTGGTATTGTCGGACTCCCCTTCCCATACTACGGATGGCTTGAACAACCTTTCCAGGAATATGTTAGGTGGGACAGGGTCGCGTTTAGCGCCGATGTGGGCAAGGACGTCTGCCGCTTGATTGTTTTCTCGAGCCACATGGTGGAATTCGGGCCCCTCGAACCGAGCTGACATTTTGAGGACGGCATTACGGTAGGCCACCATTTTCGGATCCTTGGCATCAAAGTTTCCGTTTATTTGTGATATTGCGAGGTTCGAATCCCCACACACTTCTAGGCGTTGGATACCCATAGAGACTACCATCCGAAGACCATGCAACAGCGCCTCGTATTCGGCTGTGTGTATAATATTTGGAGGACGTACTGGACCATGTCTCCGGTGGGAGACGTCAGGACTACACCTGCTCCCAATCCGGCCAGCATTTTGGAGCCGTCGAAGTGCATGATCCAGTTGGAGTACGCGCCGTACTCTTTAGGGAGTTCGTCTTCTGTCCATTCGGCGACAAAGTCAGCCAGTACTTGCGACTTAATGGCTCGCCGTGGTTTGTATATTATGTCGAACGGAAAGAGCTCGATAGCCCATTTAGCAATCTGGCTCGTAGCATCGCGGTTATTTATTATGTCATTGAGTGGTACTTCGGAGGCCACCGTAATCGAACACTCTTGAAAGTAGTGTGGCAGCTTCCGGGATGCCATGAAGACTGTGTATGCTATTTTTTGATAGTGTGGGTATCGGGATTTGCATGGGGTGAGGACCGTGGATACGTAATAAACCGGCTTTTGAAGCGGGAATTTGTATCCGTCCACCTCTCGTTCGACGACGAGCACTGCGCTTACCACTTGATGTGTTGCAGCTATGTACAATAGCATAGGTTCGCCGATATTTGGTGCTGTTAGGACTGGATTACTGGCCAGTAAGGTCTTTATTTCATCGAGTCCGGCCGCGGCTGCATCCGTCCATACGAAGTGTTCGGTGCGCCGAAGGAGGCGGTAAAGAGGTAATGCTTTTTATCCTAACCTGGAGATAAAGCGGCTCAAAGCGGCCACGCATCCAGCTAGTTTCTGGATGTGCTTGAGGTCTGTTGGTATAGCCAACTGCGACAGAGCTCAGATTTTTGCCGGATTCGCTTCAATTCCTCTATTGGAAACAATGAAGCCCAGCAGTTTCCCCGAGGGGACGCCGAAGACGCATTTTTCCGGATTCAACTTGATGCGTATGTCCGGAGGTTATCGAATGTAAGCCTCAAGTCATCTATTAGGGTTTCGACGTGTCTAGTTTTTATGACCACGTCGTCCACATATGCTTTCACTGTTTTGCCGTTTTGTTTTTCCAGGCATGTTTGAATCATGCGTTGATAGGTTGCACCGGCATTCTTAAGCCCGAAAGGCATAGTGTTGAAGCAAAAAGGGCCATATGGCGTTATAAAAGCTATTGCAGCCTGGTCAGACTCTACCATCTTTATTTGATGGTATCCAGAGTACGCGTCGAGAAAGCACAACGAGTCGTGCCCAACTGTGGTATGGATAATCTGATCGATGCGAGGGAGGGGAAAGGGATCCTTGGGGCAAGCCTTGTTGAGGTCTTTGAAGTCGACGCATAGGCGCCAGGATTTGTCCTCTTTTGGTACTATTACCAAGTTTGCCAGCCAATCCGGATGTTTAATATCTCCGATGAATCCGGCCTCAAATAGCTTGGCTAGCTCTTCCCCCATGGCTTGCCGTTTGGGCTCTGAAAACCGCCTTAGAACCTGCTTGACCGGTTTGTATCCTTTTAGTATATTGAGGCTGTGTTCGGCCAACCTGCGTGGGATGCCTGGCATGTTCGATGGGTGCCAGGCGAAAATGTCCCAATTCTCGCGTAAGAAGTCTCGCAGTGCGGCGTCCATTGCGGGGCTCAACTGTGTCTCGATGGAAGCTGTCTTTGTGGGGTCCGTCGGATGGACTTGGAATTTGACTATATCGTCTACGGGTTTAAATGAGGTGGACTTGGGCCGTTTGTCGAGTATCACGTCGTCCCTGTCCACGGTGGCCCGTAGCATTGTTAATTCTTTGGCTGCCAGGGCTTCGGATAATGCTTCCAGGGCTAGTGCTGCGGTTTTGTTTTCGGCGCGAAGTGCGACATCCGGATCACTGACTAGAGTGATGATTACATTGGGTCCGGGCATTTTGAGCTTCATGTTCCCGTAATGGGCTATGGCTTGAAAGCTCGTAAACGCGTCCCGCCCCAGAAGGGCGTGGTATCCGCTGCTGAAAGGAGCCACTTGGAATGTGATTTCTTCGGACATGTAGTTCTCCGGAGTGCCGAATACCACGTCGAGTGTGATTTTTCCCGCACACCGTGCCTCCCGACTAGGGATAATTCCCTTGAAGGTGGTGCCGCTTTGCTTGATGCGGCCTTTATCAATTTCCATCTTGTTGAGCGTTTCTTCATAGATCAAGTTTAATCCGCTTCTGCCGTCCATGAGTACTTTAGTGAGCCGAAAGCCATCCGCGATTGGGCTAAGGACCAGAGCGGCCGGTGCCCGGACAGTCTGGAATCGAGGTTTATCACTGGCATTGAAGGTTATAGTAGTGTTGTTCCAGGGGTTTATCTTTGCCACATGGCAAATTTCGGCGGAGCTTCGATGAGCTCGCTTGCGCCTATTGTTTGAGGCGAAAGTCTCGAAGACTGTTAATACCGTATTGTGTTCGTTGGCGGGATGTTGCTCTGCTTTATGGCTTGCAAGAAGATCCTCGCCACTTTTTGCAACCTGCCAGAGTATCCAACATGCTCTAAGGCTATGAGTTGGTGCTATGTCCGGAGTGTTGTGAAGTTTACATGGTACATTGAGCCATTCTTCCAATACGGTACCCCGCCCTGGGGTGTGCTTTGGTTTCTTGGGAACCGGATCGGCCGACTTACGAGAGTTCGCCCGTTTAGTTCGAACAAAGTCTTGGTGAGAGCCGTACTGTCCCAAAATTCTGTTTGGGTTTTCCAGGCGCTTTCCATCGCACAGTACTTCTGTACTATGATTGCCAAGTCCGCGAAGTGTACTATGTCACGGCGGCTTATAGCATTAAGGAGTCCTTTGTTCGTGCAGTTTTTGCAGAAGAGTAAGACTACGTCCTCCTCGCGGCAGTCCTTGACCTTGTTAAACACAAGGAGGAATCTGGCCCAGTAGTAATGTACTATTTCCTGGGGCTCTTGTCTGATGTGGGAGAGAAGGTTTAAGTCCAGGTAGGTGTTGTTAGCTGAATCTGGATTCTGATTCGATCTAACACCCAGGGGCGTGGGAGGCTCCGAGCTTGACAGCTCGGGATCCGGAGTGTCGCCCAATTTCTTCGGCCCAATGCCTGATTCTAAGTCCGGGACCTGGGTCATGTCTTCCTTTGAGCAGGTATTCGGCTCAAGGAGTTCGGTGATCCGGACATAATTCGTCCTCAAAGTCGAGGGACGGTCCGTGTGAGGTTCCTCCACTACCGCCATCTCATGGGTGGCCGGCGGGGATCTGATGTCCCTTTGGTCGGGTTTAAGCCCGATCCGGTCGTAGTCTGTAGCGACTCCCAGAGCGGCGATGTGATCCAAGAGCTCGTTGAGGGAGGAGAGCTCCATCGGATCCATCTGTTCGGCGAGTTCCAAACTGACACGAAGGTTATGATTGATGACCCGAGAGGCCATCGTCGGCGCTACCGCCGATGGGGCGGCCATGATAAAGCCGCCGAGTCGGAGAGTTTGGCCCACAGCCAGAGCTCCCTCCGAGGTAATGTCGTCCTTCACGACGAGATGAGCCATCGAGCCTTGCGGCGACGACACAGAGGAACTCTCAATGAAAGCACCAATGTCGGTGTCAAAACCGGCGGATCTCGGGTAGGGCCCGATCTGTGCGTCTAGGCTGATGGTAACAGGAAGCAAGGGACACAGATGTTTACCCAGGTTCGGGCCCTCTCGATGGAGGTAAAACCCTACTTTCTGCTTGATTAATATTGAAGATATGGGTAGTACAAGAGTAGATCTACCACGAGATCGTAGAGGCTATACCCTAAGAGCTAGCCTATGATGGTATGATTGTAATTGTGATCGGCCTTCTAAGGACCAACCTCTCCGGTTTATATAGACACGAAGAGGGCTAGGGTTTACATGGAGTCGGTTACAAGAAAGGAAACACAATATCCGGATCGCCAAGCTTGCCTTCCACGCAAAGGAGAGTCCCATCCGGACACGGGCCGAAGTCTTGAGTATTGTATCTTCACGCTTCAATAGTCCGGACGATGTATATAGTCCGGCTGTCCGGACACCCCCTAATCCAGAACTCCCTCAATCATGTAGACCATGAGACATATAGCTAGAGAGTCATAGATTATCTGAATGAAAAAGTCAACTATCTGTCAAATAGATTGAGTGCTTTGCATGGCATACGTACTGTTGTCCCTCCTTGCCTCTACCCGCTCACGACAAAGTCAAAGCCTGCCGGCGGCTCCAGGCAGCGGTGTGGTCTCTTTAGCCGGGAAGCGATACTCCCTGATTTGGAGCCATAGCGAGGTGGTGGTTGCTTGGGGACGCGCAGCTCCCCACCATAATAGTCTTCATCGATCACCCCAGGCTCATCATTTGGGGTTACAGGCGACAAACCAATCATGCTGTCCTCAATGCCGAACGCCCCAACATCGCATGGCTGTGCTCGGAGGCGACCTCGACGATGAAGACCTTTCTGTCGATGGAGGGGCAGTCACGGGCCTCGTTGCCAGCTTTCCCGCCGGACGTGACGTGTCGTGAGCTCCAATGATCAGCCTGGCGGAGGTCATCATCCAGTTCATCACCATCATTGATGAACTATCACGCGAGTTGCTGGGAGGTATTCCATCTTATGGGTGCACGCTGACGCTGCGGCCACCGCCGAGCCAGCATGTATGCGTCAAGCGAAGCGGGCATCATGTGGAGACTGGAGTAGCCACGGCCGAGGGCATTAGATACGACACGGGCAGCGCGGCGATCGCATGCTAGTGTCGATGCTGATCTGGAAGACCTCAAGATCCTGGTGGACATCAGGCGCATCGCCGATGCCATCGTCAGCCCAGACTGATTCCTCCCGTCGTTGCAGAGAGAGGACGAAAGAGAGAAGAGAGAGAGAGAGAGAGAGAGAGAGAGAGAGAGAGAGAGAGAGGTGACTCTCAGTCTCAGCCTATCGTACCGTTCGCCCATTTGGCCACCAGGCTCCTCTCGCCTGTAGCCACCGCCGCGACACTGCTAAAGGATAGAGAAAGGGTGAGACAGGAAATAAATAAATGCGATTACGGTGATTGGTTCCCAAATTATGGCAGTTGAATAAACCCTTATCTATCTACGCACGAGGAAAGGGGCGGAGATAGGGCGTCGTTGGACGTGCGTAGGTGGCAGACGAAGTTGGACGAAGGCAAGGTGGGGCGCCGAGGGACTCTCCGATTTGTATGAAGCGAAACGCGAGGAGAGAAAGCCTGGGATTGTGTCCTATTTTTACGTCCTATAATGTCTCGCACCTGATTCTTGCGCCTGATTTTTTTTTCTCAATGCTTGATTGTGTTTCCTTTTATTAGGGGCAGACAAAGGCAAGGGATCACTTGTTGACGGAAGGTCGGACGAAAAGAATTGACGTAAAAGGGGAGAGGGAACCTTATGTTTCTTTTAGATAATAGAGATTCCAATTGGTGCAAGACCACACTACATATACTTACTTCCTTACTAATGCCCTCCGCACGGCGGCGAAACTACAAGGAAAGATGACCAAAGCAATTTAAATGCTAAGAGATATACAAATTAACCAATGAAAACACATACAGAATGCCTATGAACAAAAAAAAGTCTACTTGCGGCTCCAGTTGCAAAAAGCCCCCGGGGTACTCCAGCTCGGCTTTCAAAGTACATTGGCGGTGTGGGACCAAATTATCATTGTAAACTAACTGCAGAGCATCTCTGAAACACATCTACAAGTTGTGCAAGGAAATAGCTGAAACAATTCACCAGGCATAATAAAATAGGGAAAAAGCATTGACAAACCCGGTCAATGAAAAAACACTGTTATAGTTCTGAGAAAGGCTGATGTACAATGCTGACGTGCTGCCTAGTAACCCGCTTCCAAAAATACCCGGTCAAGACCTTTCACAAACACGACATAAAGGCGAGTCCTCCATAGATTTTTTTTCCAAAACTATGACGTATTTTGTAGTAAATTCGGAAACTATAACATGGTTTGGATAAAAATCAAATCTAGCACCCTGTCGGCCAGGTGTAGGCCGAAAAGGTAGTTTTCGGCCATCTGTTGGCCGAAGTAGGGTTTTCGGCCATTGCTTGGCCAAAAAAGTAGCCGAAAAGGACTTTTTGGTCAAATGTAGGTCGAAAAGTATTTTTTGGTCAAGTGTAGGCTTTAAAAGTACTTTTTGGTCAAGTGTAGGCCAAAAAGTCCCTTGGGCCCGCCTTTCCGTTATCGTTGGGCCAATGTATTTTCCCGCCAACCCCTTCCCGCCAACCCTTTCCCGCCACCCGTTTCCCGCCAACCCTTTCCGCCACCCATTTCCCGCCAACCCCTTCCCACCAATACCGTAGTCGTTCTTTCCCGCCATTTTCTCCTCTGTACCTATAAAACCCCCTTCAGGCTGAGGTGGATAAGCATTCCAGTGCAGTTTAGTCGAGATGTCCCATTATCCTTTCGATCATAGTTTTCATCCTGGGATGAGCAGGACTCTTCTTAGGCTAGCTATCAATTTCAGGATGGACAATAGGATAGTTCCATGGAACGAACTCAACGGTAGTGACACCATAATGAATGAGTTGGCTCACGAATTACGTAGGTCTGGGTGGCCTGAAAGGACATATGAGGAGGTACGTAAAAAACTTCTTATGTTGCATGAAAGGTGGAAGAAGGTAGTGGAGCTGAAGAGTGAAACTTTCAGAAGGACTGCAGCAAATAATCCATTTTTAAACTCGCTAAGATAAACCCCCAACTCATTATATCGAACATTACCAGCGCCGTAGTAAACAGTTAGATTTACTGATTCAGACATTTTCACCTGTCAGACATTGTCATCTTCTCATTAGTCACAAGGAACACTAATATTACCCGCTACACGAACTATGCGCTAAAATGCCGACACAAATATATTAACACTAAAATTCGCAATATGACTTATATACACTAATATTACCCGCTACACGAACTATGCGCTAAAATGCCGACACAAATATATTAACACTAAAATTCGCAATATGACTTATATACACTAACTAAACTATATAATTTAGATAAAATCAATTCGTGACGACATGGTTATACCTTCAAAGCGTGTGTCCTCTCTTCGACTCAGCGGCACCGGCCACCTCGCGGAGTACTTGCACCACCGGACAACGACACCGCCGTCCCCTCGACGACCGGAGGTTCAACTCCGGTGACCCCCCAAGCCGCACCTCCTTCTCCACAGCTGCTGCTCCTCGTCACCACCACCTACTGCCCAACCCCACGTCCTCCTCCCCACCATGGCTCCTCCTCCCCACCATGGCTACTCCTCCCAAAATGCATCAAAAACTATCCCATAGCAAAAGAAAAACACCATAGGCCGTCGGAGTTTGCTACGATTTACCGATTCTGTGGCTTGGATGTGAAAATGGGTGGCAAATGGAGGAGATCGGAGTGGGGTGGCGACCTACAAAGAAGAACGAGAGAGAGAAAGGAGAGAAAGAAGAACAGCAGCGACAGGAGGAAGAAGCCGGGCGCTCGGGCTTATCCATCCCTTTCGGCCGACGGGTGGCCGAAGTACACTTCGGCCTGGGCTTGGCCGAAAACGGCCCATTTCGGCCACCAGCTGGCGGAAGCTACTATTTTGGGTCGGGCCACCACCGACAGCAAGTCTTCGGCCCACCACAGCCCGTCTTCGGTCAACCGCCGGCCGACGTCCTCTTTTCGGCCAAAGGCTGGCCGAAAAGTCCCTTTTCGGCCCAAGCGAGGCCGACAGGGTTATACTTCTGATTTTTTTCAATTCTCTCCTGTAGTTTCCGAATTTGCTTCAAAAAACGTGATAGTTTTGAAAAAAAAATCTCCTCCATATGTACTCCTAGGTTTAATCGAAAGATCGCAATTGTCAGATACAACCATAGCTAGATCTGACAATCTGGACGAGCAAGGGACAACGGAATTTTACCTCGAAGCCATAATATGCTAGATCCAAATGAATGTTGGGGAACCCAGCAGCAATCCTAATTGCTTGGTACAAACCTTTACGAGGCAGATGCTCCCACTAAAAATTAGAACAGGAAAATTATTGTGATGCTACAACGCGTATGTAGAGATTAGTTGCGATTCCATAGTTAGGAGAGGTCGTATAGTCCGCCTACCTCCAGAAAATCTTTAAGCACATAATTTTCAAGCCACTGTTAAGAACAGAAGGTTGTTAGTCCAATTTCTTTTCAACTGAACAAAGTTTTAAACTTGGACTAGCTCATCGTTGCACGTTGCAAACCTTAATTTCATTGCCCATCTTTTCCCAGCACAGCACATAATCTGTATCAGCTTCAGGGATGTTATAAAACGCCATGTACTGACTCAATATTTCATACTCATACTCATTCCCAGCCTGCAAACAAAAGAAGGAAAGCAACATATCACTTCTTTTAATAGGTGTGTGGGTGTGGCTATATATTGTTGGTTACAGTACTTCCGCACTTCAAGAAATTCTAAGAAATGTAAAGAAGACTCGGAATATGAGACCAAAATCTGTTTACACATACGGAAAAAGGATGGTATCTCTTGTGATTTTCGGAGTAGTCTGCATGTGGTCCTCTTGTGATTTTGTTAGGACTTACTCCGTGCAAAAAATTCATCAGTACATTATAAATTCTTGGGGGGGAGGGTAGGCCGATGCATCAACTGGAGAGTGCCTAACGCGCGCACGGTTCCAAACAAAGGCAAAACTCTCGCGACCGCGCGGGCGGCCGGCCGCGCCCAGCCTTCCCCCCGCGCGCCTCTCCCTCCCTCTTCCTCTCTGCCGGCGTCACCGGCGCCCGCTGCAGGCCTGGCCCGGGCGACGCTGGTGGCGGCGGCCCCCTGGCTTTTCCCCTCTCGGGTGTCCGCCGGCGCGGGACGGGGCGACCCCGGGCGGTGCTTCTCGGCGGCGGCGGTCCAGCGCGGCGGCGGGGGCTCCTGGCGCGAGCGGGGGCGGACTTCTGGACGGCGGCGTCGCCGTTGGCGACGGGGCGGCGCGATCTGGCGGCGCCCGCTCGGCCCAGATGATCTGGGCCTGGGCGGGCCGGCGGCGGTGTGGGTCTGCTTCGTGGCTTCCGTGAAGCGGGGGAGAGGCGATGCGCGACAGGGTGTTGGCGGCGCCATCGCCGGCTTGCTGCAGCGTGGCGGCGGGGCTTAGCGGGCCCGTTTCGGGCCTGGCCGGGCCAGGGGTGGCCTGGCATGCCCTGCTGCTGCGTCCGGACGGCTACCCAGACGGTGCCGGAGGCTCTGGCCTCCCGCACGACGGCGGTGGAGGTGGTTCCCTCCCATTCGGTTTCGGTGCTGCTTCTCCCTCCGCGGGGCGCTTCTCTTCGGTCCTCTTGGCCTCGTGTTGGTGTCCGCAGTGAGGCGGCGTGGGTGACGGCGCAACCGCGATGACGCATGGTGGTGGGCGGCGGTCTGGCTGGTCGGCTCCGGTCCGTTGGGCGGCGGGGATTGGAGTACGGGAGAAATCCTTAGCGGTCTTCGGCCCCGATGCGGTGACACCTGCGGGTGCCACCATTCCTTCCTGGAGGGTGTCGGTGATATCCATACCCCACCTCCCTCCGCGTGCCGGGGAAACCCTAGGACATGTCCGGGCAGCAGCGTCGTCGGCGTCGCTTTCCTTCTTGGAGGTGCTGTTTTGTGCGCGGTGGTCCGGAGCCTCGGGTTGTAGTGGTTTGTCTTTGGTGGGCGTAGCGGTGGCGGGTCATCCGTGCTCTGTCGAGCTGCCGTTGTTGGCATTTGCTTCTTCTTCTTTTTCTTTTGGGCTTGTTGTGCTGTTCGCCCCAGCGATCATGTATCGGTGTTGGTTGCTTTGGAATACAAAGCGGGGGGAAACCCTTTTTCGGTAAATTCTTGGGGAAGAAGGTATGAAGAAGGTATAATTCTTTTTGTCCTTTTCTTCTACCTTGCACATATTATGTGATTTTCCACAACTTACTGCAAACACACATATCTTAAACTGTGTTTAATCTCCACAAGAAGTTATGAAGAAAACTGGGAAAATGCTGCCATGATTCTGTAACTGTCCTAGCTGTCAGAGAAGTATTTGTGGTCACGTCACCCATTCAAAGGTAACAAGAAAATAAGAAAATCGTTACTGGCTGCAAGAGTGCAGATTAAGTGTATATGCATCACTGAACTGAAAGTTGTGAATACAAATATACTTAGACCGTTAGGAAGAACTAGCCGCTGGTAGTTGCTCAAGGACGCAAGTAAATAGAGGTCTGAGTCGAAATAAAACCCATTAACGGTCGCACAATGTGCGCCCTCTCGCTGCATCCACGTCAGATAAGAAACGACAAAACGAACACGACCGGATCGGTCAAGTCGCTCGCGCATGTAGGATTGGCCTAACCTAACCCGGGTCTCGCTCAGGACTCCACGAGGCCATGATGCCTTCCCTCTTTGCCGCCGCCTCCCTCTTCCCCGCCCTCATAGCCTCCCACGTCGTATGCTCCTTTCCTCCCCCTCTCTGCCATTCGGCCGAACGGCTGGCAGGCATGGCGCCTGGTCGACGGGATCCCGCCCTGATTTGACGGCTGCTTCTCGTCTTCGTGCAGCCTGGAGCCGTGTACGCGAGCCAGTCCCTCAAGTTTGCGGCGCCGGTGCACGTCGAAGACGAGGTGGTCGCGCAGGTGCAGGCGCTCCACATCAAGGCCACCGGCGCAAGGCACATGTACTACTACTACTACTACCTAGCGCCATTTTTGTATCTCCTCTTCTTTCTAGCATTGCGCCTGCTGAGAACTAATAGTAATGCTATATCTGTTGGGCAGCGTCAAGTTCGCCACCAAGTGCTTCACGGCCGATGAGGAGACTCTCGCCATTGACGGCGAGGCCATGGCTTTTCTGCCCACGCTGCAGCTCAGCGCAGAGGCAATTGAGTGACAAGTATGTTGATTAGAACCATTTCGAATGGGACGACTTTTATCTCATGATGAACCATTTCGCCTTCGCATAAACTTGGGGGCCGGGGGACATGAGATGCAGATTTGTCGGTAATAGTTCGTTGCAGTCTTCCTGTTATGATTAATAGCATCAGCAAAGAGTAGTAGATCACTTCAGTTTTCCGAACATTCAATGGGCTGGGTCCCTGGGTGTACATGCCGACTGTGATAGGAACTGAAGAATTTCAACAGGTTAACTTGAATCACTAGGCATATTCAGTACTAGATCACTTCAGTCTGCTCAGTACTACTTCTTGCTGCTGCTCCATACTATTTCTGCCGTTGCTCTGTTGTGGAGAGGAAGAAAGGAAATAACTCGGTCTGCTTAGTTCATAAAATAACAAATCTGAATCTTTTACATTTAAACTGAAATCTTCTAGGAACTGAAGAATTTCAACAGAATAACTTGAACCACTAGGCTGCAACCTGAGAAGATGTGTTCTCTCTTTCCCTCCAAAACTGAGCAACAGCACACTTCAGATGTCTAGTGAACAATTTTACGAAAAGTCAACATGTTTAGAAATCACATACATATACCACTTCAAGGAGAAAAAATTATAGAATTGATGGTCGCCTTTAGAACTGTTCTGGCTCAGGACCAGTAGGCATTGTTGGCACGCTGATAACATTACGCTCCATCTCGCATACAGGGTTAGTAATTCTAGCAAATACTTTTTTATGCCTTATTTGGTATCATTATCAAGTTTCTTCTGTCACGAAGGGTGGACAAATGTTATTAGAAAATGGTTCTTCATATTTCACACTTCTGTCTGAAATTTTATAGGTCTCATGTCTTATGTTTCTACGCCCTTCTCGGTGAGATTTCCAAGGATCACTTGCTGATGAAAATTTCTCAGTCTTTGTGAAGATTGATATTTCTTAAAGCTTTGTTGTGCCTGTGTGTAGAATACATGAAGTGGGAGTCTGATCGAGGAGTGGTAGAGGCCTATTCTGAAGGACAGGAGGCTGTATGACAGTCACTGGTATATATATTTTTCCATTAAACCATCTAATTAGTGAATTGATCTTTGACTAATTTCTTTACAGAATTGATCATAGTTTGATTCTAGAACAGGTGATGGCATAATGCGCAGAGCGTTGAAGCGTTGATTCCTCAGGCAAGTCCCGCACCGACATTGCTTGAAAGACAAAATGTAGTATATGTTGCATCATTTATGTTTAGTACCGTTTGTTGTTACCGAGTCACTGTGTGGTCAACTCTTGGTATGGTTAGTGAGCACTGAGATGTGGTCTGAAATTTGCTAGGCTGGCTAAAATCTGAACTACTGTGTTGTTTGAGAGTTGAATTGTGACCATAGTTACAAACTTCATTTCCAGGTAAGCTTGCAGCATGTTGTGATTCTTCCAGTAATGATGATGAAGTCTGGGACCATGATATACTAGCATTTTATTTAAATCCCGATGGATCAGGACAATGAACCATTGGTGTACCAACATTTAAGCAAGCAAGTTTTACACATTTTCATTTTTAGCACATAGTTTTGAGAAAATTGTTCTGACTGCGCAACTTGAGAGAGTCCATGCCAATTTAAGTCTTGCAATTCTCTGAACTATTTTTGAAATATCCAGCTAGACCCGGTTACGGTGTCTTGCCTTCGAACGAGAGCTACAATATTTGCATTTGTAGCTGCATGGGTGTCAAATTTTTGTTGTCACTGATCCTTCCAACCTGAAGCTTAGAGAGATTCAAATGTTACATGAACTACTCTAACTTAGTTCTGTAAGAATCATACATTCATACTGAAGAATCTCCTCGCATTATCAGGTATTACACAACTTCTAGATTTGTATCGAGTAGCTAAATCGAACACCGAATAAACACACCATACTTAATAAAACTAATTTAGACTTGTAAAGAGCATTTTGTAACGGAGGATATTGGTACTTGGATGATGGTCCCAAAAGAAAATGATTTTTTTACTTGGGTTAGACAGTACCAACTCTTACGCCGTTTGGTGTTATAGCAGGCTTATTACTAATTTCACATGTTTTAACTTTTAGGATGCCATAATAATGGGAGTGAAGAAATTATTGCTTTATAGATTTGAGTGATCAAATCATTTTGTTAATTTGTGTCTCAGTAATTTTCGTTTCAGTTTGACAAAGAATATGCCTATCGTATCAGAGATGATCATGGAAGAGAAGGAAAACGAATGGAAGGCTCCAATACTTTTGTTAGTTGATTATTAAGTTCTTCCACTATGGTTTCAACACATGATGCCTCCCTCCTATTTTTCACTGGAACATACTATAACAATGATGATTGTACTTGTATTTGTTCTTCACTGGGTTAGTACATGATGAATTCCCACATGGATTTCCTTCGCAATCAAGAAAAAGAAATCCGTTGGGTTCAGAGAAATTTTCAACATTGATTTATTTTAAAATTTGTGATGTCTGATGTTTGAGTCGAGGATGTCAAGATTTCGTTGTTTCGTTATTCATGCAAAATGGAGCAACTTTGTGCTTATCTATTTGCTTATATGCTCTGCATTGTCCTCTATGTTAAGAAATAAATAGAAGACAAAGTAGTATGTGCTTTTCTAAACATCTATACTGCTGAAGCACCTTTTCTGTGAGATTTAATATAGCTATTCATTATCTGGGTGTATTTGTAATACTTTTTGACTTGTCTTTATTTGTTTCATGTGATGCAAGATAATATTTTGTTCCAGTGTTCATCATATTTTACCTTTTCCTTTTTGTTTGGAGAAACATGTTTCTCTTTCTTACAAATATATTATTTCTTAAATAGAACAATAGTCACCATACAAGGTTCTTCCACCAAATAAATGTTTTTCTATGTGCAACTAAGATTGACTTCCTGCTGATTGGTTATACAATCTTATTCTGCAGAACCCGCATGAGAGACAAGAAACACAAGGTCCATTATGAGGTGAGGGTTCTACTGCCCCATTTTTTCAATTAAATGACCCGGTTTCTTCTATGTTTTGAAGATGATCGGCTGTTGCTCGCTTTTTTCTTCTTCCCATAATTCACTGGCGGGGTTGTAGTCTATAGTAGGATTGAAGTAGTACCACCTGAGTTTTTCGGTTCATAGCAGTTGACTCATCTTAATGTGAGGTGCTATTTTAGTTATGAATATTCTTTCCTGATGTGCATGAATGGCACTTTCTGGTTTGGCAATGAATAATTTGTTCAGTCTCTTGATAAGAGGTGTATGTAAAAGAGCCATGACATAGGTTTCTAGGAGCTGCTATTTTTTGTTGCTATCAATAGAGTTGCGGCGTAAACAACTATGGCAACATGATTAGTGCGCACAATAGCGCGACCAGAGGAGCACCCCCTCATCATGTCCAATAGCTATATTCACCTGTAGCCAAATCACTTTTGTTGTATATAAGTGCCATCAAGGATCAACCTACACCCTCGGATGTGCGTAAGCTAGATTAGTCCGCACATGAATGCTCAGGAGGCGTGCCAATGGCACGCCCCAACCACTAGTACCAGCCAAAGGCGCCATCATGCAGGTAAAGGAGAGAAGTATTTATTCTCCCAGGCAAGCTCCGGAGGGTACTTGTGTTCCAATGTAACTTCATCTAGCTCGACGATAGGCTTTCCTTTCAACAACTACACATATGGATAGATGCTCGTGCGTGTATATGATTAATTGATCTCGATAGACATATAGGAGCATTATATTGGTATGCTCCTATATGCTCGCGACGCGAGGATCTCATGGTACCTGGACTCGCAACAGCAGGCTAGCCCGGTGTCCGGCAGCTCGTCGAGGGATCAGGACGTCGAGGGGTCGTGGTCATCGGCATCCATGCTGCTGCTGCTGCCGTTGCCCGACGAGTAAGATTCCACAGGGAATCTAGGCAGCGATGAGCCGTCACCGTGGCACCAGCGGGACCCTGCGCCACGGACGTGCTTCTTGTGTGGCATCTGGTCGACGTTGGTCAGGGCTTCGTGGAGATGACAGGGTGGGGTCGCAGCCGTGCTTCCTGGTGGGCAGTCGGGGATCGTGCACGATTGGGCAGCCGGGGGACTAGGGTTTGCTACAGAGGAGGGCACCAAACACAATTGGGCGCATCGCCTATTCTGCATTTGGACAAGTTTTGAGCAAATGCCAAGCAAAATTCGTGTTCAAAATTGTAAGATAGGGTGCCTAGCCTGTGTTCTACATTTTGTATTAATAAATTTTGAAAAAAGTACATATTTCAACCCCCGAACTAACCACTATGTTCAATTTACAACCTTCAACTCGAAAACTGGTCAAAATACGCCCTCAACTAATTTAAGAGGACCGGAAAAGGTGGATAGTTCTTTCTCTGTCCGACTCGCCCCAACCTTGACCTCGACCCCCAGCTCTTTTTGTAACAATAGTGCAACTGGCATAGCTGCATCTCCGCGACCCTTTTCTTCGGTACTCGCAAGCCAGCTCAAGTCCCGCTCCATCCCACCAGAGCCGAGCTGCGTCACGTCGTCGACTATCTCATGTAACCTGCTAAACAATGCAATCCGGAGACCTTGTGGTGGTGATGACATGTTGTGTAACATGATGTGGAAGATGGAGGGTGAGGATGCTGGGACATCCCTTGAATTTGAGAATATGGGCGAGCCTACAAAAGTTATTTCTATCCATGTCAATGACCTGTTTATTATTGATGAATAGTTGAATACAGTGACCGAAAGGTTTTTCTTTAATAATAAAAGAGCCCATCCCACAATTCCATGGAGGCGAATCCTGTACGACCCGCCTGTGAGAGAGCACGTCGTGAGGGTGCCCACCTGCCAGCCTCCCCATGCGGCCGGGTCGCACGTACGACCCGGTCATATAGGATTATTTTGCCAATTCCATAGTACGAACCATATCGTGGCGGATCTCGAGGCGCATTTTAATAAGCTGGGTAACAGATGAACAATTTGCTCAAAGGGTACGTACGTTATATTTATAAGCCCACATGTACATGGGCATCTCTAATGCCAAGAGATCACCACGGACGGCAGGTACGTACGTCATATTTATAAGCCCACGTGTACATGGGCATCTAATGCCAAGAGATCACCACGGACGCCCACATGTACAAGCACAGCTATGCTGGTATCTCGGCCCTGGGAGTGATTCCCAAGACTTCTGCAACCTGGAGCTTCCTCCTGGCGTACTGTGCATACGTCTTTGGCAACGCACGCTGAAATTGGAAAAGAATGCGCTATTATTACATACAAAACCTGCAAGGGGAAACAATATTTTTTTGCCTTCCAATATCTATACAACCTACCTTGTAATTAATTTCCTGTGCAATCAACTCTTGGACTCTTTGATCTGGAAGCTATATATATACATACACCAAGGAGAGACATCAGACGATGGTTATATATAGTAACAGATTCCAATGGATGCTAGACCACACCATACTATACTTATACTTACTTCCTTACTAATGCCTTCTGTGCACCGGCGGAACTGCAAGGAAAGATGATTAAAGCATTTGCATCAGAAGAGAAACTAATAACTAACCAACGAAAACACATACAGAACTCCTATGAAAAACCCAAAAAAAAAAATAACCTACTTGTCGCTCCAGTTGCAAAAAACCGCCGGGCCGCTCCAGCTCAGCCTTCAAAGTATGTTGGCGTGATGGAACCGCATTCTCATTGTAAACATCCTGCAGAGCATCTCTGAAACACATCTACAAGTTGTCCAACAAAGAAGAAAACACCACCACCAAGCATATACAGGGTTAGAAAGCATTGACAAACCCGATCAATAATTATAAACTGTTGTTAGTTCTGATGTACAATGCTGACCTGACGCTCATTGAGCCGCTTCCAAATCTCAAGAAAGGCACGGTCAAGACCTTCCACAAACAGTCGATAAAGGCTAGTCCTCCATACATACTCCTAAATTTAATCGGAAGATTGCGATTGTTAGATACAATCATAACTAGAGCTGACCATCTAAATGAGCAAGCGACAAAGGAATCGTACCTCGAAACCATGACATGCTAGACCCAAATGAATGTTGGTGAACCCATTGGCAATCTTAATTGATTGGTACAAACCTTTACGGCGCATTGGCTCCCACTAAATAGTAGAACAGAGAAGTTATTGTGATGCTACAATGCGTATGTGAGATTAGTTGTCATTCCATGGTTTTGAGAGGTCATATAGGCCTACCTCCAGAAAATCTTTAAGCACATGATTTTCAAGCCACTGTTAAGAACAGAAGGTTGTTAGTCCAATTTCTTTTTTACTGAACAGAGTTTGAGACTTCGACTGGCTGATCATTGCACCATGAATACCTTCATTTCCTTGACCATCTTTTCCCAGTACAGCACATACTCTCTATCAGCATCAGGGGTGTTATAAAACGCTTTGTACTGACTCCATCTGTCATATTCATACTCATTCCGACCCTGCACCAGAAAGGAAGGGAAGCAGCATATCACAGCTGTCCTGAGAATAACAAGCTGGGCATAAGGGCATGGAATGCTCTTAATATGCGTGTGACTATCATTGGTTACAGTACTTTCACACTTCATAAAATTCAAAAAAAAAACAGTATTGTAACATGTAAAATATATGGGGCCTAGGGATATCAGGCAAAAATCTGGTTACACATACAGAAAAAGTATGGTACTCGTATTTGGGAGTTGTCTGCATGTGGACCGCTTGTGATTTTTTTAAGACTTGCTCCGTGCAAAAAATGCATCAGTATAATAAACTCTCAGGGAAGAAGTTATAATTCTTTTGTCTTTTTCTTCTACCGTGCACAGTTTATGAGATTTTTGATAATTTGTTGCAAACACACATATTTTCAACTGTGTTTAATCTCCAGAAGATGTGACGTTCGTAATTTTATTTTTGCATTTCGGCAAGAACCTCAGGCCCCTGGATCTATGAGATTACTCACACAAGCCAAGCTATAAAAACAATGAGAAATTGGAGTCATGAACTCATGATTCATTAACTATCCAAGATGTCTGAGAAATATTTGTGGTCACCCATTCGAAGGTAAGAAGAGAACAAGAAATTGGTTACTGGCTAAGTGTACATGCATCACTGAACTCCGAGTTGTGAATACACATATACTTACAGAGTTAGGAAGGACTAGGCGCTGATAGTCGCTCAAGTTTGCAAGTAAACAGAGGTCGTAGTCGAAATACCAGCCAAAGGCGCTATCATGAAGGCAAGGATAGAAGAACTCATTCTCCAAGGCAAGCTCCATAGGGTACTTGGATTCCAATGCAGCTTCTTCTAGCTCGTCGACAGGCTTTCCTAACAACAACTACATAGATGGACAGATGAATAAGGTACATAAGGGGGTGTATATGCTTGATCGCGATTGACAGATAGGTCTGAGGTGATATGGGACTAACCAGGTAAGCTTTGAAGCGATAACGTTTATACTTGGCAAGGAGGCTGTCCAACTGCTCTTGATCCAGTCCAGTCTTAGTGTCAATTTCAGCAGGTCTGCGAGTCTTTAGCTGTCCGGAGTACTTGACGAATTCCTCCTCAGTGATATCATCGCCCGAGCCCTCTCCGAAATGTTTGTCTCCAACATCTGGTCCGTGGGGTTCGCTCAAGAACCTGTGGGCTTGATATTCTACTAGGGCAGCACGCAGCTCATCGTCATAGAAATTAGAACGAGCGAGGACTTGGACGATTTCATCCGAAGGAAGATTTGGGCTGTCGTTGGCGGCTACGGTGACGCCGGCTTGTAACTGCAACCGGGCGAGGCGCGAGGCCAGGATCTCATGGTACCTGGACTGGCGGGCCGGCGGCGCGTCCAAGGATCCGGACGGCGGCGCGCTGGATGTCGTGCTGCTGCTGTCCGATTCGACAAGGGATCCAGACAACGATGCGCCTTCTTCACCGCGGCGCCGGCGGGAGGGTCCTTCGCGAGGTGACCTCCTGCGGCGGCGGCGCCTCTTCTGCGGCATCGGCATCTGATCGGCGACCAGAGGGGTGGAACCGTTGCGACGGCGATAACAGGGTTCGGACGCTAGTGACCTTTGTCCCTCTCGGGACGGCTGGGCCTAAATGAAAGCAGGCCCAAATTTTCCTCCGGTATTCCTTGAGCTTTTTTAACAAAAGTACTCGTAGTCGTAGCTACAGACCAGGCATGCACCTTTAGCCAAAAACTGGCTATTCACACAGCTAGATGCATTATCGCATGAGATGTTTGTCAAATTGGCAGTCACTTTGTGGGCAATATGGTCATCACGCAGAAAGGCTATTCATGAGGGAATTTTCGAGAGCCCACATTCCATCTTTTCTTTCATAAATAGATTTCTGGAGAGTTAACAATGGTAGGGGAAAGCCAGCCAGAACAACCTCCTCAATATGCAAACATAAATGTTAATTCTGGCATCAGGCGGGGAAGAAGAGGAACCGTGGCTGCAGTGTGCCGAGACAATGAAGGTAAGGCAGTTCTGCGATCGTGATAGCTAGAGTGGATGACCCAACGATGATGGAGACGATTGCATGCTGTGAGGCACTTTGCCTTGCTGAAGATCTTCACATTAATCAATTTGTAATAGCCTCCGACTCCAAGGGAGTGATTCAAGATATCAACCAAGGCACTCTAGGGAGCTATGCAGCCATTAGCAGTAAGATCAAGTCTAGAGCATTATCTTTTTTGTGTAAATTTATTTTTGAAGGTCGTGCCAACAATTATGAGGCACATAGGTTAGCTAGATTTTCTCTTAATCTTGCTTTGGGTCGTCATGTGTGGCTAGGCCATCCCCCTGACACCACTTGTATCACACTTTCTGTGGTCTTCGATGAATAAAAATTGGCCTACCCCTAAAAAAAGGCATGCATGTACCTTCCCTCTAACTAGGGTTATGTTTCTCCCGGCGGCGATTCTCGCCACTATCGAGGCTTTACCTTCCCTCCCCTGATATGTCTGCTGGTTCACTCGGGGTTTTCTCGGGGTGATCCCGAACCACTCCCTACACTCGATCGAATTTTTGGTGCGTGAGAGGGGAGCTAGGGTTCCTGCAACACCCGAGTTTATCTCAGTCAGGTTAGGGTTCAAGGTTTCACTAGCAGGGTCAGCGACGACGGTGTCCGGTGCGGGATCAATAGTCGGTTTGCAGAAGATGATGGTGGAGTTTGGGCTCCTCCAGGAAGGGACAGATGCAGGGATAACTAGCGCGGGCACTGGAAAAAAATCCTGAAGAACTAGAGGGAAATCAGCCGGCGTAAATCACACAGGGAGCCCCTGTCGCGATCCCACCTCCTACAAGAGACCCCTTGTGGTCTCGATCAAACAATGATGGCTCGACACCGAGCAGGGTTGACTTGACAGGAAATCAGCTAGCGATTGTTCCAGCTGGAGCTATAGTTATAAGTCCCTCTTTGAAGAGAAATCCCACGAGAACCAGGACAGGTCAAGACGGTAAATATGGCACAAGCTTGGCAGCAAAAACCATTTTAGCAGGCCCTCTGGATGGGCGCCGCCGAGCCCAATGAGTTGTTTCTGTTGGAACTGTCGCGGTGTGGGCAAAGCTACGACAGTTCGGGAACTTCACGATATCACGAGGAAGTTTGCCCCTACCGTGTTATGATTGTTGAAACACGGATTAGTGGGACACGTGTATAAGCACTAGCTAGTACTTTGGGATATAATAAAACTTATGCAATAGATAGTCAAGGTAGAAGTGGTAGCATTGGATTTTCTTTTGGATTAATTCAATGCGAGTTGAGATCTTGGGTGATTCGGTTTATCATACAGATGCAAAGATAGAAGAGGGAGGTCATGATCCATGGAGATTAACCCGTGTATATCGTGAAGCTCAAACAAATCTTCGACACCAAGCATGGGGTCTTTTGAAGGGGATAGCTACTTTTAGTCCTCTATAGTTGGTATGCTTGGGGGATTTTAAATTAAGTGCTACGCCCAAAAGAACAGTTGGAGTTTCTAATCGCAGTAACGCTCAGATCCAGCGATTCAAAGATGCGGTTGATGTTTGTTTGTTGCTCGATTTAGGCTATCAAGGCCGTTTTTCGACATTTGAGAAAAAAGTGGCGGGGGGCTCCTACACTCGGGTGAGGCTGTAAAGAGCCCTCGCAAACGCGGATTGGGTCACTAGATACCCTATGGAATGCCTAACACACTTGACGGCGGCGGCGGCCGACCATGCAGCAATTCTGCTTGAGCTAGAGGCGGCACAAATACATCTGAAAGGTAATTTTTGGTACGAGGTCATGTGGGCATCTCACGAGACTTGGAATGAGATGGTTACTGCAGGATGGAATGAAGTACCACCTGAACACACTGCATATGGCCTTCGGGGGAAGCATTTGGCACTCTCGAAAATCCTTTCGGAGTGGAATTTGGACACCTTTGCCAGCGTCCGAAAGTATATAAAACTGCTCAAGGGGGAATTGGCAAACTTGCGCAATGTTCCTGCAAGAACCTCCCCTACTCACGCTGAGATCAAAATCAATGAGCAGCTAGCTAGTGGAACTTTATCACCACGAAGAAATTATGTGGAGACAACGATCTAGGCTAGATTGGCTCTCGGCGGGGGATAGAAATACAAGGTTCTTCCATATGAGCGCGAGCTTGAGGCGAAAGAAAAATATGATCTACGCGCTCTCTAATGCCCTCGGAGTTCAGGTAGATGATCCAACGGTATTGAAACAAATGGTCAGCGAATTCTTTAAGAACCTATACTCGTCAGAAGGGGTCTAGGGAGTTTGATCAAGCCCTCTTGCATGTACCGCACAAGGTAACAGAGGAGATGAACACAACCCTATGAGCGCCATACACAAAGGAACAAGTTAAAAAATGTTTGTTCCAGATGTTCCCCACCAAGGCACCCGAACATGCTGGCTTCCCAGCGCATTTTTATCAAAGGCAGTGGGACATATGTGGTGATGAGGTTTCAAAGGTGGTATTTTGGGGAATGTATTAATGACATGGTCCTTGTACTAATCCCGAAGGTAACGAACCCATCCCTTTTGACACGGTCCAAACCTATTAGTCTCTGCAAATTTATTTACAAGATAGCATCAAAGGTGGTAGCCAACAGATTTAAGCTTATTTTGCCTGATATTATTTTTGATGAACAATCAACATTTGTGCTAGGAAGGTTAGTAACTGACAACATCTGTCTACAAATGCTTACATTCTATGAAAAGGAGCAACTCCAGGTAAGATATTTTTTGTGCTTTGAAGTTTGATATGATGAAAGCTTATGACAGACTTGAGTGGTCCTACCTTCAGGCCATGACAGGTAAGCTAGGCTTTGGACAATAGTGGATTGATATGGTTATGAATATGATCAATTCTATCACATTTTCAGTTCTTTTCAATGGAGAAAGGTTGGGGCAGTTCAAGCCATCCAGAGGTATAAGGAGGGGAGTACAACGATCGTATAAGCCACACATGAATAATGTCCCATGATGATGGTTATTACTATTCGCTTTACTGCACTACAATGAAGTTAACTTGATGGTGTCGTTTGTAACGTCTGTCTTGATAACCCACTACAGGTCGACTCGCATGGACGGCGTGTTGTAGGTTAGCCGGATGAGATGCATGATGCCAACCCACACAAGTAGCTTCCAGAAGTGGATCCAGGTTGTTTAGGCCTACTGGGCCGAATCCTTATTATGGGCGTGCCCCTGAGGGATCTCGTCATCACATACTATCAAGATAGGCACACAAATTAGATGTATGGATGGACACTTGGAGAAAAAACTAAGGAAGCTACCCCTCAACATTATCACTCATCTTCTCTCATTTCCATCAATTAAGTATATAACTAGTGATATTGGACCGTCGGCCAGTGCTACTGAACAGGGTGAGTTCAGAGAAATGGTGAGCGAACTATTTGGAACCCTAAGCATTGATTTGTAGTTATCGAGATGTTTCTCCAAACTACCGGGATCAGTTGACATTCAGAGGTGCTTTGTTAGGCCCGGTGTCTCTGAGTGTTTTCATGTTCAGAACTTCCAAGCTAGTATGGTTTAGCTCCACTAACCAGTTATACTATAGGTCCACTATTAAGAGAAAATTTCGAGAATATCTGAGCTGAGACTTAGCCGTGCACTGTCGAGACATTTCCAAAGGGTGCTCTATTAGGTATGATGCTTCTTCGAGCGGACCCCCAGACTGAGGACTTACTCGGAATGCTGCCAAGATATCAGTATCCTTAGTTTCATACTCCAAGGTGTAGTTGCTTGATTATTCTGTGGCAATCACGTGTGTTGATGTCTGGGACCTCCAAGCAATCATGTACGCACCCGTAAGTTATTTGGATCCCATAGGTGTTTTTTGGATAGAGCGGTACCACCAGGTGCCAAAGGACACTTTCAGGGAAGTGTTTTTTTTTACCCAAAACAGTGATAGAGTGTCTCACTATGTCATTTCAATTAAATAAAAAATGTACATCAAGATTTACAAGCATCTAGGCACTTTTGGGATAAGACCAAGAGGGCAAAATTATTGGAAGGAAGAAACAGAGCTAGAAATAAAAGGGTTGTGTTTATCCTTAACCCTATAGGGAAGGAGAGAGAAGTCCTAGATAAATCTACTAAGCCGGGATTTAGATATTGGAGGTGGTGGTGGCTGGGGGGAGGGGGGATGCCTTGAAACTTTTTGTTGTTTCTTTCCTTCCATATGCTCCATGAGGCAAGAAGAAAGACTTCCGTGAATAAGGGGTGTGCCCATGAGTTCTTTAGATGTGGCGCCAATCAAATCTTGTGCGCTGATTCGGCCATTAAATCCCAAGATAGTTCCAGCAGTGAGTACTGAAGGTGTAAGAGAAGATCATATGTTCTATGGTTTCTTCAGTATCCAAGCCCACGGAGAATCAAATTTGTTCCACTCTCAACTTTGTAGTGTCTTCAGTTGAGCATATTTCTAGTATTAAGTTTGTCAGGAAGCATTAATCATCCGGAGACCTTGACCTACATAGTGTTTTTTGATTTCCAGAGCAAATAGTAAGCCTGATGCACTTCAATCTCTCCGAAGTAGAAGACGTAGAATTGTCATGAGTATGCGGTTGTCTATTACGTGTCACATCCGCCATGTCCACTGAATCTTCAAATGCCTTACAAGAAAGCATATGAAACGTCGCTCCAAGTGATGTGTTGCTCAAGTATTCCTGCATTGAGGCATCTTCATTTGGGGGAAGTGTTTTTCCCACTTACCCGTTTAAATTCGGAATGTGTTTGACACTACCAGGTGTGTTGTTCGATACTTCTGCACATGTTCTTTAAGGCTCCATGATACATCTCTGATGTATCGATATTTTTTGTTATGTTCATGCTATATGCATACCACTTTTACATAGTTTTGGTCCATATTTTAAAATTTATTGGACTAAAATATTAATCTAGTGGGAACTGCTAGTTGTTTTTTAGTGTTTTTGGATTTAATAAAAAATGATATTTCCGGGGACCAAAAAATAAAAATAAAATACATCATTGTTGGACATTACTAGGAGGCACTATGGGCAAAGACCTACCACAGGGGAGGCCCATGGACCCCCTATGACCTGAGCCTGGGCCTCGTGAGCCACCCGCGTGGGCCCATATGACTCCTTTCTGACGCTTCTCGACGCCCATGGATCTATATATCACTAGTAGAAAAAGGGTCAAACGTGCAGCACGTTAGTGCCGGTTTGTATTAGAGCCGGCACTAATGTATACATTAGTGCCGGTTCCAATGGCTAGCCGGGCCGCTCTCATTAGTACCGGTTCGTGGCTAACCTTTAGCACCGGTTCGTGCCATGAACCGATACTAATGAGGGTGGTGGCAGGATGTTGTCAGTCTGGGCCCCCTCCAGCACCTTTAGTACCGGTTCGTGCCACGAACCGGTACTAAAGGTCCTCCTGCATATAAACCCTTCGTCCAGCTCGCTCTATTCTTCCCCCTTTCCCCTCTCCTCTCCTCTCTGTTCTTCCTCTTCTCCCCTCGAGCTCATCACACATTTTGCCCAAAATTTGTCAAGATTTGAAGGCCCCCATCCATTCAAGTGATCACAAAGGTTAGCAACTTTGTCCTTTCATCTCTCATTGCTAGATTAGCTCTTCCCATGCTTTGTATAGTTACTAATTTGTGAGTTTAGTAATTTGGGAGGAAATATATATATATATATGTGCTAGTATTTGATTTATATGCAATTTAAGGTCAAAAATAACACTTAGTTTGCATATGTAGGTGTGGTTTACTTAGTGCCTTCTAAATCTCCGTTGTAACCACCGTCGATCGCCCGCACCGTCCCGTCACCGGCACCACCTTGTGGTGAGCCTCTTGTTCATGAAATTTTATATAAAAAATTGATGTTTGTGTGATTTGGATATATAGTTAATCATGTAATAATTATCTTACCCGTACGTTGTTTGTTATACATAGTGCCATGGTATTGATATCCGTCCCCGTCGGCCCTCGTCCTTGTTATGATTCGGATGTGGTATATTCTCTTTTAAAACTATTTGTTGCATTTTGTGTTTATGACAAATTATCCCATCAAGTTGACATAGATATTTTTATCTAGGAGGTATGTGAACCGGAAATTCCAACCGACCCTATTGTCGAGAGGTTAAATTTAGTTGAAAGAGAAAACGAGTACTTGAAAGAAAAATTGAAAAGAATTGAGGGGGAGAAGATGGAATTGGAGTTGCATGTTGCCGATGTCGTCGATGATCACAAGATCAAGATGGAGAAAATGCGCTTGAAGAATAGAAAGATTAGAAAATATGCCATCGATAGTGAGGCTTGGTATCATTATGCTGTTGGATCAATTGTTACCTTAGTTGCGATCTTGATCGCATTTGTTATTGCATTGAAATGCTTTAGCTAGAGAGTTATTTGTTTGTTGCATTTAAGTGTGGTATGAACTTTATGTATGAACTTATATTAATTTGGTCTATTCGGTGTTGTGTAATGAAGATGAGCCAGCAATGGATGTACGATGACCGATGCTCTCCCCAGTTCGTTGAGGGCGTGCATACTTTTCTGCTTGCGGCTGAGGCAAACAAGCGGGCGGATGGTTTTATGCCTTGTCCATGTGCTGGCTGTAAGAATGGTCACAATTACTCTACGTCAAGAACCATTCACGTCCACCTGTTTGAGTCCGATTTCATGCCCCACTATAATGTTTGGACCAAGCACAGAGAAAGAGGGGTTATGATGGAAGACAATGAAGAAGAAGAGGACGACGATAGCTATCCTGGCCATGGGTTCCCTGAATACGATGATATAACAATGGGGGAAGAAGCTGAGCCGGTAATGCGTGAAGAAGCTGAGCCGGCAATGCGGGAAGAAGCTGAAGAAGAGGCATCAGATGAGTCCGTTGATGATCTAGGTCGGGCCATTGCCGATGCAAAGAGAAACTACGCAAGTGATTTGGAGAAGAAGAAGTTGCAGCGCATGTTAGAGGATCACAAAAAATTGTTGTACCCGAATTGCGTAGGTGACAAGAAAAAGCTGGGCACCACACTAGAATTGCTGCAATGGAAGGCAGAGAATGGTGTATCTGACAAGGGATTTGGAAAGTTGCTGGTAATGATAAAGGATATGCTTCCAAAGGACAACGAATTGCCCGAGAGTACGTACGAAGCAAAGAAGGCTGTCTGCCCTCTAGGGTTAGAGGTGCAGAAGATAC
The DNA here is from genome assembly GCA_963921465.1 of Triticum timopheevii. NCBI lineage: Eukaryota > Viridiplantae > Streptophyta > Magnoliopsida > Poales > Poaceae > Triticum > Triticum timopheevii. The sequence continues at coordinate 645,464,458 of OY997266.1, read as the reverse complement.
ATGCATGCCCTAATGATTGGATCCTCTACCACGGTGCGTACGAGGATTTGAACGCTTGCCCGGTATGTGGTGCATTGTGCTATAAGATCAGCCACGATGAGCCTGGTGATGTCGAGGGCGAGCACCCCAGGAAGAAGATTCCTGCCAAGGTGATGTGGTATTCTCCTATAATACCACGGTTGAAACGTTTGTTCCAAAACAAAGAGCATGCCAAGGCGATGCGATGGCACAGAGAAGACCGTAAGAAAGACGGAAAGTTGAGAGTACCCGCTGACGGGTAGCAGTGGAGAAAAATCGAAAGAAAGTACGGGAAGGAGTTTGCAGATGACGCAAGGAGCGTATGGTTTGGTCTAAGCGCAGATGGCATTAATCCTTTTGGGGAGCAGAGCAGGAACCATAGCACCTGGCCTGTGACTCTATGTTTGTATAACCTTCCTCCTTGGTTGTGCATGAAGCGGAAGTTCATTATGATGCCAGTGCTCACCCAAGGCCCTAAGCAACCCGGCAACGACATTGATGTGTACCTAAGGCCATTAGTTGAAGAACTCTTACAACTGTGCAATGGAACAGGTGTACGTGCGTGGGATGAGCACATGGGGGAAGAATTTGACCTAAAGGCGTTGCTGTTCGTGACCATCAATGAATGGCCTGCTCTCAGTAACCTTTCAGGACAGACAAACAAGGGATACCGCGGATGCACGCACTGTTTGGATGATACCGACAGTATATATTTGAATAGTTGTAAGAAGAATGTGTACTTGGGACATCGTCGATTTCTTCCGAGCAGGCATCCCGTAAGAAAGAAAGGCAAGCATTTCAAAGGTGAGGCGGATCACCGGACGAAGCCTCGCCACCGTACTGGTGCTGATGTACATGATATGGTCAAGGATTTGAAGGTGATATTTGGAAAGGGTCCTGGCGGACAACCTGTTCCGAAGGACGCGGACGGACGCGCACCCATGTGGAAGAAGAAATCTATATTTTGGGACCTGCCATATTGGAAATACCTAGAGGTCCGCTCCGCAATCGACGTGATGCACGTGACGAAGAATCTTTGCGTGACCCTGCTTGGCTTCTTGGGCGTGTATGGGAAGACAAAAGATACACCTGAGGCACGGGAGGACCAGCAACGTATGCACGGAGAAGACGGCATACATCAGGGTCATGCAAGCTACACTCTTACCAAAGAAGAGAAGGAAATCTTCTTTGAATGCCTGCTCAGTATTAAGGTACCGTCTGGCTTCTCGTCGAATATAAAGGGAATAATAAACATGGCAGAGAAAAAGTTCCAGAACCTAAAGTCTCATGACTGCCACGTGATTATGACGCAATTGCTTCTGGTTGCATTGAGGGGGCTTCTACCGGAAAATGTTCGATTAGACATTGTGAAGCTATGTGCATTTCTCAATGCAATCTCTCAGAAGGTAATCGATCCAGAAATCATACCAAGGTTACAGAATGATTTGGTGCAATGTCTTGTCAGTTTCGAGTTGGTGTTCCCACCATCCTTCTTCAACATCATGACGCACGTCCTAGTTCACCTATGTGAAGAGATTAACGTTTTGGGTCCTGTATTTCTACACAATATGTTCCCCTTTGAGAGGTTCATGGGAGTCTTAAAGAAATATGTTCATAACCGTGCTAGGCCAGAAGGAAGCATCTCCAAGGGCCATCAAAATGAGGAGGTCATTGAGTTTTGTATTGACTTTATTCCTGACCTTAAGCCGATTGGTGTTCCTGAATCGCGGCATAAGGGCAGACTGGATGGAAAAGGCACGCTAGGAGGGGAACAAATAATATGTATGGACGGACATTCTCTCACTGAAGCACACTACTCAGTTCTACAGAATTCCACCTTGGTGGCTCCGTATATGGATGAACACAAGGAATCATATTATGGTTATATACAGGACATATGGGAACTTGACTATCGACGTGGTTTAAAGGTCCCTTTGTTTCGGTGCAAATGGGTCAATATGACACGAGGCGGGGTAACGGAAGACCTGCAGTATGGAATGACAACAGTGGATCTCAACAATCTTGGGTATGCAGACGAACCATTCGTCCTAGCCAATGATGTGGCACAGGTTTTCTATGTGGAGGACATGTCTACCAAGCCAAGAAAAAGAAAAGATAAGGAAGCGAATGCATCGTACGATGAGCCAAAGCGGCACATAGTTCTTTCTGGGAAGAGAAACATCGTGGAAGTGGATGACAAGACAGACAAGTCAGAAGATTATGAAAAGTTTGATGAAATTGCTCCATTCACAGTGAATATTGACCCGAGCATCCCGTTAAATGATGAAGATTTTCCATGGCTACGGCGCAAAGGGACACACGCGAAGAAAAAGTTTCACACCCAAAGATCTGGGATGTGATCGGCTTCACTATCATCACTTTCTTCTGTGTTTCACACCCAGGAGGGAATGTCTATAATAGTTAGGGTAGTTATGTATTTTGGCATTTGAAACGCGAAGAAATTTTCTGTGCAAACAAATTCTTTTCATGCATTTACTGATTTTTTTTCCAGCTAAATGACCCTGAAATTGAAAAGCAATTCAAATGAACTCAGAAAAGGTTGAAAGTTGGCATGGTATCATAATTTCATACAAATAGCATGTGCAAGAAAGTAGAGAGGGTTACGGCAAAAACTGGATGCACTTCGTGTACAAAATGGACAATCTCTTTTGAAGTATCAGGGTTTCCGATGAAAACTGAACTGTTACAAAGGCATTTCATTTTTTAAATAACCTAAGCATTACTAAATTGAATATAATGATAAAACACACTAATATTAAACATAAGAAAAAAGAATCACTGAAAAAATGTTTTTCAAAGTTAAGTTATTCACAAACTAGTGATTCACACAAATTTCAAATAATTCAAAATTTAAACTATTTAAATTTGAAATCTACCGACACTAACAGAAAATTTGTAATTTTTTGTACCTAAAGCAAAAATATTCATAAAGAAACTCTAAATACAGCAAAAAACAACTCAAAAATAAATAAAACAAAAAAATAAAGCAAAAAAAAATTAAGAAAAAAAAGCCCGCCTACTGGGCCAAAGCGGCCTGCATACGACTAGCGACACAACCTTTCGTTGGGCCAGGATGCAGGCCCGCGAAGGCCCAGTAGGGCCACAAGGCGAGAAGGACAGGTAGGCCCAGTAGGCCTGATCAGGAGAGGAGCTCGAGAGAGCTACCGCACTGGGGCTTATAAACCAGTGCGGTAGCCCCTCGACTAGCGAGGTGGGACTAAACTTCCGCACCGCACCTGCGCCAGCGCACCCCCTTTAGTACCGGGTGGTGGCACAAACCGGTACTAAAGGGGGGGCCTTTAGTACCGGTTTGTGCCACCATCCGGTACTAAAGGGGGTCGCTTCCCGCCGCTTGGCCTGGCCAAAACAGACCTTTAGTACCGGTTGGTGGCTCCAACCGGTACTAAAGGTGCCTTCTATATATACAACTGCTATGAACATTTCAGTTTCCCTTTGTTTTCGCCTCTGTTCCGTCATCTTCGTCGCCGTCGCCGCTGCCCTCGATCGTCTCCGACGTCGCCGCTCGTCTCCGTCGCCGCCCCCGTCCCCGTCGCCGCCCCGTCCCCGTCGCCGCCCTCGTCCCCATCGCCACCCCCGTCCCCGTCGCCGCCCTCGTCTCCATCGCCGCCCCCGTCCCCGTCGCCGCCCTCGTCTCCGTCGCGCCGTCTCCGCCGTCGCCGCCCCGGCCGTCGCCTCGCCGTAGCCTCGCCTCACCGTCGCCTCTCCTCGCCGTCGCCTCGCCGTCGCCGTCGCCCGCTGTGAGTCCTCCAGCCCCGAGCCCGTACACACACACACAAGCATTAGATAATTAGTCTTTAATTAGTTTAGATAATTAGTCTTTAATTAGTTTAGATTATTTAGATTATTATTTTGTATGTTTAATTAGTTTAGATAATTAGTGTTTAATTAGTTTAGATTATTTAGATTATTATTTTTTCACTATTATATATGTATGAATGCATGTTAGATGGATATAATTAGTGCTTAATCAGTTAGAAATTAGTGTTATATAGAAATGTTAGAAATTAGTGTTATATAGAAATGTTAGAAATGTTAGAAATTTTAGTGTTATTTAGATTATTTAGATTAGCATAATTAGTGTTATATAGAAATGTTAGAAATTTTAGTTATCAAAATCCAATCATTAAAAAAAGGTTACTTTTTGCGGGCATATAGCTAGTATTTGTTCTCGACGATGCCCGGCCCGCATCCTCGCCGTCGTCCCGTCCGCGACGACGTCCAGCTGACCCATGTCCGGGACTGGGCTCCGCCGGGCTGGCACTGGGAGGTGCTACCTGGAGGGACGCGCCGCTTGATGAGGAACCCGGCCGCGGGTCCCGTCGTCGACCCTGATCTCGTTTGGTGGCGTTCGCGTGGGCCAGTTTCGGTGCGGAGGGACCCGGCCCCGCCGGAGGTGGTACGTCGCCGTGTCAGGGAGGAGGACGAGCACGTCCATCGCTACATGGTTGCGTTAGAGGGCGGCAGGTTCTCCAATACGTGGCAGTATCTTCGGGGATCTCACTTCAGCTATGATCCTGTGAGGGTTCCTTCTCTTTGGGTGTCCACCGCCCGCGCCGGAGGAATCGCGAGTGTCCTAGATTCTTCTATAGTATTCGATCTTTATTAGCTAATAGCCAGTGATGTACTATTCAATATTATATATTATTCAAGACGATGTACTCGAGATTATATCTATTATTCTGGACGATGTATTCGATATTATATCTATTATTCGAGACGATGTAATTTGAATACTAAATTGTTTTATATTTCTTTTGGATTAGTTAAACAAAAGCTATGGCAGACAATACCGACAGAGAGGGAGAACAGACCATGTTCGATATGATACGCGGGCTAGATGATAATCAGAATGAAGAAGATCATGACGGCTCCGAATTTCTAAACAACACCGGAGGAGTGATATGATATTCGATCGCGACGACGAAATTGATGAAGTCATGAACTATGATTATGACAATGACGAAGAACATGTTGATCCTGAAACAACAAACACCGGCGAGGTATATATATTTATATAAGCAGGCATCTGGTGATCATCACATGTTTTAAATGACTTGAATATATATTAACGAATCGATCTTTGTTCTTTCAGCCATCCGGATCGAGCAAATCTTCAGGCAAAATGACGAAACGAGGCCCGAACAAAAAGTTTAAGCCGGGCGTAAAGTACAATATCAAAGCATGCGGCCCTACTGGCAAACCATTAGCGCCTAAGAAGATTGCGGACAAGTTCGTTCGTCAGTGTGGAGTTCTTGTGAAGGACCAACTCTCGATCAAACTTCAAGAATGGAGAGCGCCAGCAAAGCCACGTCCAGATGTTACTTTTGTCGACAAGAATCAAAAAGATCTGCTTTGGGATACTCTCATGGAACATTTCACCCTACCAGATCATTTCACAGAAGCAGATGTGCAGAAAGTCAAAGAGGCTGCTCTTAGGATGATGGCGACTGCATTCAAGAACTACAAGAATCGTGAATGGAACAAGTACGTCAAGGGAGGAAGGAAGACTCCAGTATTCAAGGGAACACTGGAGAACCAACGTGATCATTGGGACGATTTCGTGAAATTCAAGGATTCAGAATTAGCTAAGGAACGGTCGAGAATAAACAAGAAGAATGCCGAAAAAAGGATAAGTTCCATAAGCTGGGGCCAGGTGGCTATGCGGTGGCAATGCCTAAGTGGGATAAGTCTGAGAAAGAGATGGAGGATGCAGGTGTCACTCCGGCTACTAAGAGCTGGCCCCCTAGGGTCAGGACTTGGTTCTATGCGCATGGGGGGAGTTGGACCGGGAGACAGGCAATGTTTCGACGAGGGCAAGTCTGAAGGGAGCCGACGATGCGATACTTGTTGCAATAGAAGAGGCACGAACGGGGGTGTTCCAGCCCAACAGAGAGAACGACGAGCTTACGCGTGCCCTGGGAAATCCTGAACACCCAGGAAGAACACGAGGCAAGGGCGCTATGCCGTGGTATGAGGGGTTTTCAGACTGGAACAACGACAACAGAACCCGTGCGAGAAAGAAGATTGCGGAGGAGAAGAAGAGGAAGATGGAGGAGGAGCAGAGGAAGCGGGACTATGAACGCCTTCAAGGCCTAGAAGCAAGTCAAGTGGAATTGGCAGTCAAATTCCAGCAGCAGCAGGAGCAGATCGACTCACTTACCCATCAAAGGGGGTCTCAGCAGCTGCAGCAGCTAGCGGATGATCCAGCATTGGATAGCACCGGCCCATCCATGCCGAGAAGCAACGTGGGTTCCGTCCCGGACGACGCAATGCTGGGTAGATACCCCGTGGATGACATCACGGAGAACACTAACTGCAAGCTACACGTCAAAATGAAGAACATATCCATGAAGGTGGCGGACGGCTGTGCTTTCACAAATCCCCCCGAGGCAACCTTCCATTGCAACCCGATTCCAGCAGGCTATGCTCGTGTCTTGGTTGATGAGGTGGTGGACCCACCATATTCGGGGCTACAGCTTGACATTACTGGAGGTGACGGCGAGCGCTTTCTCGGAGAGGCCAAACATCGTATCATCCTATGGAAAAAGGATTGCATCATCTTTCCAAGGCCACCGACACCGCGTCAGCCGAGTCCTCGTCGAAGTCCGCCACCGAGTCAGCAGACTCCCGCTCCTGCAAGTCCACCAAGTCCGGCAAAGTGTCAGGCCACTCCTCCTCCTCCAAGTCCGGCAAAGTGTCAGGACAATCCTCCTCCTCCAAGTCCGCCACAGCGTCAGACGTCCACTCCTCCTCCAAGTCCGGCACAACCTCAGGCCACTCCTCCTCGTCCAACTCAGTCCCGTCAGCCGTCTCCGCCGCCTCAGCAATCGCAGAAGAGACACCCCGCAGCTATGGTGCGTAGCGGTACGAGTCGAGGTAGTACAGGAAGTACAGGCGGAGGCAAGCGATATAAATATGGTCCAAGCCTCAAGCCTCTTCCGCAGAGGTCTTATGACAGGTCCGAGGAGGAAATCACAGCCATATCAAAGGCCGAGGTGGAAGCCCATTTTGCACCGAAATCGCCACCGCCGCCAAGGGAGAAAGTGCCTGAGGAAACGATTGACCACTTCATTCGTATCGCTCAACCACCAGCTCCCAAGCCTGTTGACACAGACTATGAGCGCCACATCAAGAAGTTAAATCGAGCACGTCTACAAAGGGAGGCGAGCACGTCTACATCGGGATCGAGCAAACAAGAAGCAGCTGCCAAAAAATGCGGGAAAACCATTCCCCAGCTGGGAGAACAGGCGGCGCAATCGATCCCCTCGCTTGTTGTGCCAACAACAGGTGACAGTATGCGCGCCCAATATTATTGTGGGCAAACGGTGCATGTTCCCGAGGTGGGCAATGTGGTAATAACGGAGGAGCATATAATGTAGGCTGAAGTTCTCAACATCACTGTTGGACAACTCCTCGAGATCGAGCCCATGCCTTTGCTTAGAGAGGATGAAGTAAAACGGAAATATGTCCGGGGCCAACCTTTGGTCGCGCCAGACAAGGTCAAGAACCTCCCAACGAGAATGTATGAATTGCATCAATGGTACATGAACATTACCAAGATTTCAGAGCGATTGTCCCTCATGGTGAATGTCAAGCAGGACCATTACTACCATGAGAAAGCTGTGTTCGTTGAGTATTTAGAACTATTTCAGTTATACAATCAAGACGCACTCGACAAATCTATCGTCAGTTGCTATTGTCTGTAAGTGATTTCTTTCTATAATTTAAGTCTCAAGCTAGCTGTAGTGATCCTTTTGATCAATCATTACCTGTAATTATCCTCACTATATTCTTTTCTGTGGTATTATGCAGGATGAAGATATATGAAATGAGAAAAGGTGGACGCTTTGGCATTGGGTTCATTGACCCAAACACCGTTAATGAATACACATGGAAGATAAATAAACGTTGTGCAAAGGAAGTAGAGGACAGCATGCTAGAGTTCTTGAAGCGCCTCAAATACAATGAAGATATACTACTTCCTTACAACTTCCAGTGAGTCACACTGTCTTGTACTACAAATTCTCTGTTTTTGCCTACTAGCTAGCTACATGTTTTTGCTTACATATGCCCGCTTAATTAAGACATGTAAACGTGTGTGCATTCATATTTCACTGGGTCTTGTGTATCACTAAAGTTGACGCCGGAACAGTTGAAGTACTAGACTCACTAATCTCAGAAAAAACTGACTATAACATCTTGTATGGGATAGTCAACAGGTAATTTCAATCATTATTAACTATATATATATATATATATATATATATATATATATATATATATATATATCGGCCTATTTAGTTCGTCATTTCATGATATGAACTATTTAATAACCCCTTTATTCATTTTCTTTGTCGGCGGGCAGGGCATGGGAAAGATTCATCAGCGTCACGGAAGGTGAATGGAAACAAAATCTTAAATGGATTCGACCCAAGGTAAGTAATTAAGTAGTACTAGCTAGCTAGCTGCCATCTCTTTAATTATCATGCTTGATTAATTATTATCTGATCAAATTCCATTCTCGTAAAGGCCCTGAAGCAGGCGCAGGGGACTGATCTGTGTGCATTCTGCGTTTGCGAGAACATTCGCATGATGGCGTCCGAAAGGAGCAGATCTCAAAGACAGTAACGGGTACGCTTGTCAAAACACTATTCACAATTTTTACACCATTATCGATATCTAGTCACACAACTAATACACATGCATATTGATCTCCTTCTTAACAGTTCAAAGAGGTGCGGGAGAAGCTCATAGAAGATATTGGGAACTCTTAGTCGTTTTTTTTTTGACAGGAGAAGCATGCCACCCAAAATATTTTATCTCTCATTTTTTCGCTCTGAGCTCTCGCACCTCTACGAATCTCTGCTTCCCTCTGCGAAGGGCCTATCTATTTACTTTTATGCAATTTTTATTTTTATTTGAGTCTCCATCTTCTCTTATAAAGCACTAACTAAGGAACACTACTATCATACTTGAGCATTGGATGTAGCTAATATTTGGGTGTGTTGCATGAATGGATCAATGATTGAGCAAGATGGGCTAGGGATAACTGATACGTCTCCAACGTATCTATAATTTTTGATTGTTCCATGCTATTATATTACCCGTTTTGGATGTTTATGGGCTTTACTCTACACTTTTATATCATTTTTGGGACTAACCTACTAACAAGAGGCCCAGCCCGAATTGCTGTTTTTTTTGCCTATTTCAATGTTTCAAAGAAACAGAATATCAAACGGAGTCCAAATGGGATGAAACCTTCAGGAGCGATCTTTTTGGAACAAATGCCAACCAGGAGACTTGGAGTGGACATCAAGCAACAAACGAGGCGGTCACGAGGGTGCCCGGCGCACCCCCTGGGGGTGGGCGCGCCCCCCACCCTCGTGGTCCCCTCGAGCATCAACTGACCTACTTCTTCCTCCTATATATACTCCCGTACCCTGAAAACATCAGAAGCGACCATGAAAACCTAATTCCACCGTCGCAACCTTTTGTATCCGCGAGATCCCATCTTGGAGCCTTCGTCGGTGCTCCGCCGGAGGGGGAATCGACCATGGAGGGCCTCTACATCAAATCCAAAGCCTCTCCGATGAGTTGTGAGTAGTTTACCATAGACCTTCGGGTCCATAGTTATTAGCTTGATGGCTTCTTATCTCTCTTTGAATCTCAATACAAAGTTCTCCTCGATCTTCTTAGAGATCTATTCGATGTAACTCTTTTTGCGGTGTGTTTGTCGAGATCCGATGAATTGTGGGTTTATGATCAAGTTTATCTATGAGAAATATTTGAATCTCCTCTGAATTCTTTATGTGTGATTAAGTTATCTTTGCAAGTCTCTTCGAATTATCAGTTTGGTTTGGCCTACTAGATTGATATTTCTTGCAATGGGAGAAGTGCTTAGCTTTGGGTTCAATCTTGCGGTGTCCTTTCCCAGTGACAGCAGGGCCAGCAAGGCACGTATTGTATTGTTTCCATCGAGGATAAAAAGATGGGGTTTATATTATATTGCATGAGTTTATCCATCTACATCATGTCATCTTTCTTAATGTGTTACTCTGTTCTTCATGAACTTAATACTCTAGATGCAGGCAGGAGTCGGTTGATGTGTGGAGTAATAGTAGTATATGAAGAATCGTTTCGATCTACTTTTCACGGACGTGATGCCTATATACATGATCATGCCTAGGTAATCTCATAACTAAGCGCTTTTCTATCAATTGCTCGACAGTAATTTGTTCACCCACTGTAATACTTATGCTATCTTGAGAGAAGCCACTAGTGAAACCTATGGCCCCCGGGTCTATCTTTTATCATATTTGCTTTCAATCTACTTTTATTTGCATCTTTACTTTTTCCATCTATATTATAAAATACCAAAAATATATTTATCTTATCATAATATCTCTATCAGATCTCACTTTCGCAAGTGGCCGTGAAGGGATTGACAACCCCTTTATTGCGTTGGTTGTGAGTTCTTTGTTTGTTTGTGTAGGTGCGTGGGACTTTTGAGGAGCCTCCTACTGGATTGATACCTTGGTTCTCAAAAACTGAGGGAAATACTTATGCTACTTTACTGCATCACCCTTTCCTCTTCAAGGAAAACCAACGCAGTGCTCAAGAGGTAGCAATAAATTTCTTTAGCATTGATATTTTGAAAGACATGGTTTCTTGTTGATATGCTTGAGTATTAAAGTTTTCATGTCAAATTATAGACTATTGCTTTGAATCATCTACAAGTCCATATGTCCATGCTATAAAGAAAAGAATATGAACATGTTAGGCAGCATTCCACATCAAAAATTTTGTTTTTATCATTTATCTACTCGAGGACGAGCAAAAATTAAGCTTGGGGATGCCGATATGTCTCCAAGGTATCTATAATTTTTGATTGTTCCATGTTTTATATTATCATTCTTGGATGTTTTACAATCATTTTATAGCAACTTTATATCATTTTTCGGGACTAACATATTGACATAGTGCCCAGTGCTAGTTTCTGTTTTTTGCTTGCTTTTTCCTTCGCAGAAAATCAATATCAAATGGAGTCCAAATGCCATGAAACTTTTTGTAGATTTTTTGGACCAGGAGAAAGCTTGGGAACCAAGGAAGCTCACCAGAGGAGGCCTAGGTGGCCCACTAGGCACCAGGGCGCACCCTAGGCCCCTGGCGTGCCCTTGTGGTTAGTGGGGGTCTCGGGCACCCCCTCCACCGCCTCTTGACTCCATAAATACCCAAATATTCCATAAACCCGAGAGGAGTCAACGAAAAATTGTTTCAGCTGCCGCAAGTTCCAGAAGCCATGAGATCCAATCTAGAGCCCATTCTGGCACCCTGCCGGAGGGGAACACGATCACGGAGGGGTTCATCATCCTCATTGGTACTCCTCCGATGATGCGTGAGTAGTTCATATCAAACCTATGGCTCCGTAGGCAGTAGCTAGATGGCTTTCTCTCTTGTTTTGATCGTCAACACAATGGTCTCTCGGAGATCTGTTTGATGTAACTCATTTTTTTGGTGTGTTTGTTGGGATCCGATGAACTGTGAGTTTATGATCAGATCTATGATATTATATCCATACTTGATTATTATAGCCTTGTATTTCTCCTCCGATATTTTGATTTTGTTTAGCCAACTTAATTAATTTATCTTGCAATGGGAAGAGGTGCTTTGTGATGAGTTCGATCTTGCGGTGCTCAATCTCAGTGACAGAAAGAGACATGACACGCATGTATCGTTGCTATTAAGGATAAAACGATGGGGTCTATTTCTACATGAATAGATCTTGTCTACATCATGTGATCATTCTTAAAGCATTACTCCGTTTCTCCATGAACTTAATACACTAGATGTATGCTGGATAGCAGTCGATGTGTGGAGTAATTGTAGTAGATGCGGGCAAGAGTCGGTCTACTAATCTTGGACGTGATGCCTATACACATAATCATTGCCCTGGATATCGTCATAATTATTCGCTCTTCTATGAATTGCCCAACAATTATTTGTTTAGCCACCGTATGCTATTTTCTCGAGAGAAGCCACTAGTGAAACCTACGGCCCCCAGGTCTATTTCTCATCATATACTTTCAAGATCTATTTTGCTATTCGTGTTTCCAATCTATTTGCTTCTTTTATTTTCAGATCTATATTATCAAAAATCCAAAAATACCTTGCTGCTTTTTATTTGCGTTACATTATTTGCATCTATAACTCTATCTATTTACCATATTATTTTACCCATGAGGGATTGACAACCCCTACACGCGTTGGGTTGCGAGGATTTGTTGTTTGTGTGCAGGTACTGCTTACATAGTCTTGTGAATCCTACTTCGATACCTTGGTTTCATAACTGAGGGAAATCCTTTCCGTCACTGTGCTACATCACCCTTTTCACTTGGAGGGAAAAACAAACGCATCAGCAACACCAAGCAATCTCTATTACCACCTCAATATAGGATAGAATGAGCAATGAGAAAGATGAGCATGGAGAACAACAAGTCTTCCCGTCGGGTGAAGATGAAGAAGAATGTTTGGCTTGGATGAAGAGGTTTAGCGATTGGAAACCATATGTTTTGACTGTGCTCGATGTGCACTTATCAATAATATATTGTCACTTTGGTCAGTGTCTTGGAAAAAATTTACTGCTATTAGTAGCATATAGATGATGATCAAACTCATCCGATTGGGCATCTTGCTAGTAAAAATCACATTTGAGTGGATTCATTTTTAATCCATGCCAGTGCATCCTTTTGAAACCTAATCAAAAATCAGCTAGATGATGATCAAACTCATCTGATTTAACAACTATATCATCAATGTATATATTTTTAGTATAATGCCTAGACGACAGTGAAAAAATAAATATATAGCTCGTTGGTATGTAGCGCTGACATTTTTCAACCCAAATATCATAACGGCCAACTCAAATAAACCAACAAAAACTGGGAAAAAGTTGTCCGGGACATATCTTGTCCGGCCATAAATATTTGATTATAACCTGCATTACCATCTAAAAAGCTAATTACTTTATGTCCCGAAGCATCATTAATAAGCATGTTGGCTATAGGCATAGTATACTCATCCTTCAGAGTAGCCTTATTCAAATATGTTACATTAACACATTAATTGTAATCTTACTAGTATTTTACATTTCCATGGGCACGATATTAGAAACCCAATCTGTATATCTACATGGCCGAATAAACCTAGCTTTTATTAACCGATCAACTTCTTCTTTGATGTAGTCCTACACTATAGGCTATTTATGTGTCCTAAAACTAGGTTTAATACATAGTCTATGTCCCATATAGTGTTTCCAGGTCCCCATGATTACGTATGATGGTAAGCCTACTCCTAAGGCGGTGGTCCCCCCCCCCCCCCATCACAAGCATGCCAGTAGGTGATTTGACTTATCATCGGCAACAACTTATTACTGAAAGTATTGTAACTTATAATACTCCTTTTCAATAACAAATTTCAAAAGATCACGATGGTAGTCCAGTTTATATTTTAGAATACTCTATAAATGTCTTTAACATATCATACACTACAAACCGCTAGTAAGATATTTTTTAGACTATATACTATAGATCTCCCCCAAGTGAATTAAGGATATTAAAATATGCAATAACACACATACACACATAAGCTATACATATACACTATACAATTCATGAAATTCTTAAAAAAGTTTAATGATAAATGTGATATTGTTATTTTTTCCCTTCAAGGGGTTCAATTTCTAGATCTTTTTAGGGGAATGTATAAAAAATGATGAAATTAACCAAACCTTAACTATGTCTAAAATTTTACACAACACGATTGTATTTCTTATGATAATATACAAATACAAGTTTTTATGCCTTAAATTTTGTAATTAATATTTAGTGGTATTGTTATGTGGTTAACTATGCCATGGAGTAATAAAATGCATACTTGATAAGAAATGGTATAATAAAACTATGATCTAATGAAGTATAAAAGTTTAATACAAGTTTACTTTGCATGAGGGCACCACTATAGTTAACCAAATGGTTAATCAATGCTGACACCTTGTATGGCATGCAAGCTAGATGGAGAATTAAATACCTTAATGTAGTGAGGGTACATGGAGAAATGCTTCCATAGGTTCCTCCCGAGCCTTACAAGGTCATTTGCATAGTCAATATCACAGTTCCATATGTATTCCCCGATGTTGTTGGCCACAACTCTACCCTCGGCTACTTGCTCCACCTTCCTTTTGTTGTTCTCTATGTTCGCTCTTTCCATCATTTCCTTTATTGTTTTTAGCCCCTGACACATGTCATCTTCAGACTCATTTCTTGGCCATCTTATTCTACAAGCGTTAAGAGCCGCACTACAATCTCGAGTTGATGAGATTATGTCAATGGGATACTTCCCCTTGTCCTGATCATTCCACTCAATGGGATAAAACTTGGCAATTTTTGCCAATGCAGTCAGGACCATGTTCCTCAATAAAATCACAATATGCCCTGGTCCATGTGTGCATTTGTATGGAAACATCGGCTGTCATTATTTTCTTTATGTCCGCACATAGTTCCACATATAGTTTTTCCATATACATTTGAGCCTTACCCCTGAAATCCTGAACTACGAAATAGGGGAGTTGGTGAATCAGACAGATGTGGCTAGGAGCGATAAATTAAATTAAGCAATAACAAGTTGATATTAAGAAACACACTTAGCGGATAATTTTGTATGCAACCTATAAAAAAAACTTAAAGGTCACATCTGTTAATGTTGAAGTTCTAAAAAAATTGGGTGCACATACTTGTATTCATCATCTAATGGAAATATGCCCTAGAGGCAATAATAAAATGGTTATTATTATATTTCCTTATTCATGATAAAGGTTTATTATTCATGCTAGAATTGTAGTGACCGGAAACTTAAATACATGTGTGGATACATAAAGAAATACCGGTTCCCTACTGAGCCTCCACTAGACTAGCTCGTTGATCAAAGATGGTTAAGGTTTCCTAATCATAGACATGAGTTGTCACTTGATAACGGGATCACATCATTAGGATAATGATGTGATGGACAAGACCCATCCATTAGCTTAGCATATCATTGGTAAGTTTATTGCTACTGCTTTCTTGATGTCAAATACATATTCTTGCGACCATGAGATCATGCAACTCCCGGATACCGAAGGAATACCTTGCGTGTTATCGAACGTCACAACATAACTGGGTGATCGTAAATATGCTCTACAGGTATCTCTGAAGGTGTTTGTCGAGTTGGTGTGTATCAAGATTGGGATTTGTCACTCCGTATAACGGAGTGGTATCGCTGGGCCCTCCCAGCAATACACATCACAAGAAGCTTGTAAGCAAAGTGAATAAGGAGTTAGTTGTAAGATGATGTATTATGGAATGAGTACAGAGACTTCCTGGTGACGATATTGAACTAGGTATAGAGATACCGACGATCGAATCTCGGGCAAGTAACATACCGATAGACAAAGGGAACTACGTATGTTGTCATAAAGGTTCAACCTATAAAAGATCTTCGTGGAATATGCAGGAATTAATATGGGCATCCATGTCCCGCTATTGGTTATTGACCGGAGAGGTGTCTCAGTCATGACTATGAAGGAAATATGCCCTAGAGGCAATAATAAAGTTATTATTTATTTCCTTAATTCATGATAAATGTTTATTATTCATGCTAGAATTGTATTAACCGGAAACTTAGTACATGTGTGAATACATAGACAAAACATATAGTCCCTAGTATGCCTCAACTTGACTAGCTCGTTAAACAAAGATGGTTATGTTTCCTAACCATAGACATGTGTTGTCATTTGATGAATGGGATCACATCATTAGGATAATGATGTGATGGACATGACCCATCCATTAGCTTAGAATTATGATCGTGTCAGTTTCATTTGCTACTGCTTTCTTCATGACTTATACAAGTTCCTCAGACTATGAGATTATGCAACTCCCAAATACTGGAGGAACACTTTGTGTGCTACCAAACGTCACAACGTAAATGTGTGGTTATAAAGGTGCTCTACAGGTGTCTCCAGAGGTGTTTGTTGGGTTGGCATAGATCGAGATTAGGATTTTTCACTCCGTGTTTCAGAGAGGTATCTCTGGGCCCTCTCGGTAATACTCATCACCATAAGCCTTGCAAGCATTGTGACAAATGAGTTAGTTGCAGGATGAAGTATTACGGAACGAGTAAAGGGACTTGCCGGTAACGAGATTGAACTAGGTATTGAGATACCGATGATCGAATCTGGGGCAAGTAACATACGGATGACAAAGGGAACAACGTATGTTGTTATGCGGTTTGACCGACAAAGATCTTCGTAGAATATGTAGGAGATAATTTGAGCATCCAGGTTGTGCTATTGGTTATTGACCAGAGATGTGTCTCGGTCATGTCTACATAGTTCTCGAACCCGTAGGGTCTGCACACTTAACGTTCGATGACGATATGTATTATGACTTTATGTGATTTGATGACCGAAGGTTGTTCGGAGTCCCAGATGAGATCATGGACATGACGAGGAGTCTCAAAATGGTTGAGACATAAAGATTGATATATTGGAAGGTTATATTCGGACACCGGAAGGGTTCCGAAGTGTATGGGGTATTTTTCGGAGTACCGGGAGGTTACCGGACCCCCCCCCCCCCCCCCGGAGTCAATGGGCCTTAATGGGCCCTATTGGAGATAGGAGGCAGCGGGCAAGTGGTGGGGTGGGCCCCCCTAGGCCCAAACTGAATTCGTTTAGGGTTTGGGGGGTCGGCCCGCCTTTCCTTCTTCTCTCCCCCTTCTCCTAATAGGAATAGGAAAGGGGGAGCCAAACCTACTTGGAGTAGGACTCCCCCTGCCTTGGGCGCGCCTCCTCATGGCCGCCTCCTCCTCCCTCCCTCCTTTATATACAGGGGCAGGGGGGCACCCTAGAACACACAAGTTGATAAAGTTGATCTTTTAGCCGTGTGCGGTGCCCCGCTCCACGGGTACACACCTCGATCATACTGTTGCGGAGCTTAGGCGAATCCCTGCGCTGGTAGCATCATCATCACCGTCACCACGCCATCGTGCTGACATAACTCACCCTCGGCCTCAACTGGATCAAGAGTACGAGGGACGTCATTGAGCTGAACGTGTGCTGAACGCGGAGGTGCCGTACGTTCGGTACTTGGATCGGTCGGATCATGAAGACGTACGACTACATCAACCGCATTGTCATAACGCTTCCACTTTCGATCTACGAGGGTACGTGGACACACTCTCCCCTCTCGTTGCTATGCATCACATAGAAAGATCTTGCGTGAGCGTAGGAAACTTTTGAAATTACCGTGTTCCCCAACAGTGGCATCCAACCCAGGTCTATACGTAGATGTTATATGCACGAGTAAAACACAAAGAGTTGTGGGCAATAATAGTCATACTGCTTACCAGCATGTCATACTTGACTCGGCGGTATTGTTGGATGAAGCGGCTCAGACCGACATTACGCGTACGCTTATGCGAGACTGGTTCTACCGACGTGCTTTGCACATAGGTGGCTGGTGAGTGTCTGTTTCTCCAACTTTAGTTGAATCGAGTGTGGCTACGCCCGGTCCTTGTTGAAGGTTAAAATAGCACACTTGACGAGAAATTGTTGTGGTTTTTGATGCGTAGGTAAGAACGATTCTTGCTAGAACATCGGTAGGGCTTGCTGTGATGTGATATGGTCTACAACAACAAAGTAGAGGACGTCTAACTTGTTTTTGCAGGGCTTGCTGTGATGTGATATGGTCAAGGCATGATGTGATATAATTGTTGTATGAGATGATCACGTTTTGTAACAAAGTTATCGACAACTGGCAGGAGCTATATGGTTGTCGCTTTATTGTATGCAATGCAATCACCATGTAATTGTTTTACTTTATCACTATGCGGTAGTGATAGTCGTAGTAACAATTGGTGGCGAGACGACACCGATTCTACGATGGAGATCAAGGTGTCGTGCCGGTGACAATGGAGATCATGACGATGCTTCGGTGATGGAGATCATGAGCACAAGATGATGATGGCCATATCATGTCACATATTTTTATTGCATGTGATGTTTATCCTTTAAGCATCTTATTTTGCTTAGAACATCGGTAGCATTATAAGATGATCCCTTACTAAATTTCAAGGTATAAGTGTTCTCCCTGAGTATGCACCGTTGCTACAGTTCGTCGTGCCGAGACACCATGTGATGATCGGGTGTGATAAGCTCTACGTTCACATACAACGGATGCAAACCAGTTTTGCACAGGCAGAATACTCGGGTTAAACTTGACGAGCCTAGCATATGCAGTTATAGCCTCGGAACACTGGAGACCGAAACGTCGAGCGTGAATCATATAGTAGATATGATCAACATAGTGATGTTCACCATTGAAAACTACTCCATCTCACGTGATGATCGGACATGGTTTAGTTGATTTGGACCATGTGATCATTTAGATGACTAGAGGGATGTCTATCTAAGTGGGAGTTCTTAAGTAATATGATTAATTGAACTTTAATTTATCATGAACTTAGTCTTGATAGTATTTTGCAAATTGTGTTGTAGATCAATAGCTTGCATTATAGTTTCCATATGTTTTTATATGGTCCTAGAGAAAACTAAGTTGAAAGATGATAGTAGCAATTATGCGGACTAGGTCCGTGATCTGAGATTTATCCTCATTGCTGCATAGAAGAATTATGTCCTTGATGCACCGCTAGGTGACTGACCTATTGCAGGAGCAGATGCAGATGTTATGAACGTTTGGCTAGCTCAATATGATGACTACTTGATAGTTTAGTGCACCATGCTTTATGGCTTAGAACCGGGACTTCAAAAACATTTTTGAAACGTCACGGAGCATATGAGATGTTCCAAGAGCTGAAATTGGTATTTCAGACTCATGTCTGTATCAAGAGGTATGAGACTTCTAACAAGTACTTTGCCTAAAAGATGGAGCAGAATTCTCAACTAGTGAGCATGTGCTCAGAATGTCTGGGTACTACAATCACTTGAATCAAGTGGGAGTTAATCTTCCAGATAGGATAGTGATTGACAGAGTTCTCTAGTCACCATCACCAAGTTACTGGAACTTCGTGCTGAACTATAGTATGCAAGGGATGTCGAAAACGATTCCCGAGCTCTTCATGATGTTGAAATCGACGAAGGTAGAAATCAAGAAAGAGCATCAAGTGTTGATGATTGACAAGACCACTAGTTTCAAGAAAAGGGCAACGGGAAAGAAAGGGAACTTCAAGTAGAATGACAAGCAATTTGTCACTCCCGCCTGAAACTGAGTGCTTCTACCGCAAAGGAAATGGTCACTGGAAGCGGAAATGCCCTGAATATTTGGTGGATAAGAAGGATGACAAAGTGAACAAGGGTATATTTGATATACAGGTTATTGATGTGTACCTTACTAGTATTTATAGTATCCCCTGGGTATTTGATACTTGTTCGGTTGCTAAGATTAGTAACTCGAAACAGGAGTTACAGAATAAACAGAGACAAATTGAGGGTGAAGTGACGATGTGTGTTGGAAGTGGTTCCAAGATTGATATGATCATCAACACACACTCCCTATACTTTCGAGATTAGTGTTGAACCTAAATAAATGTTATTTGGGGTTCGCGTTGAGCTTAAATATGATTAGATCATGTTTATTGCGATACGATTATTCATCTAAAACAGAGAATAAATTGTTATTCTGTTTACATGAATAAAACCTTCTATGGTCATACACCCAATGATGATGGTTTATTGAATCTTGATCATAGTGATACACATATTTATAATATTGATGCCAAAAGATGCAAAGTTCATAATGATAGTGCAACATATTTGTGGCACTGTTGTTTGGGTCATATTGGTGTAAAGCGCATGAAGAAACTCCGTAAAGATAGATTTTTGGAATCACTTGATTATGAATCATTTGATGCTTGTGAACCTTGCCTTATGGGCAAGATGACTAAAACTCTGTTCTCCAGAATAATGGAACGAGCTACTGACTTGTTGGAAATAATACATACTGATGTATGCAGTCAAATGAGTATTGATGCTCGTGGTGGGTATCGTTATTTTCTTACCTTCACAGATGATTTGAGCAGATATGGTTATATCTACTTAATGAAGCATAAGTCTGAAACATTTGAAAAGTTCAAAGAATTTCAGAGTGAAGTGGAAAATCATCGTAACATGAAAATAAAGTTTCTACGATCTGACCGTGGAGGAGAATATTTGAGTTACGAGTTTGGTCTTCATTTGAAACAACATGGGATAGTTTCACAATTAACGCCACCTGGAACACCACAGCGAAATGGTGTGTCCGAACATCGTAACCGTACTTTATTAGATACGGTGCGATCTATGATGTCTCTTACCAGGTTACCACAATCGTTTTGGGGTTATGCATTAGAGACAGCTACATTCACGTTAAACAGGGAACCATTGAAATCCGTTGAGACGACACCTTATGGAACTATGGTTTGGCAGGAAACCAAAGTTATGTTTCTTAAAGTTTGGGGCTGCGATACTTATGTGAAAAGGCTTCAACCTGATAAGCTTGAACCCAAATCAGAGAACTGTGTCTTCATAGGATACCCAAAGGAAACTGTTGGGTACACCTTCTATCACTGATCTGAAGGCAAGATATTTATTGCTAAGAATGGATCCTTTCTAGAGAAGGAATTTCTCTTGAAAGAAGTGAGTGGGAGGAAAGTAGAGCTTGATGAGGTAATTGTACCTTCTCCTGAATTGGAAAGTAGTTCATCACAGAAATCAGTTCTAGTGATTCCTACACCAATTAGTGAGGAAGCTAATAATGATGATTACTACAGAACCTCGTAGGTTTTCCAGAGCACAGTCCGCACCAGAGTGGTACGGTAATCCTATTCTAGAAGTCATGTTACTAGACCATGATGAACCTACAAACTATGAAGAAGCGATGATGAGCCCAGATTCCGCGAAATAGCTTGAGGTCATGAAATCTGAGATGGGATCCATGTATGAGAACAAAGTGTGGACTTTGGTGGGCTTGTCCGATGGTCGGCTAGCCATATTAAGTAAATGGATCTTCAAGAGGAAGACGGACACTGATAGTAGTGTTACTATCTACAAAGCTCGACTTGTCGCAAAAGGTTTTTGACAAGTTCAAGGTGTTGACTACAATGAGATTTTCTCAACTGTAGCGATGCTTAAATCCGTCCGAATCATGTTAGCAGTTGCCATATTTTATGAAATCTGGCAAGTGGATGTCAAAACTACATTCCTTAAATGGATATTTCTTAAAGAAGAGTTGTATATGATGCAACCAGAAGGTTTTGTCAATCCTAAAGGTACTAACAAGGTGTGCAAGCTCCAGCGATCCATATATGGACTACTGCAAGCATCTCGGAATTGGAATATGCACCTTGATGAGTTGATCAAAGCATATAGTTTTATACAAACTTGCAGTGAAG
The DNA here is from genome assembly GCA_963921465.1 of Triticum timopheevii. Lineage (NCBI taxonomy): Eukaryota > Viridiplantae > Streptophyta > Magnoliopsida > Poales > Poaceae > Triticum > Triticum timopheevii. Next base: position 645,442,918 of record OY997266.1, on the reverse strand, counting down.
CCTGTATTTACAAGGAAGTGAGTGGGAGCACTGTAGCATTTCTAATATTATATGTGGATGACATATTGTTGATTAGAAATAATATAGAATTTCTACATAGCATAAAGGGATACTTGAATAAGAGTTTTTTAATGAAAGACCTCGGTGAAGCTACTTACATATTGGGCATCAAGATCTATAAAGATATATCAAGATGCTTGATAAGATTTTTGAATGAGTATATACCTTGACAAGTTTTTGAAACAGTTCAAAATGGATCAGTCAAAAAAAGGGTTCTTGCCTGTATTACAAGGTGTAAAATTGAGTAAGACTCAAAGCCAGACCACGGCAGAAGATAGAAAGAGAATGAAAGTCATTCCCTATGCCTCAGTCATAGGTTCTATAAAGTATGCTATGCTGTGTACCAGACCTATTGTGTACCTTGCCATGAGTTTGGCAAGGGGGTACAATAGTGCTCTAGGAGTAGATCACTAGACAGCGGTCAAAATTATCCTTAGTGACGATTAAGGAAATATTTCTCGGTTATGGAGGTGATAAATAGTTCGTCGTAAAGAGGTACGTTGATGCAAGCTTTTACACCAATCCAGATGACTCTAAGTCTCAATCTGGATACATATTGAAAGTGGGAGCAATTAGCTACAGTAGCTCCATGCAGAGCATTGTAGACATAGAATATTTGCAAAATACATACGGCTCTGATTGTGACAGACCCGTTGACTAAACTTCTATCACGAGCAAAACATGATCACACCTTAGTACTCTTTGGGTGTTAATCACATTGCAATGTGAACTAGATTATTGACTAGTAAAATACGTTGGGTGTTGGTCACATGACAATGTGAACTATGGGTGTTAATCACATACAGATGTGAATATTGGTGTTAAATCACATGGTGATATGAACTAGATTATTGACTCTATTGCAAATGGGAGATTGAAGGAAATATGCCCTAGAGACAATAATAAAGTTATTATTTATTTCCTTAATTCATGATAAATGTTTATATTCATGCTAGAATTGTATTAACCAAAAACTTAGTACATGTGTGAATACATAGATAAAACATAGTCCCGAGTATGCCTCTACTTGACTAGCTCGTTAATCAAAGATGGTTATGTTTCTTAACCATAGACATGTGTTGTCATTTGATGAAAGAGACCGCATCATTAGGAGAATGATGTGATGGACATGACCCATCTGTTAGCTTAGCATTATGATCGTGTCAGTTTCATTTGCTACTGCTTTCTTCATGACTTATACAAGTTCCTTAGACTATGAGATTATGCAACTCCCAAATACTGGAGGAACACTTTGTGTGCTACCAAACGTCACAACGTAAATGGGTGATTATAAATGTGCTCTACAGGTGTCTCCGAAGGTGTTTGTTGAGTTGGCATAGATCGAGATTAGGATTTATCACTCCGTGTTTCGAAGAGGTATCTCTAGGCCCTCTCGGTAATACTCATAACTATAAGCCTTGCAATCATTGTGACTAATGAGTTAGTTGCGGGATGAAGTATTATGAAACGAGTAAAGAGACTTGCCAGTAACGAGATTGAACTAAGCATTGAGACAGTGCAACTGGCATTGCTGCATCTCCGCGACCCTTTTCTTCGGTACTCGGAAGCCAACTCAAGCCCCGCTCCATCCCACCAGAGCCGAGCTGCGTCACGTCGTCACGTTGTCGACCATCTCGTGTAACCTGCTAAACAATGCAATTCGGAGACCTTATGGAGCTGATGACATGTTGTGTAACATGATGTGGAAGATGATGGTGAGGATGCTGGGACAGCCCTTGAATTTGAGAACATGGGTGAGCCTATAAATGTTATTTCTATCCATGTCAATGACCTGTTTATTATTGATGAATACTGTGACCCAAAGTTTTTCTTTAATAATAAAAGATCCCATCCCACAATTCCATAGTACGAACCATATCGTGGCGGATCTCAAGGTAACATATGAACAATTTTTTTTTTCTGCGGGTGAACATATGAAACAATTTGCTCAAAGGGTACGTCATATATAAGCAGCCCACATGTACATGGGCATCTAATGCCAAGAGATCACCACGGACGCCAGCAACAAACAAACACAGCTACGCTGGTATCTCGGCCCTGGGAATGATTCCCAAGACTTCTGCAACCTGGAGCTTCCTCCTGGCGTACTGTGCATACGTCTTTGGCAACGCACGCTGAAATTGGAAAAGAATGCGCTATTATTACATACAAAACCTGCAAGGGGAAACAATATTTTTTGCCTTCCAATATCTATACAACCTACCTTGTAATTAATTTCCTGTGCAATCAACTCTTGGACTCTTTGATCTGGAAGCTATATATTATACATACACCAAGGAGAGACATCAGACGATGATTGTACTATATAGTACACATTCCAATGGATGCTAGAGCACACCATACTATAGATATACTTACTTCCATACTAATGCCTTCGGTGCACCGGCGGAACTGCAAGGAAAGATGATTAAAGCATTTGCATCAGAAGAGATAACTAATAACTAACCAACGAAAACACATACAGAACTCCTATGAAACCCCCCCAAAAAAAATAACCTACTTGTCGCTCCAGTTGCAAAAAACCGCCGGGCCGCTCCAGCTCAGCCTTCAAAGTATGTTGGCGTGATGGAACCGCATTCTCATTATAAACATCCTGCAGAGCATCTCTGAAACACATCTACAAGTTGTCCAACAAAGAAGACACCACCACCACCAAGCATATACACGGTTAGAAAGCATTGACAAACCCGATCAATAATTATAAACTGTTGTTAGTTCTGATGTACAATGCTGACCTGACGCTCATTGAGCCGCTTCCAAATCTCAAGAAAGGCACGGTCAAGACCTTCCACAAACAGACGATAAAGGCGAGTCCTCCATACATACTCCTAAATTTAATCGAAAGATTGCGATTGTTAGATATAATTATAACTAGAGCTGACCATCTAAATGAGCAAGCGACAAAGGAATCGTACCTCAAAACCATGACAAGCTAGACCCAAATGAATGTTGGTGAACCCATTGGCAATCTTAATTGATTGGTACAAACCTTTACGGCGCATTGGCTCCCACTAAATAGTAGAACAGAGAAGTTATTGTGATGCTACAATGCGTATGTAAGATTAGTTGTCATTCCATGGTTTTGAGAGGTCATATAGGCCTACCTCCAGAAAATCTTTAAGCACATGATTTTCAAGCCACTGTTAAGAACAGAAGGTTGTTAGTCCAATTTCTTTTTTACTGAACAGAGTTTGAGACTTCGACTGGCTGATCATTGCACCATGAATACCTTCATTTCCTTGACCATCTTTTCCCAGTACAGCACATACTCTCTATCAGCATCAGGGGTGTTATAAAACGCTTTGTACTGACTCCATCTGTCATATTCATACTCATTCCGACCCTGCACCAGAAAGGAAGGGAAGCAGCATATCACAGCTGTCCTGAGAATAACAAGCTGGGCATAAGGGCATGGAATAACAAGCTGGGCATAAGGGCATATCACAGCTGTCACAGCTGTCTTTTTCTTCTACCGTGCACAGTTTATGAGATTTTTGATAATTTGTTGCAAACACACATATTTTCAACTGTGTTTAATCTCCAGAAGATGTGACGTTCGTAATTTTATTTTTGCATTTCGGCAAGAACCTCAGGCCCCTGGAACTATGAGATTACTCACACAAGCCAAGCTATAAAAACAATGAGAAATTGGAGTCATGAACTCATGATTCATTAACTATCCAAGATGTCTGAGAAATATTTGTGGTCACCCATTCGAAGGTAAGAAGAGAACAAGAAATTGGTTACTGGCTAAGTGTACATGCATCACTGAACTCCGAGTTGTGAATACACATATACTTACAGAGTTAGGAAGGACTAGGCGCTGATAGTCGCTCAAGTTTGCAAGTAAACAGAGGTCGTAGTCGAAATACCAGCCAAAGGCGCTATCATGAAGGCAAGGATAGAAGAACTCATTCTCCAAGGCAAGCTCCATAGGGTACTTGGATTCCAATGCAGCTTCTTCTAGCTCGTCGACAGGCTTTCCTAACAACAACTACATAGATGGACAGATGAATAAGGTACATAAGGGGGTGTATATGCTTGATCGCGATTGACAGATAGGTCTGAGGTGATATGGGACTAACCAGGTAAGCTTTGAAGCGATAACGTTTATACTTGGCAAGGAGGCTGTCCAACTGCTCTTGATCCAGTCCAGTCTTAGTGTCAATTTCAGCAGGTCTGCGAGTCTTTAGCTGTCCGGAGTACTTGACGAATTCCTCCTCAGTGATATCATCGCCCGAGCCCTCTCCGAAATGTTTGTCTCCAACATCTGGTCCGTGGGGTTCGCTCAAGAACCTGTGGGCTTGATATTCTACTAGGGCAGCACGCAGCTCATCGTCATAGAAATTAGAACGAGCGAGGACTTGGACGATTTCATCCGAAGGAAGATTTGGGCTGTCGTTGGCGGCTACGGTGACGCCGGCTTGTAACTGCAACCGGGCGAGGCGCGAGGCCAGGATCTCATGGTACCTGGACTGGCGGGCCGGCGGCGCGTCCAAGGATCCGGACGGCGGCGCGCTGGATGTCGTGCTGCTGCTGTCCGATTCGACAAGGGATCCAGACAACGATGCGCCTTCTTCACCGCGGCGCCGGCGGGAGGGTCCTTCGCGAGGTGACCTCCTGCGGCGGCGGCGCCTCTTCTGCGGCATCGGCATCTGATCGGCGACCAGAGGGGTGGAACCGTTGCGACGGCGATAACAGGGTTCGGACGCTAGTGACCTTTGTCCCTCTCGGGACGGCTGGGCCTAAATGAAAGCAGGCCCAAATTTTCCTCCGGTATTCCTTGAGCTTTTTTAACAAAAGTACTCGTAGTCGTAGCTACAGACCAGGCATGCACCTTTAGCCAAAAACTGGCTATTCACACAGCTAGATGCATTATCGCATGAGATGTTTGTCAAATTGGCAGTCACTTTGTGGGCAATATGGTCATCACGCAGAAAGGCTATTCATGAGGGAATTTTCGAGAGCCCACATTCCATCTTTTCTTTCATAAATAGATTTCTGGAGAGTTAACAATGGTAGGGGAAAGCCAGCCAGAACAACCTCCTCAATATGCAAACATAAATGTTAATTCTGGCATCAGGCGGGGAAGAAGAGGAACCGTGGCTGCAGTGTGCCGAGACAATGAAGGTAAGGCAGTTCTGCGATCGTGATAGCTGGAGTGCATGACCCAGCGACGATGGAGATTGCATGCCATGAGGCACTTTGCCTTGCTGAAGATCTTCACATTAATCAATTTGTAATAGCCTCTGACTCCAAGCGAGTGATTCAAGATATCAACCAAGGCACTCTAGGCAGCTATGTAGCCATTACCAGTGAGATCAAGTCTAGAGCATTATCTTTTTTGTGTAAATTTATTTTTGAAGGTCGTGCCAACAATTATGAGGCACATAGGTTAGCTAGATTTTCTCTTAATCTTGCTTTGGGTCGTCATGTGTGGCTAGGCCAGCCCCCTGACACCACTTGTATCACACTTTCTGTGGTCTTCGATGAATAAAAATTGGCCTACCCCTAAAAAAAGGCATGCATGTACCTTCCCTCTAACTAGGGTTATGTTTCTCCCGGCGGCGATTCTCGCCACTATCGAGGCTTTACCTTCCCTCCCCTGATCTGTCTGCTGGTTCACTCGGGGTTTTCTCGGGGTGATCCCGAACCACTCCCTACACTCGATCGAATTGTTGGTGCGTGAGAGGGGAGCTAGGGTTCCTGCAACACCCGAGTTTATCTCAGTCGGGTTAGGGTTCAAGGTTTCACTAGCAGGGTCAGCGACGACGGTGTCCGGCGCGGGATCAACAGTCGGTTTGCAGAAGATGATGGTGGAGTTTGAGCTCCTCCAGGAAGGGACGGATGCAGGGATAACTAGCGCGAGCACTGGAAAAAAATCCTGAAGAACTAGAGGGCAATCAGTCGGCGTTAATCACACAGGGAGCCCCTGTCGCGATCCCACCTCCTACAAGAGACCCCTTATGGTCTCGATCAAACAATGATGGCTCGACACCGAGCAGGGTTGACTTGACAGGAAATCAGCTAGCGATTGTTCCAGCTGGAGCTATAGTTATGAGTCCCACTCTGAAGAGAAATCCCATGAGAACCAGGACAGGTCAAGACGGTAAAGATGGCACAAGCTTGGCAGCAAAAACCATTTTGGCGGGCCCTCTGGATGGGCGCCGCCGAGCCCAATGAGTTGTTTCTGCTGGAACTGTCGCGGTGTGGGCAAAGCTACGGCAGTTCGGGAACTTCACGATATCACGAGGAAGTTTGCCCCTACCGTGTTATGATTGTTGAAACACGGATTAGTGGGACACGTGTATAAGCACTAGCTAGTACTTTGGGATATAATAAAACTTATGCAATAGATAGTCAAGGTAGAAGTGGTGGCATTGGATTTTTTTGGGGAATAATTCAATGCGAGTTGAGATCTTGGGTGATTCGGTTTACCATACAGATGCAAAGATAGAAGAGGCAGGTCATGATGCATGGAGATTAACCCGTGTATATCGTGAAGCTCAAACAAACCTTCGACACCAAGCATGGGATCTTTTGAAGGGGATAGCTACTTTTAGTCCTCTACAGTTGGTATGCTTGGGGGATTTTAAATTAAGTGCTACGCCCAAAAGAACAGTTGGAGTTTCTAATCGTAGTAATGCTCAGATCCAGCGATTCAAAGATGCGGTTGATGTTTGCATGTTGCTCGATTTAGGCTATCAAGGCCGTTTTTCGACATTTGAGAAAAAAGTGGCGGGGGGCTCCTACACTTGGGTGAGGCTGTAAAGAGCCCTCGCAAACGCGGATTGGGTCACTAGATACCCTATGGAATGCCTAACACACTTGACGGCGGCGGCGGCCGACCATGCAGCAATTCTGCTTGAGCTAGAGGTGGCACAAATACATCCGAAAGGTAATTTTTGGTACGAGGTCATGTGGGCATCTCACGAGACTTGGAATGAGATGGTTACTGCAGGATGGAATGAAGTACCACCTGAACACACTGCATATGGCCTTCATGGGAAGCTTTTGGCACTCTCGAAAATCCTTTCGGAGTGGAATTTGGATACCTTTGGCAGCGTCCGAAAGGATATAAAACTGCTCAAGGGGGAATTGGCAAACTTGCAAAATGTTCCTGCAAGAACCTCCCCTACTCATGCTGAGATCAAAATCAATGAGCAGCTAGTGGAACTTTATCACCACGAAGAAATTATGTGGAGACAACGATCTAGGCTAGATTGGCTCTCGGCGGGGGATAGAAATACAAGGTTCTTCCATATGAGCGTGAGCTTGAGGCGAAAGAAAAATATGATCTGCGTGCTCTCTAATGCCCTCGGAGTTCGGGTAGATGATCCAACGGTATTGAAACAAATGGTCAGTGAATTCTTTAAGAACCTATACTCGTCAGAAGGGGTCTAGGGAGTTTGATCAAGCCCTCTTGCATGTACCGCACAAGGTAACAGAGGAGATGAACACAACCCTATGAGCGCCATACACAAAGGAAGAAGTTAAAAAATCTTTGTTCCAGATGTTCCCCACCAAGGCACCTGAACATGCTGGCTTCCCAGCGCATTTTTATCAAAGGCAGTGGGACATATGTGGTGATGAGGTTTCAAAGGTGGTATTTTGGGGAATGTATTAATGACACGGTCCTTGTACTAATCCCGAAGGTAACGAACCCATCCCTTTTGACACAGTCCAAACCTATTAGTCTCTGCAAATTTCTTTACAAGATAGCATCAAAGGTGGTAGCCAACAGACTTAAGCTTATTTTTCCTGATATTATTTTTGATGAACAATCAACATTTGTGCTAGAAGGTCAGTAACTGACAACATCTGGCTACAAATGCTTACATTTTATGAAAAGGAGCAACTCCAGGTAAGATAATTTTTTGTGCTTTGAAGTTTGATATGATGAAAGCTTATGACAGACTTGAGTGGTCCTATCTTCACGCCATGATAGGTAAGCTAGGCTTTGGACAATAGTGGATTGATATGGTTATGAATATGATCAATTCTATCACATTTTCAGTTCTTTTCAATGGAGAAAGGTTGGGGCAGTTCAAGCCATCCAGAGGTATAAGGAGGGGAGTACAACGATCGTATAAGCCACGCATGAATAATGTCCCATGATGATGGTTATTACTATTCTCTTTATTGCACTGCAATGAAGTTAACTTGATGGTGTCGTTTGTAACGTCTGTCTTGATAACCCACTACAGGTCGACTCGCATGGACGTCGTGTTGTAAGTTAGCCGGATGAGATGCAAGATGCCAACCCACACAAGTAGCTTCCAGAAGTGGATCCTGGTTGTTTAGGCCTACTGGGCCAAATCCTTATTATGGGCGTGCCCCCAAGGGATCTCGTCGTCACATACTATCAAGATAGGCACACAAATTAGATATATGGATGGACACTTGGAGAAAAAACTAAGGAAGCTACCCCTCAACATTATCACTGATCTTGTCTCATTTCCATCAATTAAGTATATAACTAGTGATATTGGACCGTCGGCCAGTGCTACTGAACAGGGTGAGTTCAGAGAAATGTTGAGCGAACTATTTGGAACCCTAAGCGTTGATCTGTAGTTATCGAGATGTTTCTCCAAACTACCAGGATCAGTTGACATTCAGAGGTGCTTTGTTAGGCCCAGTGTCTCTGAGTGTTTTCATGTTCAGAACTTCCAAGCTAGTATGGTTTAGCTCCACTAACCAGTTATACTATAGGTCCACTATTAAGAGAAAATTTCGAGAATATCTGAGCTGAGACTTAGCCGTGCACTGTCGAGACATTTCCAAAGGGTGCTCTATTAGGTATGATGCTTCTTCGAGCGGAACCCCAGACTGGGGACTTACTCGGAATGCTGCCAAGATATCAGTATCCTTAGTTTCATACTCCAAGGTGTAGTTGCTTGATTATTTTGTGGCAATCACGTGTGTTGATGTCTGGGACCTCCAAGCAATCATGTACGCACCCGTAAGTTATTTGGATCCCATAGGTGTTTTTTGGATAGAGCGGTACCACCAGGTGCCAAAGGACACTTTCAGGGAAGTGTTTTTTTTACCAAAAACAGTGATAGAGTGTCTCACTATGTCATTTCAATTAAAATAAAAAATGTACATCAAGATTTACAAGTATCTAGGCACTTTTGGGATAAGACCAAGAGGGCAAAATTATTGGAAGGAAGTAACAAAGCTAGAAATAAAAGGGTTGTGTTTACCCTTAACCCTATAGGGAAGGAGAGAGAAGTCCTGGATAAATCTACTAAGCCAGGATTTAGATATTGGAGGTGGTGGTGGTTGGGGGCAGGGGGGATGCCTTGAAACTTTTTGTTGTTTCTTTCCTTCCAGATGCTCCATGAGGCAAGAAGAAAGACTTCCGTGAATAAGGGGTGTGCCCATGAGTTCTTTAGATGTGGCGCCAATCAAATCTTGTGCGCTGATTCGGCCATTAAATCCCAAGATAGTTCCAGAAGTGAGTACTAAAGGTGCAAGAGAAGATCATATGTTCTATTGTTTCTTCAGTATCCAAGCCCGCGGAGAATAAAATTTGTTCCACTCTCAACTTTGTAGTGTATTTAGTTGAGCATATTTCTAGTATTAAGTTTGTCAGGAAGCATTAATCATCCAGAGACCTTGACCTACATAGTGTTTTTTGATTTCCAGAGCAAATAGTAAACCTGATGCACTTCAATCTCTCTGAAGTAGAAGACATAGAATTTTCATGAGTATGCGGTTGTCTATTACGTGTCACATCCGCCGTGTCCACCGAGTCTTCAAATGCCTTACAAGAAAGCATATGAAACGTCGCTCCAAGTGATGTGTTGCTCAAGTACTCCTGCATTGAGGCACCTTCATTTGGGGGAAGTGTTTTTCCCACTTACCCATTTAAATTCGGAATGTGTTTGACACTACTAGGTGTGTTGTTCGATACTTCTGCACATGTTCTTTAAGCCTCCATGATACATCTCTGATGTATCGATATTTTTTGTTATGTTCATGCTATATGCATACCACTTTTACATAGTTTTGGTCCATATTTTAAATTTTATTGGACTAAAATATTAATCTAGTGGGAACTGCTAGTTGTTTTTTAGTGTTTTTGGATTTAATAAAAAATGATATTTCCGGGGACCAAAAAATAAAAATAAAATACGTCATTGTTGGACATTACTAGGAGGCACTATGGGCAAAGACCTACCACACCGGAGGCCCATGGACCCCCTATGACCTGAGCCTGGGCCTCGTGAGCCACCCGCATGGGTCCATATGACTCCTTTCCGGCGCTTCTTGACGCCCATGGATCTATATATACATAAAAACCATAGTCCTATATTTTATGAAATGTTTACGCCGCCGCCTCGGGAGATTCCAAGGTAGAGAAGAAGAAAAATCCTGATTTAGCTCCCTGTTGGAGGGGGTTAGATTCAATACCGAAGGTGTCTCTCGACCTTCGGGGTTCATAAATACTAATGACCAGACGGAAAAACTTCCTCCCATCCAGGAGGGACGCGAAGGAAGAAGGAGTGGGTCCTTCACGCTCTCTTCAGATGGTGTCGTAGTGTCGCCGGGGGAACCATGTTCACCGCCATCATCTCCATCAACTTCACCGTGTTATCATCTGCCTTCTTAACGGGCCATCATCTCCATCAACTTCACCGTGTTACCATGTTCATAAATAAAATTCTCACATATAATTCCTATCATAAGGATTATGATTGAATCAGAAGGAGTAGGGACTGCCTTCTTAACAAAAAAAAAACAAAAGAAATCTCGGGACCAAACGGGCCTGCTTTCAATGGGGCCCTCGCCGTCACCACGATCCCACCCCGTGTGACCGCCGATCTGGTGCCGATGCCGCAGAAGAAGCGCCCCCGCCGTAGGAGGTCTCCTCGCGAAGGATCCTCCCGCCGGCGCCGTGGTAAAGATGGCGCATCGTTGTCTGGATCCCTTGTCGAATCGGATGGGAGCAGCAGCAGCAGCACAACTTCCGGCGCACCGTTGCCGGAATCCCTCGACCAGCCGTCGTACACCCGGCCGGCTCGCAAGTACGAGTCCAGGTACCATGAGATGCTCGCCTCGCGAATCGCCGTGCTGCCTCTACCAGCCTATGCCGACGACGAAGGCCCAGATCTCCCTTCTGCTGAAACTTTCGAAGCCCTCGTTCGTCCTTATTTCTATGATGACGAGCTGCGGGCTGCTCTGGTAGAGTACCAAGTCCACAAGCTCTTGAGCCGACCAGATGATGTCCATGGACGAGATGGAGATTCAAGAGAACTTGATTCGTCCTCCTCAGTGATGGATGATATCACCGATGAGGATTTCCAGGCAGACGATGCACGGCTCGGGTCTCACATAGTAGATGAAGTTGACACCGAGGATAGATTGGATGAAGAGGAGGCGAACAGGATCAGTCACAAGTATGCACGATATCGCCTCAAAGCTTGCATGGTTAGTCTCTCACATCTTCAATTCAATCCAATGCTCCTCGTGCATGCCTGTCAATCTAATCTACCTGCAGTCAGATATATACCTTACTCATCTGTCCTTCTGTGTACGTAGTTGCTCAAAGGAGTGCCTATTGACGATGCTGCATTCGACTCCCAGTACCCTCCAGACCTTCCCTTGGACAACCACCGTCTTTACCTGGAAGATGAAGCCTTGGGCTGGTGGTTTGACTTGGGCACCTCATCACCCGCGACCTTGAGCGACTATCAGCGGCTAGTCCCTTGTAATGAAGTAAGTATGTTTGTACTCCTCTGTAAACAAATATAAGACTTTCAGCTCAGTAATGCATCTAGATTTCTTCTTCTCTTTACCTTTGAAGTTTGAATGGGTGGCAGCAATTACTTGCCTAATCTGTCCTTTGGAAGTATATATGAACACTTGAGGCAATATCAGTGCATTTCCTTAATTCTTTTTAGCATGGCTTTATGCGAGCTAGTAACCCCCAGAGATTCTCTCTATCTTGTTTTTTCCGGGCCGCCAATAGTCAAAGTGTCTGGTTGTTGTTTCACCCTCAAATCATCAGGACCACCCATTTTCTGAAACTGCCTACCACTGGATGCATCTTGGCTAGTCTGATCACTGTTTAGGATATCACTTACCGTTAGGGGCTTGAGGTTCTTGGCGAAATGCAAAAAATAAAGCTATGGATGTCACTTCCTGCCGAGATTAAGTACAGTTTAAAATTTGTGTGATTCCGCTAAATCGCGTAAAATCTCAGAATGTGTGCCCCGTACAAGACCTTCTTCCCCGAGAATTGTTGGCGCATGGCTTTTCATCAATTAAAAACATAGAGTTCCATATACTGATGCATTTTTTGCAAGGAGCAAGCTTGTTTCTTTTCTTTCAAAAGAAACCAAGAGGTCCATGCTCCCAAAATACGCGTGCCATCCCTTCCTTTGTATTTGTAATCAGGTTTTTTGCCTGATTTCCCGAGTGCCCATATTTTTTGACATGTTCCAGTACCATGTTTTTTTTTGGAATTTCTTGAGTGCGCAAGTACTCAAAATTTCTTGAAGTGTGCAACTACTTGAATCAGTAATAGCCGCACACACATAATCCTAAGAGCATCATTCCACGCCCTTATGTCCGCTGCATGTTGCTTCCCTTCTTTTCTTGGTGCAGGGGGGCGTTGAATATGAAAGTTGGAGTGAATACCGAGAGTTTTATAGCACCCCTGAAACTGATAGAGATTATCTGCTGTACTGGGATACGATTGTGAAGGATCTGAAGGTATGCATGGTGTAACTATCGGCTGCTCAAGTTTAGAACTCTGCTCAGTATTTTGTTTTTTGTTTTTGTTTTGTTTTTGAGACTAACTACCATTTGGTCTTGACAGTGGATTGAAGAACATGCGCTTAAAGGCTATATGGAGGTACACACCTATACGACCTCTTAAAACAATGTAATGACAACTAGTCTCTATATGCGCATAGTAGCATCACAATAACTTGCCTGTTCTACTATTTAGTGGTCTGAGTTGCGTGGAAAAGCTTGGCGCCAAGCAGTTAGGATTGCTACTAGGTTCGAAAACATTCCTCTGAGGCTAGCATATTATGGTTTCCAGGTATGGTTCATCTGTCCCTTGCTTATTTAGATTGCAAGCTCTGTTTATGGTTGTGTTTGACAATTGTGGTCTTTTGATTAAACTAAGGAGTATACAACGAGCAGATATCTCGCGTTCGTGAAAGATCTTGACTCTGTGTTTTTTGAGATTTGGAAGCTGGTCAATCGGCAGCAGGTCAGCATTTTCTACATCATAACTAAGAACAATGTCATTTTATTGGTCGGATCTGTCAATGCCTTTTAACCTTGACGTTGTTTTCTTCTTCGTTGGACAACGTATAGATGTCTTTCAGAGATGCTATGGAGCATGTGTATGAGGAGAACCCATTTCCATTACGCAAACGTGATTTGGAGCACGAGCTGAGTCACCCTGTCTCGTTGGGATTGGAGGAAGAAGTAAGTTTTTTTTTACTTTCCGTTCACAGACTTCCTATTTGCTGTTTCATTAGTTAATTAGTTTATCTCTTCCGATGCTAACTGCTTTGATACCTCTCCTTGTAGTTTCGACGGTGCACGGAGGGCATCAGCAAAGAAGCAAGTACACTGTGGTGTGGTCTCACATACATTGTAATCCATTATGTAGACCATATGCTCACATCTGATGTCTCTCCTTTGTGTGTATGTTTATATATAGGTTCCAGAGTGGATAGCGCGTGTGTTAATTTCGCAGGAAGTTAGTTTCAAGGTATATATGTTGTATAGATATTGGTAGGCAATATTGTTTCCCCTTGCGGGTTCTGTACGTAATAGCTCATTCTTTCCAATTTCAGTGTGATCTGCCAAGGAGGTATGTGCAGTACGCCAGGAAGAAGCTCAAGATTGCAGAGGTCATAGGATTGATTCCCAAGGCCAAGATAACAGCATAGTTTTTTTTTTTTTTTGAGACACCAGCGTAGTTGTGTATGTTGCTGGCGGCTGTAGTGGTCTTTTGCAGTCAGTTTCAGAGACTAAACTGTGATATCGCAAGGTTAGCTACTCCATGTACGGTTAAACGCCTATGTATCTGAATGTATGTGCATGTGATTTAAGTGTGTATCCTTGTCGCAAATTGATCATCTTTTTACCCAACTTAAACTGTGTCCCTACATTCAGCCCGTAAATACATTTGATTTGGTTTGTAAGGACTTGTGGCATGCGGTTTGTTTAGGTGTACTGGCCCTATTCTAAAGAAAAGATAGTTTTTAGTTTTGAAAATTTCTTATTATTTCTCTCACAAGTGCGTATAGATGCTAGCACATACAAGTTGATTTTCTGAAGAAATGTGCTTATTTGCAGTATAAAAAAGACAGATATGCGAAGTAGCTCAACACAGTAGCAAAACACTTTTCCATTCATTGATAATCTGACCCGACTTATGCATTATTAAGAGAGGGGGATTAGTCCTGCGCAGGCAATTACCAGCAGGTGTGAACTTCCCATTCACAGAAAGTCAAAACATTTGACTGTTTTCCATGTTTGGCACCTTTAGAAAATTATGTCTAAAAGTTTTAAAATCAAGACCCAACTTTGGGAGTGTCCCCAACTTGAAGACTGGTTCAAGGAGCTACTGTTGGTGTCCTGAACTAGGGATACTCACCACGTTGTCTTCCGACCAGGTAGGTTATGCCGAGGTCCCTTATGGCGATTCACTAATTAATGGTGACTTCGGGCAGCCCATGAGACACACACAAGGGGGACTTGGCGCACAAGACAAGGACTCCTCTAAATCTTAGGCTTCCGGTACATTATATAAGTTGAGGTCAGGCTAGTTGATAGATCATATATTCCAGATCATTAGAGTGATACACAATAATCTAGTGGTAGATACATGTACTTTGTACTATTCCTCATATGAATACAATCAAAAGCTGGAGGAATGGTATTATCTCTTCGAGAGAACCCGAACCTGGGTAAAATCATGTGTCCACGTTACCATCCCTCCAAGACGACTAGCTTTGGAACCCTATCTCGAGATATACCGGATTTGGCACCGACAATGCGCCTTTCTCAGAGGAAAAAGTGAAGTCTGCCATGTTTGATATGTAGGGCGACAAAGCCCCGTGGCCGGATGGGTTCACTGGTGCTTTCTTTAAAGCTTGTTGGAACACTGTCAAAGGTGACATCATGATGGCCATCAACCATTTTGCGAGCCTCCATGCCTATCATTTTCACTGGTTGAACTCCACGAATGTCGCCCTCATTCCGAAGAAAGACAGTGCCGAGGACATCACCGACTTTCGCGCCATCAGTCTTATCCATGTAGTTGCTAAGATCATAGTCCAAACATTGTCATGTTGCTGAAATATAAGTTGTTTCTATTGGTAGTATAATGTTCTAGTGAATAATGATGTTGCTTAATTTAAAGAAAAAAGAGGGCATGACACGAGCCCTTGGCTAAACAAAATGTGTGTGTGTGTTCATCATTTTTATGTGATCGATCCATGGGTGAATCCAAACTAGTGCTTGGGGGGGCTACCCTACTAGTGCTTCGGGGCGGCCAATAGTTGTTCAGCGGAACGACCATGAGGGAGAGGGTAGGTTGTCATCGGCACGGCAGTAGATGGAGATCATTCATGAGGGAGGTGTGTCGAGGTGCGATGCTAGAAGACTGCTTCAAGACATCGTCTGAGGAACTAGACGAGTCAAGGAGTCGTACGAGTTTGTACGTGCAGTCATCGTTGTGGTTGTGTCCAAATGCTTGTCTTTGTAGGGATTCGTTGCGTTGAAGCGATGTGCAGGTGTTCTGTGAGTTATGTACATGTCATCATGGAGTGTCCGGGTTGCGGTTAGTGTAGGTTCGATTGGATGCCGAAGGTGAGAAGTTGTAGGAGAAGCCATCGTAAATAGTAGATGAAGAATCTACTGCAAGCAAGTACAAGAGGAGTATGATGTGAACCAAGTGCAAGGCAACTACCAAACCATTGACGGTGGCAGAACATAGCAAGGCAAGAAAAGTATGTTCCATGTTTTGTAGTGTGATATTCTCTCTGAAAGAATCAGAGTCAAATGACGAAAGGGAACTTTATTTTTTTGTCCTTATGTATTTTACTGAAAAACCAAAAGAAATCGCGGGCCTACTTTCATCGGTCCGCACTCTACAAAAGGATATGCCACAGAATGATCTGAGAAAAAAAATACTTGCACTATGCAACTAAGATAAGTTTGCAGGGTCTTCCGCGCGATGCGGCCTAGGCCCAAGCCTGCATGAGCCACCCGCGCGGGGCCCATTTGACTCCTTTTCGCCGCCTCTCAACACTCCTGGATCTTATATACATGAAAACCCTAGTCCTATTTTTTAGAGAATGTTTACATTGCCACCTAGGGGAATTCAGAGGTGGAGAAGAGAAAGACCTGATATGCACTATGCTGGAGTGGGTTAGGTCCAATATTGGAGGTGGATCTCGACCTTGGAGGCAATGAACATCAAGGAACAGAGAGGGAAATTTCCTCCCACCTAGGAGGGAGGCCAAGGAAGAAAAAAGATAAGAAGTAGGGCCCTTCCCCCTCTCTTTAGGTGGTGCCGGAGTGCCAACGGGAGGGGAACCATCATCATCATGTCCGTCGACTTCACCACTATCTCCAATACCAAATCACTCCTCTAAACAGTGGCTCACTCATCCAAAAAACCTCTGTAATCCCATAATTAAACATGGTGTTTGATATAAAGAATTATTATCCAATGATCTATTGTGTTGTCATTATGCCCGAAAAGTTTTATTTTGTCATATGGCACTGGTGACATGTTATGATTGATATGATTTGTGTTTTATGATACGGTGATATCCTCTTATATGCTTATGTATGAGTTCACATGTATGTTCTATCACACTTGAAGGGTTAGCAATGTGTTGTGATGAATTCTTAATATTTTTGGATGTTTGATAAGGGTTTCAAATTGTTCGAGACGGTCCATGATTTGGCGTGAAGTGAAGCTTATGGGATTCATTGTCGCACAAAGGAGAGTTAGTCAACACTAAGCAGTTAGTCTTTGATTTATTATGAAGCTATCACAAAGTCTCCCCGCCCCTACTCTCCAACCAGTTTGTCTCCGGTCTGCAAGAAAACGGACGTCCGAACCAGTCCGCGGACCAATAGGGTACCGTGTTGGATGGTAAAATGTGTTCATGGTTTGGGGTCGCCCTGATGTAACTATCGATTGCATCCATGAGTCACTCCTTGATATTCTCTCTCTCAAAAAAAAAATTGGAGTCAAAAAGAGTTGGCGAGAGAAGAAAAAACATAACCAAAAGGAGTTGGCGAGGGAAGGAAAAACATTTTCAAAAGGAGTTCGCTAGAGAAGAAAAAACATAACCAAAAGGAGTTGGCGAGAGAAGGAAAAACGTTTTCAAAAGGAGTTCGCGAGAGAAGAAGAAAAAACATATTCAAAAGGAATTGTCTTCTTCTTTTTTTTGAGGGAAGAGGAATTGTCTTCTTGAGCAGGCCAGATGATGTCCATGGAAATGTTTTTGAGGGAAAAGGAATTGTCTTCTACCAAGAGCCCTCGCCGTCACTTCGATTCCACCGTTCGATGCCGCAGAAGAGCTCCGCAGCGGCCGCAGGAGGTCTCCTCGCCGGCGCCGTGGTGAACAAGGCGCTTCTTTATCTGCCCACCTTGTCGAATCGGATAGCAGCAGCGTGACTTCCTGCGCACCGGCGCCCGAACCCCTCGACGAGCCGACGGACACCCGGCCGGCCCGCGAGTACGAGTCAAGGTACCATGAGATCCTCGCCTCGCGCCTCGCCCAGCTGCCCGTGTCCTTGAGCGACTATCAGTGGTTAGTCCCTTGTAATGAAGTAAGTATGAAGGCCTAAAACGTCTCATATTTGTTTACAGAGGGCGTATATATATCCATTACTTCCAGCTCAATAAGGCATCTAGATTTCATCTGTGTGCTCATGCAGCTGGTAACTAGTTTCTTCTTCTCTTTTCCTTTGAATGGGGGGCAGCAATTACTTGTTTAATCTGTCCTTTGGAAGTATGAACACTTGAGGGAACATCAATGCGTTTCCTTAATTCTTTTTAGCATGGGTTTATCAAGTAAGCCCCGAGTTCTAGGGGCCTGAGGTTCTTAGCGAAATGCAAAAATAAAACTATGAATGCCACTTCCTGCAGAGACTAAGCACAGTTTAGAATATGTGCGCGTCCAATAAATTGCGGAAGATAACATAATTAATGTGGGCACCGTAGAAGAATAATACAAAAATTACACCTTCTTCCCCGATAGTTGTTAGTGCATGGCTTTTCATCAATTAAAAAGAAATAGAGTTTCATATACTGATGCATTCTTTGCAAGGAGCAAGCTTTTTGTTTCTTTAAAAAGAAACCCAAGAGGTCCATGCTCCCAAAATACGCGTACCATCCCTTCTTTTATATGTGTAATCAGGTTTTTGCCCGATTTCCAGAGCACACCATATATATTTTTTGACATGTTCCATTACCATGCATGTTTCTTTTTTGGAATTTCTTCAAGTGCGCAAGTACTCGAAATTTCTGGAAGTACTGGAATGAGTAATAGCCACACACGCATAATCCTAAGAGCATTATTCCACGCCCTTATGTCCGCTGCATGTTATTCTCAGGGCAGCAGTAATATGTACTATGCTGCTTCCCTTCTCTTTTTTTTTTGGTGCAGGGGGGCGATGAGTATGAAAGGTGGAGTGAATACCGAGAGTTTTATAGCACACCTGAAACTGATAGAGATTATCTGCTGTACTGGGAAACGATTGTGAAGGATCTTAAGGTATGCATGGTGCAACGATCAGCTGCTCCAAGTTTAAAACCCTGCTCAGCATTTTCTTTGGGGACTGACAACCGTTTGGTCTTGACAGTGGATTGAAGAACATGTGCTTAAAGCCTTTTCTGAGGTACAACTAGTCTCTATATATGCGCGTAGTAGCATCACAATAACTTGTCTGTTCTACTATTTAGTGGCATGAATTGCATGAAAAAGCTTCGTGCCAAGCAGTTAGGATTGCTGCTAGGTTCACAAGCATTCATCCGAGGCTAGCATATTATGGTTTCCTGGTATGCTTCATCTGTCCCTTGCTTATTTAGATTGCCAGCTCTGGTTATGGTTATATTTGACAATTGCGGTCTTTTGTTTAAATTAAGGAGCATAAACAGAGCACACGCTTTTATCTCAAGTTCGTGAAAGAACTCGACTCTGTGTTTTTTGAGATATGGAAGCTGGTCAATGCTCAGGTCAGCATTGCACACCAGAACTAAGAATAGTGTTATTTTGTTGATCGGATTTGTCAATGCTTTGTAACCCTGTTTATGCTTGGTGATGTTGCTCTTGGACAATGATGTGTTTCAGAGATGCTCTGAAGCATGTTTATGAGGAGAAGCAGTTTCCATTCCGCAAACGTGAGTTGGAACACGTGCTGAGTCACCCTGGCTCGTTGGGACTGGAGGAAAAAGTAAGGTTTTTTTTTGTTCTTTCCCGTTCACAGACTTTCTATTTGCTGTTTCATTGGTTAATTAGTTTAACTCTTACGATGCAAATTGCTTTGTTCACCTTAATTTCCTTGTAGTTTCGACGGTGCACGGAGGGCATCAGTAAGGAAGTAAGTAGTGTGGTGTGGTGTCTCGCATACATTGTAATCCATTATGTAGACCATATCCTCACGTCTTATGTCTCTCCTGCCTGTCTCTCTCTCTGTGTGTGTGTAGGTTCCAGATTGGATAGCGCGCGAGTTAATTTCGCAGGAGGTTAGATTCAAGGTATATATGTTGTATAGTTATCGGTAGGCAATATTGTTTCCCCTTGCGGGTTCTGTACGTAATAGCTCATTCTTTCCAATTTCAGTGTGCTCTGCCAAAGAAGTATGCGCAGTACGCCAGGAAGAAGCTCAAGATTGCAGAGGTCATAGGATTGACTCCCAAGGCCGAGATACAAGCCTAGTGTGTGTTGTGTTGAAATATATTGCCCACCTCCCTCCATCAGTTCGGACTTTTGGAGCAACTGGCTGGAGCATGAATTTAATATGGTAATCAGAGCAATTTCCTCTTAGATCGAAGGTCGCATCTAGCTACCTTACCGCGGCCGAGATCATGTCTTCCTCCGCAGCCCTATCTGCCACCACGAGCGCGCTTTCCACCTCCATGGCCTCCACCTTCGCATCATCATCTAGCAGCAGCTCTATCCCCCTCGGACCGCCCCCACAGGAGAAGCTAACAAGAGGAAATTTCCTCTTATGGAAGGCCGTCGTGCTCCCGCAAATCCGAGGCGCACAGATGGAGCATCATCTTGACGGGAAGAGCCAGGAACCGCCGGCCACCCTCACCATCACCAAAGAAGGAAAGGACGAACAGGTCGTCAACTTCGCCCGAACCCTCTGGTACGCGCAGCAGCAGCAACTCCAGGGGTATCTGATGGGGTCTCTGTCCCGTGAGATCCTCGCTCAAGTCGCCACCCTTCAGACCCCAGCGAAGGTCTGGAGCGCCATCAACGCCATGTTCGCCGCCCAGAGCCAGAGTCAGGCCATCAACACCCGCATCGAGCTCACAAATTTGAAGAAAGGTAACATGTCCATGGCAGAGTATCTTGGAAAAATTAAAACTCTTACAGATGAAGTTGCATGCTGCGCCGGAGTTCCTCTTCCTGATCCAGAGATAGTCTCCAAGATCATGGAGGGTCTTGATCTGGACTACAACCCAGTTGTGTCCGCCCTCTCTGCTAGGGTTGAGCATGTCTCGGTTCAGGAGCTGTACAGCCAGCTCTTGAGCTTTGACGCTCGCCTCAACCTCCTCAGCGGCACCAACATCAGGCAGTCCTCCGTCAACTCGGCAGCTCGCGGGCGCGGCCGTGGGCGCGGTCACCAGGGACAGAACCGCAACACCAACGGCGGCGGACGCGGCCGCGGCAACTACCAGGGCGAGGGTGCTCGTTCTGGTGGTGGCAACTACTCCGGAGGTGGTGGCTTCAACAACAACACAGGAGGTGGCGGCTTCAACAACAACAACAGCCGCCGCGCCTCCTCTAATCGCCGCCCTCGCTGCCAACTGTGCAAAAAGTCAGGCCATGAGGTCATGGACTGTTGGCACAGATATGATGAAGACTTCATCCCCGACTCTTGTCACGTTGCTGCAGCCATACGTGAAGGAGGAGGAGGAGACGGCGTTTGGTACGTGGACTCAGGCGCAACAGATCACGTCACCAGCGAGTTAGAGCAGCTTGCGCTTCGTGAGAGATGCCATGGCGGCGACCAGATTCACACCGCGGCTAGTGGTGGAGGTATGGATATTTGTCACATTGGACAAGCTTATATTAATTCCCCCAACCTTAAACGTGATCTAGTTCTTAAAGACGTTCTTCATGTCCCGCAAGCTGATAAAAACCTTGCATCAATGTCTCTCCTAGCCACTGATAATAACGTCTTCTTTGAAACTCACCCTCGTTACATTTTTATAAAGGACCGGGCAACAAGGGAACTTCTTCATCACGGTAGATGCGTTGGAGGGCTCTACCCCATCACATCCGGAGCACTCAGTCGCAATCGTCGTCAAGTTTATTCTGCCACTAAACCCTCCTTGGAGAGGTGGCATCAAAGATTAGGACACCCATCATCAATCATAATCAAGCAAGTAGTCAATAAAGACAAACTTTCTTTGCCACATAGTCAAAATAGTGAGTCAGTTTGTGAAGCTTGTCAGTGTGCCAAGAGCCACCAACTTCCTTATCCCAAGTCAAATAGTGTGTCTCATGCTCCTTTAGAGCTCATTTTTAGTGATGTTTGGGGTCATGCCAGAGATTCTTTTGGAAGAAATAAATACTATGTTAGTTTTATCGATGATTATAGCAAGTTCACTTGGATTTATTTACTCAAGTATAAATCTGAGGTTTTCTCTATCTTCCAAGAATTTCAGAAACTTGTTGAAAGGCACTTTGACAGAAAAATTCTAACAGTCCAAAGTGACTGGGGAGGGGAGTACGAAAAACTCAACTCTTTCTTTCGTAGCATAGGCATTCAACACCATGTGTCTTGTCCTCATGCTCATCAACAAAACGGTTCTGCCGAGCGCAAACACCGTCACATTGTTGAAGTTGGCCTTTCCCTACTTGCTCATGCGTCTATGCCTCTAAAATATTGGGATGAAGCGTTTATTACAGCAACATATCTCATTAATCGTCTTCCAAGTAAAGTTATTGGCAATTCTACACCTTTGGAACGTCTCTATCATCAAAAACCAGACTACAACTCTCTCAAAACTTTTGGGTGTGCTTGCTACCCCAACTTACGTCCGTATAATCATCACAAACTCGACTTTCGTTCCACTCAATGTGTTTTTCTAGGCTACAGTAATCTACACAAGGGATACAAGTGCCTAGAAATTTCCACCGGACGTATATATATCTCTCGAGATGTAGTTTTTGATGAAACTCTTTTTCCTTTTGCCAAGCTTCAACCCAACGCAGGTGCCCTCCTCCGTGCCGAAATAGCACTTCTTCCGGATCTTGACACTCTATCTGGTCACGGGGGTGAATTATCTAATGCTGACCATGTGAACAAATCTGCAGAAAATTGCAGCTCTAATGATATTTGTACAAATGCAGTTCATGATTTTATGTGGCCAGAAACAGAGAACGCAGCCGTTGCTGATCGCGAGGAGGATTCTGGCGACAGGCGATCTGGCACGCGATCCCCAGCGAATCCTGGCGCCAGCGCCAGCGCAATCATTGGCGCACGATCCGAGAAGGATCCTGCCCAGCTGCATGCGGAGGCGACGTGCCTGGTGACCGACAGCGACCGCGTGGAGCCCACCAGCTCAGGCGGGGCCGGGGGCGAATCTCCGCACGCCACGAGCCCGCAGCCCGCGGAGGTGGCCGACCGGGCGACCGCGACTGGGCCCAGCCCACGGGCCCCGATGCGCACGTCCACCCGCGAGGAACCTTCAGGCGACACGCGGCCCGGTCTGCTGGTGGACCGATCCCGAGGCGGATCTCGCCTGCAGAAGATCTGGTGCGCGATCCCGCGACCGCTGGGCGTGTCCAGGACGTTGGATCTTCTGTGGCTGCCTCCTCTGCTGCACAAGTTGTTCCCCGGGGTCATACACGGTCACAATCAGGTATTACTAAGGAAAAAGAATACAAAGATGGCACCATTAGGTATGATAAAAAACGTGCTTTTCTCACTACTACTGGTGAACCAGTTAATCTTGTTGATGCTCTTGCTCACAAAGATTGGAAAGAGGCTATGGATAGTGAGTATGATGCACTTATGAAAAATAAAACATGGCACCTAGTACCATCAAAAAGTGGAATGAATGCCATTGATTGTAAATGGGTGTACAAGATAAAAAGAAAGTCAGATGGAAGTATAGACAGGTACAAGGCCAGATTAGTTGCTAAAGGCTTTAAGCAAAGGTTTGGGATTGATTATGAGGATGCTTTTAGTCCAATTGTCAAATCAGCCACCATTCGACTTGTCTTGTCTATTGCCGTTTCCAGAGGTTGGAGCTTAAGATAGCTAGATGTTCAGAACGCGTTTCTTCATGGTGTTCTTGAGGAAGAGGTGTTCATGCGGCAGCCACCAGGTTATGAAAACAAAGGTACACCACATTATGTTTGTAAATTGGATAAAGCTCTATATGGTTTAAAACAAGCCCCAAGAGCTTGGTATTCACGATTGAGCATGCAACTACAACAACTTAGATTTGTACCATCCAAGGCAGACACATCCTTATTCTTTTACAGTAAAGGAAATGTCACTATTTTTATGTTAGTTTATGTTGGTGATATTATTGTTGCTAGCTCGAGTTCAAGTGCCACTACTTGCTTGCTTAAAGATCTTAAGTTGGAATTTTCCCTCAATGACTTGGGAGATCTTCATTACTTTCTTGGGATTGAGGTCAAACAGATAAGAGATGGTATACTTTTGACACAGGAAAAATACACAGCTGACATACTCAGAAGAGTAGGTTTAGAAAAATGTAAACCTGTGAGTACACCTATCTCAACTTCTAAAAAACTTTCTGTTGAAAGTGGAGAGCCACTTGGATCAGAGGATGCAACAAATTACAGAAGTGTTGTAGGTGCTTTGCAATATTTGACACTTACAAGTCCTGATATTTCTTATGTTGTCAACAAGGTATGTCAATATTTGCATGCTCCTAGCACTACTCATTGGACTGCAGTCAAGAGAATTTTGAGGTACCTTAAGTTTTCAGAGGGACTTGGACTTCAAATTACCAAGTCCTCTTCTATGCTTGTTACTGCCTACTCTGATGCAGACTGGGCAGGATGTATTGATGATAGAAGGCCAACTGGTGGATTTGTTGTATTTCTGGGATCCAATCTTGTATCATGGAGTGCAAGAAAGCAGGCTACAGTTTCTAGATCGAGTACTGAAGCTGAATACAAAGCTTTGGCAAATGCCACAGCTGAAGTAATGTGGATACAGACATTACTTTATGAACTTGGGATTGAGACTCCAAGAGCTGCCAGACTATGGTGTAATAACATTGGTGCAACCTATCTGTCAGCTAATCCTGTTTTTCATGCACGCACAAAGCATATTGAGGTTGATTTCCACTTTGTTAGAGAAAGAGTAGCTAGAAAGCTACTCGAGATTCAGTTCATTCCTACTGGAGATCAACTGGCTGATGGATTCACAAAACCTCTCACAATGAGGAGGTTAGATGAGTTCAAGTACAATCTCAACCTTGGTCGAAGTTCATGAGGTTTAGATTGAGGGGGAGTGTTAGAATATGTATAGGATAGTTTCATTCAAATTGTAATCTATCCCTATCTCTCTTTTCTTTCTTCTCCTCGACAACCTCCTGTACCGAACCGTCTCCTCCTGAGATCGGTCTCCTGATCTCTTCTTGTACTCCAAGGCTTTGCCATTATATATAAACAAGCGGCCCGAAACAAAGGGTTCAACGCTTCCAACCCAATTTACATGGTAGCAGAGCCTAGAGGTCTTGAGTTCAAGACCCTGCCAACGCAGTATTAAATAAAACGATTCTGCGGCCTACATCGATCCCACGTCTAAGCACTAAAATAGCGTAGATGTGAGGGGGAGTGTTGAAATATATTGCCCACCTCCCTCCATCAGTTCGAACTTTTGGAGCAACTGACTGGAGCATAAATTCAATATGTTGCTGGCGTGCGTAGTGTGGTCTTTTGGGATCACTTCCAGAAACAAAACTGTAATATCGCAAGGTTAGCTACTACATGTATGGTTAAACGCCTACGCATCTGAATGTATGTGCATGTGATTTAATTTTGTATCCTTGGAGGAAATTGATCATATCGATTTTTACCCAACTTAAACCATGTCCCTACATCCGGTCCGATTAATACATTTGATTTGGTTTGTAAGGAATTGTCGCATGCGGTTTGTTGGAAATAGGTGGCTTTTGTTGCTAACTAAGATACTGCCGTCTTTCAGTAGCTAGAACATTCATAAAGGCTATTCTGAAGAAAGGACAGTTTTAGTTTTGAAAATTTCTTATTTTTTGATGCTAGTACATCCAAGTTAATTTTCTGAAGAAATGTGATTATTTGCAACCTAAAAAGGACAGATATGCCAAGTAGCTCAACACAGTAGCAAAACACTTTTCCAGTCACCGATAATCTGACCAGACTTATGCATTATTAAGTGGGGGCGGGGGGGGGGGGGGGGGGTGTTAGTCCCGCGAGGGCAATTACCAGCAGGTGTGAACTTCCCATTCACAGAAAGTCGAAACATTTGACTGCTCTGCCTTTTTGGCACCTTTAGAAAATTATGTCTAAAACTTTCAGAAAAATCATGACCCAACTTTTGGGATTCAAAACTTTGAAATAACTGTGTTTGAACTTTGGAAATGCAAACATTCAGAAAAATTTAGTTTTGGTAAGTTTAAAAAAAATTGAACTTTCAGAATTTTCCCAACTGTAAAGTGAACTTTCAGAATTTTTCAACCTATAGAAGTTCATGTTTTGAACTTACGTGAGAAAACCTGGAGAAAGTAACCGCACACCTTAGCATTGTACAACTGACCAAAGAATGATGCCGGCCATATGAGTCTCCTGCTCCGCAGAGTGTACAATTGCTCATTGGAAGCAGACATGGTTTTCTAGGGAAAGCACCTGAGCTTTATTATACTGGAATAACTTAGTTTACATAACCCCGGGCTCCAAAAGCCAAACATGGCAGCCTGGACCAAGCCCTAAAGAATTTCTAGCTATATTTTCATCATTTCTATATTTGTCCAAGAGCTTTCGAATAGTTGAGAGCCATGTGTGATGTGTGGCATTTCCTGTGCTTGAAAATATTAAGCCTTGAGGCAAAGAGTGGTTCCTGCACATTCTTGATCCTATGCCTCAAACTGATCGCTGCATGCTCTTGATGACGATGTGAAGGAGTTGACATGTTCGGAACGAAATTGCCCATGATAAAACACCGCTGCTTGTTGATGTGTCGAAAAGATTATTATGCGCGGTCATTTGGATTTGCTCCTAGGCATCAAGCATGAGTCCGTTCGCTGATCCATGTAAAGGCAATTCTGTTGTAGCTTATGTTCATCCTTCCACCAGGGCATACACCTATGAGGCGGAGTTTGTCTATGCTGGGTTGGGTGAAAATGAACTGTGATGGCTCTCTGGATGGTTAAGCTGGTTTGGGTATGGTCCCGCGTGATGAACATGGTTCAATTTTCTTCTCCTTGTGCAGACAACCTTTTCTTGCCGGGAAGCTCTGTAAGTTGAACTTGGAGTGTGCATGAAAGGTCTATCTTTAGTCTTAATGTGTAAGGACCCGTCGGAAGCGATCGAGATGGGCTCTCTAGTGATCCACAAAAAAAGACTCTCTAGTGGCAGAGAAGATGATTCAATCTCGCGACACTGAGAGATTGCTTTACTCTTCATTGGTGCTCCTGATGACGTCCTTGATGCTCCTGACGACGCCCAGACTGTCTGAAGCGATCAGTTCCGCGGCACCCACCTGTAGATCACATTTTTTTTCTTTTGAGAACATCCTGTAGATCACATGAGACACAAACATTCACGGCAAGCCATCGCCTCCACACATTCGGCATCAACCAGAGCATGGTTCGTGGGCCTTGGGCCTAGGCGGGTTCACCCGCCCTTGCGCCACCGCAAGAAAAAAAAAACAAAAGGGAAAATTACGGCTGGCTTCAGTCTTCAGCCCGTCCGTCCGTCCGTCCCAGCGAGCAGCGACTCCGCTAGGGTTTACCCCTCTCGCCCGCCCGCCGTCGAGATCCATAGCACCACCGTCGGCCGTCGGCCGGTCGCCCTCCTCCTCGACCCCCATCCGTCAACCTTCGCCACCGCGACGCCGTTCCGGCACCTCTCCTTCCGCCGACCAGCACCTCCCCCCCGGCAGCGAGTCGGGGAAGTCAAAGGGTGGGGGTGGAAGGCCAAATTTCGACACAGGAGCCCAGCAGCGCGGTGGCGACCAGCCGCTCCCGCCCAGCAACGCCGCGTCTCGGTCCACAGTCTGCTTGTTCGGTTATTTTTCCTCCTTTCCTGATTTTTGCACCGGATGAGTACTTGCTGTAGATTTGATATTGCTGTGAGAAATATAACGATGCTTGCTCCAGTATAACGATCCTTTTTATTTGCAAGTGCTGATTAATATTTTTTGTGATTACATGAATAATCGACAACGGTTACTTGTTGAGTTCTTATGGATAAGCTTGCTGCTGCTTTTTTCTTTGTGAATGCCGATTGAGCGACTGATTCACCGGAATCATGGCTACATCTTTCTAGCACATGGATCGCAGTGATACATGACCCATTTGTTTGATTCTTATCATTCTGCGCTATCATGTCGGATGAATACGTTGATGCTATACCATGAATGCTTATCTTATATATATAGCTGATATGTATCTATTCATCTCTGTAGTGCCTGTCATTAATCTTTTTGTGCATATTCTTGTCTAGTGAGTAAACCATGAGCCATCCCGGTAAGCGTACCAGCCAACACAGGGATCATGACAGAGAAGACAGGGACCAGAAGCGGAGGCCGGCCCACACTCAGGAAACCTCCAGTACGGATGAATTGGTTGTTTACCGGATACTTTGTCCAGACAAAGTGATTGGTAGTGTAATTGGCAAGGGTGGCAAGGTGATAAATTCCATCCGGCAACAGACGAATGCCAAAGTCAAGGTTGTCGACCCTTACCCTGGTGCTGACAAAAGGGTTATTTTGGTATATTGTTATGTCAAGCATAGAGACCTCAAGCATAGCGACATAGATGCTGCTGATGATGACAGGGAGCCTGTTTGCGCAGCACAAAATGCATTACTCAAGGTGCATGATGCAATCGTTGATGCTCTGGCAGTCAATAGTGACTCTGATGATGAAGAAGCCAACATTCTTGTACCGGCTAGTCAAGCTGCAAGTGTTATTGGAAAATCTGGTTCTGTCATCAAGAGGCTTCGCTCAGTTTCAAAATCATTCATTAAAGTTAAACCAAAAGATCCAAGCGATGTTACACACTCATGTGCTATGAGTTTCGATAATTTCGTTCAGGTATATTTTCCTCCATATAATAGTTTGGTGAGCTGTGCCGAGATAATGTGAGATTAACTATTAGTGAATAGGTTAATTCTATCAAGCAGCAATTCTTTAATTCCTAGTACATGTTTTTGTGTTAAAATGTATGCATATATCATTGTCATCTCTCTATCATGGTAAAGAAATCAGCAAGTTGTTTGATACTCCCTCTGCCCCTAAGTATACTTTGTATATAAATTTTTTTCAAATCAACCTTTGTTAACTTCGACTGAGTTTATAGAAAAAATTATCAACATATAGAATACCAAATCAATGCCATTTTATTTATCATGAAATATATTTTCATATGGCATGTATTCTTGGAAACAGCCTCTTGCAGAAATGTAGGGAAAGGCTGCGTACAATAGACCCAAAGTGGTCAGACCCTTCCCCAGACCCTGCGCAAGCGGGAGCTAGATGCACTGGGGCTACCCTACCCATGTATTTGGTATTGTAGGTATAATTAATTTTCTCTATAACAACAACAAGGCCTTTCAGTCCTAAACAAGTTGGGTATAAACTTCGTCAAGTTGATGAAGATTGACGTTTGGAGAAATTAATGCGCACTGTAAGGATGGAATAATGCATATTAATATTTTGTTTTCCCACTATTGATGAAGATTGGAAATTAATGCATATTAATAATTTATTTTCCAAGATTAAGACAATTGATAATTGTATTTTGTTTTCTGTTTGTGTGGTGCTCATTTACACCGTTGAACAATTCCAACATTTTGAGTTCTGATATGTTCTTCAATGTCCATTCTTCTTCGGTATTCTGCTAATTATTAACTATTACTATTACCTTTTTAACAGATAACTGGGGATGCTAGAGCTGTCAAGAAGGCATTGTTTGCAGTATCAACAATTATCTACAAATGTCCATCAAAAGAGAACATTTCTCTCGAAACATCTATTGATGAACTTCCTCCAACCATTATACTTCCTTCAGAGCTTCCGGTTTATCCGGCTAGTAGCTTGTACTCAATGTCAGATGCTTCTATGCCATCTGGCCATCCAAGTCTGTCTATCTTAGGGGCACCAAGTCATGGTTCTCATGTTCCTGAATTTACTGTACCCACTGATGCTCATGGCGGATTGCCCATTTATGATTCTATGGTTCCAGCTAATCCTACTTATAACACCCCAAAATGTTCAGGAGAACTATTGCTGCGTGTTGCATGCCCTGCTGACAAGATTGGGTTGGTTATTGGTAAAGGTGGGGTGACCATAAAGAGTATAAGGAAAGAGAGTGGTGCAAGGGTAGATGTTGATGATGCAAAGAATGACAAGGAGGAAAGTATAATCACCATTGCATCCACTGAGGTTAGACCACATTTCCAGCTGGCTAGCTGCGCTTTGTCGTTTATACCCTATGATATGCTTTTTATTTGAGGTGACACCTTCTGTTTCAGGCCACCGATGATGTAAAGTCTGCAGCAGTGGAAGCTGTTCTTCTGCTTCAAGCAAAGATCAATGATGAAAATGAAGATAGATTGCATCTTCGCCTTCTTGTTCCGGCTAATGTGATTGGCTGTCTTATCGGCAAGGGTGGTTCAATCATTAATGACATGCGGACTAAGTCGAAGGCAATTATCTACATATCAAAGGGCACTAAGCCTCGGAGGGCATCTTCCAGTGATGAACTCGTTGAGGTTTGCCCCTTGTGTTATTGTTTGAGATAGTCTCCGTGGATCTATCTAGATGTCTTTATGAGTTTTATTGCATGTAGGTGTCTGGGGAAGTGGACAGACTGCGTGATGCTCTTGTTCAGATCGTTCTAAGACTCCGGGAAGATGTTCTGAAGGACAGCGTGGGGAGGCAAAATTCTGGCAAGGATGGGAAGCTAACTGTTGCCACCACTGAACCAGTGTATTCAAGCAGCTTTCCGATGCCAGCATTATTACCGTACAGTCAACAAATCACTCCATTGCGCTATGATCAAAGGAGTGAAGTTGAGCGTGGTTCGAATGTATTTCCTCGTAGCAGCTTGTATCATGGATACAGCCCCAGGCAGGTAAGATGTTTTGCTTCAACGTTAATTTTCTTTGTTTCTCTATTGATCTTCATAATGAGACGTGCCTATAAGTTTGTGAGATAAACTTAGCCGGTGATATCCTCCATTAGGCTGTAGATGATGGGTTTGGAGTACGCTCCTCGTACACTTCAAAGCCATATGGAAGGTAGGTTGCAACTGAACTCACCATAAACCCTTTCTAAGCCGTGCTCCATTTTTTTACGAAATAGCTATTACTTGGGTCTTTATTCTAATCCTTACGATTGTATTTCATTTTGCTGATTACCACTGATCAGACGTGTCCCGGATATGGAAATGTTTATTCCTTCTAGTGGCCTTTCAAAAGTAATGGGGAAGCATGGTACAAACTTGGACAATATTAGAAAGGTCAGTTTACTATTTCATTTTACTGGTGCTTGCGCTTTTAATTAAGATATAGCTTTGATGTGAGTTCAGCATCTAGTAAAGGTGTGGAAAAGAGGCCCAGGTAGATAGCAAAAAACTTTTACAGGTGACTGCCTGAAGGACTGTCCTCACTCCAGTTCATATCGGATGCTGCTTGCTGTCTGCTGCTCCCTCCGTCCCAAAATAAGTGTTTCAACTTGAGACACTTATTTTGGGACGGAGGGAGTCCATTAGTATACCAGTACCTAAAAGATTAGGTTGTTTTCCAGTATATTAGATCATTTGATTCTTTTATTATTTTATTTCGTAAAAGAGGGTAATTTTATCCATGACTAAAGATGAAATGTAGAACGTAATGGTGTGTGTACAACACCTAGAGTGGATTGCTTTCAGGCAACCTTTGCACAGGATTGACACGCATGAACATATGGAAAGCATGATCAGTTATAAACTTATAATCTGACATCTTGAATGGTCTATTTTTAGGATTACTCCCTCCGTCCGAAAATACTTGTCATCAAAATAGATAAAAGGTGATGTATCTCAAACTAAAATACGTCTAGATACATCCTCTTTTATCCATTTTGATGACAAGTATTTCCAGACGGAGGGAGTACTTGGTAGGTAGGTTAATTTTACTTAAAGCATGGTTTCACATTCTATTTCACTACCCACTGGGGGTTCTTTTCACCTTTCCCTCACGGTACTACTTCGCAATTGACGTGCAATCATTGATTATAACTGCAGATTTCGGGAGCTGACATTGAAATTATTGAATCAAAATCGTCTCGTCATGAGCATGTTGCTCACATATTTGGCACCCCTGAGCAGAGGCAGTCGGCAGAGAATTTGATCAAAGCTTTCATAATGTCTACTTAAGGACGTTCTTCCCGCTGTAGCTTGAAAGGATATATGTGGGCACTTCAGTCAGCTCTATCGGACTCTTGCCATCCCATAATGTCCTTAGATCAAAAACAGTCTTCTCCATCCCTTCAATTCTCCAATAGACCACATGCTTATCTCTCTATCTTCC
The DNA here is from genome assembly GCA_963921465.1 of Triticum timopheevii. NCBI lineage: Eukaryota > Viridiplantae > Streptophyta > Magnoliopsida > Poales > Poaceae > Triticum > Triticum timopheevii. The sequence goes on along the minus strand of OY997266.1, from coordinate 645,410,837 downwards.
TCAGATTCTCAACCATGGCTTACTTGTGTGGACTTGTTCGTGTTTAATCGCATGTTCAGATATTCCCGTCTAATCTCGATGATTGCTTCAATCTCTGCTTATTCATAACCAATTCTTTATGCTGTCAGTGCTTATAGCTCATTCATTCGCTTGACAGTATGGGCCCTAGACACTCTTTTGCTACTTCAAACAGAACACGCAGCACACGTTTTTCCAGTGTTGTGCATGGTGGCAATGCCTTTCTTAGATATCCAAGGAGTATTCTAACACTTTGTTTTTTACGAAATCTATTACACCATTACCATGTAGAATTCTTCTCGTCCTTTTTCATGATAAGACTTCAACATCATCGTTCTTGTACTCTTGCCGCTTACCATGATTGACAGTCTTCAGTCAGAACATGCGGTACACGTTTTTTTCAGTGTTCTGCATGGTGGCTGCTACATCGTCCTTAGATATCTAAGGACTAATCTAATGCTGCAATTTTAGGAAATCTGTTTCATCTTGACCAAGTAAAATTCTTCCTGTTCTTTCCAAATACTCTAAAATTGTGTATACTAATTTAAAATAGGTTCTGTACTTGACTCCTCTCCCCAATCATCATCTCAACTTGTTCGGCCATTCCTTAGGTGGATATGTTCTTAGATATGGTTATGTTTCTTTGGCATCAACTAGGTTGGTAATGTTGAAATCTGTTTCATCAATCAATACCAAGTAAAATTCTTGCCCTTGTCAAATAGTTGCTGGTTGAGTAATGACCTGAAAATTATGTATAATCTAGAAGTAGGTTGTGTGCATTACTCCTCTTCCCATTCATGACTGTCATTCCTTGGACATGTATGTTCCTAGATTGGTTACATCTCTTTGACACCAACTGTGAATACTAGGTAGGGTGTGGTCATGGCCACTCTATAAATAAGTTCTTATGAGTTCCAACTGCTTGAGGTATCGCTAGTTATCCTGCGGCTACTGCTCACACATTGCCATTAGGTGAATTCGTAAATAGAGAACAGGAATGCTGAGATTTTCTGGCAGTCAGATGATGATTGCTCTGTTTTTTTTTTTTTTTTTGCTCTGTATGTCAGCGCTGATAGCTGATTCTCTTCTTTGCCAGTACGGGCAGAGCCCCTTGTACTCCTTTGCCAGCTTGCCTTTAATCAAAACATGCAGCACATGTTTTTTTTTTCTCAGTGTTGCGCATGGTGGCGATATCATCCTTATATACCTAAGGATGAGTAATACTTCAATGTTGAGCAATCTTTTGAAATCTGTTTCGTCGTTACCAACTAAAATTCTTGTTGTCCTTCTATGATAAACTTCAACATTATCCTTATTCTACCCTTTTGCCACTCGCCATGATTGATAGTATTCAATCAGAACATCAGTACACGTTTTATTCCAGTGTTTGCATGCATGGTGGCAATACCATCCTTGGATAGGAGAACTCTAGTGCTTCGATTTTAAGAAATCTGTTTCATTCATCATTACTAAGTGAAATTCTTGTCGTCCTTTTCAAGTATATATATATCTGTATCTTAGCAATGGCCCTAGAATTACCTAATCTAGAAATAGGATCAGTACCCGACTCCTCTTCCCATTCATCATCTCGACGTCTGCTGTCATTCATTCTTAAGCCATGCACATTCTTAGATATGACCAATGTTTCTTTGACATGGAAAAACTATGAATAGTAGTAGGTTGATAGGTAGTCATGGCAACTTTTGTAAATAGTAGGTAGATAGGTAGTCATGGCAACTTTTGTAAATAGTTGGTAGATATGTAGTCATGGCAACTTTTGTAAATGGTAGGTGGGTAAGTCATGGCAACTCAAGATAACTTGAGGCTACTGTTAACGCGATGCAGTTTGTAGGGGTGAGCTCTTCCTCTTGTAAATATTGAACATTGGATGCTGAAATTTTCTGGCAATCAGCTGATGATTTGTTTCTCCGTTCTTGTTTGTTCTGTGTGGCGTGCTATCTTGAGTGTCACTCTTCACTGAATTCGTGGTTCGACCATTGTTTGTGGAACGTGACATTGTTGATAAATTTTGTGGGCCTTCTGATATGCAACTGGTTCATTGTATTTGTAACTTTGTAAGCAACGGTTGATATGATGTTTGTCATAACAGAATATAGCTTCACATCCACATTACAATGTGACGAAATAAGCACAATTGGCTGACTGATATGTATATATTCTAAGTACATCATTGCAGTAGGTCATGGCAACAAAGCTAGTACATACTCGCTCTGTCCGGAAATACTTGTCGGAGAAATGGATGTATACAGATGTATTTTACTAGTATTTTTGGACGGACGGAGTATGAGCTGGGTATTGATAGGGTTCGTACACACGAGAGTTTTAAACTTGAGAGATGAATGGGCATTCAATCATCGCACATTTTATTACCCTAGCTGGCCTACATTTTGAACCACGCCGGAAGAATTTGTACGTCTAGAACGCCTCAGCAGGAATTACATCCAGAACCATTCAGCATAAGAGAAGTAAAAAAAAAAACCAATTATAGCCCGGGATATTGTTGGAGCAGAAAGTCGAAGGCTGCTAGTTTTTTCTTCGAGAAAATATTTATTGCCACATTTGCTAGCGTGGAGCCCATGGAAATGAGCTACAGCATGCACGTATGTTTCTAGCTTTTTTTTCCTTCTTCAAAAATGATCAGATCAATTATAAAAGTTCACCGAAAGTAGAAAATATCTTAAGCATAATAGAAATTACATCAAGATTCCTATACCATCGAACGGCCACTACTGCCACCGGAACGAGTAGCCGACGCGCTGTTGTCACCCTCCATTACCGGAGTTGGCTTGACCTTGTCGATGATAGCCTGAAAGTCTTTGTCCACGGGCCGTAAGAACCAGCACCTTGGAGCCGTAGTTGTTGCCGTTGAACACTTGCATAGAATTGAAACTGACACCAAATCTCGTCACACGACGACATGTAATAGAGGATTATCTTTTTGCAATAAATGAAGTTCTCTAAAGAAAGAATGAATTAGTGCCATTGGTACTTGTCCATGGCGTCTCTACTCTCCAAATCAAAACAATGAAGTTTCATAAGAAATAATGAATTACTTGCAACGGAGTTACTTGCAAGAAAGAAAATAATGATTAAATTTACACACTTATGTAGAAATTGTGCTTTTTTAATGTGAAAGAATAAGCATGTAATTGTGGAATTTTTTGCAAAAAATAGGTTTCGTAAGAAGGACTGAATTAGTGGTATTTGTATTACCCTTCAAGATTTTTTTGAAAAGTCAAACTAAAACAAAATAAAAATAACGAAAGTTTTCTAAGGAAGAAAGAATTAGTGGCATCAGTATTACCCTTTAAGAATAAAAAATATAAAAAAGACAAAAATTGTACACAGTTTGCACAGAAATTGTGCCTTTTTATAAATGCAAGAATAAACATATAATACTTAAATTTCACAAAAAAAAGTTCTAAGGAAGAATAAATTGTTGGCATCAGTATTACCCTTTTAGAAGAAAGAAAATAAAAATAGAACAAACAATGACAAAAATTGCACATAATATTCACAAAAAATTCAAAAGTATGCAAGAATAAATATATAACAGTGGACTTTTTGCAAAAAACTTCTTAAGAAGAAATGAATTAATGGCATTGATTTTACCCTTGAATGAAATAGAAAGAAAATGAAATGATAATTAAATAAGGAACAATCAATTAGTAGTAGTAGAATTACCCTTTAAAAAGAAAGATAATGAAAGCATTTTTAAAAAGCTTGCACACAACTTTGCTCTAAAATTGCACCTTTTGTAGTATGTATACAATAATAATATAATAGTGTAGTTTTCATACACATTGCATATAGTATTTATGTGTGTACACTTACACTCACCCAATATCCCAAAAATACCCACACAATAAAAATAAAACCAACTAACAAAAAAACAAAAACAAAAACAAATAAAAAATAGAGAAAAACAAAGGGAGAAATAAGAGGGCTGGATCGCACAGTTAATGGGCTTCCGCCCAGTAGCAAATCGACTGACCCAAATATATGGGGTCAGTCAAAAAAACAAGCCCAACACAACAAACAACACATGACAGGAATAAAACATAGCATGAATCTCATAGCAAAAATCAACGGGCAAGAAATCGACTGACCCAAATTCAAAGTTCAGTCAACTTACAAGTACCTAAAGTGGTACATCAGACATAACTTTTGGCAACCGTGTGTAATTAGGGGGGGGGGGGGGGGGGGAGTAATGTACCCAATCTGTAGTGGTGAAATGACTATTTGACACACAAACCTAACATATATAAATTCATGAATTGCACTTAAAAAATTGATCTACTAGCCTTTCCATTTGGCCTCTCTATTCTGATGATATTCTATGTCCGGAGGAGGGGCGTTTTGGCTCCCGGGAGCATATGCTCCTGGATGAACAGTAAATTCAAAAAAAATGTAAAATATAACCAAAAAAATATTTTTTTTTGTAGATGTTCGTGTTAATGTCGCAAGCATGCTTGACAAATTTCATGTGAAACACAGCAGCAGTGTTTCGTTGGTGAAAAAAAAAACAAATTTGGGGTGACATTTGGTCTTCAATTTGTTTTTTCTTTGCACAGGGCAAAATGCTTAACCTTTTTGCCTCAAAATTTGTAGGTAGCATTTGAATATGACTAAGATCATATATATTTTTTGTCTTGATATTTTGAACATTTGCAAAATTATTTTTGGCCCCGGTTGCACATCCAAATTGAATTTCTGATATAAATATTTGTTATCTTATCTGTAGTTTATTTATACGGAGTATGTGTGTAATTAATATTACCCATTTTTATTCTGTAAATATAAGAGTATCTCCTTTCAGCGTGCCAAGTTAAACTACGTCTCATCCAAACAAGTTAACTATATCCCGGTCCCAAATTTCTGGACGTGGCTCCTACTAGGCTACCACATCCAACCAGATCCTTAATACTACAATATAGATGATCCATCGATCTCCGCTACGCACGTTGGAAAAGCAAACGTACGAACCAGCCGCATGTATATATATGGTCGTACAAATAACTAATCGGAGCTCCAAAGTCAGATGCTTCCGATCATCGATCGTATCCAGATATTATCAGGTGCCGTCACGCTCCACTTTAGAGAATTGAGAGTAGTTAAAGGTGGTAATGGTAGTACTATATGTAACCACCCACTAGTTAATCACAAGCAAGCGATCATGTGTGGATCATGCATGCCTTATTTTTTGTGAGATTCTTTCCAGCCCGGCCTCATATCATTGGTGGCGCAATAGTTTTTGACCTGCTGATGGGGTTTGCGTGCATCCATGCAGAACACACGGGCCGGGGTACGGTAAGGCGGCGTGGGAGCTGCTTATACATTGTGCTTCGGTGGACGTTAGCTCAAGTAATTAAGTAGCTTAAGTTCCACAAACCTAACCTAGAATGGACTTTAACTGTAAATCAAAAGTTAAATATGTGGTTGCCTCATGCGTCTTGCTGCAGAATAGTTAGCTAGAACCAATAGGAATAAGCTTGACCATGACCATCGGCTATGTTATTCGTCAGCCTCTCTATCCTCATTATGTGCACTCTGATCCACAAACCATATATATGTATAATAAAAATTATCTGTTTTTCCTATCCAAAGAAAAGATTATCATGTTGGCGTGCCAAGTTAATTATGTCTAGATCCAAGCAAGTTAAATAGTATGTCCAGTCCCAAATTTCCGGAGATGCCTTCTCCGGTCCTCCTACAGCCAGCCTGACCTTTTTTTTCTCGAATACGCACGAGTGTGCGTATTATATATTATAGAAGAAAGGGGAAGAAACCCTCCGCTGTTTAGTTACATGGATATGTTACAAAGTCAGAATATTCCGATCCGCCGTATAGCTAGCTCTCTCTGGATTACTCGACATGCTCCCCACTCGCTCGCAGCCAGCCCGACCTATTAACTACCATTAGTAGACATTTCAAAAAAAAAAAACTACTACTAGTAGAACACATGATCGGTCGATCTCGCTATACGCGTAGGGAAAAGTAGTACTCCGTCTAGGTGCCTAATACACCAAGACGGAGGGAGTACTAGTTCCTCATGTATATGGTCGTCCAAATAACAAACCAACTTTCCAAAGTCAGATGCAGAACGAATCGTTTAATCGGGGATCGTATCCACTATCCAGATATCACTGTCCTGACAATTGTTTACACTTCCATTTCAGAGAGTAGTTAGATGTGGTAATACTACTATATATAACCAGCCCACTACTTAATCACAAGCAAGTTATCTTATGTGGATCATGCAAAGCTCTTTTTGTCAGGTTCTTCGAGCACGGCCTCGTATGATTGGTGGTCGTCATTGTGAGCAATAGTTTCTGACCCGATCGGGCTTGCGTGCATCCATGCAAAACACACGGGGCCGGGGTGACGCGGCATGAGAGTTTATAATTAGAGATGCGATTACTTGTACATTGTGGACGTTAGCTGAATTAACTAAGTAGCCTAGATCAGGCCAGTGCATGTGCATTCGTCGGTTGCTCAGGTTCCTATTCCACCCACCCGGCACGGCTGGCTAGAATAGTATATGTACAGGGAGAAGGATCCTCAGTTAGTAGCTGAAAGAGATGGATTTAGAGGGAGTAAGATTCTGAATTGCCACGTCGTCATTGTTCACTGTAGCACGTCTTATTAGTAGCTGAAAGAGACGGAGAGAGAGGGGGAGAAAGATTCTGAATTGTCACCTCGTCATTGTTCACTGTAGCACATCTTATTAGACATGTACAATGGTTGATAAGAAAGTGTTATCTTAAGTCTTGCATGTAATTTAAAGATGACAATAAAAGAATGTCTGAAATGGATCATCTCTTAGCCTTACCTTTAATAACTAGCAATTTCTAAAAACGTAGTGAGACATATTGTGCTAAAAGATCATCTTTTATCTTAAATAAGAGAAGACATTTTTTTTTATGATTTCTCTCCTCCACCTCAGCATTTATCCTATGTGGCACTCCTAAGATAGTATCATTGTACATGTCCTTAGTAGCTGAAAGAGACGGAGAGAGAGGAGGAAAGATTCTGAATTGCCACATCGTCATTGTTCACTGTAGCACGTCTTATTACCCGAGCCCGTGGATCTTGCGTATAAGGCATAATAACTATAATAAACCGAACGGTAGTGTCAAAAGAAATGTTATGAGATGAAGGAAATAAAAAAATACTAAGGCCTCGCAGGTTAGTAAAACAAAGGAATATAAAACCACACAGGAATAGCGTTGGCTCTACAGTTCAATCCCGCGGGTCCCCAAAACAGGGAAATAAGAAAAGAATCGCTGTTCCGAACGTAAGAGGAGAAATCTACACAGGGTAGCCCCAGCCAACGTTTTTATATGTGAAAAAGTACAGCTCAGTGCGTGCAGCTTGCACAAATCATCTGTTCTGCCAGGATGTGGGTCCCATGTAGATGGTTGAAGCAGGCTTTTCCTTTCCCCGTGCCTCGGGCCTGTGCAAAAACAAGAGCTCAGGGCAGATGTTATTTTTCCTTTAAAAACTATGGGTGGATGAGACTTACCGGAGGATGGCCCGGCAGCTATTCCTACGTTCCGAACGCTGCCAAGGAAAAGGTTCCTACGGAAACAGTGTTCCTCTGAAATTCCTGCGCATTTCCCATGAACCGAACGGAGCCTAAGATATTGGACCTAGGTCGTCACCTAGCTAGCTAGAATGCGTACAGTCATCACACTTGAACGTGGATCAAAGTGCGTTCACTGGCTGGCAAGTTCAGCATAACTAATAACGATACATGCACTTTTTTTTAAAAAAAAAAGAAGGCGGCGTCAAACTTATCATTTCAGCCAGTAACAACGTACAACATGTATTACAAAGCCCTGGAAATGAAAATTAGAAAGAAGAGACACTACAGGGCATGTCCTATTCGTGTGAGCTGAAGCAAAGCAATATATATCATGTTCTTCAAGAGATCTAAGAACCCGTTGAGGTACATTGCGGGTAATACCATTGATCTCCCTAGAGGTACAGAACACCTGAGAATGAAGATCCGAGGAGAAGCAGAAAAACTCAGCCAACACCTTCCTGGTAGACCAGGACACATATGCCATATCGGTCTCACTCTTGGGGCTATGCTTGGAGAAGATGATTACATAGATGCCCGATGAAGTTTAGGGCGCCCTTTGTACCGAAATATTTGTCTCAGAAATAGATTAAAAAGATGTATCTATAGTCAAAACAATTTCAAACGGAAGGATTAGCAAATGAGGGAAAGACAACTATTGTATAGTCCCCACAATATATACAGTGCACGGCACCTACGGATGCAAGCGGGGTGGGTTAGCTGACGATACCACAGTAATAATACAAAGATATCGTGAAATATAGATTAAGACATGTTATAAGCTAACTAATGAGTTTTTTCTAAAACATAGTATATACGCAGACGCTCATTAAACGCACGCACACCATGTTTTTATGAGCATCTTGAAGAGACCGAGCTGGCACATCATCTTGAGATTAACGAAGGCACCACAAATGCCTTTATAGCCGATGGGAAAGTCTCCTCGCACTGAACACACATCACCGGAAGAGCAGAAATAATTTAAAAAAATATAAGCATTAGTATCAAGTTTAAAACTTTTGAACTCGGGTCCGTGGGCTGGAGCCTGAAGATTACCCGTCTTGCCGCTTACATACTAATGGTAGTGATCGTAATCTGTTCATCTACGACAAGCAGCAATGTGCTGCCTCCCCTGGGTACAGCCGGGTCGACATGGTGCGTCCGTGATCTAGCTAGCTGCGCGTCCCTTTAGCGTGTACCTACCTCTGGTAGCGACGCAAAGCTGCTACCTAGCGGACGGACAACACGCATCCATCACGCATTCACGTAGGGGGCGGGCCGCGTCCCGTCCCTGCGCCGCGCCCGCGCGCCTACGTGCTAGATCCATCTCAATCTACCTAGCACATCTTCAACCTGACCCTTAAACCGTGTGCATATGTTCGGACCGTGGAAACCAACCAACACGAAGCTGTATCGATCCGCATGGCAGTTCGAACGCACTTTTTATCGTAAACCGAAGATAAATGTGAGCGGCTTTGCGGGCATCCGAACAACTGCCACGATCACTTTTGACCGCACTTGCCCATCAAAAATCACCCACCCGCCTCTCACGTGCTTTCCATCCAACACCTGCGCCGCTTGTCGCTCCGCATTCATGCCCGCCCACAGCATGCAGCGGCCGGCAGTGATGCCGCGATTTGATCGGACGGTAGGGCGGCGCAGACGGACGCGGTCTCTCACTGCCCGACATTGAAGCGGCGCGTCGACCGAGAGAGCATCGCTCGCTGCACGTTCCGCTGAACACGCCTCCTCGCCGCATTCAAACGGCTACAAATTGCCCGCTTTCTCCATTAAATACGTGTGTGCGCCGAGAAACCTATTCGGGTGTCCGCCGCTATTTAAATAATGCCAGACGCCGGACAAAATCGCTCCACACTCCATTCTCATCTTCTCATTGAACCATTTTCTTCACATCTCCATGGCATCGAGCGAGCAGGGAGATGGGTTCTCGCGCATAAAAGCTGGTTGGGTGGCCCGTCGAACCCGTCGGATACGAGCCAGCCAACACTCTGCTCCACCACCCTCGACGATGCAGGCCGTTGCAAGCCAGCTCACGGATGCAGAAGCTCCAAGCCGGTGCATTATTCAGCAACTCGCTGCTAAACCAGCTCGCCGAGGAGTGGCGAGTTGCTCTAGGCCGGCACGCGGGGGAGCACGGCTGGACGGGCATCATGACCTTTCTTTCAAGAAATCCTTGTACTACGTGTACAGGAACAGATAGGAGCTGCTCGGCGTGGGAGAGGATAATCTTGTTAATCATTACCCTCGATCTGCACAAGCTTGCGAGCTACTCCCTCCGTTCCAAAATAGATGACTCAACTTTATACTAACTTTAGATGACTCAACTTTGTACTAACTTTATACTAAAGTTAGTATAAAGTTGAGTCATCTATTTTGAAACGGAGAGAGTACATGTTAACGTTGCATGCATACAGCAGAGGAGGTACAACTAGATCAGTTTCAATCACATGAAAATATGAAGTCGGGACTCGTACGTACAGAGAATAATGCATAAAACTGCAGGGCGACTAAGTTACAGAAGCTAGCATAGACTGAAAAGTTCACAACGGAAATCTGAGAATGTATGCACAAATTCCAAAACATATTTTTGGAGAATGTGACACCATTTCTAAAATTCAAAGACATTTTTTGAAACCTATGAAAACTTTAGGAATTCCAAATATTTTTGAAAAATGTGAACACTTTTTAAATTGCAAACAGTCTACAAAAATGCAAACAGAATGTTAAATGTGTAAACATTTTTTATAAAACACGAAACATTTTTGAATTTATGAAAAAAATATATATAACAAGAGTGTATTATAACTTCTGAACAATTTTTAAAATGTGCAAACATTTTCTAAAATTCCAGAACTGTTTTTGAATTTATAAACCAAATTCTAAAAGACAAACATTTTTTGGAAACTTATACTATTTATGAAAAAATATGACTAGTTTTTGAAATTTTTGAAAGCACGAACAATTTTTCGGAACACATGAACATATTTTTTTAATTCCTGAGGATTTTCTTAATTTATGAAGAAAATGTAAACAGAAACATCTTTTTCTAAATGTTGAAATTTACTAAATAAAAGAAGATTTCGAAAATAGGCTACCTCACTGTGGTGTGGTGGGCTGGCACAAATTCTCGTTAGTGAGAGTTGCAGGTTATCCCGTCCAGGATTGAGTATTTCCGGTGTGCCAAACAGGTGTAGGATGACCGGGATTGACAAGTCGAGAGTGCCAATTTTCGGGATTCAAAGTTCATGGTTCGATTTATCTTTGGTCTACAAGTTCAAGGTTTATTTTGAACTTTTAATGTGCTTCTGTGGAGGTTAGCTGAAGTAATTAAGTAAATAGAGTAGCTTAAGTACCACAAACCTAACCTAGAATGGACTTTATCTGTAAAGGACAAGTTAATGTGTGGTTGCCTCATAATAACTGGAACTAATAGGAATGGCGTCCTATATAAGCTTGACCGTGACCATCGGCTCTCTCTATCCTCAAGATGCTGTAACTAACAAATATCGACATTATTATGTGTACTCTGATCCATAAACCATATATATGTGTAATAAAAATTATCTGTTTTTCCTATCGAAAGAAAAGATTATCATGTTAGCATGCCAAGTTAATTATGTCTTGATCCAAGTAAGTTAAATTTGCCCAATCCCAAATTTCCGGAGATGCTCTCTCCCCATGCTTTCATTCGTGCTCCCACTTCATCTTATCTTTTTTCTTTTTTTCCTTTCTAATCTAATCATGTTTCCTCTGATTTTAACGGGACGGGCCCGGACCTTATTTTGTTTCAATCAAATTAAGCCACGTACGCGAAAGCACGGATGGACACACGCGTGGGGCTCATAAGTCTCGTCCCTCATCGGGTCCTCCTACGGCCAGCCAGACCCATTATTAACAAGAATACACGATCGATCGATTTCTCTATACACATTTGGAAAAGTACTAGCACCTCATGTACGTACGTATATGGTCGTCCAAATAACAAAACCAAGTTTCCGAAGTCAGATGCAGAACGAATCTTTCAATCATGGATCTCCTCCAGATACTATCATGTGCCGTCACCGTCCTGGCAATAGTTTACACTTCCGTTTCAGAGAGTAGTTAGATGTGGTAATACTACTATATATAACCACCGCACTACTTAATCACAAGGCAAAGATCTTATGTGGATCATGCAAAGCTCGTTTTGTCAGATTCTTCGAGCACGGCCTCGTATGATTTTGACCCGATCGGGCTTGCGTGCATCCATGCAAAACACACGTACGGGGCCGGGGTGACGCGGCATGAGAGTTTATAATTAGAGATGCGATTACTTGTACATTGTGGACGCTAGCTGAATTAACTAAGTAGCCTAGCTAGGTCAGGTCACTGCACTCGTCGGGTTGCTTATTACGTTCCCGTTCCACCCACCTACCCGGCCTTTAGTCGACTGGCTCGATATTTTCTTTTCCCGCGTCTACAGTATGTACAGAGAGAAGGATCGATCCTCAATTAGTAGCTGAAAGTGATCGATAGAGGGGAGAAAGATTCCGAATCGCCACGTCGCCATTGTTCACTGTAGCACGTCTTGTTACCTGGGTCCGTGGATCTTGCGTGTAAGGTGTGCAAACCACAATACACTAAAAAATATTCTCTTCGTCCGAAAGTACTTGTCATCAAAATGAATAAAACGAGATGTATCTAGATGTATTTTAGTTTTAGACTAGATAGACTATTTTTGTTTATTTTGATGACAAATATCTTCGGACGGAGGGTGTATTAAGATATATGGAGCTAGCAAGAACAGTCTTCACACTTGAATGTCGATCAAAGTGAGTTTGCTGGCTGGCCGGTCTGCAAGCACATTGTAGTATTTTTTTTTTCAGGGCACGTACAGCGTAGCTAATGGTGCATGCATGCATGCATATATGCACCCTAATGCATGCACATGTCGGCACGTATATACGTTTGTGTGTGCGTGCATCAACTCCTTAGCGCTCGTCCCAGCGTCTCGGTCAGTCGGTCTCGGTCTCACCCTCGAGGGGTTGCCCTAGGAGAAGATGAATATGTCGACGCCTGGTAAAACTTTGAGCGCATGTCAAATAGCAAACGAGGGAGGGGCGACTCTTACAACAACTCTAGCAGATCGCGTAAAAAGGCTTCAGGTCCCGAAAATATTGGCCGATATACGGGTTTGGGTATTTTTATGGCCCCAACAGGCCCCACATATCTGCCCGGCACAGTAATATTTTTGGGGACACCCCCCCACCCCCTAATATATCCTCCCCCTAGCACTATATTCACGGTATCGAGGGGGCATTTAGGGCCCCCCCACCCCCTATTCCATCTGTCACATTTCATCTCCTCTGCCGCTTCGGTTGTTCTACTCCAGCAAGCAATTGTAGTGAAATGGAATGTGGTTTCGGCTGCCTCAGCAGTGCAGTGCCTCCGGGCAGTGCGTGCCTCGGTGATGCACTCCCGCCGACCTCAGTGGTGCTGGCCTCAGACATGTGGCGGGGGTCATCGCTGCTGCCATTGGAGGACTCCTCGGACGAGGAGTACTCCGACTCCGACAGCTTGATCTCCTCCCTCACTGAGCCCACCAACGACTACGACATGGACGAGCTCGCCGCAATCACCGACGAGGCCGAGTTTCTGCTAATTAAATTATTTAGTACCAATATAGTGTATTTGTTCTGTCCCGAGCGTTTCCGAACCGCATAATCGTTTTCGGGGGCAACCGAATTGGTTTTGAGGTACAAGTTTTCCAGGATCTTCTAGAGATGCTCTTACACAGTTCCCATGATATATAGCGCACCGTACCTAAGGATGCAAGCGGGGCGGGCTGGCGGGCCATGCCGTAATACAAATATAGCTTTAATATTATTTTAGACACGTAATGAACTGCTACCTCTGTAAATAAATGTAAGACGTTTTTACACATTTGTTTATAGAGGGAGCAGATTATAAGCTAATTGATGAGTTTCATAGGACGACGCGGGTTGCCGCTTACACCCTAATGCTTATGGTAAAAATGGTACCGGTCGTAATCTGTATGCAGTGCAGATACGACAAGCAATGTGTCGCCTCCCCTGGGTACAGCCGGGTCGATCGATCGACATGGTGCATGCTGTGCGTCGCGCACGTCCCTTTCAGCGCGTGCCTACCTCTGATAGCGAACCAAAGGTGCTAGCTAGTTAGAGTCCGGACAGAATCCATGACACACTCACGTAGGGGGCGGGCGGCGTCCCGTCCCCGCGCGCCTACCTCGCTCGCTGCTAGATCCTCCACCTCTTCTTCTTCCTCCCGCCCAATGGCATCTCGACCTAATTACCAATTAAGTCAACTGAGTAATGGACCGACCTACCTAGCTAGCCATCTGCCACTCGAGATGAGATGCACGCGTGGCGACAGCAACGCGCCACCGTCCGTCTCGCGGACGACGACAGGGACGTACGCCCGGGGCTCACGCGCATGTGCATGTCACCAACAGTAGGCGGTGACGTCCACGTGGCGAGGACGCGGCGCCCGGGCGGCGGCTCTACCTGCCCCGAGGGGGCGCCCCTGCTCTGCGACGTACTCGACGTGCACGTTACAGTCTCCCCTCCGCCCAGCTCTCTCCTTCGCCTATAAATTCCACGCCATCCCCGATCCTTCTTCCACCTCCTCTCTCTCTCTCTCTCTCTCTCTCTCATACTACTGTTTTGAGGTGTTGATCGAGTGACGCGGTAGCTAGCTAGCAAGATGGTAGAGAAGAACAGCGAGGTGCTGGTAGGCTCGCCGCCGGCGGCCGACCACCACTGCCACCAGAAGGTCCTCCAGAACCACCCCGGCTGCGGCGATGTCGTCCCGCCGGTTACTGATGGTCTGCCGCAGGTGGTGGTGGTAGGAGACACTGGCAAGCACGCGGCACGTGTGGCCGTGGAAGGCTTCGCGGTGCTGGAGCCGCCCGCGGACGCGGAGGCGGCGGCCGAGAGGCGGGACGACGTGGCCGCGCTCCTCGCCGGCTTCGCCCAACACCTCCAAGAGAGGACCACCCACCACCTGGGTACGGCCACCTCCATCAGCGAGCGTAGTGCATGAGCTTCTGCTTGCACGCGTATGCCTCGCGCTGGCGTGCGGCCTACCAAGCAAAGCATGCATGTCCTCGTGTGTGTGCAACGTGGCGCTGCACGAGAAAATTTTGAGCAGTCACACTTTTCATTTTAAAAATATTCAAGTGGGAGATTAGAATAAATAGGTCAAATTACCGCAGTAAGAAAAACAAATACACCGACCATGTCCCAAACTTCAGCAAAGCTAAAGCCCTGCCCAATAGTTTCGCGTCATTATCGATCTTCTGACAACTGTTTCTCAAAACAAAAAAGATCTTCTAACAACTTGCACACTACTTCTCGAATTGTATATTTCCTCTCTTGGTTCGTTGGCTGGCTAACAGTCGTAGAATTCTGTAGTTTGTTGAGGTATACCAGTTCCACAAACCTACCAACAAAAGTCATGCATATCGTTTTGTGGGAAAAGGCCTTGCATATTTATTTTTGTGACTCAACAAAGTCATACAGTAATATATACCCTGACAGATAGGTACACTTCATAATATACACACATTTCACATGTCCCTAAAAAGAAGCATCTCACATGTTTCACCATTGATTCCATTTCTCCGACAAGTATTTTTGGGCGGACGGAGTACATACATACATTTGTAAAAAAATCATCATGCAAATTATACTATCATGCACAAATTGATTTCTCGTGCAAATGTTTGTCCTTCGCAGGGTACCCTTACAACCTGGACTTCGACTTTAGTGTGATGACCCAGTTCCAGAACTTCTCCATCAACAACCTCGGCGACCCTTTCATCGAGAGCAACTACGGCGTCCACTCCAGGAAGTTCGAGGTCGCCGTGCTCGATTGGTTCGCCCGCCTCTGGGACCTCCAACAAGACGAATACTGGGGATACATCACAAACTGCGGCACCGAAGGGAACCTCCATGGCCTATTAGTCGGGTCAGTGTCTATCTATCTATCTTGCATAACTTTTTTTTCACATGATCGAGAACGTATCTTTTTTTATATATTGAAAAATATTTGATCGACTAGTTGTGATTTTTATATGCAGGAGGGAGCTTTTTCCTGATGGAATCATATACGCGTCCCGTGAGTCGCACTACTCCGTCTTCAAGGCAGCTAGGATGTATAGAGTCGAGTGCGTGGAGATCGATACTCTAGTTTCTGGAGAGATGAACTGCGCAGATTTTAAGTCCAAATTGTCGCAGAACCCCGGGAGGCCTGCGATTGTTAATGTGAATATAGGTTAGCATCTTGCTTTCACATTTTCATCAGAATGGTCCCAAAAAATGCTTTCCTTAAGTGTCTCTCTTTATGGTTAATTTTGACACTATTGTTATTTTGCTTCTGTTTCTTGCAGGAACGACCGTCAAGGGAGCTATCGATGATCTTGACAGGATCATAAGAACGCTAGAGAAATGTGGGTTCCGAGATCGATTCTACATCCACTGCGATGGTGCTCTAGCTGGCCTTATGATGCCATTTATCAAACAAGTGGGTCATGTTAATTTTTAAGCAGTAAATGATATTTAATTAGCGCATGCCGTACCAAGTTTTATAAATCTAGAGAACAACATAACTAACCTACCTTTTCTTTATTTTCCTCTAGGCGCCAAAGGTAACTTTCAAGAAACCTATCGGAAGCGTGAGCGTATCAGGCCACAAATTCATGGGATGTCCAGTACCATGTGGCGTGGTAATAACCAGGCTCGAGCATGTAAAAGTGCTCTCCACCGACATTGAATACCTATCATCTAGAGACGCGACAATCATGGGGAGCCGCAACGGGCACGCGCCAATGTTCCTTTGGTACACGCTGAACAAAAAGGGCTATAGGGGCATCCGCAAAGAGGTCCAGAAGTGCTTGAGAAACGCTCATCACCTCGCAAACCGTCTGAGGGAGGCGGGAGTGAGCGCGTACCTGAACGAGTTGAGCAGCACGGTGGTGTTCGAGAGGCCACATGACGAGGCATTCGTACACAAGTGGCAGCTCGCATGTGAGGGAAGCATCGCACATGTGGTGGTGATGCCAAATGTGAGTGTGGAAAAGCTCAACAACTTTGTCGAAGAGCTCGTTGGCGAGAGACCGCGCTGGCATGAAGGTGGAGGGTTTAGGGTGCCATGTGTTGCAAAGGACATTGGGCAAGAAAATTGCCTCTGTGGTGTGCATGACAAGAAATTAAGAGTTGTGTAAGATCATGAGGGGAGTGGAGAACAACAACTTAAAACTTAGAGTTCTTATGGGCACACATGATTGATCTAGCTTTCATAATTGGTCCACTATTCCCGTCGTTATCAGTTTCTTTTGTTGTACTATCTTGGATCGTGACATGTGTTTTGTTCTATAGTGGTTAATAAATTGATTGCGTTGGTGTTTTCTATTGCGCCTGGTTTAATTTTTTATTTGTCTCGCCAACTCTGATCCTAACACAATTACACAAAGTTGCATTGACTAAATATGCCCCTTTTTTACGACTTGGCCTGATGCTTGGTTTTGCTGCACGGTAGTTTGCTGTAAAACTTTGGCTCTACTTGACAAAGACTACTATCCTTGATGTTCGCTGCCCAAATCTATTTATTTTTTCACAGGGAAGCCCAAAGCTAGTTAGGTGCTATATATTTGTTGTTGTGACAATCTTAGTGGTCATTTTCTCTCTTTGGCATTTGATGACTCTTGGTAGTAGGCTTTGTTTTTTACACTCTTTCCTTTATAATACGACGTACGTAACTTTCTTATGGCTCCAAAGAGATTGTTCATTACTATCTTAATCCACCGTTTATCTTTTTATAATATGACGTACGTAGCTTTCTTGGTAGTAGGTTTTGGGAACTTTCCAAAAGGTTCTCTGAACCGTTTATTTTTTCTTTTCTCTGGTTTTCTGTTTCTTTTTTATTTCTTATTTTTATGCTTCTTTTTCGTTTCCTTTTTCAATTTTATTTTTCTTTTTCAAAAGATGTTTGAGATTATAAAAACTTCATAATTCCAAAAATGTTCCTGTATACAAGTTTTGTCCTAATCAAATTATTTGTGCATGTAAAAACTATTTCGGAATTTCAAAAAAAGTTCATTATTTGGATAATTTCTTCAGAATGTTTTTGTTTGGGAATTTTAAAAAATGTTCATGTTCCAAAACTTTGTTTGAATATCCCTAATTTCCTTGGGAAACTTTTAGGAAAATATTCATGTTTTTCGAAAAATGTTTGTGTTTTATTAAAAACAAGTTAAAAATCTGCATTTTTGGAAAATAGTTCATTACTTTTCGAAAATGTTCGAATTTTTAGAAATTGGTTCACTAATTTGAAAGCGCTTTTCATTAAAAACTCAAGGTTTTTTCAGAAAATGTTTTGTGTTCAAAATTTAAATATATTAGAATCTGGTGTTGATTCTTACTGCTTTGTCCTGCTACATACAAAGATTTGCTCTCTAGCTCAACTGGTAGTACAACCGCATCTGTTGCTGTAGATCCTCGGTTCGAAACTTCTGAAGCGCACACTCTACCACAAAGAGCGGCAGATAGGAGCTCCCATAGGCGTGCCCAAACTAGCTTCAGACTCACGCTAATCGAGTTATAGTCCTGACAGCGAGACATATGCTAGCCTTGCCTCAAGTGTGGCTCTAGTGAGCTAATCCAATAGGATCGTGTGTGTACGTTATGCAGCTGAGTTTTTTTTTCTTTTTTTAATATTTCCAAAATATTCTAAATACATATTTCGAACTTTAATTTACTTAATTTTTAAAGTGTTCATCGAGCATTTCATGTGGTGTAATAACTTTATTCACGAAATTTAAATTGTTTATAACATTAATAAAATATTTGTGACATTAAAAAATTATCTGTTTTGAAAAAAGTGTTCATTATAAATGCTCACATAATTTAGTACTTCCTCCGTCTCGGTTTATAAGACATGCGCGTCGTTCTAGGTTGACAATTTAACTAGCTAAATATGTATCATATTTGATGAAAAATATATGTTTAGGAACTACATCCACTTAAGAATCTAATGATATACTTTTGGTGACAGATAACTCATATTTAGTTAGTCAAATTGATGACTTAAAACTATGCGCATGCCCTATAAATCGAGACGGAGGGAGTAAGAAACGAGTTCAAAAAATTGTTCATGACTTTTTGATAAAAAATCACGCATTTGAAAATATATGAGAAAATGTAAAAATAAGTAAGCATATTTATTTTAAAAAATTATTTTGCACAATAAAAAAATGTGCACGTGTTTAATTTTTTTGTGGTATTTAAAAAATTCAACGTGTATAAAAAAGAGCTCCGCGTGTATGCGAAAAAAATTGTAACATGTATTAAAAAAATCTATATGTATTTAATAAAGCTGAAAAAAGAAAAAGTATTAAAATTGATAAAGAAGAACACTGGAAATAAAAATAAAAAAAAACTCCAGGAAACCTTCCTGAAACTGGCCGAACTCATGGAAGGTTTCATGCATCTGTTTTCGTGCTGACCCTCTCACATGACGTGACAAGTCGTGCCAGAGGCGAAGCATTGCCAGGTCTACCTCTTGAAGCTCCCAAGTGTGAGAAGGCGCACACACACACCGACACACAGGTGCGAGCTAGTCCTTTTTTTGAGCATCAGAACAGACACAAGCGCTCATATACACGCGCATACACTTACCCTTATGAACGCACACACGCACACCCTACCCCTATAAGCACCTCCGAGAGACTGAGCCGGCATATCATCTTGAGATTTACGAAGTCACCGTATGCGCCTCGTCGTCGACGGGAACGTCTCCTCCCACTGAAAGCGCATCGGCGGAAATCCTGAAATAAATCCAGGAATAATGCGAGCACCAGGATTTGAACCCTGGTGGGTTGGGGATACCACTGTCCACCTAACCAACTCAACCACAAGTTGATTCGCAGGTGCGAGCTAGTCCTAGGTTGCATGGCTTGCTCCCATAGGCCACGTCCGCAGTAGTGCGGGTCGTGGCAGGCGATAGGCTCGTGGACTCGGCATGAATACCGGAAGAAATAAAGAACACCGGAAGTAAAGAAAAAACTATAATCAGGTACATCGATCACCTAGCGACGACTACAAGCACTGGAGCAAGTCGAAGGGGCGTCGAAGTCATCGCCCTTCGTTCACAAGAGCCGGGCAAACCTTGTTGTAGTAGACAATCGGGAAGTTGTTGTGCTAAGGCCCCATAGGACCATCACACTAGAACATCAACCATCACTGATGATGAGAAGTATAATTCGGAAGGATCAAACCTATAAACACTAAAACAAAGATGATGGTCCGTCAAATCCATGTGAAACCACCGAAGACGAATGAAGTTTAGATCCAAACATATCCACCGAGGACCAGCATTGAACGAAACCCATGAGATCCACTAGAGACACTTCCACATGCCCTGGGACTACGCTAGACGCACAACCAGGACGCGTGATAGGAGGGAATACATTATTCCATCTTCAAGGAGCCATCACCATCTCGCCTCCCTGAGAAGGACACTAACCCTAACTGAACTCAAAACTCTAACTAAACATGGAGCACGACCCGTCCCACCAGCAAGGGTCGGGGTCCACTATACCTCCATGGCCCTAAGGCCACCAGAGACGAGGTGGACCATCGGCGACACCGAAGGGAGTCAGGGGAAACCCTAACTGCCTTGTTCGCCCGAGCCATGAGAAGGGGTACTTGTTGTTATAAGACAGGATAAATGTTTGTCAACTGAGGATGAATCTCACATGGTAAGTAAACTAGGGGCAGGGATTGATCTTATGGTCTCATACTAACGCTTCCACTTTAGGCAACCACAGTTGTAGATGCTCTAACCATGACTTGCGGAACTCATTAATGTGTAGCACTTGCTACCAGTTGGGAACCTCCAGCGAATTGGAGTCTTTCGAAGGAGAAGAGCAGCAGCAGGGTGACGTAGATGGCATCAGCAAGCCACCAGCACTGTAGTGGCCGGGGGTGGTGATGGCCCTGTGATCCCTCTAGCACCCTTTAGGATCGGTAGTTAGGAGTTGGGGGGGGGGGGGGGGGGGCGAGGTGGCCCGTACGTGTCTGTATATGCCTAAGGGTACACCCTCCTCATTTATATATGGTGATGCTACCTCTTGAGCACTGCATTGGTTTTCCCTTGAGCACCGGTGATGCAGCAAAGTAGCATAAGTATTTCCCTCAGTTTTTGAGAACCAAGGTATCAATCCAGTAGGAGGCTACACGCAAGTCCCTCGTACCTACACAAACAAATAAGAACCTCGCAACCAACACGATAAAGGGGTTGTCAATCCCTTCACGGCCACTTGCAAAAGTGAGATCTGATAGAGAAAATAATAAGATAAATATTTTTGGTATTTTCATGATGTAGATTGAAAAATAAAGATTGCAAAATAAAGTAGATCGGAAACTTATATGATGAAAAATAGACCCGGGGGCCATAGGTTTCACTAGTGGCTTCTCTCAAGATAGCATAAGTATTACGGTGGGTGAACAAATTACTGTCGAGCAACTGATAGAAAAGTGCATAGTTATGAGAATATCTAGGCATGATCATGTATATAGGCATCACGTCCGCGACAAGTAGATCGAAACGATTCTGCATCTACTACTATTACTCCACACATCGACCGATATCCAGCATGCATCTAGAGTATTAAGTTCATAAGAACAGAGTAACGCATTAGGCAAGATGACATGATGTAGAGGGATAAACTCAAGCAATATGATATAAACACCATCTTTTTATCCTCGATGCCAACAATACAATACGTGCCTTGCTGCCCCTGCTGTCACTGGGAAAGGACACCACAAGATTGACCCAAAGCTAAGGACTTCTCCCATGGCAAGAAAGATCAATCTAGTAGGCCAAACCAAACTGATAATTCGAAGAGACTTGCAAAGATAACCAATCATACATAAAAGAATTCAGAGGAGATTCAAATATTTCCCATAGATAAACTTGATCATAAACCCACAATTCATCAGATCTCGACAAACACACCGCAAAAAGAGTTACATCGAATAGATCTCCAAGAAGATCAAGAAGAACATTGTATTGAGATTCAAAGAGAGAGAAGAAGCCATCTAGCTAATAACTATGGACCTGAAGGTCTGAGGTAAACTACTCACACTTCATCGGAGAGGCTTTGGTGTTGATGTAGAAGCCCTCCGTGATTGATTCCCTCCCTCCCCCGGCAAAGCGCCGAAAAAGGCCCCAAGACGGGATCTCACGGGTACAGAAGGTTGCGGCGGTGGAAATAGGGTTTCGTGGTGCTCCTGGATGTTTTCAGGGTATGTAGATATATATAGGCGAAGGAAGTCGGTCAGGGGAGCCACGAGGGCCCACAAGGGTGGGGGCGCACCCACCCCCCTAGGGCGCGCCTCCCTACCTCGTGGCTTCCTCGTTTGCTTCTTGACGCCCACTCCAAGTCTCCTGGATTGCATTTGTTCCAAAAATAACTCTCCCAAAGGTATCATTTCGTGTGGACTCCGTTTGATATTCCTTTTCTGCGAAACACTGAGATAGGCAAAAAACAACAATTTGGGTTGGGCCTGCGGTTAATAGGTTAGTCCCAAAAATGATATAAAAGTGTATAGTAAAGCCCATTAAACATCCAAAACAGGTAATATAATAGCATGGAACAATCAAAAAATTATAGATACGTTGGAGACGTATCATGTGCCAAGGGGACAAGGACCAAAACCAAATGTCATTATGTGTTCTCCCAATCAAGGCACAACCGTGAGGGGCGGGGGGTTGTCTCTCTTGTTTTTCGCCTGGTTTGATAATCGTGGGATCCATTCAAGACTCTACTCTCCTTCCCAAATCGAGCACTGCCCCCATCACCCCGAACAACCCCAAATACACAAATGAACAAGCATCCTAATAACCCATGACTGTAGGGGGTTTAATTGTAGATATTTTTGATAAGTAAGAGTGTCAAACCAAATAGGGAGAATAAAGAATTGGCGATGAAGAATAGCAAGAATCGGTATAAAAGCTATAAAATTATTTGATTGTTTAAATGATCAACGGAGCAATTGCAATAATGTAATTTGCAGCAGAAGTATAATGATGTAGCAAGTGGCCAAAATTGTGCTAAGGACAAAATAATTGTAGTATCTATATGAATCAAATCGATCTCGGGGAACATGTGTATTTCACCAAGTTTTTTCACCTATAGTTCAATCGAATTGGGGGGACGCGACTGTTCTACACCCGAGCTCATGTGAGCTCGGGTCAACAGTAACATCAAAAAAAATGGGGAAAATAAAAAATGATTTTTTTTGTGAAACATTGACAAAAAAATTGTTGTCTTGCAAAGTTTCATGACCATGCGGCATTCGTGGAAATCGTGACAAAAGAATAAAATCAATGCTCCAAAATGCATTTGAAAATAACATGTTGAAGTGTCGTTTTCTTTTTGCCATGATTTACACGAGTGGTGATGAAATTTTGCAAGCCATCAAACATTTTATCAATGTTTCACACATAAAAATTTTAGATTTTATTTTCCATTTTCCCAATTTTTATATTTTACTATCCACCCGAGCTCACATGAGCTCGCGAGTAGAACAACACTTTCGAATTGACTTTAACTTTCACTCCCTTAATAAGTATTGTGTGGTGGAGACTATGCTTATGTACCACCCAGACTTGGACAAAAATATGTACTTATGACTATAACCTCTGTGCAAGCATTTGTAGATACAAAAGGATAATTAAGATAACAACCATAGCATTAATTTCTAGGGTCCCTAATTACTCCTTATGGAACGATTCACAAACTCGTGGTATGGTAATATTTGTCGCTCGAACAACACATCCAAATCAAACTTATCACATAATGTTCTCCTCTAGGCCCATAAAGGGTAAGTGAAATGTAGTTGGCATTCAGACATCACAACTAGAGAATTACACCACAACATAATATTAAAACAACGAACTTAGTCAATTTGACAAGGTTATTAGCAACAAGGTTTCTCCCAAGTTCTGAAGAACACGACATACTACTCACAAGAAATCATAGTGATCATCATCAGTGTGATAATGATACATATTATAATCTAAACATACAATTATTTCACCAATAAATCACTAATAAGCATCAACTACTAACGAGAAATTTAGCATCGAGAAGTGATCTCATCAACATATATGAGCTTATAGTTTATTGATTAAAAAGTAGGGGAATATGGAGTTGATGATGGAGATGGTGCTAGTTGAAGGAAATATGCCCTAGAGGCAATAATAAAGTTATTATTTATTTCCTTATTTCATGATAAATGTTTATTATTCATGCTAGAATTGTATTAACCGGAAACATAATACATGTGTGAATACATAGACAAACAGAGTGTCACTAGTATGCCTCTACTAGACTAGCTTGTTAAATCAAAGATGGTTAAGTTTCCTAACCATAGACAAAGGACTTGTCATTTGATTAACAAGGTCACATCATTAGTTGAATGATCTGATTGACATGACCCATTCCATTAGCTTAGCACCCGATCGTTTAGTATGTTGCTATTGCTTTTATCCATGACTTATACATGTTCCTATAACTATGAGATTATGCAACTCCCGTTTACCGGAGGAACACTTTGGGTACTACCAAACGTCACAACATAACTGGGTGATTATAAAGGAGTACTACAGGTGTCTCCAAAGGCAGATGTTGGGTTGGCGTATTTCGAGATTAGGATTTGTCACTCCGATTGTCGGAGAGGTATCTCTGGGCCCTCTCGGTAATGCACATCACTTAAGCCTTGCAAGCATTACAACTAATGAGTTAGCTGTGAGATGATGTATTACGGAACGAGTAAAGAGACTTGCCGGTAACAAGATTGAACTAGGTATTGGATACCAACGATCGAATCTCGGGCAAGTAACATACCGATGACAAAGGGAACAACGTATGTTGTTATGCGGTCTGACCGATAAAGATCTTCGTAGAATATGTAGGAGCCAATATGGGCATCCAGGTCCCGCTATTGGTTATTGACCGAAGACGTGTCTCGGTCATGTCTACATTGTTCTCGAACCGTAGGGTCCGCATGCTTAAGGTTTCGATGACGGTTATATTATGAGTTTGTGTATTTTGATGTACCGAAGGAGTTCGGAGTCCCAGATGTGATCACGGACATGACGAGGAGTCTCGAAATGGTCGAGACATAAAGATTGATATATTGGACGGCTATATTCGGACACCGGAAAGGTTCCGGAAGTTTCCGGAGAAAACCGGAGTGCCGGAGGGGTTACCGGAACCCCCCGGGAAAGTAATGGGCCATAATGGGCCAAGAGGGGAGAGAGAGGGCTGCGCCAGGAGGTGGCGCGCGCCCCCCCCCCCATGGGGAGTCCGAATAGGACAAGGAGGGGGGGGGGCGCGGCCCCCCTTTCCCTCTCCCTCTCCCTCTCCTTCCTTCCCCCTTCCTCCTTCCTAGTTGGACTAGGAAAGGGGAGTCCTACTCCCACTAGGAGGAGGACTCCCCCTCCCTTGGCGCGCCTCCTAGGGCCGGCCGGCCCTCCCCCTTGCTCCTTTATATACGGGGGCAGGGGGGCACCCTAGAACACACAAGTTGATCCTTGAGATCGTTCCTTAGCCGTGTGCGGTGCCCCCCTCCACCATAATCCACCTCAGTCATATCGTAGCGGTGCTTAGGCGAAGCCCTGCGTCGGTAGAACATCAAGATCGTCACCACGCCGTCGTGCTGACGGAACTCTCTCTCCCCGGAGCTTTGCTGGATCGGAGCCCGAGGAGCGTCACTGAGTTGTACGTGTGTCAAGAACTCGGAGGCGCCGGAGTAACGGCGCTGGGATCGGTTGGATCGCGAGGAGAACGTACGACTACTTCCTCTACGTTGTGATCGCTTCCGCTTCGGTCTACGAGGGTACGTAGACAACACTCTCCCATCTCGTTGCTATGCATCACCATGATCTTGCGTGTGCGTAGGAATTTTTTTGAAATTACTACGTTCCCCAACAGTGGCATCAGAGCCTAGGTTTTTATGGTTTGATGTTTTGCACGAGTAGAACACAAGTGAGTTGTGGACGATACAAGTCATACTTCCTACCAGCATGTCATACTTTGGTTCAGCGGTATTGTGAGATGAAGCGGCCCGGACCGACATTACGCGTACACTTACGCGAGACTGGTTTCACCGTTACGAGCACTTGTGCTTAAAGGTGGCTGGCGGGTGTCTGTCTCTCTCACTTTAGTTGAACCGAGTGTGGCTACGCCCGGTCCTTGAGAAGGTTAAAACGGAGTCTATTTGATGAAGTATCGTTGTGGTTTTGATGCGTAGGTGAGATTGGTTCTTGCTTAAGCCCGTAGCAGCCACGTAAAATTTGCAACAACAAAGTAGAGGACGTCTAACTTGTTTTTGCAGGGCATGTTGTGATGTGATATGGTCAAGACGTGATGCTATATTTTATTGTATGAGATGATCATGTTTTGTAACCGAAGTTATCGGCAACTGGCTGGAGCCATATGGTTGTCGCTTTATTGTATGAAATGCAAACGCCCTGTAATTGCTTTACTTTATCACTAAGCGGTAGCGATAGTCGTAGAAGCAATAGATGGCGTAAACGACAACGATGCTACGATGGAGATCAAGGTGTCGCGCCGGTGACGATGGTGATCACGACGGTGCTTCGGAGATGGAGATCACAAGCACAAGATGATGATGGCCATATCATATCACTTATATTGATTGCATGTGATGTTTATCCTTTATGCATCTTATTTTGCTTTGATTGATGGTAGCATTTTAAGATGATCTCTCACTAAAATTATCAAGTAGTGTTCTCCCTGAGTATGCACCGTTGCCAAAGTTCGTCGTGCCGAGACACCACGTGATGATCGGGTGTGATAAGCTCTACGTCCATCTACAACGGGTGCAAGCCAGTTTTGCACACGCAGAATACTCAGGTTATACTTGACGAGCCTAGCATATGCAGATATGGCCTCGGAACACGGAGACCGAAAGGTCGAGCGTGAATCATATAGTAGATATGATCAACATAAGATGTTCACCATTGAAAACTACTCCATCTCACGTGATGATCGGTTATGGTTTAGTTGATTTGGATCACGTGATCACTTAGATGACTAGAGAGATGTTTATCTAAGTGGGAGTTCTTAAGTAATATGATTAATTGAACTTAAATTTATCATGAACTTAGTACCTGATAGTATCTTGCTTGTCTATGTTTGTTTGTAGATAGATGGCTCGTGCTGTTGTTCCGTTGAATTTTAATGCGTTCCTTGAGAAAGCAAAGTTGAAAGATGATGGTAGCAATTACACGGACTGGGTCCGTAACCTGAGGATTATCCTCATTGCTGCACAGAAGAGTTACGTCCTGGATGCACCGCTGGGTGCCAGGCCTGCTGCTGATGCAACTGACGACGTTAAGAACGTCTGGCAGAGCAAAGCTGATGACTACTCTATAGTTCAGTGTGCCATGCTTTACGGCTTAGAACCGGGTCTTCAACGACGTTTTGAACGTCATGGAGCATACGAGATGTTCCAGGAGTGGAAGTTGATATTTCAACAGAATGCCCGGATTGAGAGATATGAAGTCTCTAATAAGTTCTATAGCTGCAAGATGGAAGAGAATGGGTCTGTCAGTGAGCACATACTCAGAATGTCTGGGTATTACAATCACTTGACTCAACTGGGAGTTAATCTTCCGGATGATTGTGTCATTGACAGAATTCTTCAATCACTGCCACCAAGCTACAAAGGCTTTGTGATGAACTATAATATGCAAGGGTTAGTAAAGACTATGCCTGAGCTCTTCGCAATGCTAAAGGTTGCGGAGGTAGAAATCAAGAAGGAGCATCAAGTGTTGATGGTCAATAAGACCACTAGTTTCAAGAAGAAAGGCAAAGGGAAGAAGAAGGGGAACTTCAAGAAGAACAGCAAACAAGTTGCTGCTCAGGAGAAGAAACCCAAGTCTGGACCTAAACCTGAAACTGAGTGCTTCTACTGCAAGCAGACTGGTCACTGGAAGCGGAACTGCCCCAAGTATTTGGCGGATAAGAAGGATGGCAAGGTGAACAAAGGTATATGTGATATACATGTTATTGATGTGTACCTTACTAGAGCTCGCAGTAGCACCTGGGTATTTGATACTGGTTCTGTTGCTAATATTTGCAACTCGAAACAGGGACTACGGATTAAGCGAACACTGGCAAAGGACGAGGTGACGATGCGCGTGGGAAATGGTTCCAAAGTCGATGTGATCGCGGTCGGCACGCTACCTCTACATCTACCTTCGGGATTAGTTTTAGACCTAAATAATTGTTATTTGGTGCCAGCGTTGAGCATGGACATTATATCTGGATCTTGTTTGATGCGAGACGGTTATTCATTTAAATCAGAGAATAATGGTTGTTCTATTTATATGAGTAATATCTTTTATGGTCATGCACCCTTGAAGAGTGGTCTATTTTTAATGAATCTCGATAGTAGTGATACACATATTCATAATGTTGAAACCAAAAGATGCAGAGTTGATAATGATAGTGCAACTTATTTGTGGCACTGCCGTTTAGGTCATATCGGTATAAAGCGCATGAAGAAACTCCATACTGATGGACTTTTAGAGTCACTTGATTATGAATCACTTGGCACTTGCGAACCGTGCCTCATGGGCAAGATGACTAGAACCCCATTCTCCGGTACTATGGAGAGAGCAACAGATTTGTTGGAAATCATACATACAGATGTATGTGGTCCGATGAATGTTGAGGCTCGTGGCGGATATCGTTATTTTCTCACCTTCACAGATGATTTAAGCAGATATGGGTGTATCTACTTAATGAAACATAAGTCTGAAACATTTGAAAAGTTCAAAGAATTTCAGAGTGAAGTTGAAAATCATCGTAATAAGAAAATAAAGTTTCTACGATCTGATCGTGGAGGCGAATATTTGAGTTACGAGTTTGGTCTACATTTGAAACAATGCGGAATAGTTTCGCAACTCACGCCACCCGGAACACCACAGCGTAATGGTGTGTCCGAACGTCGTAATCGCACTTTACTAGATATGGTGCGATCTATGATGTCTCTTACAGATCTACCGCTATCGTTTTGGGGTTATGCTCTTGAGACGGCCGCATTCACGCTGAATAGAACACCGTCAAAATCCGTTGAGACGACACCTTATGAACTATGGTTTAGCAAGAAACCAAAGTTGTCGTTTCTTAAAGTTTGGGGATGCGATGCTTATGTGAAAAAACTTCAACCTGATAAGCTCGAACCCAAATCGGAGAAATGTGTCTTCATAGGATACCCAAAGGAGACAGTTGGGTACACCTTCTATCACAGATCCGAAGGCAAGACATTTGTTGCTAAGAATGGATCCTTTCTAGAGAAGGAGTTTCTCTCGAAAGAAGTGAGTGGGAGGAAAGTAGAACTTGATGAGGTAACTGTACCTTCTCCCTTATTTGAAAGTAGTTTATCACAGAAACCGGTTTCTACGACATCTACACCAAATAGTAAGGAAGTTGATGATGTTGATCATGAAACTTCAGATCAAGTTACTACAGAACCTCGTAGATCAACCAGAGTAAGATCCGCACCAGAGTGGTACGGTAATCCTGTTCTGGAAGTCATGCTACTAGATCATGATGAACCTACGAACTATGAAGAAGCGATGGTGAGCCCAGATTCCGCAAAATGGCTTGAGGCCATGAAATCTGAGATGGGATCCATGTAGGAAAACAAAGTGTGGACTTTGGTTGACTTGCCCGAGGGTCGGCAAGCAATAGAAAACAAGTGGATCTTCAAGAAGAAGACTGATGCTGACGGTAATATTACTGTCTACAAAGCTCGACTTGTCGCAAAGGGTTTTCGACAAGTTCAAGGGATTGACTACGATGAGACCTTCTCACCCGTAGCGATGCTTAAGTCTGTCCGAATCATGTTAGCAATTGCCGCATTTTATGATTATGAAATTTGGCAAATGGATGTAAAGACTGCATTCCTGAATGGATTTCTGGAAGAAGAGTTGTATATGATGCAACCAGAAGGTTTTATCGATCCAAAGGGAGCTAACAAAGTGTGCAAGCTCCAGCGATCCATTTATGGACTGGTGCAAGCATCTCGGAGTTGGAATAAACGCTTTGATAGTGTGATCAAAGCATTTGGGTTTATACAGACTTTTGGAGAAGCCTGTATTTACAAGAAAGTGAGTGGGAGCTCTGTAGCATTTCTGATATTATATGTAGATGACATATTACTAATCGGAAATGATATAGAATTTCTGGATAGCATAAAGGGATACTTGAATAAGAGTTTTTCAATGAAGGACCTCGGTGAAGCTGCTTACATATTGGGCATCAAAATCTATAGAGATAGATCAAGACGCTTAATTGGACTTTCACAAAGCACATACCTTGACAAAATTTTGAAAAAGTTCAAAATGGATCAAGCAAAGAAAGGGTTCTTGCCTGTGTTACAAGGTGTGAAATTGAGTAAGACTCAATGCCCGACCACCGCAGAAGATAGAGAGAAAATGAAAGATGTTCCCTATGCCTCAGCCATAGGCTCTATCATGTATGCAATGCTGTGTACCAGACCTGATGTGTGCCTTGCTATAAGCTTAGCAGGGAGGTACCAAAGTAATCCAGGAGTGGATCACTGGACAGCAGTCAAGAACATCCTGAAATACCTGAAAAGGACTAAGGATATGTTTCTCGTATATGGAGGTGACAAAGAGCTCATCGTAAACGGTTACGTTGATGCAAGC
Source organism: Triticum timopheevii (assembly GCA_963921465.1). Lineage (NCBI taxonomy): Eukaryota > Viridiplantae > Streptophyta > Magnoliopsida > Poales > Poaceae > Triticum > Triticum timopheevii. Next base: position 645,380,398 of record OY997266.1, on the reverse strand, counting down.
TTTGACACTGATCCGGACGATTCTAAATCGCAGACCGGATACGTATTTACACTAAACGGAGGAGCTGTCAGTTGGTGCAGTTCTAAACAAAGCGTTGTAGCGGGATCTACATGTGAAGCGGAGTACATAGCAGCTTCGGAAGCAGCTAATGAAGGAGTCTGGATGAAGGAGTTCATATCCGATCTAGGTGTCATACCTAGTTCATCAGGTCCAATGAAAATCTTTTGTGACAATACTGGAGCAATTGCTTTAGCGAAGGAATCCAGATTTCACAAGAGAACCAAACACATCAAGAGACGCTTCAATTCCATCCGGGACTTGGTCCAGGTGGGAGACATAGAGATTTGCAAGATACATACGGATCTGAATGTAGCAGACCCGTTGACTAAGCCTCTTCCACGAGCAAAACATGATCAGCACCAAGACTCCATGGGTGTTAGAATCATTACTATGTAATCTAGATTATTGACTCTAGTGCAAGTGGGAGACTGAAGGAAATATGCCCTAGAGGCAATAATAAAGTTATTATTTATTTCCTTATTTCATGATAAATGTTTATTATTCATGCTAGAATTGTATTAACCGGAAACATAATACATGTGTGAATACATAGACAAACAGAGTGTCACTAGTATGCCTCTACTAGACTAGCTTGTTAAATCAAAGATGGTTAAGTTTCCTAACCATAGACAAAGGACTTGTCATTTGATTAACAAGGTCACATCATTAGTTGAATGATCTGATTGACATGACCCATGCCATTAGCTTAGCACCCGATCGTTTAGTATGTTGCTATTGCTTTTATCCATGACTTATACATGTTCCTATAACTATGAGATTATGCAACTCCCGTTTACCGGAGGAACACTTTGGGTACTACCAAACGTCACAACGTAACTGGGTGATTATAAAGGAGTACTACAGGTGTCTCCAAAGGCAGATGTTGGGTTGGCGTATTCGAGATTAGGATTTGTCACTCCGATTGTCGGAGAGGTATCTCTGGGCCCTCTCGGTAATGCACATCACTTAAGCCTTGCAAGCATTACAACTAATGAGTTAGCTGTGAGATGATGTATTACGGAACGAGTAAAGAGACTTGCCGGTAACAAGATTGAACTAGGTATTGGATACCGACGATCGAATCTCGGGCAAGTAACATACCGATGACAAAGGGAACAACGTATGTTGTTATGCGGTCTGACCGATAAAGATCTTCGTAGAATATGTAGGAGCCAATATGGGCATCCAGGTCCCGCTATTGGTTATTGACCGGAGACGTGTCTCGGTCATGTCTACATTGTTCTCGAACCGTAGGGTCCGCACGCTTAAGGTTTCGATGACGGTTATATTATGAGTTTGTGTATTTTGATGTACCGAAGGAGTTCGGAATCCCAGATGTGATCACGGACATGATGAGGAGTCTCGAAATGGTCGAGACATAAAGATTGATATATTGGACGGCTATATTCGGACACCGGAAAGGTTCCGGAAGTTTCCGGAGAAAACCGGAGTGCCGGAGGGGTTACCGGAACCCCCCGGGGAAGTAATGGGCCATAATGGGCCAAGAGGGGAGAGAGAGGGCTGCGCCAGGAGGTGGCGCCCCCCCCCTCCCATGGGGAGTCCGAATAGGACAAGGAGGGGGGGGGGGCGCGGCCCCCCTTTCCCTCTCCCTCTCCCTCTCCTTCCTTCCCCCTTCCTCCTTCCTAGTTGGACTAGGAAAGGGGAGTCCTACTCCCACTAGGAGGAGGACTCCCCCTCCCTTGGCGCGCCTCCTAGGGCCGGCCGGCCCTCCCCCTTGCTCCTTTATATACGGGGGCAGGGGGGCACCCTAGAACACACAAGTTGATCCTTGAGATCGTTCCTTAGCCGTGTGCGGTGCCCCCCTCCACCATAATCCACCTCAGTCATATCGTAGCGGTGCTTAGGCGAAGCCCTGCGTCGGTAGAACATCAAGATCGTCACCACGCCGTCGTGCTGACGGAACTCTCTCTCCCCGGAGCTTTGCTGGATCGGAGCCCGAGGAGCGTCACCGAGCTGTACGTGTGTCAAGAACTCGGAGGCGTCGGAGTAACGGCGCTGGGATCGGTTGGATCGCGAGGAGAACGTACGACTACTTCCTCTACGTTGTGATCGCTTCCGCTTCGGTCTACGAGGGTACGTAGACAACACTCTCCCCTCTCGTTGCTATGCATCACCATGATCTTGCGTGTGCGTAGGAAATTTTTTGAAATTACTACGTTCCCCAACACTAGTGATGAATGAGTTGGTGATGTGATCCTCATGATGAAGTGAGTGTTGGTGATGTTGATGGCTTCAGTTGCCCCAACCCGAAGGGGAACGACCGCAGGCAGATAAGCTCTTTGGGAGCGAAAAGTGCTCTGCGTTGTTTCCGCCTTGAAGATGGCAGGGAAAAATATCCTTGACAATTGTTTCTAGAATTTTAAGGGTAATACCGGGCCAGGGGTGCCATAGAGCTCTGGTGGAAAGCACTATGGCCCCCACGTGCCCCTAGTTCGCGACACATGGCCATGCCGTGAGGTGGGCCAACATGAGCCTCATAGGTGCCCTCCTGGCCCAATTTTAGCACCTTGGTTCTCTTCTCGTGAGTTTCTGACTTTCTGAATTTCTTGGACATTTTTGTTCTCTAGAAAAATAATTTCTTCACTATACTTTATTTTGGTACTTTTCTACAGCTTTCCGATGATTCCACTCCTCCGCTACAACATGAAAATTAAGAGGGAAAATGCATGAGAATGATGTGATAATGTGTAAAACATGTATAATAATGAGCAATTTATAAGAAAAATATTGATGCAAAATGCACGTTCACAACCCCTAGTTCCCCATGAAAATAGAGGAATAGTCACCAACCCGAGCCCCCCCCTAAATCCCCATCTCATTTGGTCGAAACAAACCGCAAAAGGAAGGAATATCAGAGATACATCACTGGGTCGAACGAGAAACAGGCGGCGCTCCAGTGCGAGGGGTGGAATGCCATCGATGATAATTGTCTCCTCTCTTCCATCGACGGGGAGAAGAACGTCGGTCGTGTTTATTGCGTCACTCCAGCACTGGAGAGTAGAACGCTTTCAACACGATTGAGTCACTCCAGCATGAGGGAGGGGAACGCAGATAAAGTCATGAGCGGCGACATGAGTGGCTAGAGGGAGGAGCACGCTAGCGACATTGTGAGGGAAGTGGAACTTGCAGGTGGAGCATAACGAGGTGGAGCTTACAAGTGTGAAATGAACTGAAGCGGATAAGAGAGAGCGTTGGGCGTGATGAGGAATCAGGAATGGACCCAGTCCACACGTTGTAGTCCACACTAGAAGATCCATGCATGCACCGGCCAATGTTGATTGCGCCACATCATCCATGAGTGAAGATTCGTGTGTCAATCGGACGACGTCATGTACGCATTGTTCCAAGGGAACGTCAACACGTTAACATTATTGATAATTTTTATGATCAATAAGCACCATGACACGTTACATATTCAGGATAATTAATTTAGACCGCATAGAGGATTTACTATCTAATCCTGAATAAGAAATTGCAAGCTAAATTACCTAATAACATATCATCACCAATTAATGTATAACCGACACTAAAAACCAATCTATAACCATGCCATATTTCTTAGTTTAAATTTTGGATTAATTGCATCCCATCTGCTAAATGTTGATAGAGATATCATACATGAGTAACATGACATGGTCGAAATTAGTATAAAGAATCTTATTTCCTTAGAAGAGTTACATGACTGATTTGTCTAAGCATAGTCATAAGTCCGTAGTCGGAACAGCAAAGTTTCTACCAATGATCTTTTTAAAGAAAAGGTTAAAGGTGCCATTGAACTCTTACCTTTTACACTTCTCTTTCTTTATTTATGTCTCAAACATATCATATTTTCATACATATATTATATTCAATAGTATAATTATGCTCATAAAGGCATAAAAAATGTAGTACTCTCCTTGCACTAATGTTTTTTTAGGTATCCTTGCACAAATTTTAATAAAGGAACTCAAAGTGCTAAACAAGGACTAGCGCTGTAACATGACGTTCTTCTAGCGGAGAGCCCGGCTATAGGCAAGTGCAGTTACAATCTAATTCTCTAGGGAAGTGGAGTATTTGAGCTCGAGCTCATTTGAGCCCGCATGAACAATAAATTGTAAAAAAAATGAAAATCTGTGCTATTCTTTGACAAATGTTCTAGGTGTTTGCAATTTTTTTATCACGAGATCCCATTTGTGGAAGGCATGACAAAAAATCAATGCTCTAAAAATGCTAATTTCGAAAGCATTTTGGAGCATTGATTTCATTATTTTTGCCACACTTCCATGAGTGTGACCTAAGGATGAAAATTTGCAAACACTTAGAACATTTTTCAAAGTAAACCACAAAAAAAAATCAGTTTTCTGATTTTTTTCGAGCTCAAAAGGATACTTTAGACTCTCTAGTAGTTATTGATGCATACCTGGGTGAAGAAAATTGATGGAATGAGGCAACTGCAGTTCGGGTTCTTTTCGGTGGACGTCAAGACGTTGCAGGTCGAGTTGTTCGCCGAGCTTAGCAAAGTCCACTTATCTGGTCGACTATATGCTGGTTTCCCACCATCATTATGTGCACCAACTATATGAAGTGGTGAGCATGTTATCTGCTTAATTTTATTTAACTTGGTCTCAGTGTTACATAGCAAAGATATATGATTCAGGTATTTGTTTCATGATCATTTGCTTTTCCACTCTGCCTAGTTTGATAGTTCATTACTGTTGAATATTGTTAGTAATCCAGAGTTGCCATTGGACTTGAAATTTCTAATATATGAGTTGGTCAAATTGTTACACCATTTCCAATTTCCAGTTTATATTTTGATATATAACATGTGTATGAGTAGAAATCATCTAATTACAACAGCCCCATGTTTCTGCTCTAAACAACGGTTCTAGCAGTTTGTTTTTATGTGATTACAATCCACCACACGTTACTCCATAAATCAGTAGTATAAAACACCTGGTAGCTCTACATATGAATATAGATTGCCTCAGGTCAATTAAGTGGAACTGTTGATTTTGGGTTGTCTGTCGATTTTCTGCTGTTGAACTGCTAAACAGGAATGAGGATGTCACATATAGTACAAGTAATCATAGGCATAAGGATATTATTGTTATCGTTACTTTCCATCTGATCTGGATAAGTAACTTTATTCTTAGACAAAAAAAACAACAACACATACAGCAGCAAAAAAGTTGTACAAATCGATGCACTTTTGCTTATGCTTTTGCTTTTGTTTCCCTGATCAGAGTGTATTTAATCAGGTTCCTTATGTTTCTGTATCATTTCATTTCTTCATCTACACACTCTCTACGCTTACTATTGTCTCCTCGGCTCTTGCATCTGCCATGGCCTTGTTTCCTTTTTGAATAAATCAATTTCTTGAATGATAACATCAGCATAGTGCATTCTTATTACTACCATGTAAACTCTACGCTGCTTAATCATATGTGCGCATGAAAATTCCAGCTTGTTGCTTCATGCTTATGCTCATCAGGGTGTTTGCAAAGTACATGTTTGAAATCTTGTTTCCTGATTGATTCGTAGGTTTTCCCTTTTTTTTTTGCATAATTAATTGTCGCTAGGCAACGTGATAGGCACCTAGTTGTAAATATCCAGTGTCAACTTCATGCATTGATGGTTGTTATATGTACTCTGTAGCTTTGTATTCTAGTGGTCACTTGTTCATATGGAATGTTCATATTGTTTTGTCTTTCCGCGGATGCTGATGCCATGTCAAAGAAGTGTTGAGGTCTGCCATTGCAACCAAGGATGCAGGGCGCACCCCATGCTGATGCCTTTGCAATGATAAGGAGGTCTAAAATAATGAAACAATGTGGTGCTGTATGTGTTACTGGATGAAATGATTCGTCTTCTTGGTTGGAACTAAGCTGGTTTCTTGTGCCCGGACTTGAGGGAGGGGCTGGCCATGCTCGTCGTACGGTACGGCCCGCATCCACACTGGCTGACTCCGTGCCGTTGGCGTCCCCCAACTCATCCGCGCCACCCTCAAACTTCGAAAAGATGACTACAATTCATCTGCTCACAACACGGGCAGAGGGGCGACCCATAGATCTCGGTCCCTCGTAGTTATTTTTGTTTCGAGGATCACAGTGGCTATGACTTGTTCTACAGTTCACAAGGCGGCACTCCGTCGCTCTCACTTTGCATGCCTCCGACCTAGATTATATTTCTAGCACATTATATAAAGACAATATTTCTAACAACAAAATCGATTGTTTCACCATTGCCAAAAGGGCAGACGTCGTTGTCTCGCCCCCAACAAAGACATTGGGACCGCCTATGTCTTGCTTATAGCAAGATATATGGCTGCCTTTTTTTTAGTCTATATGGCTGCCTTGCCTTCCTGAAGCGAGCGCGGCACTGGGCCGGCCCAGCGCATAGGAGGCCACATGCCTCAAAAGCGTTCGTTTTATTACACTTTTTGGTTTCTTTTTTTCTTTTCTTTTTTTCTTTTTTTATAATTCAAAACATTCTAAATATTTATAATACAAAAAACACTCTAATAATTTTTTATAAATATCAACCATGCATTTGAAAAATGTTAAATGTGTATAATTTTTTTCTGACATATACTAAAAGTGTTCAATTTGTACGGAGAAAAGTAGACATAATAAAAATACAAGTTTTGCAAAAATGTTAATCATGTGTTTGGAACATGTTAAAAGTGTACTCCCTTCATCTATGAACAAGTGTACGTTTTGGCATTCTAAATTTGTTCACAAAGAGTGTACTTCTATCTTACCAATGCACATTAAAGTATGAAAGATCTCAAATAAAATTAAAGTATAAAAAATGCTTCTCTCTCATCAAGCGGTAACAAAGACCAATAACATGTTACATATGGTCTTCTAACTTTCTACATGCACTTAGCTTATTGGAGGTGGGGTAATTAAAGAAGATAGAGGTGGTGGCTTGCACCTTTCCAATGTATTTTTTACTCCACTCCATAATTTGTCATAACAATTATTATGTACACGTATTCGTGGATGGAGGGAGTATATAAAACATGCTCCTGGTGTAGAGAGAAAAATGTATAATGCTTATGGAAAAAGTGGACATAAAAATATGTTTTATAAAGTCTTAAATGTGTATATAATAAATGTTCATAGCTCATAGAAAGAATGTACAATGTGTATGAAAAAAGTAGACATAAAAGATATAATTTTTCAAAAATGTTAATGGTGTATTTGAAAAAAATGAAACATGTATATACGATGTGTATAAAAATGTACAAATAAAACCAATAGAACCGAATAAAAAAACATGAAAATCAGGAAAAATGAACAAATATAAATAAAGGAAAAAAAGAAGTAGAAAACCAATGAAACCAAGAAAGAAGCATATAAAACAAACATAAAGAGAAAGAAAATAAACAACCCGTACAACAGTGAAAGAAACAAAGAAAATAGGTTGAAAAAAAGAACATAAAACCAAAAAATAAATAAAGAAAACCCAAAACAAAGCGAAAAAGCACAAAACAAAGAAGAAACCCGAAAAAATGAAACTATGCAGCGAGTGAGCGATACATATCTTCTCCTGAGCGAGGCGGCGAACAAAAGAAAAACAATCGAAACAGGACGGTCCAGTAATACATAGAGGGAAGATAGTTTCAGACGAGACTAACTCGCAGAAGCTATATCTCGCTTATAACGAGATGATAGTTCCCCTCGCCTGTACCATGGCGCTACCGGGTCGGTCTGTAACTATAACAATGTATATGAATTTCTCTCTCTCTCTCTATCTATCTATCTATGTATGTATGATTTTTCACTGTTTTATGCTGGTTTTTTCTATCCAATTTTCACTGTTTGGGGTTCGGTTTTCCTGGTGTATTTCTTATTTTCCTGTAACTATAAAAATGAAACTATGCAGCGAGTGAGCGATACATATCTTCTCCTGAGCGAGGCGGCGAACAAAAGAAAAACAATCGAAACAGGACGGTCCAGTAATACATAGAGGGAAGATAGTTTCAGACGAGACTAACTCGCAGAAGCTATATCTCGCTTATAACGAGATGATAGTTCCCCTCGCCTGTACCATGGCGCTACCGGGTCGGTCTGTAACTATAACAATGTATATGAATTTCTCTCTCTCTCTCTATCTATCTATCTATGTATGTATGATTTTTCACTGTTTTATGCTGGTTTTTTCTATCCAATTTTCACTGTTTGGGGTTCGGTTTTCCTGGTGTATTTCTTATTTTCTCTTTTTCTTATGATTGTTCTTCTTTATTTCTTCACTAGTTTTGTTTCATTTCTCTGTTGCTTCTTTTTTAACTTTGTTTTTTTAGACTTATCTGGTTTCACTTTGTTCTTGTTTACATCTCCGGTTTGTTTGTTTGTTTGTCAGTTTCTTCATTATCTTCGCCTTTCTTCTTGTTTGTTTGTCGGTGTTCACTGTTTTCTTCTTTCTTACTTTTCCCTATGGTTTCCTTTGTTTCTTCGTCAGTGCTCATCATTTTTTTTCTTAATTTTTCTTTGTTTCTTTCTTCGTTTAGCTATTTTTCAAATATGGGCTGTACAATTTTTCTTCAATACAAGTTTTTAAACTTTTTTGAATCCATGGTCAACATTTTTTTAATAAACATATTTCTGCAGACAATGTACATTTTTTATATACCGGGAAAAATGAACATACACGTTTAACATTTTTTGAATACGGATTAATTTAAATATATTTTTTGTCTCTACTTTTATTTAATTTTTGTTCTACATTTTTCATATACATCATGAGTTTTTCTTTATATATGTTTATCATTTTTCAAATACATGATCAACATCTTTTCATACACACTGAATTTTTTGTATACACATTCCGTATACATGAGGAACATTGTTTCTACACAAAATTTAAAAAATTCACTTTCTTGATTAAAATATTAAAATACATGATCAAAAAAATTTCATACACATTGCGTATTTTTTATGGAATTTTCATATGCATGAGAACATTTTTTTTCTATATAGTTTCAAAATTTTCAAATGCTTGATGGTTTTCTTTAAAATGCTTGATGAACATTTTTCAAATTATTGATTAACATTTCTAAAATACATAACAATGTTTTTCATACACATTGTATACATATTTTGTATACATGAGGTAAAAAAATTCTATACAAATTTAACATTTTTAAAATGCTTGCTTAACATTTTTAAATTGTTTCAACAAAAGTGCATTTTGTAATATTTGGAAACATAAACATAAGTAAAAAAAAAAGAAAGTAGAAACAAAAAAAATAATAAAACAGAAAAAATGAGGCTCTGGCCTCGCGCACTGGGTAGGCCGAGTTTCATGCTCAACTCCATGCAACGCTGCCGCACATCTCGTAATAGCATGCCCAAACTAGCTTCGGACTCTGCGCTTCCTATTCCGCAAACAGTCGCCTAGAAGCCCTCCACGTTGGGCCGGCCAAATTACCTTCTTTTTCTGTTTTGAAACTCCAAAAAGGAGTGTGCGAAAGTGCGCGCGACCGGAATCGAACCAGCGATCTCATTGTTGACAACTAACTCCACTAACCCACTTTCTTATTTTTCTACATACAGGAAATGCCCCCTATGTTTTTTTGTGTTTTTTCCTTTCTTTTTTTCTCTTGTTTGTTTCTTCTTTTCTAAAATGCGTGAACTTTTTCCAAATGAATGATTTTTTCAAATTCAATGAACTTTATTTGAAAATTTGATGTACTTTTTAAAAAATGATGATTTTTTCTTTCAAATTCGATGAACTTTTTCAAAATTTTATGAACTCTTTTCAAAATCGATGAACTTTTTAAAAATCTATCTGCTGTCTTGGAAGTACTTGCGGCTACAAGCATATAACTTATCAATTGCATCCCCCAATATTTCTATACATTTTTTGTTCATTTTGTATTCATATGTTTCTTAGTGTCCAAGCAAGGAAGATGCGTGAACACATTGTGTCTCCAACCGGTTTAGATCATAGGGAACTATGGCACAATGCACTGCAGAATTTTCTTGTTAGAGCTCACCGAAAATATTTGATCTCACCTACGGTAATGCCTTTCGGTTAAACTAGGAATTATTTCATCATTGAAAGCTTTCATCAGCGTATATGGTCGTAAGGGGATGTGTACTTATTTTGCTTCACTGATTGTTTTGGTCTACTTACATGCGCTGGATCAACAATGACAATGAGGTAAAAAGAACCTGAATATAAGGTTTTTGTTCAATCGAATGTGAGGTGACCATGGAAAATTGTTGACATATGTGCAATGTTTGTGATTTAGCGATGATTTTCTGAATTTGGGGAAATCGATCCTCAACATTGAATAATTTCTCAATAGTATGATTGGTGATTTTGGGACAAACGTTGTCGATCCGTCAGCTAGACATTGAGGAGAAGAGGCTCCAACTTAAGTCGAAGATAGAGTCACATAGGCTCCAAATTAAGGTGTATCGGGTGCGAGATGACATCCTAATAACCCATAATCAGTTCCTCATGATAGATCTGAGCACAAAGGATCTAGTGGCTCGAGAGTTTTGGGCGAAGGCGCGGGATATCATCATATGTTCCAGGAACCTCGAAGAAGAGCACAATGCACACGCCAGAGGAGGAGGGACAATGCACACGACAATGGCATGTGATTTGGCCATGTTGCCGGTTAATGCTTTGTTCATGCAACCTGTCAAAAACTATGTCCATTATTGCTTGATGTGTGAAATGTTTAGTTTTGGAGAGAATCCAAGTCTTCGAACTAAAAACAATTTTTTTTGTGGAGACTGTAACTTCAAACCATATATGTAGGACATATATATCTCAACAAAGCATTTCTCTTTTAAGACTAGGAACCCCACGCAAGTAACATCTAGATTAAGGCCTCATCTCGAATGCAAGAACTCAAAAATCGGAGTAATTGAGATGCCATGTCCTGAATTCCTACATGAATCCAAAACAGAGGAATACTCCAAACCTGTTTTTATACCGCATAGGGAAAATCTAGTAATTCTAGACATAAAAGAGAAGAAACCATGCAGTGGCTGCATGAGATTGATACATTGTTAATAAATAGGGTCCTTAAAAAATTAGTACTAGCATTGCTAGAGGCATGTGTGGTTCCATTGTGTTGAAGTTTGGAGTATGTCCTCTTGTGACTACTTTGATTTATACATTCCAACCATCCAAAGTACAGAGACGGTGATGTGTGCAATAAACCAATTATTGGCAAGTGAGCACTGGGCATTATATTTGGTTTTAGTAGCAAACCAGCCACGAAGAGAACTATGCAACCAGAAGAAATGGCGTGCTTCTGTCAGTTTGCCATGATCTTGTGGCCCAGTCCCAAGACTCTATGGACTAAGATTAGCTACTTTTCTTCTTTAGCCGCTCTAATTAGGCACCCATCCTTTGAGTGGTTTATTCTCTTAAAAAATATCACTATTCACTTCGGGGGCAAGTGCAAGCAGTATCTGATTTTAGAGAACACTGCACATCATAGCAGGAAGCAGTTACTATTCACCTCCATGTCATGGTCTTTCTAGTTGGCAGCTATACAATGCATCTTTGCTACCATAGTTGCTTTATAAAACCAATGTATGCTATTATCAAGTGATCTCATTACTTTCTTTTAGTCTATCATAATACCATGTAATGGGATATAAGTATCTATTAAGTTGGTTCTAAATCAGTCACATATGCATGCTTTGAATACTCGGCTCACTCTCGCCTTTTGCGCCATGGGCGTAACGGGCCATCTAGTATAGCATAGGCTGAAGGAGACCAACAATTAAGCTAAAACAAGCTAACGAGCTTCTCTATCTATATTAGGTATAGGAAGAACAAGTCTATGGATCCATGGCCACAACTTAATTAGCTAGCTCCTCCTCAATTTCCTGCCTATAAAATTGGATGTCCACACGAAAGTATAAGCAGGCAGGCATACATGCATAGGCTGCTATCTAGGTGTATATATAAGAAGGGGAACACCAGCTAGCCAATTCGCTCGCTTGCTGCAACGTACACCCACCCACTTGACCAAATCAACCGTCCATCCATTTCATCCATCATCACCATGGCCATGTCGCTGCCTTAAATCTACACCTTTGCTCTTCTTGCCGTCGTCGTCACCCCATGTGTCCAACCAGAATCAGAACCCGGTCTGAGCGTGAAGGCTGGAAACCCAACGTATGCGACCGCTTCAGCCCAATTTTAGTGCAGTCATCTGTTCCTAGACAAGCTGGAGGCCAGGACGCCGAAGGTGAAGGACGTAGTTGGAATGTCGGTCCAGGTGGGCGCCAAGGCGGCAGTGGAGGCTGCCGCCAAGAAACCGTCCACGCGCATCGCCGACTGCCTCGACGGCCTTGCCTCCACGTGGAGCAAAACAAGTAGCTTCCTACTCGCTCCCATTGCATGTCACTGAGCCATTATTCATGCAATATCCATAAGAATCAGTAAGCAGAAATATGAAAAACGACGGAACAAATCACGGTGAAGGGCATTCCGTTGATGTCCTTCACCTCCGGCGTCCTGACATCCAGATTGGTTATTAACAAATTTGGCTGAAGCGGTCGCGCATGTAGCATTGATGGCATCCATGGGTACTGGTTCTGGTTTGGACACTAGGGGTGACGACGATGGCAAGAAGTGTAGGTTTAAGGCAGCATCATGGCCATGGTGGTGATGGATGAAATTGATGGACGGTTGATTTGGTCAGGTGGGTGGGTGTACATTGCAGAGCGAGCAAATTTTTTGATTTGATTTGATTTTTTTTGGCAAATTTTGAGTCGATTTGATGATTAATAAGACGTGTAGTAACATTTAGAGGCCCATCCATGTGAAGAGCCCATCGTAGAAGCCGTACGAGAGACACCCATTTGCCTGGTAAAAAAAAAAGGTCTACCATTTGGTAGATCCCCATTTCATCCGCCGGCCACCCCGACGATGGCGCCGCCGCATCCAGCACCACCGCGGGAGACGCCCATCTTCCGAACCCCAGACGAGCTCCTCCACGACATCTTCCTCCGCCTCCCCACTGCGGCCGACCTGGCCCGCGCCTCCGCGGCGTGCCCCTCCTTCCGCCGTTTCATCACCGACCACGCCTTCCTCCGTCGCTACCGCGCCCTCCACCCCCCGCCTCTCATCGGCGCGCTCGACGACACCGCCTTCATCGCGGCCCAGCCGCCGCACCCCTCCGCCGTCGCCGCCCGCGCCTTCGCCGGCTTCGACTTCTCCTGCTCCTCCTTCCTCCCCTCCACCGCCAGCCTTACCTGGAGCGCGATTGACTTCTTGGACGGACGCGCCCTCCTCGCCGGCGCCCCAGTCCCACTCGAACGCGGCATCTCTCATGTGCATGGCCTCCAGTACCGCTATTTTTCGGCCAGGGACCTCGCCGTGTGCGACCCCGTGCACCGCCGCTACATCCTGCTTCCCGCCGTCCCCGGCGACCTGAAAGCGCTGGTCAGTGAACCGGACCTCCTCCATCTGGAGACTTTCCTTGCTCCCGGCGATGATGAGGAGGACCCGTTATCATTCAGGGTCATGTGCTTGGTGCAATGCAGAACGAATGTGGTGCTGCTCGTCTTCTCCTCGTTGGATGGGCAATGGCATTCTCTTGCATTTGATCTGTGGAGTGCTGCGTCTGATCCACTTAAACACCCCAAGGATGGGCTCTCAGATCGTCAGTTCGTCCACGGATGCTTCTGTTGGCATTTTCCCCTCCTGAACAAGTTGGTTCTGCTTGATACACGCACCATGGAGTTCTCTGCTGTCAACCTACCACCTGAACAAGGATGGAGCAGCAATTTTGTCATTGTCGAGGCAGCAGAAGGAATGCTCGGAATGCTCGCTGAAGTCTATGACAGGGATAACATATATGACCCATGTTGGCTGAATTATTCCATTCTGAGAAATAACCAATGGCATTTGGAGAAGGTCATCCCGTTGCCGGGAATGCATCATGTTGTTCTGCTTGGCGTAGGCGGGGGATACCTGCTCATAGGAGCCATGTACATCACATCTTCTGGAAAGGAGGTGAAGTTTGGGTTATTTTCGGTGGACGTCAAGACGTTGCAGGTCGAGTTGTTCGCTCAGCGTAGCAAAGTCATCTTCTCTGGTCGACTATATGCTGGTTTCCCACCATCATTATGTGCACCAGCCATATGAAGTGGTGAGCATGTTATCTGCTTAATTTTATTTAACTTGGTCTCAGTGTTACACAGAAAAGATATATGATTCAGGTATTTATGTCATGAACATTTTCTTTTTCCACTCTGCCTAGTTTGATAGTTCGCATTACGGTTAATTATTGTTGGTGGGCATTTAGGTGATTATATAATGCCTAACTTATTTGTGCAATTGGAAGCTCAGTAAACTCAGAAAAACTAATGATATTTATTTGTTATCATCATTTTGAGGTTATCCTACTAATAAATGAGAAGCCTCTTTGTTGCTGATATTTTAGTAATCCAGAGTTCCCCTTGGTCTTGAAATTTCTGCTATATGAGTTGGTCGAGTTGTGCACATCATTTCCATTTTCCAGTTTCTATTTTGATATATAACCTGTGTATGAGTAGAAATCATCTAATCACAACAACCCCATGTTTCTGCTCTGAACGGCAGTTCTAGCAGTTTGTTTTTATATGATTACTATCCACTACAGATTACTCCATAAATCAGTGGTATAAAACACGGATAGTTCGCCTGGTAGCTCTACATATGAATTCCTTTCTTCATCTACACATTTGCTAGCCTTATTATTGTCTCCTCTGCATCTTCCTCTTCAAGCTCCTCCGCTGTTGCACCTGTCATGGGCCTTGTTTCCTTTTTTAATAAATTGGTTTCTCGAATGCAAACCTCACTGTAGTGCATTCTTATCGTATATACTCTAGGCTGCTTAACCATATGCACACATAGAAATTTCAGCTTGTGGCTTGCTGCCATGTGCTCATCAGCATGTTTGCAAAGTACATTGTTGAAGTCCTTGTCTCTGATTGATAGGTCTTATTTCTATTCACGTATTGCACTGTTGCTGGGCGATGTGATAGGCACCTCGTTGCAAATATCCATTGTCAACTTGCAACACGCATCAATCTAGTATATATTTGGTGCTTGTTATATGTACTTAGTAGCCTTGTATTTCCTATTGATGCCTTTCTCCGTATAGTAAGTTGATGTTGTTTCATCTATCCGCAGATGCTGATGCCGTGTGGAAGAAGAGCTGATTCCTCTGAAAGCGCGTCGTGGTGTAGGACGAGAAAATGTGATGTGTGGATTAGATGCATTGGCTTGTTGGACAATTGGATCTGGAATGTCGAGAGTGAAGCGCGGATTGGATGTATTGTTTGCTTGTTCAATGTGGACGCCTTGTCGAGCGCTATGATGTGTGCGTGCGAGCGAGCTATCCCTGTGTTACAATCTTTTTAGCCCGGTTAGAGCGTTTGAAGCCTTTTCGATCTCTGAACTGAACTTTAAGGTGCTCACTGTTTATGAACCAATAGATCTCTGAACTTCTTTCTGTTACTGCAGTGCCGATTAGACTTGTTGAAGAATGTCAATGTGTGTGCCCTGCTTGCTTGGCAGCAGTGACAGTAAGGTCTAGAGAAAGAAACATTGCAGAAAGAAACAATGTGTATTACTGGATGAAATGATTTGTCCTCTTGGTTGGAATCACGCTGATTTGTTGTGCGGCTTGTGCCCAGTCTGGAGAGAGGGCCATGGTGGGTGGGCTCCTAGCCCAGTGCCCAGCGAGCGGCTGTATGACCTGGCCGACGCAGGACACATTCTCCTCTTTATTAGTGATCTAAATGCTCTTATATTTCTTTACGGAGGGAGTAAAAATCAGCAGGGGCTTCTCCCCCTATTGGTCTTTTTCTTTTTGAGGGCCATGCTCGTCGTCGGCGCATCCCTATCAGTATCCATTCCGGTGTAATCGGTGCCGTCCGTGTCCTGCACCTCATCGGGTCGCACTACAACAGGGGAGCTCCTTGGTCCATCACAGTGGCATGTGGTCCCGTTGCACCGCACATCGGCATCTTGCTTTGCACGCCTCTGACCAACAACGAAATTGGTTGTTTAACCCCCTGCTAGAAGAGGAGCTACTATGTGTCGCTTGATTTTTTTTTATTGAGTTGATGTGTCGCTTGATGTGAGACGGAGTGTGCGCCCGCGTCAGGCCGTCGCTATAAATAGGCCGAGCCAGGTAGGTTTCAGGTTAGTTCATCCTTTCCCTTGTATTTTCCTTTGTTTTTCTCTTCCCAAAATATAGTAAATACATATATTCCAAACAACGTGGAATTAATTAAAAAATAAAAAACATGGAGAAATGTTAACGCAATGTAAAAAATATTTCTTAGCTTAATTAAAAAAATCGATAGCATGTAAAAAGAAATGTTCGTGTGAATTTTTAAAAATTCACACGTTCCAATAAAATGTATGTGAATTATAAAAATATTCTTAATCATGTATTTGAAAAAAATTAGATATGAATAAAAATGTTATTGATTTATACAAAAAAATATACAAATATGTATGAAAAAAGTAGACATCAATAACGCATATTTGAAGAAAATGTTAATGATTTATTTATGAAATGTTAAACCTGTATAAAAGATGTTCCTAATGTATATAAAGAAGTACAATCATAATGTATAAAAAATGTTCACGTGTTTCAATAAAAATGTAGGTAACACTATAAAATCAGGTTAATTAATGTAGCCCGCGTAGAGGATTTAGTATGAATAACACATCTCACCAGTCAATGTATAACCATGCCTTGTTTGCTATTATAAATTTTGGATTAATTCCATCCCATCTGTGAAATCATGATAGACATACCACAGAAGACCTGATCAAAATCAGTATAAAGAATCTTATTTCCTGAACAGAATTGCACTGTTATGTATGAACAAAGCCCTCTGTCCGAACAACAAAGTTCTGACCAATGATAAATTTTAAGAAAAGGTTAAAGGTGCATTGGACTACTATATTTTGCATTGACTCCTTTATTTATAGGTCTTAAACTAATCATCTTTTCCAAAAAAGTAGATATTTTATATAGTGTAATAATGCTCATAAATGCATTAACAACAAAGATCTCCTCCTTGCAAAATGTTAATAAAGGAACTTGGAATGTTAAACAAACACTTGTGACGAAACATGACATTCTTCTAGCGGAGAGCCTCGGTTATAACCAGGTGCAAGAAGGATATAACCCGGTGAAAAAAGATGGTGAAATGAGGCAGCGACAGTTCATGTAGATTGCATGGATTCGGTGACTGCGATTGGAAATGCGTGGTTCAAGCATTGCCTTTGAAAAGCTAAGGGAGCACCGCATGAGATAGCTAGATTATGTTCTGATTGAGATTTTTTCCTGAAATTGAGTTGATGAATCCAGTCATTTTATTTTCTGCACCTTTTATTACATTTTTTGATTTCTTTTTTTGCTTTATTTCTATTTTTTTATAATTCGAAATATTCTAAATATTTATACAAAAAACACTCTAATAAATTTTTATAAGTATTAATCATGCATTTGAAAACTGTTAAATGTGTATAGATTTTTTTTCTGACATATACTAAAAGTGTTCAATTTGTATGGTGAAAAGTAGACATAATAAAAATACAAGTTTTGCAAAAATGTTAATCATTGTAACATGTTAAAAGTCTACTCCCTTCATCTACGAACAAGTGTACATTTGGCATCCTAAATTTGTTCACAAAGAGCGTACTTCTATCTTTCCAATGCACATTAAAGTATAAAAGATCTAAAAAAAATTAAAGTATAAAAATGCTTCTCTCTCATCAAATGGTAACAAAGACCAATAACATGTCACATATGCTCTTCTAACTTTCTACATGCACTTAGCTTATTGGTGGTGGGGTAATTAAAGAGGAGAGAGGTGGTGGCTTGCACCTTTCCAACGTATTTTTTACTCCACTCCATAATTTGCCATAAAAATTATAATGTACACGTATTTGTGGATGGAGAGGATATATAAAACATGCTCCTGGTGTAGAGAGAAAAATGTATAATGCTTATGAAAAAAGTGGACATAAAAATATGTTCTATAAAATCTTAAATGTGTATATAAACGTTCATAGCTCATAGAAAGAATGTACAATGTGTACGAAAAAAGTAGATATAAAAGATATAATTTTTCAAAAATGTTAATGTTTGGAAAAAATGAAACATGTATATACAAATGTTTCGGATGTATAAAATTGTACAAATAAAACCAATAGAACCGAATAAAAAAACATGAAAATCAGGAAAATGAAGAAATATAAATAAAGGAAAGAAAGAAGTAGAAAACCAGTGAAACCAAGAAAGAAGCATATAAAACAAAGAGAAAAAGAAAGAAAATAAACAACCAGTACAACAGTGAAAGAAACAAAGAAAACAGGTTGAAAATAAAGAACATAAAACCAAACAATAAATAAAGAAAACCCAAAACAAAGTGAAAAAGCACAAAAAAAGAAGAAACCCGAAAAAAATGAAACTATGCAGCGAGTGAGCAATACATCTCTTCTCCTGAGCGAGGCGGCGAACGAAAGAAAATCAATCGAAACAGGACGGTCCAGTAATACATAGAGGGAAGATAGTTTCAGACGAGACTAACTCGCAGAATCTATATCTCGCTTATAACGAGATGATAGTCCCCCTCGCCTGTTGCATGGCGCTACCGGGTCGGTCTGTAACTATAACAATGTGTATGAATTGTTTCTCTCTCTATCTGTAAACATAGGAGTGTGCGAAAGTACGCGCGATTGGAATCAAACCGGCGATCTCATTGTTGACAACTAACTCCACTAACCCACTTTCTTATTTTTCTACATACAAGAAATGCCCCCTATGTTTTCTATGTTTTTTCCTTTTCTTTTTTGTTTCTTTTTTCTTTTTTCTTTTCTAAAATGCATGAACTTTTTCCAAATGGACGATTTTTCAAATTCAATGAACTTTACTTTAAAATTTGATGTAATTTAAAAAAATGATGAATTTTTCTTTCAAATTCGATGAAATTTTCAAAATTTGATGAATTCTTTTGAAAATCGATGAAATTTTTAAAAATCTATCTACTTTCTTGGAAGTACTTGAGGCTACAAGCATATAGCTTTTCAATTGCATCCCCCAATATTTCTATACATTTTTTGTTCATTTTGTATTCATATGTTTCTTAATGTCCAAGCAAGGAAGATGCATGAACACATTGTGTCTCCAACTGGTTTAGATCATAGGAAACTATGGCACAATGCATTGCAGAATTATCTTGTTAGAGCTCACAAAAAAATTTGATCTCACCTACGGTAATGCCTTTCGGTTAAACTAGGAATTATTTCATCATAGAAAGCTTTCATCTGCATATATGCTCGTAAGGGGCTGTGTACTTATTTTGCTTCACTGATTGTTTTGCTCTACTTACATGCGCCGAATCAACAATGACAATGAGGTAAAAACCATAATTTGCCTTATATAGGTTTTTTTTTCGATCGAATGCGAGGTGACCATGGAAAATTGTTGGCAAATGTGCAATGTTTGTGATTTAGCGATGATTTTCTGAATTTGGGGAAATCGATCCTCAACATTGAATAATTTCGCGATAGTATGATTGGTGATTTTGGGACAAAAGTTGTTGATCCATCAGCTAGACATTGAGGAGAAGAGGCTCCAACTTAAGTCGAAGATGGAGTTACATAGGCTACAAATTAGAGTATTTAACCAAAAACTACCACAATAGACGGAAACGTGACGAAAAACTACCACTCTACGTTTTTATGCGAAAAACTACCAAATTTGTCCTAAACCGTGGCAAAAAACTACCAAGTCGCGAAAGCGCTTGCTTCGCCCGCGCTAACCCCGAATCTGACCGGTTGGGCCCGCGAATCAATTGCCACGCTGGCGAACGGACGGCCGCCGCGTGTTGACGACCGTTAACGGCCCATCCGCTGTCGGAGCGGCGGCTGTCGGTCGGGTGCGGGTCAAGATCTGATCCCTTCCCCTCTCGCTTCACTCTCTCCCTCCTCTCCCTCTCTCTGAACTAGGTGGCGGCCGCCATGTCCTCGTTGATTCCGGAGGGTGGCGGCGCTGGCGGCGGCAACGTTGGCGGAGGCGACGCTGGCGGCGGTGACACAAGTTTGGACGCTGCTGCCTCGCCCGTGCCTCCACCGATGGCCAGCGGCTCAGTCGATAATTGGTTGGGGAGCACCAGTTTCTCGACGCAGGCCGGCTCCTAGCAGTCGGAGGCACCGTTCTCTAGTCATCGCCATTGGTAGCAGGTATGCAAGTATCGTCTGCTGGGCCTTTGGTTAGCTGCTTCAATCTGGCAAATTAGTAAGATATGTTTGTTTTTTTTAGTTGGACATGTGTAGTAAACTGGAGTCAGTAAACTGTATAGCTTAGTCAATTTCAATTCAATTCAAGAGCACTTATTTGTGCAGTTTGGCTGACCAGAAGTGGGAGATATGGTTTCATTTAGAAGGAAGAAACCCTGTGAAAAGGGGTATATTTGAGTCAGATATTTCTTTGCTTACTCTACAATCACTCATTGCTAGTGAAGGGTATGGGGACAGTGATTACATGTAATATGTGAAGGAGGAGGAAATTGGATCTGAAAGAGTAAAGTATTTAGGTAATGAAGCTAGTGTTCATGAAATGTTGGAGTTTTTTCATCATGTCAAGCTAGTGAACATAAAGGTTGTGAGAAATGTTGAACCTGGAATTAGTACACAGGCTAATGAGAATTACATGAACACTCAAGAGAGCTGTTGTGTGAAAAAGGTTGTGGAGCAATCTGAGCTTCAGAATCAGATAGATGATAGGAAGGCTCAGCTTGAGAGGAGCAGGATTCAAAGAGAGGCAGATTTGAACCACTTTGAAGGAGACACTGAAGTGTCTGAATTTTGTTCTGAGGATTCAGTTCATTCAGATGGGAGTGCTGAAGCTGTTCAACAAATGGAAATAGAGTGTGCCTCTGAAGAGGATACAACATTGCAAACTACTGCTATTGTGAAACATGTGAAGAATCCTGGTCCACCTAGCAGATGTCACAATGAGGTAGAGAAAAAATGTTTTGAAGATTGGTTTCCTGAAGCAGATGAGTTTTGTTTTGCTGGTGATGCAGGCATAAGTGATGAGGAAGAAGAAGATGAAGTTGAACTACCATACCTCATGAAGAAGCCAAAGACAAAGAGTAGTAAGAAAAAGATGAAGGAAAGGCTATATTTTGACCCCTCAATTCCCAATTCACATTTACTCTTGTGCAAGAGCTTGTGTTTTGATATTGTTTACCAGTTCAGAGAAGCATTAAGAGATTTTCATATAAGGACTTTGAGGTCTTCTCACTACCACAGGAACACTCTAACAAGAATTATTGTTTGGTGTTCACAGAGAGAGCATGGATGTGAATTTTACATGTGTGCCTCCAGGATAGCTCATGAAAGAACATTTTGCATTAAGAAGTGTAACATGGAGCACACTTGTCCAGCATCAGCAGAGAACACAAAGGTTACTACTAAGTGGCTTTCCAAAGCAGTTGAGCCTTCTCTTAGAGCAGAACCTAGAGCACCTGTGGATTCACTTATTAAAAACAGCAAAGTCAAGTTTTCAGTTGATGTATCAAAGAGTGTGGCCTATAGGGCAAGGAGGAAGGCTATTAAGGTTGTACAAGGTGACCAGACGGAGCAGTACTATAGACTGAGGGATTACCTACAAGCAGTTCTTGACACAAACCCTAGTAGCAGGTGTGTAGTTACAACATTTGAGGACCCAGAAAACCCTGCCCCAACTCCTAGATTTAAGTACATGTTCTACTGCTTGCATGCATCAAAGAAAGGATTTCTTAATGGTTGCATGCCCTTTATAGGTAAATCTATAACTGCATTTTGTTCAAAATATCTTGTTGTAAATTTATGGTAGCTAATTTGGGTATGGATGCAGGGCTTGATGGTTGCTTCATCAAGCTAACCACTGGACAGCAAATTCTTGCAGCCACAGGAAGAGATGGCAACAACAACATCTACCCCATAGCCTTTGGTGTGGTAGATACGTCCATTTTGCATCATGCTTTTATATCAATATTTATTGCATTATGGGCTGTTATTTCATGTTATGTCACAATACTTATGGCTATTCTCTATGATTTTACAAGGTTTACATGAAGAGGGAGAATACCGGCAGCTGGAATTCTGGGCTGGAAAAGGAGCAAATATTGAAGGCCTATTCTGCGCAACTACAAAAGTCCTGAAACTCCATGGAATACCTTAAAATAAATAAAGAAAAATCATCGCCAAAGATGAATGCCAGGGGGCCCACACCTTGCCCACGAGGGTGGGGGGCGCGCCCTCCCCCCTGGGCGCGCCCCCCTACGTCGTGGGCCCCCTGGTGGCTCTCCGACGCCCATCTTCTCCTATATGAAGTCTTTCGATGAGAAAAAAATAGAAGGCAACCTTTCGGGACGAGACTCCGCCGCCACGAGGCGGAACCTTGGCGGAACGAATCTAGGGCTCCGGCAGAGCCGTTCTGCCGGGGACACTTCCCTTCGGGAGGGGGAAATCATCACCAATGCTCCTCTCATCGGGAGAGGGCAATCTCCATCAACATCTTCACCAGCACCATCTCATCTCCAAACCCTAGTTCATCTCTTGTATCCAATTCTTGTTTCCAAGTCCAGGATTGATGCTAGTAGGTTGCTAAAAGTGTTGATTACTCCTTGTAGTTGATGCTAGTTGGTTTATTTGGTGGAAGATCATATGTTCAGATCCTTTATGCACATTATTACCCCTCTGATTATGAACATGAATATGCGTTGTGAGTAATTATGTTTGTTCCTGAGGACAAGGGAGAAGTCTTGCTATTAGTAGTCATGTGAATTTGGTATTCGTTCGATATTTGATAAGATGTATGTTGTCTAACCTCTAGTGGTGTTATGTGAACGTCGACTACATAACACTTCACCATTATTTGGGCCTAGAGGAAGGCATTGGGAAGTAATAAGTAGATGATGGGTTGCTAGAGTGACAGAAGCTTAAACCCTAGTTTATGCATTGCTTCGTAAGGGGCTGATTTGGATCCATATGTTTCATGCTATGGTTAGGTTTACCTTAATACTTTTGTTGTAGTTGCGGATGCTTGCAATAGAGGTTAATCATAAGTGGGATGCTTGTTCAAGTATGAACAGTACCCAAGCACCGGTCCACCCACATATCAAATTATCAAAGTACCGAACGCGAATCATATGAGCGTGATGAAAACTAGCTTGATGATATTCCCATGTGTCCTCGGGAGCGCTTTTCCTATTATAAGAGTTTGTCCAGGCTTGTCCTTTGCTATAAAAAGGATTGGGCCACCTTGCTGCACTTTATTTACTTTTATTACTTGTCGCTCGTTACAATTTATCTTATCACAAAACTATCTATTACCACTTGTTTCAGTACTTGCAGAGAATACCTTGCTGAAAACCGCTTATCATTTCCTTCTGCTCCTTGTTGGGTTCGACACTCTTACTTATCGAAAGGACTACGATAGATCCCCTATACTTGTGGGTCATCAAGACTCTTTTCTGGCGCCGTTGCCGGGGAGTGACACTACTAGGGAAAAGCCTATACACAGAATCTTAGCAGCAGCGAGGGTTAAAAACCCTCGCTACTGCTACTTACTAGCAGCGCAGGTTTTTAAACCTCGCTACTACTAAGTTGATAGCAGCAGGACGGGTTTATAACCCTCGCTACTACTAAGCAGTCTCTACCGTGCCCCCCGGGACATGCCATAGTAGTAGCGCGGGTTTTTAACCCTCGCTACTACTAAGTTGATAGCAGCAGCGCGGGTTTTTAACCCTCGCTACTACTAAGTGGCCCCTGGACCATGCCATAGTAGTAGCGATGGTTATAAACCCGCGCTACTACTATCAACTTAGTAGTAGCGCGGGTTTTTACCCCTCGCTACTACTAATCGTCTGCCATAGTAGTAGCGCGGGGTATGGCCTATTTGCAAATTTTTCAAAGTCTACCCCCAGTTTTAAAAAAATAAAAGAAAATGATAAAAATGTCAAAAAAATAAAAGAAAATAAGTTTCCCATGTGATATGTGGTCTAGTTGTTGGGAAAATTTACAAATATGAATTTCGACTTTATTTGCAAAATCTCTCTGGAAATTTGTAAAATGGCCATAACTTTTGCATACGAACTCGGATGAAAAAGTTTTTTATATGAAAAATCATCTACTCGAAAAGTTACATTTGAATTTAACTAGGGGAACCCCGTTAAACATTTTTAAAATCCTCAAAAACCTAACAGAAAAAAAGTTACGGGGCTTTTAAGATCTGGAGGCAAAAAAATTAAAAAAAATCAGATTTTTTTTAATTTTTGTTAAATCTGGTCAAAGTATGGTCAAACTAATTATTCAAGAATATTAGTATAATTATTTTAGTTTTTTTGAATTTTGGTCAAATCTGGTCAAACTATGGTCAAACTGTGGTCAAATTTGGTCAAATTGTGGTCAAACTAATTATTCAAGAAATATTAGTGTTACTAATTTTTTAGAACAATAGTTTCAAACTCAAATAATGAAATATGTGACTTCATGCTCAAGCTAAATTCCTGAGGTTAATAGGATTGACATCTTACTATTGTGAAGAAAACAACAAGTGCAGACTTGGAAACGAGGGAGAATAGAACCCGGAAGTTAAGCATGCTCAGGTTGGAGTAGTGAGAGGATGGGTGACCGTCCGGGAAGTTAGATGATTTGGAATGATGAGGGGTGATTAAAGATTTGAGGTTAAAATAATTCAGAAATTTGAAAATTAGGGAAAAAATCAAAAAAAAAAATTTGAAAAAATTCAAAAGAAAAATTCAGAGATTACAGATTAGTAGTAGCGCGGGTTTTTACCCACGCTACTGCTATACGTTAGCTGTAGCGCGGGTTGCACCCGCGCTACTGCTATAAGTTAGCTGTAGCGCCTTATTAGTAGCGCCGGCCCCCGTGCTACTAATAGGCCCAAAACCCGCGCTGCTGCTAGGCTTTTCCCTAGTAGTGTGAAGCGCCTTTGGTACGTGGAATTTGCTAAGGAAAAATTTATTTAGTGTGCTGAAATTTTCTGTCACTTGTTACTATGGAAAGTAATTGTCCGAGGGGCTTGTTCGGGGTATCTTCACCCCGTCCAGTAGAGCAAAGAGTTGCTCCTCAACCTACTGAACCTATTGAAAATGAAACTCCTTTTGAAATTCCTTCGGGTTTGATGGAAAAACTGCTAGCTAACACTTTTACAGGAGATGGAACAAAGCATCCTGATGAACATCTACGCTATGTGGATGATGTTTGTGGACTATTTAAGCTTGTAGGTATACCCGATGATGTTGTTAAGAAGAAGGCCTTCCCTTTATCTTTGAAGGGAGACGCATTGACATGGTATAGGCTATGAGATGATATGAGATCATGGAACTATAAAAGATTGAAATTGGAATTTCATCAAAAGTATTACCCTATCCATCTTGTTCATCGTGATCGCAATTATATATATAATTTTTGGCCTCGCGAAGGAGAAAGCATCGCTCAAGCTTGGGGGAGGCTTAAATCAATGTTATATTCATGCCCCAATCATGAGCTCGCAAGAGAAGTGATTATGCAAAGTTTTTATGCTCGGCTTTCTGATAACAATCGCACGATGCTCGATACTTCTTGTGCTGGCTCTTTTATGATGAAGACTATTGAATTTAGATGGAATTTATTTGGATAGAATTAAACGCAACTATGAAGATTGGGACCTCGACGAAGGTAAGGAGTCAGGTATGACACCTAAGTTTGATTGTGTTAAATCTTTTATGGATACCGATATTTTCCGTAAGTTTAGCACTAAATATGGACTTGACTCTGAGATAGTAGCTTCTTTCTGTGAATCTTTTGCTACTTATGTTGATTTCCCCAAGGAGAAGTGGTTTAAATATCATCCTCCCATAGAAGTAAAAGTAGTTGCACCTATTAAAGTTGAAGAAAAGATTGTCACTTATAATGATCCTATTCTTCCCGCTTCTTATGTTGGGAAACCACCTTTCCCTGTTAGAATGAAGGATCATGCTAAAGCTTCAACCGTTGTTCGAAAAAGCAATACTAGGACTTATACACCTCCTGAGCAAGTCAAAGTAGAACCCAATATTGCTATTGTTAAGGATCTCTTGTCTGATAATATTGCTGGGCATGTTATTCAATTCTCTGGTGAAACTGCTAGAATTGCTAAACCCTGTGATAGAGATAAACATAGACCTGTGGTAGGCGTGCCTGCTATTTCTGTTAAAATAGGAGATCATTGTTATCATGGCTTATGTGATATGGGTGCTAGTGCTAGTGTTATACCCATTGACTTATACAAAGAAATTATGCATGAAATTGCACCTGCTGAGTTAGAGGATATTGATGTTACAATTAAACTTGCCAATAGAGATACTATATCTCCAATAGGAATTGTTAGAGATGTTGAAGTCTTGTGTGGGAAAACTAAATACCCCGCTGATTTTCTTGTTCTTGGTTCTCCACAAGATAGCTTTTGTCCTATTATATTTGGTAGACCCTTCTTGAATACTGTTAATGCTAAGATAGACTGCAAAAAGAATGTTGTTACTATTGGCTTGGATGATATGGTTCATGAGTTTAATTTCTCTAAATTTAGTAAACAACATCGTGAGGAAGAATTGCCTAGTAAGGACGAAATTATTGGTCTTGCTTCTATTGCCGTACCTCCTAGTGATCCTTTAGAACACTATTTGCTAAACCATGAAAATGATATGTTCATGAATGAAAGAAGGGAAATAGATGAAGTATTCTTTAAACAGGAACCTATTCTACAACACAATTTGCCTGTTGAAATCCTAGGGGATCCTCCTCCACCCAAGGGTGATCCCGTGTTTGAGCTTAAACCGTTGCCTGATAATCTTAAATATGCTTATCTTGATGAAAAGAAAATATATCCTGTCATTATTAGCGCTAACCTTTCAGAGCATGAAGAAGAAAGATTATTGAAAACTCTAAAGAAGCACCGTGCTGCTATTGGATATACTCTGGATGATCTTAAGGGCATCAGTCCCACTCTATGTCAACATAAAATAAATTTGGAAGCTGATGCCAAACCAGTTTGTGATCCTCAACGACGTCTGAATCCTAAAATGAAAGAAGTGGTAAGAAAAGAAATACTCAAGCTTCTGGAGGCAGGTATAATTTATCCCGTTGCTGATAGTCAGTGGTAAGTCCTGTCCATTGTGTCCCTAAGAAGGGAGGTATTACTGTTGTCCCTAATGATAAAGATGAATTGATTCCGCAAAGAATTATCACAGGTTATAGGATGGTAATTGATTTCCGCAAATTAAATAAGGCTACTAAGAAAGATCATTACCCCTTACCTTTTATTGATCAAATGCTAGAAAGATTATCCAAACATACACATTATTGCTTTCTAGATGGTTATTCCGGTTTTTCTCAAATACATGTGTCGGCTAAAGATCAATCAAAGACTACTTTTACATGCCCTTTTGGTACTTTTGCTTATAGACGTATGCCTTTCGGTTTATGTAATGCACCTGCTACCTTTCAAACATGCATGATGGCTATATTCTCTGACTTTTGCATGAAAATTTGTGAGGTTTTCATGGAGGACTTTTTCGTCTATGGTTCCTCTTTTGATGATTGCTTGAGCAATCTTGCTCGAGTTTTGCAGAGATGTGAAGAAACTAATCTTGTCTTGAATTGGGAAAAGTGCCACTTTATGGTTAATGAAGGTATTGTGTTGGGGCACAAAGTTCCTGAAAGAGGTATTGAAGTTGATAAAGCCAAGGTTGATTCTATTGAAAAGATGCCATGTCCCAAGGACATCAAAGGTATAAGAAGTTTCCTTGGTCGCGCCGGATTTTATAGGAGGTTCATTAAGGACTTCTCAAAAATCTCTCGGCCTCTGACTAATTTATTACAAAAAGATGTACCATTTGTCTTTGATGATGATTGTGTAGAAGTATTTGAAATACTTAAGAAAGCATTAGTCTCTGCACATGTTGTTCAGCCACCTGATTGGAATTTACCCTTTGAAATTATGTGTGATGCTAGTGATTATGCTGTAGGTGTTGTTCTAGGGCAAAGAGTTGATAAGAAATTAAATGTTATCCATTATGCTAGTAAGACTCTAGACAATGCTCAAAGAAATTATGCTACTACCGAAAAGGAACTTTTAGCAGTTATATTTGCTTGTGATAAATTCAGACCCTATATTGTTGGTTCTAAAGTAACTATTCACACAGATCATGCTGCTATTAAATATCTTATGGAAAAGAAAGATGCAAAACCTAGACTTATTAGATGGGTTCTCTTGCTTCAAGAATTTAATTTGCATATTGTTGATAGAAAAGGAGCTGAGAACCCCGCTGCAGACAACTTATCTAGGTTAGAGAATGTACTTGATGACCCACTACCTATTGATGATAGCTTTCCTGATGAACAATTAAATGTAATAAGCACTTCTCGTAGCACTCCATGGTATGCTGATTATGCTAATTATATTGTTACTAAATTTATACCACCTAGCTTCACATACCAACAAAAGAAAAAGTTTTTCTTTGACTTGCGACATTACTTTTGGGATGACCCACATCTTTATAAAGAAGGAGTAGATGGTGTTATTAGACGTTGTGTACCTGAGCATGAACAGGAACAGATCCTACGCAAGTGTCACTCCGAAGATTATGGAGGACACCATGCTGGAGATAGAATTGCACATAAGGTATTGCAATCCGGTTTTTATTGGCCTACTCTCTTCAGGGATGCCCGTAAGTTTGTTCTGTCTTGGCAATAAATGTCAAAGAATTGGTAATATTAGTAGACGTCAAGAAATGCCTATGAATTATTCACTTGTTATTGAACCATTTGATGTTTGGGGCTTTGATTATATGGGACCTTTTCCTGCCTCTAATGGATATACTCATATTTTAGTTGCTGTTGATTACGTTACTAAGTGGGTAGAAGCTATTCCAACTAGTAGTGCTGATCATAACACTTCTATTAAAATGCTTAAGGAAGTTATTTTTCCGAGGTTTGGAGTCCCTAGATACTTAATGACTGATGGTGGTTCACACTTTATTCATGGTGCTTTCCGTAAGATGCTTGCTAAATACGACGTTAATCATAGAATTGCATCTCCATATCACCCGCAGTCTAGTGGTCAAGTAGAGTTGAGCAATAGAGAACTCAAATTAATCTTGCAAAAGACTGTCAATAGGTCTAGAAAGAATTGGTCCAAGAAACTGAATGACGCATTATGGGCCTATAGAACTGCATATAAAAATCCTATGGGCATGTCTCCGTATAAAATGGTTTATGGAAAAGCTTGTCACTTACCTCTCGAACTAGAACATAAGGCATACTGGGCTATTAAAGAGCTCAACTATGATTTCAAACTTGCCGGTGAGAAGAGGTCATTTGATATTAGCTCACTTGATGAATGGAGAACCCAAGCTTATGAAAATGCCAAGTTGTTTAAAGAAAAGGTTAAAAGATGGCATGACAAAAGGATACAAAAGCGTGAGTTTAATGTAGGTGATTATGTACTGCTATACAACTCTCGTTTAAGATTTTTTGCAGGAAAACTTCTCTCTAAATGGGAAGGTCCCTACGTTATCGAGGAGGTCTATCATTCCGGTGCCATAAAAATCAACAACTTCGCAGGCACAAATCCAAAGGTGGTAAACGGTCAAAGGATCAAACACTATTTCTCAGGTAATCCTATAAATGTTGAAACTAATATTATTGAAACCGTAACCCCGGAGGAATACATAAAGGACACTTTCCAGAATGTTCCAGACTCTGAAAAGGAATAGGTATGTGGTACGGTAAGTAAACCGACTCCAAAACAAATTTTAAGGCAATATTTCTCCGTTTTGGAATATTTCGAAAAATAGAAAAATAAGTAGCAGTCCGGGGAGGACACGAGGCCTCCACGAGGGTGGAGGGCGCGCCCTACCCCCCTGGGCGCGCCCCCTACCTCGTGAGCACCTCGTGTGCCCTCCGGACTCCGTTTCCTTGCACGATACGTATTTTGGTCGGTAAAAATTCATTATATATACTCCCGAAGGTTTTGACTCTCAAATCTCCCCTGTTCTTGTTTCGAGCTATTTTTCTGACAGGTCTAGATCATCATGACGACCCCAAGTGCTTCCAAGGACAAGTTTTTCGAGAAGGTAATCAACCCTTACCTCGCGGAGGTGCTACGACACCCTCAAACCATTGAGATGCGTGATGGGTTGCTGCACATCCGCGATGTTGAGGGACCAAAGGGAACCGGAAGCGTGGAGTCGACGCTCGAAGCGATGGAGCAACAAGTTTTCAAGTGCCAGGGGATGGTGGAGCATGGAATCAACGCTACCCACAAGATGCTTGCGGAGTTCAGCAACAACTACGATCCGGATGCCAAGAAGACCGAGGAGGCCATCTTCAAGCTACATGAGAAGATCGAGCACCTCCAAGCCCAAAACTATGATCTACAAAACCAAAACTGTGAGTATGAATATAGATTCAAAAGGATGAGTTTGGCTGCAGATTTGAGGATTCCGGAGACTCGATCATCCTTCTATGATGGTGAGCCTATGCCGTGGAAGGTGGACGACAAGCTTGCATCATCAACAACACCTCCACCACCAACAACAAAGAAGGAGACATAATCACATGGGTATGGGCACTCCCCTTGGCAACTGCCAAGCTTGGGGGAGGTGCCCTGGTATCGTATCACCATCACAACTCCTATCTTTACCGTTTTTCTTAGTTTGATCCTTTTAGTGGTATCTTGATTTAGTAGAATAAAGTCATGGCATGATCTTGTTTTGAGTTTTGCTTTATGATCCTTCTTTGTAATCCAGTCTGTGAGCTATATAATAAAGATTAGTGTTGAGTCAAGGGCTTGAGTATTTTGCCATGATCTTGGGTGATTAGAAGAAAAATAATAAAAAGAATCAAAGAGTTCATATTGATCTTAGTGAAAGTAATAACTCCACATAGAAAGAGTATGATGATTAAAAGTTGTTGGGAGTTGGAAAATATAGCTTTGGTCATCGTTGCAATTAATAGGAAGTAATAAGGAAAGAGAGGTTTCACATATAGATATATTATCATTGACATCTTTTATGATTGGGAGCACTCATTAAAATATGACATGCTAAAGAGTTGATGTTGGACAAGGAAGACAACATAATGAGTTATGTTTTCTTACATCTGAGATAAAGTATGTTGTCATGGATCCTCTACTGTGTTGAGCTTGTCTTTCCCCCTCATGCTAGCTAAATTCTCAACACTAAGTAGAAATACTACTTGTGCTTCCAAATACCCTTAAACCAGTTTTGCCATGAGAGTCCACCATATCTACCTATGGATTGAGTAAGATCCTTCAAGTAAGTTGTCATCGGTGCAAGCAATAAAAATTGCTCTCTAAATATGCATGACTTATTAGTGCAGAGAAATAAACTTTGTACGAACTTGTTGTGGACGCAGTAAAAGCGACGGACTGCATAATAAAGGTCCACATACAAGGGGCAATATAAAGTGACGTTCTTTTGCATTAATATTTTGTGTATCAACCGTAAACGCGCATGACAACCTCTGCTTCCCTCTGCGAAGGGCCTATCTTTCATTATTATCCTCTACCTTATGCAAGAGTCACGGTGATCTTCACCTTTCCTTTTTCATTTTATCCTTTGGCAAGCTCAGCATGTTGGAAAGAACCTGATATATATATCTAATTGGATGTGGGGGAGCATGAATTATTATTGTTGACATTACCCTTGAGGTAAAAGGTTGTGGGGCAAACTATAAGCCCCTATCTTTCTCTGTGTCCGATTAAAACTCCGTAACCACAAGTATTGCGTGAGTGTTAGCAATTATGAAGGACTAAGTGATAGTTGAGTATGTGGACTTGCTTTTAAGCTCTGACATAGACTCTTTCCGATGTTATGATAAATTGCAATTGCTTCAATAACTAAGGGTATAATTTGTTGGTGCTCAATAAGGTTTCTGATTCATACTTTGGCTTTGGAAAAAGATCATCGTTTGAACATGAGTAAGCATATGACAAAATCTATTTATGTTGCTGTTATAGAAATAATCATGATGCCTTCATGTCCGTTTTTATTTTTATCGACGCCTCTACCTCTAAACATGAGGACATATTTATTGTTATCGGCTTTTCGCTTGAGGACAAGCGAGGTCTAGGCTTGGGGGAGTTGATACGTCCATTTTGCGTCATGCTTTTATATCAATATTTATTGCATTATGGGCTGTTATTTCACATTATGTCACAATACTTATGGCTATTCTCTCTGATTTTACAAGGTTTACATGAAGAGGGAGAATGCCGGCAGCTGGTTCTGGGCTGGAAAAGGAGCAAATATTGAAGGCCTATTTTGCGCAACTCCAAAAGTCCTGAAACTCCACGGAATACCTTAAAATAAATAAAGAAAAATCATCGCCAAAGATGAAGGCCAGGGGGCCCACACCCTCTCACGAGGGTGGGGGCACGCCCTCCCCCCTGGGCGCGCCCCCTACCTCGTGGGCCCCCTGGTGGCTCTCCGACGCCCATCTTCTCCTATATGAAGTCTTTCGATGAGAAAAAAAATAGAAGGCAACCTTTCAGGACGAGACTCCGCCGCCACGAGGCGGAACCTTGGCGGAACCAATCTAGGGCTCCGGCAGAGCCGTTCTGCCGGGGACACTTCCCTCCGGGAGGGGAAAATCATCACCATCGTCATCACCAACGCTCCTTTCATCGGGAGAGGGCAATCTCCATCAACATCTTCACCAGCACCATCTCATCTCCAAATCCTAGTTCATCTCTTGTATCCAATTCTTGTCTCCAAGTCCGGGATTGGTGCTAGTAGGTTGCTAGTAGTGTTGATTACTCCTTGTAGTTGATGCTAGTTGGTTTATTTGGTGGAAGATCATATGTTTAGATCCTTTATGCACATTATTACCCCTCTGATTATGAACATGAATATGCTTTGTGAGTAATTACGTTTGTTCCTGAGGACAAGGGAGAAGTCTTGCTATTAGTAGTCATGTGAATTTGGTATTCGTTCGATATTTTGATAAGATGTATATTGTCTAACCTCTAGTGATGTTATGTGAACGTCGACTACATAACACTTCACCATTATTTGGGCCTAGAGGAAGGCATTGGGAAGTAATAAGTAGATGATGGGTTTCTAGAGTGACAGAAGCTTAAACCCTAGTTTATGCGTTGCTTCGTAAGGGGCTGATTTGGATCCATATGTTTCATGCTATGGTTAGGTTTACCTTAATACCTTTGTTGTAGTTGCGGATGCTTGCAATAGATGTTAATCATAAGTGGGATGATTGTTCAAGTAAGAACAGTACCCAAGCACCGGTCCACCCACATATCAAATTATCAAAGTACCGAACATGAATCATATGAGCGTGATGAAAACTAGCTTGACGATATTCCCATGTGTCCTCGGGAGCACTTTTCCTATTATAAGAGTTTGTCCAGGCTTGTCCTTTGCTACAAAAAGGATTGGGCCACCTTGCTGCACTTTATTTACTTTTGTTACTTGTCGCTCGTTACAATTTATCTTATCACAAAACTATTTGTTACCACTTGTTTCAGTACTTGCAGAGAATACCTTGCTGAAAACCGCTTATCATTTCCTTCTGCTCCTCGTTGGGTTCGACACTCTTACTTATCGAAAGGATTATGATAGATCCCCTATACTTGTGGGTCATCAATGGTTGATAAGGAAGATTCAGAGAGTTGGACATGGTTCCTAACCCAGCTAAGATGTTGCATTGGAAGTGGTAGCAAATTTGGAACCTACACCATTATTTCTGACAGGCAAAAGGTATGCACCCTATCTTAGCCAGTAGTTCAGATATATATTGTTATTAGTAGCTTTATTTCTTTTTGTTCATGACCATGGTTATTAATTTTCAATCAGGGTCTTCTTAAGGCTATAAATGAGGTGTTCCCTGATTCCCCTTAGAGATATTGCCTCAGGCACATATATGCAAATTTTCAGTCAGCTGGTTTCAGAGGAGCAGAACTAAAGAAGCTAGTAGATCAGGCTAGCTACTCATTCACCAAATATGGCCATGAATTAGCAATGGCAGAGCTTAAAGAAGAGTGTGAGGATGCCTGGAAGTGGCTTAAAAAATTTCCAAAGGAGACTTGGTGTAGGTCTGCAATGGATTACAATTGCAAAACTGATCTTGTTGTGAACAACCTTAGTGAGGTTTTCAACAAAATGATCCTTGATGTTAGGGCCAAACCAATTAGGACTAAGCAGATGATCAAAAGGCAGAAGACTAGGGAAAAAACAGAGAACAGCAGGTGGATGATCACACCCAACTATTCAGAGAAACTAGAGGAGAATAAGAAGTATGCCAAATTTTGTGATGCATATAAGGCAGGTCCTGATATTTGGCAAGTGTCTAGTAAGGAAAATCAGTACTGTGTGAACCTAGCTAGTAAATCATGTGACTGCAGGAGGTGGGACATGACATGTGTGACATGCAGTCATGTAATAGCAGCAATGAGCAAGATTCACATGCACCCAGAGGACTATGTGCATGAATTTTTCAAAAAAGCACTATATATTGAAGCATACAAAGACATAGTGTACCCTGTCCCTGGTCCTGAATTCTGGCCTGACACCCATACTTAGGATATTGAGCCCACAGTGTTCAAAGAAAAAGCAGGCAAGAAACAGACAACTAGGAGAAAGGGCCAGTTTGAGGTGCCTGCACCAAAGGACACAAGCAGGATGGGAACAATTACATGCAGCAATTGTGGTCTACAAGGCCACAAATATGCAAACTGTGGGAAAGCTCTAAAACCTAGTCTTGAAATGAGAAAGAACTTACACCAGGTCATTCAAAAATGATGCATTCTTTGTTTAATTATTTTAGTTCTGGTCTATTTACTAACTGATTTAATTTTGTCATGCAGGAGAATAGAGAAATTTTTAGGGGTTCCTCTAGTGCTACACATCCACCTCCACAACCACCACCTCAACACCAAACTTCACAGATGCCAGCATCATCTGCTCCACCTCCTAAAGCAATGAGGAACAGAAAAACAACAGCAAATAAGAGATGTTCAACATCAACAGTTTCAGCAGGAGCAGCCAGGTCTTCACCAGCACCTGCAACAGGATCAGCATCAACAAGAGCTCCAAGAGGATCAGCATCAACAAGAACATTCAATGCACCAAGAACATCCACTGGAGAACCAGGGATATTAGCAGGCAAGAGGAAGAGGAAACCTCCTAGCAAGTTTGCATCCTATTTCAATGCTAGTGGAAACTATTGAAACTCTCTATCTAAGTTTGTGTTCTGCTACTTAGTTTGAGTGTATGGTACTAAGTTTGTGTTCTGCTACTAAATGTGTGTTGTGCTACTAGCCTGCTTAAATTCAGACATGTGAACTTGTGGACAATGTTGAATGTATGGTACTTATTTGTGCCCAATACCAATGGGCTAAGTGCTACTGATTTGTTTTGATTTGTTTTTTTTGTTTTACTTTGCCATTTGTACAGTTTAGGTGCATGTTTTAATTGTTTTAGTTTTTTTTATTTGTTTTACATTGCCATTTCTACAGTTCAGAAGTTACTGCCAAATTCATTTTAGAAAAAAATATCTGCACAAAAAAAAGTCTGGCCTGGGGCTTGAACCCAAGACCAGTTGGTTGTAACTATGCGTTCAATACCAATGGGCTAGTGTTGGTGATTTTTTTGACTAGCATCGGCCAAACTTATTGTATGTTGTTAGCCACGTAGTCTGCTCAGCGTGCGTTGTAGCCGGCAACATGGTGAGCGTGCGTTGAGTAAAACCAGCCGTTTCGGACTCTACGACTTTATTACGTGTCCACCCACCACGCCCTCTGCTCACTCGCCCACTCGTCGCTCGCACCGCCTTCTCCACTTCCCCCTCTCTCCTGTCGAAATTGCCGCCGACAACCACCGCCACCACCGTCGCCATGGACTGGCAGCTGGCCATCTAAGCTCTCGCCGGCAACAACCAGGAGACGCGCGCGCAGTATAGAGGGAGATCGCGCGTTGGTTCCCCAGTCTGGCGATGCTGAGGAACCACGCCCGAGGCCTCGTTAATGTGATGATGTCTACTAAAAAGCAGCGCGCCTTCCCTGTCGGCCGCACCATCTCGCCGCCGACCATTCTGCTGTGGGCGATGCGCGAGGTGCAGCGCTCCCCCGACCCCAGGCAGTGCTCCCGATGGTGGATGTAACGCTCATCCACCACGCCGTCGGCCGCCGCAGACCACGTCACCAACGCCGTCCTCGCTCTCCCAGCCCCAATCAACAACGCCTACTGGGAGAGGCGCAATCCATGGGTCCTTGGGCCCTCTGACGACTCTGACGGCGAGTGTCGGTGTCAAAACCGGCGGATCTCGGGTAGGGGGTCCCGAACTGTGCGTCTAGGCGGATGGTAACAGGAGACAAGGGACACGATGTTTTTACCCAGGTTCGGGCCCTCTCGATGGAGGTAAAACCCTACTCCTGCTTGATTAATATTGATGATATGGGTAGTACAAGAGTGGATCTACCACGATATCAAGGAGGCTAAACCCTAGAAGCTAGCCTATGGTATGATTGTTGTAATGGTTGTTCGTCCTACGGACTAAAACCCTCCGGTTTATATAGACATCGGAGAGGGCTAGGGTTACACAGAGTCGGTTACAATGGTAGGAGATCTACATATCCGTATTGCCAAGCTTGCCTTCCACGCCAAGGAAAGTCCCATCCGGACACGGGACGAAGTCTTCAATCTTGTATCTTCATAGTCTTGGAGTCCGGCCGACGATGATAGTCCGGCTATCTGGACACCCCCTAGTCCAGGACTCCCTCAGTAGCCCCTGAACCAGGCTTCAATGAC
The DNA here is from genome assembly GCA_963921465.1 of Triticum timopheevii. Classification (NCBI taxonomy): domain Eukaryota; kingdom Viridiplantae; phylum Streptophyta; class Magnoliopsida; order Poales; family Poaceae; genus Triticum; species Triticum timopheevii. The sequence continues at coordinate 645,343,457 of OY997266.1, read as the reverse complement.
GACGAGTCCGGCGCGCATATTATCTTCGGCATTGCAAGACGAGTTCTTCCTCCGAATAATTCATAGAAGATTGTGAACACCAGGATAGTGTCCGACTCTATAAAATAAATTCCACATACCACCGTAGAGAGAATAATATGTACACAAGTTCAATCTGCTGACGTATTTTGTGGTGTGACGTCACACCATCACCAATTACTTGAATCGTTTTTATTATACCACCTCAGCGTGTTTAGCGAAGCGGTTTCCTTGGCACGTCTTGTCGAAGCAGAGATCGTGTTCCCCTTATTCCGGGATTCCCATCAATACGGACGTGGGTAACCAAACCGCGCCATTGATTGCGGCGCTTGGGAGATAAGCGAGTTTTACCAGGCCAGTGGGGACGCATAGTCTTCGTCCGCCCATATATAAGGGGATAAGGATCCGCCTTTTTTACCTACGCCTTCTTCCTCCTTTGCTTATCCATCTCCACGCACTCGAGCTCCAGCGCCCAAGTCCGCACATCTCGCCTCAACCTTCTCCAGCCATGTCCGGAGCGGGAGGCAAGTGGATGGCCTCCTCCGTTACAGAGGGGCACATCGAGAAGCTGCGCGGCGCCGGGTACCTGTCCAGCGACGTCGCACACTGGCTGCCCGACGAGGGGCAGCTCATCCCCACCCCCAGGCCCCATGTGAGGGTCGTATTTCTTCCCCACTTCCTCCGCGTACTGGGCTTCCCACTTCATCCCTTCATCCGGGGGCTCATGTACTACTACGGCCTGGACTTCCACGATCTGGCGCCATCCTTCATCCTCAACATCTCGGCGTTTATCATCGTGTGCGAGGCCTTCCTCTGCATCCAGCCTCACTTTGGCTTGTGGCTAAAGACCTTCAATGTCAAGCCGAAGGTGGTGAAGGGCGTCCAAGCGGAGTGCGGAGGCGCCATGGTGGGCAAAATGCCCAACATCGCCTGGCTCGAGGGCGCCTTCGTGGAGTCCATCAAAGGGTGGCAATCGGGGTGGTTCTACATCACCGAGCCGCGTGACCCTAAATGGGCAGCGGCCCCCGAGTTCAGATCTGGTACCCCCATGCAGCTCACCTCCTGGAAAGAGAAGGGCTTGCTATGGGGTAATTCGGAGGAGCTGACCAGACTCCAATCCTGTGTCCAGACCCTGGTGAACAAGAAGCTTAAGCTTGTCGACGTGATCCAGGTCATGCTCGTCCGCCGGATTCTCCCCTGCCAACAACGGGCCTTCAATCTATGGGAGTTTGATCCGGCACAGCACCGGACCCTGAGCGGGCTCTTCGACACGACGTACGAAGCTGCCTGGAGGGTGCTGTTCAAGGGCGGAGAAGCCCCCGCATCCGCAACTGAAGATCGCGGATTCAGCACACAGCGTCCGGCCGGCGAGGTAAGCTATGTTATCCTTTATGGGATACTCATTTCTTTCACAGTTTGACTCTATGTGGGATCTAAAAACTCCCAATGCCTTTAACATGACTGGCAGAAGACGTCCGGACAGGTTAACTGTCTGGATCCCCTTCCAGAAGACCCGGCGGACACCCGTTTGACGGGGCTGCTGGTCCCGGCACTTTACGTGGTGCCGGAGAATAAGGCCAAGAAAAAGGCCACGGGAACCTGAAGGAGTTCCCGGCGCTAGGTGGTATCGGACTCATCATCCGATGACTCCAAGGCGGACTCCTCCCCTGAGGAGGAGGAGAAAGAGGCCTCTCCCCCAGCGGGGGGAGAGAAGAAGAGGAAGGCCTCCCCAACGGGGGCGGCCGAAGGGTCCAAGAAAGGACGGACCCTCCCTCCGGACTGCTCCACCAACGCCGACGACGGCGACGAGGAGTGGCCCTCAAGGGCCAAGCCTCTGGCAAGATCGTAAGTGTCCGAATTCCTGGATGATTTATAATTTCTCTTTTTGCCACGTGGTGTCCTTCTAATGCCGCATACAACCTGTAGTCCGGCCAAGGACGATCTTCCCGCTTCGTCGAGCGGGTCCTTGGCTACGTCGGATATGGATTCCCTTCCGACCGCCTCCACCCCTCGTGACGCTGATGACGCCGAGGTGGGATCCCAGGAGGGGACCCGCCAGGAGGGGGAGGCTCCGGAGGTGCCACAGGGCAACCTCCTGGACTTCGTACCGGACTCTGTACCGGAACCTGCAGTGGTTCTGGAGTCCGGCAGGCGGCCCCTTAGCAAGAAGGGCAAGACTGTGACACCGGCGGCCGCCGTCCAACCGGAGGCACTGGATAACTTGTTGGAGGTGCTCAACGGCGCTTCCATCAAGGAAGAACACCGCACTATCATGAGTGCGGTGATTCAGAAGGTTCAGCTCGCCAAGAGCGGGCTGACCGAGGCCTGCAGCAGCCTTCTAACAGGCTTTGAGGTAAGAAATTTAAAATATGTAATATAATACCACATAGACAGTAGCCCCTGATGCTCGGTGTTGGGGAACGTAGTAATTTCAAAAAATTTCCTACGCACATGCAAGATCATGGTGATGACATAGCAACGAGGGGAGAGTGTTGTCTACGTACCCTCGTAGACCGAAGCGGAAGCGTTGACACAGCGTAGTGGAAGTAGTCGTACGTCTTCCCGGTTCAACCGATCCAGGCACCGTTACTCCGGCACCTCCGAGTTCTTGACACACGTACAGCTCGATGACGCACCCTCGTTCTCCAATCCAGTAGAGGTTCCGAGGGGGAGTTCCGTCAGCACGACGGCGTGGTGACGATCTTGATGTTCTCCTGTCGCAGGGCTTCGCCTAAGCACCGCTACAATATGACCGAGGTGTAATATCGTGGAGGGGGGCACCGCACACGGCTAAGGAACGATCAATGATCAACTTGTGTGTTCTAGGGTGCCCCCCTACCCCCGTATATAAAGGAGGGAGGGAGGAGGTGGCCGGCCCAAGGGGGGCGCGCCATAGGGGAGGGGGAAACCTACTCCAAGTAGGTTTCCCCCCTTTTCCTTATCTTATTTGGAGGGGGAAGGAAAGAGTACTAGTATTAGGAATAAGTACTAGTAGTAGTAATAGGAAGATGGGGAAAGGAGAAAGGAAAGGGGGGGGGGGGCCGGGCCCCCTCCCCAATTCGGATTGGGCTGGGGGGCGGGCCCCCCTCCCTTGTTCCTTCTCCCTTCTTCCTACATGGGCCCAATAAGGCCCATATACCTCCCGGGGGGTTCCGGTAACCTCCCGGAGCTCCAAACTTCTCCGGAACCTTTCCGGTGTCCAAATATATCCATCCAATATATCAATCTTTACGTCTCGACCATTTCGAGACTCCTCGTCATGTCCGTGATCATATCCGGGACTCCGAACAAACTTCGGTACATCAAAATACATAAACTCATAATATAATTGTCATCGAAACCTTAAGCGTGCGGACCCTACGGTTCGAGAACGATGTAGACATGACCGAGACATGTCTCTGGTCAATAACCAATAGCGGGACCTGGATGCCCATATTGGTTCCTACATATTCTACGAAGATCTTTATCGGTCAAACCGCATAACAGCATACGTTGTTCCCTTTGTCATCGGTATGTTACTTGTCCGAGATTTGATCGTCGGTATCCAATACCTAGTTCAATCTCGTTACCGACAAGTCTCTTTACTCGTTCCCTAATACGCCATCAAATAACTAACTCATTAGTTACATGCTTGCAAGGCTTAGGTGATGAGTATTACCGAGAGGGCCCAGAGATACCTCTCCGACAATCGGAGTGACAAAACCTAATCTCGAATTATGCTAACTCAACATGTACCTTCGGAAACACCTGTAGTACTCCTTTATAATCACCCAGTTACGTTGTGACGTTTGGTAGTACCCAAAGTGTTCTTCCGGTAAACGGGAGTTACACAATTCTCATAGTTACAGGAACATGTATAAGTCATGAAGGAAGCAATAGCAGAATACTAAACGATCAAGTGCTAAGCTAACGGGATGGGTCATGTCAATCACATCATTCTCCTAATGATGTGATCCCATTAATCAAATGACAACACATGTCTATGGTTAGGAAACATAACCATCTTTGATAAATGAGCTAGTCAAGTAGAGGCATACTAGTGACTATATGTTTGTCTATGTATTCACACATGTATCATGTTTCCGGTTAATACAATTCTAGCATGAATAATAAACATTTATCATGATATGAGGAAATAAATAATAACTTTATTATTGCCTCTAGGGCATATTTCCTTCAGTCTCCCACTTGCACTAGAGTCAATAATCTAGATTACATAGTAATGATTCTAACACCCATGGAGTCTTGGTGCTGATCATGTTTTGCTCGTGAGAGAGGCTTAGTCAATGGGTCTGCAACATTCAGATCCGTATGTATCTTGCAAATCTCTATGTCTCCCACTTGGACTTGGTCCCGAATGGAATTGAAGCGTCTCTTGATGTGCTTGGTCCTCTTGTGAAAGCTGGATTCCTTTGCCAAAGCAATTGCACCAGTATTGTCACAGAAGATCTTCATTGGTCCCGATGCACTAGGTATGACACCTAGATCGGAAATGAACTCCTTCATCCAGACTCCTTCATTTGCCGCTTCAGAAGCAGCTATGTACTCCGCTTCACATGTAGATCCCGCTACGACGCTTTGTTTTGAACTGCACCAACTTACAGCTCCACCGTTTAATATAAACACGTATCCGGTTTGCGATTTAGAATCGTCCGGATCAGTGTCAAAGCTTGCATCGACGTAACCATTTACGACTAGCTCTTTGTCACCTCCATATACGAGAAACATATCCTTAGTCCTTTTCAGGTATTTCAGGATATTCTTGATCGTTGTCTAGTGATCCACTCCTGGATTACTTTGGTACCTACCTGCCAAGCTTATTGCTAAGCATACGTCAGGTCTGGTACACAGCATTGCATACATGATAGAGCCTATGGCTGAAGCATAGGGAACATCTTTCATTTTCTCTCTATCTTCTGCTGTGGTTGGGCATTGAGTTCGACTCAACTTCACACCTTGTAGCACATGCAAGAATCCTTTCTTTGCCTGATCCATTTTGAACTTTTTCAAAATTTTGTCAAGGTATGTGCTTTGTGAAAGTCCTATTAAGCGTCTTGATCTATTTCTATAGATCTTGATGCCCAATATGTAAGCAGCTTCACCGAGGTCTTTCATTGAAAAACTTTTATTCAAGTATCCCTTTATGCTATCCAGAAATTCTATATCATTTCCAATTAATAATATGTCATCAACATATAAAACTAGAAATGCTACAGAGCTCCCACTCACTTTCTTGTAAATACAGGCTTCTCCAAAAGTCTGTATAAAACCATATGCTTTGATTACACTGTCAAAGCGTTTATTCCAACTCCGAGATGCTTGCACCAGTCCATAAATGGAACGTTGGAGCTTGCACACTTTGTCAGCACCTTTTGGATCAACAAAACCTTCAGGCTGCATCATATACAACTCTTCTTCTAGAAATCCATTCAAGAATGCAGTCTTGACATCCATTTGCCAAATTTCATAATCATGAAATGCAGCAATAGCCAACATGATTCGGACAGACTTAAGCATCGCTACGGGTGAGAAAGTCTCATCGTAGTCAACCCCTTGAACTTGTCGAAAACCTTTTGCAACAAGTCGAGCTTTGTAGACAATAACATTTCCATCAGCGTCAGTCTTCTTCTTAAAGATCCATTTATTCTCAATGGCTTGCCGATCATCGGGCAAGTCAACCAAAGTCCATACTTTGTTTTCATACATGGATCCTATCTCAGATTTCATGGCCTCTAGCCATTTTGCGGAATCTGGGCTCATCATCGCTTCCTCATAGTTCGTAGGTTCATCATGGTCAAGTAACATGACTTCCAGAATAGGATTTCCGTACCACTCTGGTGCGGATCTTATTCTGGTAGACCTACGAGGTTCAGTAGAAACTTGATCTGAAGTTTCATGATCAATATCATTAGCTTCCTCACTAATTGGTGTAGTCGTCACAGGAACCGGTTCTTGTGATGAACTACTTTCCAATAAGGGAGTAGATACAGTTATCTCATCAAGTTCTACTTTCCTCCCACTCACTTCTTTCGAGAGAAACTCCTTCTCTAGAAAGGATCCGAATTTATCAAGGAAAATCTTGCCCTCAGATCTGTGATAGAAGGTGTACCCAATAGTCTCTTTTGGTTATCCTATGAAGACACATTTTTCCGATTTGGGTTCGAGCTTATCTGGTTGAAGTTTCTTCACATAAGCATCGCAGCCCCAAACTTTGAGAAACGACAACTTTGGTTTCTTGCCAAACCACAGTTCATAAGGCGTCGTCTCAACGGATTTTGATGGTGCCCTATTTAACGTGAATGCGGCCGTCTCTAAAGCATAACCCCAAAACGATAGCGGTAAATCGGTAAGAGACATCATAGATCGCACCATATCAAGTAAAGTACGATTACGACGTTCGGACACACCATTTCGTTGTGGTGTTCCAGGTGGCGTGAGTTGCGAAACTATTCCACATTGTTTCAAATGTAAACCAAACTCGTAACTCAAATATTCTCCTCCACGATCAGATTGTAGAAATTTTATTTTCTTGTTACGATGATTTTCTACTTCACTCTGAAATTCTTTGAACTTTTCAAATGTTTCAGACTTGTGTTTCATCAAGTAGATATACCCATATCTGCTCATATCATCTGTGAAGGTGAGAAAATAACGATATCCGCCACGAGCCTCAACATTCATCGGGCCACATACATCTGTATGTATGATTTCCAACAAATCTGTTGCTCTCTCCATAGAACTGGAGAACGGTGTTTTGGTCATCTTGCCCATGAGGCACGGTTCGCAAGTACCAAGTGATTCATAATCAAGTGATTCCAGAAGTCCATCAGTATGGAGTTTCTTCATGCGTTTTACACCGATATGACCTAAACGGCAGTGCCACAAATATGTTGCACTATCATTATCAACTCTGCATCTTTTGGCTTCAACATTATGAATATGTGTATCACTACTATCGAGATTCAATAAAAATAGACCACTCTTCAAGGGTGCATGACCATAAAAGATATTACTCATATAAATAGAACAACCATTATTCTTTGATTTAAATGAATAACCGTCTCGCATTAAACAAGATCCAGATATAATGTTCATGCTCAACGCAGGCACCAAATAACAATTATTCAGGTCTAAAACTAATCCCGATGGTAGATGTAGAGGTAGCGTGCCGACCGCGATCACATCGACTTTGGAACCATTTCCCACGCGCATCGTCACCTCGTCCTTAGCTAATCTTCGCTTAATCCGTAGTCCCTGTTTCGAGTTGCAAATGTTAGCAACAGAACCAGTATCAAATACCCAGGTGCTACTGCGAGCATTAGTAAGGTACACATCAATAACATGTATATCACATATACCTTTGTTCACTTTGCCATCCTTCTTATCCGCCAAATACTTGGGGCAGTTCCGCTTCCAGTGTCCAGTCTGCTTGCAGTAGAAGCACTCAGTTTCAGGCTTAGGTCCAGACTTGGGTTTCTTCTCTTGAGCAGCAACTTGTTTGCTGTTCTTTTTAAAGTTCCCCTTCTTCTTCCCTTTGGCCCTTTTCTTGAAACCAGTGGTCTTGTTGACCATCAACACTTGATGCTCCTTTTTGATTTCTACCTCCGCGGCTTTCAGCATTGCGAAGAGCTCGGGAATAGTCTTGTTCATCCCTTGCATATTATAGTTCATCACAAAGCTCTTGTAGCTTGGTGGCAGTGATTGGAGAATTCTGTCAATGACGCTATCATCCGGAAGATTAACTCCCAGTTGAATCAAGTGATTATTATACCCAGACATTCTGAGTATATGCTCACTGACAGAACTGTTCTCCTCCATCTTGCAGCTGTAGAACTTATTGGAGACTTCATATCTCTCAATCCGGGCATTTGCTTGAAATATTAACTTCAACTCCTGGAACATCTCATATGCTCCATGACGTTCAAAACGTCGTTGAAGACCCGGTTCTAAGCCGTAAAGCATGGCACACTGAACTATAGAGTAGTCATCATCTTTGCTCTGCCAGACGTTCTTAACGTCGTCAGTTGCATCAGCAGCAGGCCTGGCACCCAGCGGTGCTTCCAGGACGTAACTCTTCTGTGCAGCAATGAGGATAATCCTCAGGTTACGGACCCAGTCCGTGTAATTGCTACCATCATCTTTCAACTTTGCTTTCTCAAGGAACGCATTAAAATTCAACGGAACAACAACACGAGCCATCTATCTACAAACAAACATAGACAAGCAAAATACTATCAGGTACTAAGTTCATGATAAATTTAAGTTTAATTAATCATATTACTTAAGAACTCCCACTTAGACAGACATCTCTCTAGTCATCTAAGTGATCACGTGATCCAAATCAACTAAACCATGTCCGATCATCACGTGAGATGGAGTAGTTTCAATGGTGAACATCTCTATGTTGATCATATCTACTATATGATTCACACTCGACCTTTCGGTCTCCGTGTTCCGAGGCCATATCTGTATATGCTAGGCTCGTCAAGTATAACCTGAGTATTCCGCGTGTGCAACTGTTTTGCACCCGTTGTATTTGAACGTAGAGCCTATCACACCCGATCATCACGTGGTGTCTCAGCACGAAGAACTTTCGCAACGGTGCATACTCAGGGAGAACACTTCTTGATAATTAGTGAGAGATCATCTTAAAATGCTACCGTCAATCAAAGCAAGATAAGATGTATAAAGGATAAACATCACATGCAATCAATATAAGTGATATGATATGGCCATCATCATCTTGTGCTTGTGATCTCCATCTTCAAAGCACCGTCGTGATCACCATCGTCACCGGCGCGACATCTTGATCTCCATCGTAGCATCGTTGTCGTTACGTCATCTATTGCTTCTACGACTATCGCTACCGCTTGGTGATAAAGTAAAGCAATTACAGGGCGTTTGCATTTCATACAATAAAGCGACAACCATATGGCTCCTGCCAGTTGCCGATAACTTCGGTTACAAAACATGATCATCTCATACAATAAAATATAGCATCATGTCTTGGCCATATCACATCACAACATGCCCTGCAAAAACAAGTTGGACGTCCTCTACTTTGTTGTTGCAAATTTTACGTGGCTGCTACGGGCTTAAGCAAGAACCAATCTCACCTACGCATCAAAACCACAACGATAGTTTGTCAAATAGACTCTGTTTTAACCTTCACAAGGACCGGGCGTAGCCACACTCGGTTCAACTAAAGTTGGAGAAACTGACACCCGCTAGTCACCTGTGTGCAAAGCACGGCGGTAAAACCAGTCTCGCATAAGCGTACGCGTAATGTCGGTCCGGGCCGCTTCATCCAACATTACCGCTGAACCAAAGTATGACATGCTGGTAGGCAGTATGACGTATATCGTCCACAACTCACTTGTGTTCTACTCGTGCATATAACATCAAACCATAAAAACCTAGGCTCTGATACCACTGTTGGGGAACATAGTAATTTCAAAAAATTTCCTACGCACATGCAAGATCATGGTGATGACATAGCAACGAGGGGAGAGTGTTGTCTACGTACCCTCGTAGACCGAAGCGGAAGCGTTGACACAGCGTAGTGGAAGTAGTCGTACGTCTTCCCGGTTCAACCGATCCAGGCACCGTTACTCCGGCACCTCCGAGTTCTTGACACACGTACAGCTCGATGACACACCCTCGTTCTCCAATCCAGTAGAGGTTCCGAGGGGGAGTTCCGTCAGCACGACGGCGTGGTGACGATCTTGATGTTCTCCTGTCGCAGGGCTTCGCCTAAGCACCGCTACAATATGACCGAGGTGTAATATCGTGGAGGGGGGCACCGCACACGGCTAAGGAACGATCAATGATCAACTTGTGTGTTCTAGGGTGCCCCCCTACCCCCGTATATAAAGGAGGGAGGGAGGAGGTGGCCGGCCCAAGGGGGGCGCGCCATAGGGGAGGGGGAAACCTACTCCAAGTAGGTTTCCCCCCTTTTCCTTATCTTATTTGGAGGGGGAAGGAAAGAGTACTAGTATTAGGAATAAGTACTAGTAGTAGTAATAGGAAGATGGGGAAAGGAGAAAGGAAAGGGGGGGCCGGCCCCGCTCCCCAATTCGGATTGGGCTGGGGGGGCGCGCCCCCCTCCCTTGTTCCTTCTCCCTTCTTCCTACATGGGCCCAATAAGGCCCATATACCTCCCGGGGGGTTCCGGTAACCTCCCGGAGCTCCAAACTTCTCCGGAACCTTTCCGGTGTCCAAATATATCCATCCAATATATCAATCTTTACGTCTCGACCATTTCGAGACTCCTCGTCATGTCCGTGATCATATCCGGGACTCCGAACAAACTTCGGTACATCAAAATACATAAACTCATAATATAATTGTCATCGAAACCTTAAGCGTGCGGACCCTACGGTTCGAGAACGATGTAGACATGACCGAGACATGTCTCTGGTCAATAACCAATAGTGGGACCTGGATTCCCATATTGGTTCCTACATATTCTACGAAGATCTTTATCGGTCAAACCGCATAACAGCATACGTTGTTCCCTTTGTCATCGGTATATTACTTGTCCGAGATTTGATCGTCGGTATCCAATACCTAGTTCAATCTCGTTACCGACAAGTCTCTTTACTCGTTCCGTAATACGCCATCTCATAACTAACTCATTAGTTACATGCTTGCAAGGCTTAGGTGATGAGTATTACCGAGAGGGCCCAGAGATACCTCTCCGACAATCGGAGTGACAAAACCTAATCTCGAATTATGCTAACTCAACATGTACCTTTGGAAACACCTGTAGTACTCCTTTACAATCACCCAGTTACGTTGTGACGTTTGGTAGTACCCAAAGTGTTCTTCCGGTAAACGGGAGTTACACAATTCTCATAGTTACAGGAACATGTATAAGTCATGAAGGAAGCAATAGCAGAATACTAAACGATCAAGTGCTAAGCTAACGGGATGGGTCATGTCAATCACATCATTCTTCTAATGATGTGATCCCATTAATCAAATGACAACACATGTCTATGGTTAGGAAACATAACCATCTTTGATAAATGAGCTAGTCAAGTAGAGGCATACTAGTGACTATATGTTTGTCTATGTATTCACACATGTATCATGTTTCCGGTTAATACAATTCTAGCATGAATAATAAACATTTATCATGATATGAGGAAATAAATAATAACTTTATTATTGCCTCTAGGGCATATTTCCTTCACTCGGTTCGGTGTTCGGAAAGAAAAGCCGGACTGAGGATCTAAAAAGATATACGCAGGAGGTCTAAAAAATATGTCAATATGGGATTGCAGGCTGCGCTGCTGACCTCTGCCGCACTGACTGCGGAGGTCGATGCTTTGAAGCAGAACCTCGAGCGGTCCGAGAGAGAGCTCGGCCGTGCCAAGAAGCAACTCGAGGACAAAGAAGGTGAGTAACACCGTATTAAATTTGTACCTTACAGAAAAGGATTTTGGTTGCAAGAGAAATAACAAGGATAACATGGGTACTACAGGGGCCACGAACGAGGTGGCGACCCTGAAGGAGGCGGTGTCTGCGGCCGAACGCAATGCGGCCGCAGAGCGAGCCGAGCGGGAGAAGAAGGAGGCATGGGTGGCGGAGGTGCAGCAAGAGCTCCAGGCTCTCAAGGAAAAACATGAGGGTTTGGAGCGCGACTCTAGGACTCGAGAGTCCGAGCTTGCATCGGCTCTTGAGAGCGCCAAAGCCGCTAAGGCCGAAGCCCACAAGGCCCTCCAGGAGGTCGAGGATTTGAAGAAAATAGCAGCGGGTAAGGCATTTTTCATGCAAAGCAAGCATGTGAATGTGAATTACCTATTACTTACCCAAATTCGGAGCTCTCCAGGAGCATTCGCGGATCTGCCCCGTAGCATGTCAGATGCTGCTGCTTTCTACCGGGCCGAGGAGGGGAGCTCGACGGAGAAGGTCTTCTGGTCTCAGTGTGCTGAGGCCGGACATCCGGTGCCCCTTAACGACCAGCTGAAGCAGCTTGTCGAGCTCCACAAGGTAGCTGAATAGGCCGTGAAGGGCCTCATAGTTCGGCTGTGGCCCGAGGAGGCCATGCCTGGGAGCTACTTCGGCCTGGTACGGTGACTGGTGGACGCGTGTCCCTGGGTGGAGGTCGTCAAGCATTCCGCTTGCATTGAAGGTGCTCGTCGGGCCCTTGCCCGTGCAAAGGTGCACTGGGGCAGGATGGACGCTGAGAAGCTGCTGACAGACGCGCCGCCGGCGGGCAAGGAGTATCGTACGCCCGAAATGTATTATAAGAGTGTCCTGAAGGGTGCCCACATGATTGCAGATGAGTGCTCCAAAGATGTAATATTTGAGTAGACTCCCATTTTGTTATCCTGTGCGCTGAAAACCTTGTTCATATGCACTAAGCAACGCTTTTTAATTTAAAATATTACCTCCTATGCGGCCGTTTATCAAATCTGAGAGATGGCAAGTCGTCGGCTTCAGCCCCCATGCCACTAGTGCTGGGGTGTTCGGGATAAACTTGAGCGCTCTTTTTCCCATGTTTGGGTCCATCTAGGGAGGCGCTCAACACAACGAACGAGGCAACCGGACTTATAATGCTTGAACACTCTCACTTAGCCATAGAATTCTATAATTTTAAATTTCGGCGAAGCCCCTAGTGTTCGGAAGACCGAGTTCGGGGCGCTATCCACGCCTGGGCCGGACGAAACCGGTTCCTCGCTCTAAGCGGCATAAGTCTTTAGGGACTCGAAAAAACCTCTCGAACAGCGACCAGCTCTCGCCTTATCATGACGGTCAGTTTTAGCTTTCTCCACTGAGGCGCTCGCCCAGCTCAACCGGGGCGCAATCGCAGTGGTTCTCCCAGTGCTACCTTAGCCGATAAAACGGAACGTAAGGTACCAAAACATGGGAGCCGGGCAAACCCAACTATTGACCCAAGACATGATTCAGAGCCGATGCATATAATGCTATAAGTTCGGGGTGCCGCACTTGTGAAAGTGTTCGGACTTATCACACCATAATGCGGGGAATTTAAGCCCTTGGTGTATTCGGCCGTACCAAAGTGTACGGATGCAAGATGTCATAAATGAACATATATATAAGAAAGAAATGCAATTATAAGCGAAAAGCGATGCATTGTTTATTCAAGGAATTCTGCGATGAATGCAGAACGATGCAAATAGTGCAGTAAGCAAGGGGTAAGACTATTAAACATGTCCGCCTCCAGGGGTAGGCTACGGATTGGTGTATGAAAACGGATTTAATGCTCGTAATGGAGACCACCTGGATACTCGCCGTAGCCCTTCTTATCCCCTGGCTGTTGCATCGTGTGTTTGGCAGGTCTATTGCCGGACAGGGCTTCGGAGTCCTGTGCGTAAGAAAAAAGAAAAATAAAAAGAGTCACACACTTGGGAGACCCTTTTGCGGTTAAGCCGCATTTTGGGCCTGTGGTGGCCGTGCCCCTCCCCCTATGCCCATGGTATCTCCAGAGCGTAATGATGTATGCGAAGGACCGATCTTGCAATTTGGCAGGGGCTGGGGTTGAGGCCGCATTGCTACGCGTGCTCGGAACGTGCCAGGTGGTCTTGTTGTAGGTTACTCCGGGCGCGTTTGGCCGTGTCCGGTCGCTTAACGGCCGGACTCGAAAATTGCCTTAAGAGGCTGCTCTGTACTTCTGCCGCGAGAGCCGCTGTGTGTTCCTCTGTTCGGAGGGAGCGTTCAATGTTTCTGTTGACTGTGATGACTCCTCGAGGGCCTGGCATCTTGAGCTTGAGGTATGCATAATGCGGCACCGCGTTGAACTTTGCAAACGCGGTCCGTCCAAGCAGAGCGTGATAGCCGCTGCGGAACGGGACTATGTCGAAGATTAACTCCTCGCTTCGGAAGTTATCCGGGGATCCGAAGACCACTTCCAGTGTGACTGAGCCTGTACAATTGGCCTCTACACCTGGTATGACGCCTTTGAAGGTCGTCTTTGTAGGTTTAATCCTTGATGGGTCTACGCCCATCTTGCACACTGTATCCTGATAAAGCAGGTTCAGGCTGCTGCCGCCGTCCATCAGGACTCTGGTGAGGTGAAATCCATCGAAGATTGGGTCTAAAACCAATGCGGCGAATCCGCCATGGCGGATACTGGTGGGGTGGTCCCTTCGATCGAAAGTGATCAGGCAAGAGGACCATGGATTGAACTTCGGGGCGACTGGCTCCATCGCATATACATCCCTAAGTGCACGCTTCCGCTCCCTCTTGGGTATGTGGGTTGCGTATATCGTATTTACCGTCCACACTTGTGGGGGGGAAACCCTTCTGTCCTCTATTGTTCGGCGGTCGGGTCTCTTCCTCGTCATCGCTATGCAGCCCCTTGTCATTGTTTTTGGCAATTAACTTGCCTGCCTGCTTAAATACCCAACAATCCCTGTTGGTGTGATGGGCTGGCTTTTCGGGGGTGCCGTGTATCTGGCACGAGCGGTCGAGTATTCGGTCCAAATTGGACGGACCCGGAGTAGTTCTTTTGAATGGCTTTTTCTGCTGACCGGGTTTAGAGCCTCTGAATCCGACGTTGACTGTCGTATCCTCAGTGTTATTGCCGTTAACGCGGCGTTTGTTTTTGTTTCGACGCGACCTGCCATTGCGGTCCTTGGTATCCGGACTGCCAAAATTTTTGCTGAGGTTGTTACTATGGGCTAGCCAGCTGTCCTCCCCTGCACAGAAGCGGGTCATGAGTGATGTGAGGGCTGCCATGGATTTCGGCTTTTCCTGTCCTAGGTGCCGGGCCAGCCACTCGTCGCGGATGTTATGTTTGAAGGCTGCAAGGGCCTCTGCATCCGGACAATCGACGATTTGATTTTTCTTTGTAAAGAACCGTGTCCAGAACTGTCTGGCCGATTCGTCTGGCTGCTGAATTATGTGGCTTAGGTCATCGGCGTCTGGTGGTCGCACATATGTGTCCTAGAAGTTGTCAAGGAATGCGGCTTCCAGGTCCTCCCAACACCCAATTGACTCTGCTGGCAAGCTGTTAAGCCAATGCCGAGCTGGTCCTTTAAGCTTGAGTGGGAGATATTTGATGGCGTGAAGATCGTCACCGCGGGCCATGTGGATATGAAGGAGATAGTCTTCGATCCAAACCGCGGGGTCTGTTGTGCCATCGTAGGATTCAATGTTCACGGGTTTAAACCCTTCAGGGATTTGATGATCCATTACTTCATCTGCGAAGCATAGTGGGTGTGCGGCGCCTCTATATTGGGCAATATCACGACGTAGCTCAAGCGAGCTTGGTCTACTGTGTTTGGCCCGGCCGGAGTTGCTGTATCCGGCGCGACGGTAATCGTCGTGCATCGTGGGGCGCCCACGTGATCCGTAGATCGATCTTGATTGTCTTGCCTTGTCCTCCAATATGTCTCGCAAGTCCGGTGCATTCCCCCGTGGCTTCGTACTTTTCGAGCGGTGCCGGGGTACGGTCCTGATGGAGGGCCTAGAAGCCTCTCTGTCGCGACCACGAGGTGGTCGGTCTGCCGTATTGTGCGCTGGTGATGAGGGTTTATACTCCTCCTCCTCTAATCGGGGGAGCAACTTGCGTTTTGGGTAGCTTTTGGAGGGGCATTCGAGTTCGTACTCTTCGGCCGCAAGGACTTCAGTCCATCTGTCGGCTAGCAGGTCTTGATCAGCTCGAAGCTGTTGCTGCTTTTTCTTTAGGCTGTTCGCCGTGGCCATTAGCCTGCGTTTAAAACGCTCTTGTTCGACGGGATCCTCGGGCACGACAAATTCGTCGTCGTTGAGGCTTGCCTCGTCTTCGGAGGGAGGCATGTAATTATCATCCTCTACCTCTTCGCCTGCCGCTCTCTCGTGGAGGCTGGCTTCTCCGTCCTCCTGTGCTGAATCCTGCTGGAGGGGGTTGTCTTCGGCACTCTCTGGGGTGTTATTATCCCCGGTGCCGGAATCTCCATTCTTGCTGTGGCGGGATTTAGAGCGGCACCGCTGACGCCGACGCTTGGGCTGTTTCTTAGAGGAATCTTCCTCCGCTGCTTCTTTGCCGTTCCCATCCTTTGGGATGTCCACCATGTATATGTCGTATGACGAGGTGGTCTTCCAGTGCCCCGTAGGCGCTGGTTCTTGGTCATCTCCGCCATCGTCGTTCATACCGTCGATGTCTTCGGAGTCGTAGTCTAGCATGTCGGTTAGATAGTCGACAGTGGCTACAAAGTGGGTGGTGGGTGGGCTTTGAATTTCTTTGTCGTCCGCATCCCAACCGTCCTGACCGCAGTCCGGCCAGGGTTCTCCTGATAGCGAGAGATACTTTAGCTAACGGGATGGGTCATGTCAATCACATCATTCTCCACTTCCTTCATGGCCTTCCTCATGTTCTGAATGACATCTGCTTGGCTTTGAAGAATGCACCTTTGCTCCTTGGCAAGCTTCAGCTTTTCCATACTTAACTCAATCTTTGCCTGATCCTCAAGTTGTTTCTTCTTCTCATTTAGTTCATTGATTGCCTGACTGGTATAGTCCATGTCATGAGACATCTTGCCATCTTGATAGTCAAATAGCTTGGATACATCTTCCACCAACTGGCTGTAGTTGTTTGACAGGAAATCAATTTCCTTCTGTAGCTTGGCCACCTCTTTCTCATGGGCTTGTTTGTTATTCACCCTCCCCAAGTTCTGCTCATGGTACATGTCCCAAATCCTGGTTAGGCACCTTTGTAGAATCTCTGGCCAAGGACCATCCACCCACTCCACAACCCCACAGTTCACACCTACATCCTACAGAAGCAATTATTTATAATTAAGCACAAACCACTTAGTAACAAACTTAGTACAGATAACTAAAGTCATAAAGTCATTTCATTTAACTGAAACCCTTCGTTTACATCAATATGCTCTCTGAATTGTGCAAACATAATTCTTTCATAGTAAGCACACAGCACCTGACTTAGCATCAGAGATAAATTCAGTTAACAGCTATATTTAGCAGTAGATATAAATTCATTTAACTCTGTTCTTTTTCAGTTAACAGCTATATTCAGTAAACACCTAACTAATACATTCAATTCATAGTACACTAAAGATATCTGCATGTAGGTGTTCTCAGGTTCAGTCATGTATTGAATTCAGTTAACTAAAGATCTACTTTCACATATAGCTTCCATATGTATGGCACTTTCAAGTTTCAGTTGTAAATTATAACACACATCTTTGCACATCACACATCTCTGCACCACATGCTGCACCACACATCTCCAGCAGCAAAAGACATCACACATCTCCACCAGCAAAACAAGTTAGCGTTCAAGATTTAATACCGGCTGCATAGGACAACCCAGGAAACGCCTCCCAGTCAAAGCACCTTCAAAAGCCACCATCTTCTTCGGCCTCTGATGATGCATCATGCACGTCGGCTCAGATTCAGTGTAAGAACCACAGAAAGATGGTTCCACCACACTGTCAGGGGTTTCCTGCAAAAGAAACTTCGAATCAAACCAAAAGCAACTTGGAATCTCCAATTTGGATGAACTAACCCTAACCCTAACTCTGTTCCACCATTATGCACTTACAAAGAGCTGAGGATCCATTGAAAGCATGTTGATGTCCTCGTCCGAGCTCTCCTCGTCATTCCAGGATGGCATCCTCAACTTCTACCGGCAGCAATGGCCGCAGCGGCGACGGCGATAGGCTGACCTAGCTCAGAGCACCAGGGAGAGGGAGAGGATGAGGACGAGTGAGAGCGAGCGAGGAGGAAGAGAATGAGAGAGTGGCTGAGCTCGCTCTCACTTATTGGCCCACCGACAGCCGTCGTTCCGACAGCGGACGGGCCGTTAACGGCCATCAACGCGCGGCGGCCGTCCGTTCGCCAACGTGGCAACTGATTCACGGGCCCAACCGGTCAGATTCGGGGTTAGCGCGAGCGAAGCGAGCGCTTTTGCGACTTGGTAGTTTTTTTCCACGGTTTAGAACAAATTTGGTAGTTTTTCGCACAAAATCATAGAGTCGTAGTTTTTCGTCACATTTCCGTCAATTGTGGTAGTTTTTGGTTAAATACTCCTACAAATTATGGTGAATAGGGTGAGAGATGACAGAATCAGTTCCTCATGATAGATCTGAGCACAAAGGATCCAGTGGCTTGAGAGTTTTGGGCGAAGGCACGGGGTATCATCATATGTTCCAGGAACCTCGAAGAAGAGCACAATGCACACGCCAGAGGAGGAGGGACAATGCACACGACAATGGCATGTGATTTGGCCATGTTGCTGGTTAATGCTTTGTTCATGCAACCCGTCAAAAACTATGTCCATTATTGCTTGATGTGTGAAATGTTTAGTTTTGGAGGGAATCCAAGTCTTTGAATTAAAAACAATTTTTTTTGTGGAGACTGTAATTTCAAATCATATATGTAGGACTTATATATATCTCAACAAAGCATTCCACTTTTAAGACTAGGAACCCCACGCAAGTCACATCTAGATTAAGGCCTCATCTCGAATGCAAGAACTCAAAAATCAGAGTAATTGAGATGCCATGTCCTGTTCCTACATGAATCCAAAACAGAGGAATACTCTAAACCTGTTTTTTATACCACATAGGGAAAATCTAGTAATTCTAGACATAGAAGAGAAGAAACCATGAAGTGGCTGCATGAGATTGATGCATTGTTAATAAATAGGGTCCTTAAAAAAATTAGTACTAGCGTTGCTAGAGGCATGTGTGGTTCCATTGTGTTGGAGGTTGGAGTATGTCCTCTTGTGACTACTTTGATTTATACATTCCAACCATCCAAAGTACAAAGACGGTGATGTGTGCAATAAACCAATTATTGGCAAGTGAGCACCGAGCAATATATTTGGTTTTGGTAACAAACCAGCCACGAAAACTTTGAAAGAACTATGCAACCACAAGAAATGGCGTGCTCCTGTCAGTTTGCCATGATCTTGTGGCCCAGTCCCAAGACTCTATGGACTAAGATTAGCTACTTTTCTTCTTTAGCCACTCTAATTAGGAACCAATTCTCTGAGTGGTTTATCCTCTTAAAAATTATCACTATTCACTTCGGGGGCAAGTGCAAGCAGTATCTGATTTTAGAGAACACTGCACATCATAGTAGGAAGCAGTTACTATTCACCTCCATGTCCTGGTCTTCCCAGTTGGCAGCTATACAATGCATCTTTGCTACCATATTTACTTTATAAACCAATGTATGCTATTATCAAGTGATCTCATTACTTCCTTTTAGTCTATCATAGTACCAAGTAATGGGATATAAGTATCTATTAAGTTGGTTCTAAATCAATCACATAGGCATGGTTTGAATACTCGGCTCACTCTCGCCTTTTGCGCCATGGGCGTAACGGATCATCTAGTATAGCATAGGCTGAAGGAGACCAACAATTAAGCTAAAACATGCTAACGAGCTTCTCTATCTATATTAGGTATAGGGAGAACAAGTCTATGGGTCCATGGCCACAACTTAGTTGGCTAGGTCCTCCTCAATTGGCTGCCTATAAAATTGGACGTCCACACGAAAGTGTAAGCAGGCAAGCATACATGCACGGGTTGCTATCTAGGTTTATGTATAAGAAGGGGAACACCAGCTAGCCAATTCGCTCACTTGCTGCAACGTACACCCACCCACTTGACCAAATCAACCGTCGATCCATTTCATCCATCATCACCATGGCCATGTTGCTGCCTTAAATCTACACCTTGGCTCTTCTTGCCGTCGTCGTCACCCCATCTGTCCAACCAGAACCAGAACCCGGCCTGAGCGTGAAGGTTGGAAACCCAACGTATGCGACCGCTTCGGCCCAATTTCAGTGCAGTCATCTGTTCCTAGCCAAGCTGGAGGGCAGGACGCCGAAGGTGAAGGATGTAATTGGAATGTCGGTCCAGGTGCGCGCCAAGGCGGCAGTGGAGGCAGCAGAACCGTCCACGTGCATCGCCGACTGCCTCGACGGCCTTGCCTCCAGGTGGAGCGAAACAAGTAGCTTCCTACTCGCTCCCATTGCATGTCACTGAGCCATTATTCATGCAATATCCATATGAATCAGTAAGCAGAAATACAAAAAACGACGAAACAAATACGGTGAAGGCATTCTGTTGATGTCCTTCACCTCCGGCGTCCTGACATCCAGGTTGGTTATTAACAAATTGGGCTGAAGCGGTCGCGCATGTAGCATTGATGGCATCCATGGGTTCTGGTTCTGGTTTGGACAACAGGGGTGGCGACGATGGCAAGAAGAGCCAAGGTGTAGGTTTAAGGCAGCAGCATGGCTATGGTGGTGATGGATGAAATTGATGGACGGTTGATTTGGTCAGGTGGGTGGGTGTACATCGCAGAGTGAGCGAATCTTTTGAGTGGTTTTTTTATGCAAAATTTGAGTCGATTTGATGATTAATATTTTTGTAGTCGATTTGATGATTAATAAGACGTGTAACATTTAGAGGCCCATCCATGTGCAGAGCCCATCGTAGTGCCTGGCAAAAAAAGAAAAGGTCTACCATTTGGTAGATCCCCATTTCATCCGCCGGCCAGCCCGATGGCGCCGCCGCATCCAAGCACCACCGCCGGAGACGCCGATCTTCCGAACCCCAGACGAGCTCCTCCACGACATCTTCCTCCGTCTCCCCACTGCCGCCGACGTGGCCCGCGCCTCCGCGGCGTGCCCCTCCTTCCGCCGTCTCATCACCGACCACGCCTTCCTCCGTCGCTACCGCGCCCTCCACCCCCCGCCTCTCATCGGCGCGCTCGACGACACCGCCTTCATCCCGGCCCAGCCGCCGCACCCCTCCGCCGTCGCCGCCCGCGCCTTCGCCGGCTTCGACTTCTCCTGCTCCTCCTTCCTCCCCTCCACCGCCAGCCTTACCTGGAGCGCGATTGACTTCTTGGACGGACGCGCCCTCCTCGCCGGCGCCGCAGTCCCACTCGAACGCGGCATCTCTCATGTGCATGGCCTCCAGTACCTCTATTTTTCGGCCAGGGACCTCGCCGTGTGCGACCCCGTGCACCGCCGCTACATCCTGCTTCCCGCCGTCCCCGGCGACCTGAAAGCGCTGGTCAGTGAACCGGACCTCCTCCATCTGGAGACTTTCCTTGCTCCCGGCGATGATGAGGAGGATCCGTTATCATTCAGGGTCATGTGCTTGGTGCAATGCAGAACGAATATGGTGCTGCTCGTCTTCTCCTCGTTGGATGGGCAATGGCATTCTCTTGCATTTGATCTGTGGAGTGCTGCGTCTGATCCACTTAAACACACCAAGGATGGGCTCTCAGATCGTCAGTTCGTCCACGGATGCTTCTGTTGGCATTTCCCCCTCCTCAACAAGTTGGTTCTGCTTGATACACGCACCATGGAGTTCTCTGCTGTCAACCTACCACCTGAACAAGGATGGAGCAGCAATTTTGTCATTGTCGAGGCAGCAGAAGGAATGCTCGGAATGCTCGCTGAAGTGTATGACAGGGACAACATATATGACCCATGTTGGCTGAATTATTCCATTCTGAGAAATAACCAATGGCATTTGGAGAAGGTCATCCCGTTGCCGGGAATGCATCATGTTGTTCTGCTTGGTGTAGGCGGGGAATACCTGCTCATAGGAGCCATGTACATCACATCTTCTGGAGAGGAGGTGAAGTTTGGGTTATTTTCGGTGGACGTCAAGACGTTGCAGGTCGAGTTGTTCGCTCAGCGTAGCAAAGTCATCTTCTCTGGTCGACTATATGCTGGTTTCCCACCATCATTATGTGCACCAACTATATGAAGTGGTGAGCATGTTATCTGCTTATTTTATTTAACTTGGCCTCAGTGTTATACAGCAAAGATATATGATTCAGGTATTTATGTCATGAACATTTTCTTTTTCCACTCTGCCTAGTTTGATAGTTCGCATTACGGTTAATTATTGTTGGCGGGCATTTAGGTGACTGCCTAGTTTGATACTCCCTCCATCCCATAATATAAGATTGTTTTGCAAGCTGTTTTAGCTTGCAAAACGATCTTATATTATGGGACAGAGGGAGTAATTCATCACTGTTAAAAAAATGGTGGGTATTTAGGTGATTATATAATGCCTAACTTATCACCATTTTAAGGTTACCGTACTAATAAATCAGAAGCCTCTTTGTTGCTGATATTTTAGTAATCCAGAGCCCCCCTTGGTCTTGAAATTTCTGCTATATGAGTTGGTCAAATTCACATAATTTCCTTCATTTTTATTTTTATGTATAACCTGTGTATGAGTCGAAATCATCTAACTACAACAGCCCCATGTTTCTGCTCTGAACAGCAGTTCTAGCAGTTTGTTTTTATATGATTACAATCCACTACAGATTACTCCATCAATAGTATACAGCAGCCCCAAGGGGAAAAGTTGATTTTCGGCTGTCTGTAGATTTTCTTCTGTTGAACTGCTAAACAGGAAGGAGGAGGTCACGTATAGTACAATCATAGGCATAAGGATATTGTTTTTATTATTACATGTGATCTGGTTAAGTAACTTTATTCTTATAGACAAAAAAAAACCCCAAGACATACAACAAGAAAGGAGTTGTATACATGGATGCAGCACTGAGCTTTTGCTTTTGTTACCCTGGTCAGAATGTATTTAGTGAGTCCTTGTGTTGCTGTATCATATCCTTTCTTCATCTGCACACTTGCTGGCCTCATTGTAGTATCCTCCGCATTTTTCTCTTCAAGCTCCTCAGCTGTCGCACCCAGTTGCACCTGCCATGGTCCTTGTTTCCTTTTTTTCATAATAAATCGGTTTCTCGAACGCAAACCTTAGTGTAGTGCATTCTTATCATATAAACTCTAGGCTGCTTAATCATATGCGCATAGAAATTTCAGCTTGTGGCTTGGTGCCATATGCTCATCAGGGCGTTTGCAAAGTACATGTTTGACGTCTTGTTCCCTGATTGATTGGTAGTTTTTTTTTTCGTTCATGTAATTCACTGTTGCTGGGCAATGTGATAGGCACCTCCTTGCAAATACCCAGTGTCAACTTCATGCATCACATGCAGCAATCGATGGATACGTTTGATGCTTGTTATATGTGCTTGGTAGCCTTGTATTTCCTATTGTTGCCTTTGTCCATATGGTAAGTTCATTTTGTTTCATCTCTCCACACATGCTGATGCCGTGTTGACGAGGAGTTGATTCCTCGGAGAGCGCGTCGTGGTGTTGGAAGAGAAAGTGTGATGTGTGGATTAGATGCATTCGCTTGTTGAACAATTGGATCTGGCATGTCGAGAGTGAAGCGCGGATTGGATGTATTATTTGCTTGTTCAATGCGTACGCCCTACCGAGCGCTATGATGTGTGCCCGGTTACAGTGTTTGAAGCCTGTTACGATCTCTGAACTTTTAGGTGCTGACTGTTTCGAAACAATGGATCTTTGAACTTTTTTGTGTTATTGCAGTGTCGATCGACTTCCTTAAGAATGGGGTGTGCCGTGTGCCCTGCTCGGCTGGTTACATGCAGTACTGTATGTATAACTGGATAAAATGATTTGTCCTCTTGGTTGAAATGGCGCTGGTTTCGTGTGCTCAGTCTGGAGAGGGGCTGGCCATGCTCGTCGTAGGGTATGACCCCGCATCCCCACCAGTATCCACTCCGGCGTAATTGGTGATGTCGGCGTCTTGCATCTCACCGGTGTCGCCCTCGATCTTCGAAAAGATGACTACAACAGAGGAGTCTTTGGTCCATCACAGTGACATGCGGTCCCATTGTGTTTCACGTCGGCATCTCGCTTTGCACGCCTCCTACCTTATGTAGTACTCCCTCCGTTCCTAAATATTTGTCTTTCTAGAGATGTATATAGACATATTTTAGAGTGCAGATTCATTCATTTTGCTCTGTATGTAGTCACTTGTTGAAATCTCTAGAAAGACAAATATTTAGGGACGGAGGGAGTATATCTCTAACAACGTAATCGATTGTTTAACCCCCTGCTAGAAGATGGAGCGACTAATATGGGTCGCTGAGCGTGCGCTATCTTCAGGGTGTCGGGGCTGCCCCAGGTAGGTTCCAGGTTAGTTCGCCCTTTCTTTGTTTTTTCCTTTGTTGTTTTCTATAATTTTCTTCTTATTTTCGAAAATATTGCAAATACCTAGATTCCACAACATAAAAATAAGTTAAAAAATTGTGAATTTGGAAAAAATGTCAATGCATATAAAACAATTGTTAGGTTAATTAAAAAAATGTAGAAAGCATACAAAAAAGTTTGTGACATTTTAAAAAAATGTTCACGTGTTTCGATAAAAAATGCATGCCACTTAAAAATGGTAGTCATGTATTTGGAAAATGTTAATCTTGTATAGAAAAAACGTTCTTAATTTATACAAAAAATGTACAAATGTGTATGAAAAAGTCGACACCAAAAACATATATTTAAAAATTTAGTCATGTATTTGTTTTCATGATTTATATAAAAATGTACAATGTGTATGAAAAAATAGATATTAAACATATATTTAGAAATATGTTAATCATGTATTTTTTAAATATGAACAAAAAATGCAGCATGTGTTGTAGAAAAGGAAAAATAAGGAAAAAAAATAAAAACCAAAGAAAATGATTGAAAACCAAAAAATGAAACAAAAATAAACCAAGACAGAAAGAAAAGAAATAGAAAAAGAAAAAATAAAAACCGGAGAAACCAGAAAAGATAAACTCAACTCAAAAGTGAAAACCGAAGAAAGACAATCACACATAAAAAATCGGATAAAGAAAACCCACAAAGAAAGAAAAACCACGGAAAATAATTGGGCTGGCCCAGTCGCGTCGTATCCGAGGCGAGGGAGCATACATCTCGCTAAAAGTGAGATATAGCTCACAAGGCCAGAAGACACACACACACACGTCCATTGCATGACGGCAGACTCGAGTGTGAGCTGATCCTGGGCTGCTTAGCCTGCTTCAATTGACCACGTCCGTGGCCCTGCGAGGGGTTGTTGCATGTGGTGTATGAGGTTTTGCTGAATGGTGAAGAAATTGTGATATGACCCCGCAAAGGTTGGATGTGGTGACTGGTGAGGGTGATCATTGATTTTTTTTAGATCAATCTCCAACAACCACCCAATAATTTGGTGATATGATTTTAGGTGTGAAGAGAGAAGGTTGTTGGTCACGAGAAAAGTTTATGTTGTCAAACCCAAAACTGGTGCCCTAAAATTTGGCCATTGTCGAGGCAGCAGAAGGAATGCTCGGAATGCTCGCTGAAGTCTATGACAGGGATAACATATATGACCCATGTTGGCTGAATTATTCCATTCTGAGAAATAACCAATGGCATTTGGAGAAGGTCATCCCGTTGCCGGGAATGCATCATGTTGTTCTGCTTGGCGTAGGCGGGGGATACCTGCTCATAGGAGCCATGTACATCACATCTTCTGGAAAGGAGGTGAAGTTTGGGTTATTTTCGGTGGACGTCAAGACGTTGCAGGTCGAGTTGTTCGCTCAGCGTAGCAAAGTCATCTTCTCTGGTCGACTATATGCTGGTTTCCCACCATCATTATGTGCACCAGCCATATGAAGTGGTGAGCATGTTATCTGCTTAATTTTATTTAACTTGGTCTCAGTGTTACACAGAAAAGATATATGATTCAGGTATTTATGTCATGAACATTTTCTTTTTCCACTCTGCCTAGTTTGATAGTTCGCATTACGGTTAATTATTGTTGGTGGGCATTTAGGTGATTATATAATGCCTAACTTATTTGTGCAATTGGAAGCTCAGTAAACTCAGAAAAACTAATGATATTTATTTGTTATCATCATTTTGAGGTTATCCTACTAATAAATGAGAAGCCTCTTTGTTGCTGATATTTTAGTAATCCAGAGTTCCCCTTGGTCTTGAAATTTCTGCTATATGAGTTGGTCGAGTTGTGCACATCATTTCCATTTTCCAGTTTCTATTTTGATATATAACCTGTGTATGAGTAGAAATCATCTAATCACAACAACCCCATGTTTCTGCTCTGAACGGCAGTTCTAGCAGTTTGTTTTTATATGATTACTATCCACTACAGATTACTCCATAAATCAGTGGTATAAAACACGGATAGTTCGCCTGGTAGCTCTACATATGAATTCCTTTCTTCATCTACACATTTGCTAGCCTTATTATTGTCTCCTCTGCATCTTCCTCTTCAAGCTCCTCCGCTGTTGCACCTGTCATGGGCCTTGTTTCCTTTTTTAATAAATTGGTTTCTCGAATGCAAACCTCACTGTAGTGCATTCTTACCGTATATACTCTAGGCTGCTTAACCATATGCACACATAGAAATTTCAGCTTGTGGCTTGCTGCCATGTGCTCATCAGCATGTTTGCAAAGTACATTGTTGAAGTCCTTGTCTCTGATTGATAGGTCTTATTTCTATTCACGTATTGCACTGTTGCTGGGCGATGTGATAGGCACCTCGTTGCAAATATCCATTGTCAACTTGCAACACGCATCAATCTAGTATATATTTGGTGCTTGTTATATGTACTTAGTGGCCTTGTATTTCCTATTGATGCCTTTCTCCGTATAGTAAGTTGATGTTGTTTCATCTATCCGCAGATGCTGATGCCGTGTGGAAGAAGAGCTGATTCCTCTGAAAGCGCGTCGTGGTGTAGGACGAGAAAATGTGATGTGTGGATTAGATGCATTGGCTTGTTGGACAATTGGATCTGGAATGTCGAGAGTGAAGCGCGGATTGGATGTATTGTTTGCTTGTTCAATGTGGACGCCTTGTCGAGCGCTATGATGTGTGCGTGCGAGCGAGCTATCCCTGTGTTACAATCTTTTTAGCCCGGTTAGAGCGTTTGAAGCCTTTTCGATCTCTGAACTGAACTTTAAGGTGCTCACTGTTTATGAACCAATAGATCTCTGAACTTCTTTCTGTTACTGCAGTGTCGATTAGACTTGTTGAAGAATGTCAATGTGTGTGCCCTGCTTGCTTGGCAGCAGTGACAGTAAGGTCTAGAGAAAGAAACATTGCAGAAAGAAACAATGTGTATTACTGGATGAAATGATTTGTCCTCTTGGTTGGAATCACGCTGATTTGTTGTGCGGCTTGTGCCCAGTCTGGAGAGAGGGCCATGGTGGGTGGGCTCCTAGCCCAGTGCCCAGCGAGCGGCTGTATGACCTGGCCGACGCAGGACACATTCTCCTCTTTATTAGTGATCTAAATGCTCTTATATTTCTTTACGGAGGGAGTAAAAATCAGCAGGGGCTTCTCCCCCTATTGGTCTTTTTCTTTTTGAGGGCCATGCTCGTCGTCGGCGCATCCCTATCAGTATCCATTCCGGTGTAATCGGTGCCGTCCGTGTCCTGCACCTCATCGGGTCGCACTACAACAGGGGAGCTCCTTGGTCCATCACAGTGGCATGTGGTCCCGTTGCACCGCACATCGGCATCTTGCTTTGCACGCCTCTGACCAACAACGAAATTGGTTGTTTAACCCCCTGCTAGAAGAGGAGCTACTATGTGTCGCTTGATTTTTTTTTATTGAGTTGATGTGTCGCTTGATGTGAGACGGAGTGTGCGCCCGCGTCAGGCCGTCGCTATAAATAGGCCGAGCCAGGTAGGTTTCACGTTAGTTCATCCTTTCCCTTGTATTTTCCTTTGTTTTTCTCTTCCCAAAATATAGTAAATACATATATTCCAAACAACGTGGAATTAATTAAAAAATAAAAAATATGGAGAAATGTTAACGCAATGTAAAAAATATTTCTTAGCTTAATTAAAAAAATCGATAGCATGTAAAAAGAAATGTTCGTGTGAATTTTTAAAAATTCACACGTTCCAATAAAATGTATGTGAATTATAAAAATATTCTTAATCATGTATTTGAAAAAAATTAGATATGAATAAAAATGTTATTGATTTATACAAAAAAATATACAAATATGTATGAAAAAAGTAGACATCAATAACGCATATTTGAAGAAAATGTTAATGATTTATTTATGAAATGTTAAACCTGTATAAAAGATGTTCCTAATGTATATAAAGAAGTACAATCATAATGTATAAAAAATGTTCACGTGTTTCAATAAAAATGTAGGTAACACTATAAAATCAGGTTAATTAATGTAGCCCGCGTAGAGGATTTAGTATGAATAACACATCTCACCAGTCAATGTATAACCATGCCTTGTTTGCTATTATAAATTTTGGATTAATTCCATCCCATCTGTGAAATCATGATAGACATACCACAGAAGACCTGATCAAAATCAGTATAAAGAATCTTATTTCCTGAACAGAATTGCACTGTTATGTATGAACAAAGCCCTCTGTCCGAACAACAAAGTTCTGACCAATGATAAATTTTAAGAAAAGGTTAAAGGTGCATTGGACTACTATATTTTGCATTGACTCCTTTATTTATAGGTCTTAAACTAATCATCTTTTCCAAAAAAGTAGATATTTTATATAGTGTAATAATGCTCATAAATGCATTAACAACAAAGATCTCCTCCTTGCAAAATGTTAATAAAGGAACTTGGAATGTTAAACAAACACTTGTGACGAAACATGACATTCTTCTAGCGGAGAGCCTCGGTTATAACCAGGTGCAAGAAGGATATAACCCGGTGAAAAAAGATGGTGAAATGAGGCAGCGACAGTTCATGTAGATTGCATGGATTCGGTGACTGCGATTGGAAATGCGTGGTTCAAGCATTGCCTTTGAAAAGCTAAGGGAGCACCGCATGAGATAGCTAGATTATGTTCTGATTGAGATTTTTTCCTGAAATTGAGTTGATGAATCCAGTCATTTTATTTTCTGCACCTTTTATTACATTTTTTGATTTCTTTTTTTTGCTTTATTTCTATTTTTTTATACTTCGAAATATTCTAAATATTTATACAAAAAACACTCTAATAAATTTTTATAAGTATTAATCATGCATTTGAAAACTGTTAAATGTGTATAGATTTTTTTTCTGACATATACTAAAAGTGTTCAATTTGTATGGTGAAAAGTAGACATAATAAAAATACAAGTTTTGCAAAAATGTTAATCATTGTAACATGTTAAAAGTCTACTCCCTTCATCTACGAACAAGTGTACATTTGGCATCCTAAATTTGTTCACAAAGAGCGTACTTCTATCTTTCCAATGCACATTAAAGTATAAAAGATCTAAAAAAAATTAAAGTATAAAAATGCTTCTCTCTCATCAAATGGTAACAAAGACCAATAACATGTCACATATGCTCTTCTAACTTTCTACATGCACTTAGCTTATTGGTGGTGGGGTAATTAAAGAGGAGAGAGGTGGTGGCTTGCACCTTTCCAACGTATTTTTTACTCCACTCCATAATTTGCCATAAAAATTATAATGTACACGTATTTGTGGATGGAGAGGATATATAAAACATGCTCCTGGTGTAGAGAGAAAAATGTATAATGCTTATGAAAAAAGTGGACATAAAAATATGTTCTATAAAATCTTAAATGTGTATATAAACGTTCATAGCTCATAGAAAGAATGTACAATGTGTACGAAAAAAGTAGATATAAAAGATATAATTTTTCAAAAATGTTAATGTTTGGAAAAAATGAAACATGTATATACAAATGTTTCGGATGTATAAAATTGTACAAATAAAACCAATAGAACCGAATAAAAAAACATGAAAATCAGGAAAATGAAGAAATATAAATAAAGGAAAGAAAGAAGTAGAAAACCAGTGAAACCAAGAAAGAAGCATATAAAACAAAGAGAAAAAGAAAGAAAATAAACAACCAGTACAACAGTGAAAGAAACAAAGAAAACAGGTTGAAAATAAAGAACATAAAACCAAACAATAAATAAAGAAAACCCAAAACAAAGTGAAAAAGCACAAAAAAAGAAGAAACCCGAAAAAAATGAAACTATGCAGCGAGTGAGCAATACATCTCTTCTCCTGAGCGAGGCGGCGAACGAAAGAAAATCAATCGAAACAGGACGGTCCAGTAATACATAGAGGGAAGATAGTTTCAGACGAGACTAACTCGCAGAATCTATATCTCGCTTATAACGAGATGATAGTTCCCCTCGCCTGTTGCATGGCGCTACCGGGTCGGTCTGTAACTATAACAATGTGTATGAATTGTTTCTCTCTCTATCTGTAAACATAGGAGTGTGCGAAAGTACGCGCGATTGGAATCAAACCGGCGATCTCATTGTTGACAACTAACTCCACTAACCCACTTTCTTATTTTTCTACATACAAGAAATGCCCCCTATGTTTTCTATGTTTTTTCCTTTTCTTTTTTGTTTCTTGTTTCTTTTTTCTTTTCTAAAATGCGTGAACTTTTTCCAAATGGACGATTTTTCAAATTCAATGAACTTTACTTTAAAATTTGATGTAATTTAAAAAAATGATGAATTTTTCTTTCAAATTCGATGAAATTTTCAAAATTTGATGAATTCTTTTGAAAATCGATGAAATTTTTAAAAATCTATCTACTTTCTTGGAAGTACTTGAGGCTACAAGCATATAGCTTTTCAATTGCATCCCCCAATATTTCTATACATTTTTTGTTCATTTTGTATTCATATGTTTCTTAATGTCCAAGCAAGGAAGATGCATGAACACATTGTGTCTCCAACTGGTTTAGATCATAGGAAACTATGGCACAATGCATTGCAGAATTATCTTGTTAGAGCTTACAAAAAAATTTGATCTCACCTACGGTAATGCCTTTCGGTTAAACTAGGAATTATTTCATCATAGAAAGCTTTCATCTGCATATATGCTCGTAAGGGGCTGTGTACTTATTTTGCTTCACTGATTGTTTTGGTCTACTTACATGCGCCGAATCAACAATGACAATGAGGTAAAAACCATAATTTGCCTTATATAGGTTTTTTTTCGATCGAATGCGAGGTGACCATGGAAAATTGTTGGCAAATGTGAATGTTTGTGATTTAGCGATGATTTTCTGAATTTGGGGAAATCGATCCTCAACATTGAATAATTTCGCGATAGTATGATTGGTGATTTTGGGACAAACGTTGTTGATCCATCAGCTAGACATTGAGGAGAAGAGGCTCCAACTTAAGTCGAAGATGGAGTTACATAGGCTACAAATTAGAGTATTTAACCAAAAACTACCACAATTGACGGAAACGTGACGAAAAACTACCACTCTACGTTTTTATGCGAAAAACTACCAAATTTGTCCTAAACCGTGGCAAAAAACTACCAAGTCGCGAAAGCGCTTGCTTCGCCCGCGCTAACCCCGAATCTGACCGGTTGGGCCCGCGAATCAATTGCCACGCTGGCGAATGGACGGCCGCCGCGTGTTGACGACCGTTAACGGCCCATCCGCTGTCGGAGCGGCGGCTGTCGGTCGGGTGCGGGTCAAGATCTGATCCCTTCCCCTCTCGCTTCACTCTCTCCCTCCTCTCCCTCTCTCTGAACTAGGTGGCGGCCGCCATGTCCTCGTTGATTCCGGAGGGTGGCGGCGCTGGCGGCGGCAACGTTGGCGGAGGCGACGCTGGCGGCGGTGACACAAGTTTGGACGCTGCTGCCTCGCCCGTGCCTCCACCGATGGCCAGCGGCTCAGTCGATAATTGGTTGGGGAGCACCAGTTTCTCGACGCAGGCCGGCTCCCAGCAGTCGGAGGCACCGTTCTCCAGTCATCGCCATTGGTAGCAGGTATGCAAGTATCGTCTGCTGGGCCTTTGGTTAGCTGCTTCAATCTGGCAAATTAGTAAGATATGTTTGTTTTTTTTTAGTTGGACATGTGTAGTAAACTGGAGTCAGTAAACTGTATAGCTTAGTCAATTTCAATTCAATTCAAGAGCACTTATTTGTGCAGTTTGGCTGACCAGAAGTGGGAGATATGGTTTCATTTAGAAGGAAGAAACCCTGTGAAAAGGGGTATATTTGAGTCAGATATTTCTTTGCTTACTCTACAATCACTCATTGCTAGTGAAGGGTATGGGGACAGTGATTACATGTAATATGTGAAGGAGGAGGAAATTGGATCTGAAAGAGTAAAGTATTTAGGTAATGAAGCTAGTGTTCATGAAATGTTGGAGTTTTTTCATCATGTCAAGCTAGTGAACATAAAGGTTGTGAGAAATGTTGAACCTGGAATTAGTACACAGGCTAATGAGAATTACATGAACACTCAAGAGAGCTGTTGTGTGAAAAAGGTTGTGGAGCAATCTGAGCTTCAGAATCAGATAGATGATAGGAAGGCTCAGCTTGAGAGGAGCAGGATTCAAAGAGAGGCAGATTTGAACCACTTTGAAGGAGACACTGAAGTGTCTGAATTTTGTTCTGAGGATTCAGTTCATTCAGATGGGAGTGCTGAAGCTGTTCAACAAATGGAAATAGAGTGTGCCTCTGAAGAGGATACAACATTGCAAACTACTGCTATTGTGAAACATGTGAAGAATCCTGGTCCACCTAGCAGATGTCACAATGAGGTAGAGAAAAAATGTTTTGAAGATTGGTTTCCTGAAGCAGATGAGTTTTGTTTTGCTGGTGATGCAGGCATAAGTGATGAGGAAGAAGAAGATGAAGTTGAACTACCATACCTCATGAAGAAGCCAAAGACAAAGAGTAGTAAGAAAAAGATGATGGAAAGGCTATATTTTGACCCCTCAATTCCCAATTCACATTTACTCTTGTGCAAGAGCTTGTGTTTTGATATTGTTTACCAGTTCAGAGAAGCATTAAGAGATTTTCATATAAGGACTTTGAGGTCTTTTCACTACCACAGGAACACTCTAACAAGAATTATTGTTTGGTGTTCACAGAGAGAGCATGGATGTGAATTTTACATGTGTGCCTCCAGGATAGCTCATGAAAGAACATTGTGCATTAAGAAGTGTAACATGGAGCACACTTGTCCAGCATCAGCAGAGAACACAAAGGTTACTACTAAGTGGCTTTCCAAAGCAGTTGAGCCTTCTCTTAGAGCAGAACCTAGAGCACCTGTGGATTCACTTATTAAAAACAGCAAAGTCAAGTTTTCAGTTGATGTATCAAAGAGTGTGGTCTATAGGGCAAGGAGGAAGGCTATTAAGGTTGTACAAGGTGACCAGACGGAGCAGTACTATAGACTGAGGGATTACCTACAAGCAGTTCTTGACACAAACCCTAGTAGCAGGTGTGTAGTTACAACATTTGAGGACCCAGAAAACCCTGCCCCAACTCCTAGATTTAAGTACATGTTCTACTGCTTGCATGCATCAAAGAAAGGATTTCTTAATGGTTGCATGCCCTTTATAGGTAAATCTATAACTGCATTTTGTTCAAAATATCTTGTTGTAAATTTATGGTAGCTAATTTGGATATGGATGCAGGGCTTGATGGTTGCTTCATCAAGCTAACCACTGGACAGCAAATTCTTGCAGCCACAGGAAGAGATGGCAACAACAACATCTACCCCATAGCCTTTGGTGTGGT
Organism: Triticum timopheevii; assembly: GCA_963921465.1. NCBI lineage: Eukaryota > Viridiplantae > Streptophyta > Magnoliopsida > Poales > Poaceae > Triticum > Triticum timopheevii. The sequence continues at coordinate 645,310,082 of OY997266.1, read as the reverse complement.
AGATACGTCCATTTTGCATCATGCTTTTATATCAATATTTATTGCATTATGGGCTGTTATTTCATGTTATGTCACAATACTTATGGCTATTCTCTATGATTTTACAAGGTTTACATGAAGAGGGAGAATACCGGCAGCTGGAATTCTGGGCTGGAAAAGGAGCAAATATTGAAGGCCTATTCTGCGCAACTCCAAAAGTCTTGAAACTCCATGGAATACCTTAAAATAAATAAAGAAAAATCATCGCCAAAGATGAATGCCAGGGGGCCCACACCCTGCCCACGAGGGTGGGGGGCGCGCCCTCCCCCCTGGGCGCGCCCCCTACGTCGTGGGCCCCCTGGTGGCTCTCCGACGCCCATCTTCTCCTATATGAAGTCTTTCGATGAGAAAAAAATAGAAGGCAACCTTTCGGGACGAGACTCCGCCGCCACGAGGCGGAACCTTGGCGGAACGAATCTAGGGCTCCGGCAGAGCCGTTCTGCCGGGGACACTTCCCTTCGGGAGGGGGAAATCATCACCAATGCTCCTCTCATCGGGAGAGGGCAATCTCCATCAACATCTTCACCAGCACCATCTCATCTCCAAACCCTAGTTCATCTCTTGTATCCAATTCTTGTTTCCAAGTCCAGGATTGATGCTAGTAGGTTGCTAAAAGTGTTGATTACTCCTTGTAGTTGATGCTAGTTGGTTTATTTGGTGGAAGATCATATGTTCAGATCCTTTATGCACATTATTACCCCTCTGATTATGAACATGAATATGCGTTGTGAGTAATTATGTTTGTTATGTGAGGACAAGGGAGAAGTCTTGCTATTAGTAGTCATGTGAATTTGGTATTCGTTCGATATTTTGATAAGATGTATGTTGTCTAACCTCTAGTGGTGTTATGTGAACGTCGACTACATAACACTTCACCATTATTTGGGCCTAGAGGAAGGCATTGGGAAGTAATAAGTAGATGATGGGTTGCTAGAGTGACAGAAGCTTAAACCCTAGTTTATGCGTTGCTTCGTAAGGGGCTGATTTGGATCCATATGTTTCATGCTATGGTTAGGTTTACCTTAATACTTTTGTTGTAGTTGCGGATGCTTGCAATAGAGGTTAATCATAAGTGGGATGCTTGTTCAAGTATGAACAGTACCCAAGCACCGGTCCACCCACATATCAAATTATCAAAGTACCGAACGCGAATCATATGAGCGTGATGAAAACTAGCTTGATGATATTCCCATGTGTCCTCGGGAGCGCTTTTCCTATTATAAGAGTTTGTCCAGGCTTGTCCTTTGCTATAAAAAGGATTGGGCCACCTTGCTGCACTTTATTTACTTTTATTACTTGTCGCTCGTTACAATTTATCTTATCACAAAACTATCTATTACCACTTGTTTCAGTACTTGCAGAGAATACCTTGCTGAAAACCGCTTATCATTTCCTTCTGCTCCTTGTTGGGTTCGACACTCTTACTTATCGAAAGGACTACGATAGATCCCCTATACTTGTGGGTCATCCAGACTCTTTTCTGGCGCCGTTGCCGGGGAGTGACACTACTAGGGAAAAGCCTATACACAGAATCTTAGCAGCAGCGAGGGTTAAAAACCCTCGCTACTGCTGCTTACTAGCAGCGCAGGTTTTTAAACCTCGCTACTACTAAGTTGATAGCAGCAGGGCGGGTTTATAACCCTTGCTACTACTAAGCAGTCTCTACCGTGCCCCCCGGGACATGCCATAGTAGTAGCGCGGGTTTTTAACCCTCGCTACTACTAAGTTGATAGTAGCAGCGCGGGTTTTTAACCCTCGCTACTACTAAGTGGCCCCTGGACCATGCCATAGTAGTAGCGATGGTTATAAACCCGCGCTACTACTATCAACTTAGTAGTAGCGCGGGTTTTTACCCCTCGCTACTACTAATCGTCTGCCATAGTAGTAGCGCGGGGTATGGCCTATTTGCAAATTTTTCAAAGTCTACCCCCAGTTTTAAAAAAATAAAAGAAAATGATAAAAATGTCAAAAAAATAAAAGAAAATAAGTTTCCCATGTGATATGTGGTCTAGTTGTTGGGAAAATTTACAAATATGAATTTCGACTTTATTTGCAAAATCTCTCTGGAAATTTGTAAAATGGCCATAACTTTTGCATACGAACTCGGATGAAAAAGTTTTTTATATGAAAAATCATCTACTCGAAAAGTTACATTTGAATTTAACTAGGGGAACCCCGTTAAACATTTTTAAAATCCTCAAAAACCTAACAGAAAAAAAGTTACGGGACTTTTAAGATCTGGAGGCAAAAAAATTCAAAAAAAAAATCAGATTTTTTTTAATTTTTGTTAAATCTGGTCAAAGTATGGTCAAACTAATTATTCAAGAATATTAGTATAATTATTTTAGTTTTTTTGAATTTTGGTCAAATCTGGTCAAACTATGGTCAAACTGTGGTCAAATTTGGTCAAATTGTGGTCAAACTAATTATTCAAGAAATATTAGTGTTACTAATTTTTTAGAACAATAGTTTCAAACTCAAATAGTGAAATATGTGACTTCATGCTCAAGCTAAATTCCTGAGGTTAATAGGATTGACATCTTACTATTGTGAAGAAAACAACAAGTGCAGACTTGGAAACGAGGGAGAATAGAACCCGGAAGTTAAGCATGCTCAGGTTGGAGTAGTGAGAGGATGGGTGACCGTCCGGGAAGTTAGATGATTTGGAATGATGAGGGGTGATTAAAGATTTGAGGTTAAAATAATTCAGAAATTTGAAAATTAGGGAAAAAATCAAAAAAATTCAAAAGAAAAATTCAGAGATTACAGATTAGTAGTAGCGCGGGTTTTTACCCACGCTACTGCTATACGTTAGCTGTAGCGCGGGTTGCACCCGCGCTACTGCTATAAGTTAGCTGTAGCGCCTTATTAGTAGCGCCGGCCCCCGCGCTACTAATAGGCCCAAAACCCGCGCTGCTGCTAGGCTTTTCCCTAGTAGTGTGAAGCGCCTTTGGTAGGTGGAATTTGCTAAGGAAAAATTTATTTAGTGTGCTGAAATTTTCTGTCACTTGTTACTATGGAAAGTAATTGTCCGAGGGGCTTGTTCGGGGTATCTTCACCCCGTCCAGTAGAGCAAAGAGTTGCTCCTCAACCTACTGAACCTATTGAAAATGAAACTCCTTTTGAAATTCCTTCGGGTTTGATGGAAAACTGCTAGCTAACACTTTTACAGGAGATGGAACAAAGCATCCTGATGAACATCTACGCTATGTGGATGATGTTTGTGGACTATTTAAGCTTGTAGGTATACCCGATGATGTTGTTAAGAAGAAGGCCTTCCCTTTATCTTTGAAGGGAGACGCATTGACATGGTATAGGCTATGAGATGATATGAGATCATGGAACTATAAAAGATTGAAATTGGAATTTCATCAAAAGTATTACCCTATCCATCTTGTTCATCGTGATCGCAATTATATATATAATTTTTGGCCTCGCGAAGGAGAAAGCATCGCTCAAGCTTGGGGGAGGCTTAAATCAATGTTATATTCATGCCCCAATCATGAGCTCGCAAGAGAAGTGATTATGCAAAGTTTTTATGCTCGGCTTTCTGATAACAATCGCACGATGCTCGATACTTCTTGTGCTGGCTCTTTTATGATGAAGACTATTGAATTTAGATGGAATTTATTTGGATAGAATTAAACGCAACTATGAAGATTGGGACCTCGACGAAGGTAAGGAGTCAGGTATGACACCTAAGTTTGATTGTGTTAAATCTTTTATGGATACCGATATTTTCCGTAAGTTTAGCACTAAATATGGACTTGACTCTGAGATAGTAGCTTCTTTCTGTGAATCTTTTGCTACTTATGTTGATTTCCCCAAGGAGAAGTGGTTTAAATATCATCCTCCCATAGAAGTAAAAGTAGTTGCACCTATTAAAGTTGAAGAAAAGATTGTCACTTATAATGATCCTATTCTTCCCGCTTCTTATGTTGGGAAACCACCTTTCCCTGTTAGAATGAAGGATCATGCTAAAGCTTCAACCGTTGTTCGAAAAAGCAATACTAGGACTTATACACCTCCTGAGCAAGTCAAAGTAGAACCCAATATTGCTATTGTTAAGGATCTCTTGTCTGATAATATTGCTGGGCATGTTATTCAATTCTCTGGTGAAACTGCTAGAATTGCTAAACCCTGTGATAGAGATAAACATAGACCTGTGGTAGGCGTGCCTGCTATTTCTGTTAAAATAGGAGATCATTGTTATCATGGCTTATGTGATATGGGTGCTAGTGCTAGTGTTATACCCATTGACTTATACAAAGAAATTATGCATGAAATTGCACCTGCTGAGTTAGAGGATATTGATGTTACAATTAAACTTGCCAATAGAGATACTATATCTCCAATAGGAATTGTTAGAGATGTTGAAGTCTTGTGTGGGAAAACTAAATACCCCGCTGATTTTCTTGTTCTTGGTTCTCCACAAGATAGCTTTTGTCCTATTATATTTGGTAGACCCTTCTTGAATACTGTTAATGCTAAGATAGACTGCAAAAAGAATGTTGTTACTATTGGCTTGGATGATATGGTTCATGAGTTTAATTTCTCTAAATTTAGTAAACAACATCGTGAGGAAGAATTGCCTAGTAAGGACGAAATTATTGGTCTTGCTTCTATTGCCGTACCTCCTAGTGATCCTTTAGAACACTATTTGCTAAACCATGAAAATGATATGTTCATGAATGAAAGAAGGGAAATAGATGAAGTATTCTTTAAACAGGAACCTATTCTACAACACAATTTGCCTGTTGAAATCCTAGGGGATCCTCCTCCACCCAAGGGTGATCCCGTGTTTGAGCTTAAACCGTTGCCTGATAATCTTAAATATGCTTATCTTGATGAAAAGAAAATATATCCTGTCATTATTAGCGCTAACCTTTCAGAGCATGAAGAAGAAAGATTATTGAAAACTCTAAAGAAGCACCGTGCTGCTATTGGATATACTCTGGATGATCTTAAGGGCATCAGTCCCACTCTATGTCAACATAAAATAAATTTGGAAGCTGATGCCAAACCAGTTTGTGATCCTCAACGACGTCTGAATCCTAAAATGAAAGAAGTGGTAAGAAAAGAAATACTCAAGCTTCTGGAGGCAGGTATAATTTATCCCGTTGCTGATAGTCAGTGGTAAGTCCTGTCCATTGTGTCCCTAAGAAGGGAGGTATTACTGTTGTCCCTAATGATAAAGATGAATTGATTCCGCAAAGAATTATCACAGGTTATAGGATGGTAATTGATTTCCGCAAATTAAATAAGGCTACTAAGAAAGATCATTACCCCTTACCTTTTATTGATCAAATGCTAGAAAGATTATCCAAACATACACATTATTGCTTTCTAGATGGTTATTCCGGTTTTTCTCAAATACATGTGTCGGCTAAAGATCAATCAAAGACTACTTTTACATGCCCTTTTGGTACTTTTGCTTATAGACGTATGCCTTTCGGTTTATGTAATGCACCTGCTACCTTTCAAACATGCATGATGGCTATATTCTCTGACTTTTGCGTGAAAATTTGTGAGGTTTTCATGGAGGACTTTTTCGTCTATGGTTCCTCTTTTGATGATTGCTTGAGCAATCTTGCTCGAGTTTTGCAGAGATGTGAAGAAACTAATCTTGTCTTGAATTGGGAAAAGTGCCACTTTATGGTTAATGAAGGTATTGTGTTGGGGCACAAAGTTCCTGAAAGAGGTATTGAAGTTGATAAAGCCAAGGTTGATTCTATTGAAAAGATGCCATGTCCCAAGGACATCAAAGGTATAAGAAGTTTCCTTGGTCGCGCCGGATTTTATAGGAGGTTCATTAAGGACTTCTCAAAAATCTCTCGGCCTTTGACTAATTTATTACAAAAAGATGTACCATTTGTCTTTGATGATGATTGTGTAGAAGCATTTGAAATACTTAAGAAAGCATTAGTCTCTGCACATGTTGTTCAGCCACCTGATTGGAATTTACCCTTTGAAATTATGTGTGATGCTAGTGATTATGCTGTAGGTGTTGTTCTAGGGCAAAGAGTTGATAAGAAATTAAATGTTATCCATTATGCTAGTAAGACTCTAGACAATGCTCAAAGAAACTATGCTACTACCGAAAAGGAACTTTTAGCAGTTATATTTGCTTGTGATAAATTCAGACCCTATATTGTTGGTTCTAAAGTAACTATTCACACAGATCATGCTGCTATTAAATATCTTATGGAAAAGAAAGATGCAAAACCTAGACTTATTAGATGGGTTCTCTTGCTTCATTGCATATTGTTGATAGAAAAGGAGCTGAGAACCCCGCTGCAGACAACTTATCTAGGTTAGAGAATGTACTTGATGACCCACTACCTATTGATGATAGCTTTCCTGATGAACAATTAAATGTAATAAGCACTTCTCGTAGCACTCCATGGTATGCTGATTATGCTAATTATATTGTTACTAAATTTATACCACCTAGCTTCACATACCAACAAAAGAAAAAGTTTTTCTTTGACTTGCGACATTACTTTTGGGATGACCCACATCTTTATAAAGAAGGAGTAGATGGTGTTATTAGACGTTGTGTACCTGAGCATGAACAGGAACAGATCCTACGCAAGTGTCACTCCGAAGATTATGGAGGACACCATGCTGGAGATAGAACTGCACATAAGGTATTGCAATCCGGTTTTTATTGGCCTACTCTCTTCAGGGATGCCCGTAAGTTTGTTCTGTCTTGGCAATAAATGTCAAAGAATTGGTAATATTAGTAGACGTCAAGAAATGCCTATGAATTATTCACTTGTTATTGAACCATTTGATGTTTGGGGCTTTGATTATATGGGACCTTTTCCTGCCTCTAATGGATATACTCATATTTTAGTTGCTGTTGATTACGTTACTAAGTGGGTAGAAGCTATTCCAACTAGTAGTGCTGATCATAACACTTCTATTAAAATGCTTAAGGAAGTTATTTTTCCGAGGTTTGGAGTCCTTAGATACTTAATGACTGATGGTGGTTCACACTTTATTCATGGTGCTTTCCGTAAGATGCTTGCTAAATACGACGTTAATCATAGAATTGCATCTCCATATCACCCGCAGTCTAGTGGTCAAGTAGAGTTGAGCAATAGAGAACTCAAATTAATCTTGCAAAAGACTGTCAATAGGTCTAGAAAGAATTGGTCCAAGAAACTGAATGACGCATTATGGGCCTATAGAACTGCATATAAAAATCCTATGGGCATGTCTCCGTATAAAATGGTTTATGGAAAAGCTTGTCACTTACCTCTCGAACTAGAACATAAGGCATACTGGGCTATTAAAGAGCTCAACTATGATTTCAAACTTGCCGGTGAGAAGAGGTTATTTGATATTAGCTCACTTGATGAATGGAGAACCCAAGCTTATGAAAATGCCAAGTTGTTTAAAGAAAAGGTTAAAAGATGGCATGACAAAAGGATACAAAAGCGTGAGTTTAATGTAGGTGATTATGTACTGCTATACAACTCTCGTTTAAGATTTTTTGCAGGAAAACTTCTCTCTAAATGGGAAGGTCCCTACGTTATCGAGGAGGTCTATCATTCCGGTGCCATAAAAATCAACAACTTCGCAGGCACAAATCCAAAGGTGGTAAACGGTCAAAGGATCAAACCCTATTTCTCAGGTAATCCTATAAATGTTGAAACTAATATTATTGAAACCGTAACCCCAGAGGAATACATAAAGGACACTTTCCAGAATGTTCCAGACTCTGAAAAGGAATAGGTATGTGGTACGGTAAGTAAACCGACTCCAAAACAAATTTTAAGGCAATATTTCTCCGTTTTGGAATATTTCGGAAAATAGAAAAATAAGTAGCAGTCCGGGGAGGACACGAGGCCTCCACGAGGGTGGAGGGCGCGCCCTACCCCCCTGGGCGCGCCCCCTACCTCGTGAGCACCTCGTGTGCCCTCCGGACTCCGTTTCCTTGCACGATACGTATTTTGGTCGGTAAAAATTCATTATATATACTCCCGAAGGTTTTGACTCTCAAATCTCCCCCGTTCTTGTTTCGAGCTATTTTTCTGACATGTCTAGATCATCATGACGACCCCAAGTGCTTACAAGGACAAGTTTTTCGAGAAGGTAATCAACCCTTACCTCGCGGAGGTGCTGCGACACCCTCAAACCATTGAGATGCGTGATGGGTTGCTGCACATCCGCGATGTTGAGGGACCAAAGGGAACCGGAAGCGTGGAGTCGACGCTCGAAGCAATGGAGCAACAAGTTTTCAAGTGCCAGGGGTTGGTGGAGCGTGGAATCAACGCTACCCACAAGATGCTCGCGGAGTTCAGCAACAACTACGATCCGGATGCCAAGAAGACCGAGGAGGCCATCTTCAAGCTACATGAGAAGATCGAGCACCTCCAAGCCCAAACCTATGATCTACAAAACCAAAACTGTGAGTATGAATATAGATTCAAAAGGATGAGATTGGCTGCAGATTTGAGGATTCCGGAGACTCTATCATCCTTCTATGATGGTGAGCCTATGCCGTGGAAGGTGGACGACAAGCTTGCATCATCAACAACACCTCCACCACCAACAAAAAAGAAGGAGACATAATCACATGGGTATGGGCACTCCCCTTGGCAACTGCCAAGCTTGGGGGAGGTGCCCTGGTATCGTATCACCATCACAACTCCTATCTTTACCGTTTTTCTTAGTTTGATCCTTTTAGTGGTATCTTGATTTAGTAGAATAATGTCATGGCATGATCTTGTTTTGAGTTTTGCTTTATGATCCTTCTTTGTAATCCAGTCTGTGAGCTATATAATAAAGATTAGTGTTGAGTCAAGGGCTTGAGTATTTTGCCATGATCTTGGGTGATTAGAAGAAAAATAATAAAAAGAATCAAAGAGTTCATATTGATCTTAGTGAAAGTAATAACTCCACATAGAAAGAGTATGATGATTAAAAGTTGTTGGGAGTTGGAAAATATAGCTTTGGTCATCGTTGCAATTAATAGGAAGTAATAAGGAAAGAGAGGTTTCACATATAGATATATTATCATTGACATCTTTTATGATTGGGAGCACTCATTAAAATATGACATGCTAAAGAGTTGATGTTGGACAAGGAAGACAACATAATGAGTTATGTTTTCTTACATTTGAGATAAAGTATGTTGTCATGGATCCTCTACTGTGTTGAGCTTGTCTTTCCCCCTCATGCTAGCTAAATTCTCAACACTAAGTAGAAATACTACTTGTGCTTCCAAATACCCTTAAACCAGTTTTGCCATGAGAGTCCACCATATCTACCTATGGATTGAGTAAGATCCTTCAAGTAAGTTGTCATCGGTGCAAGCAATAAAAATTGCTCTCTAAATATGCATGACTTATTAGTGCAGAGAAATAAACTTTGTACGAACTTGTTGTGGACGCAGTAAAAGCGACGGACTGCATAATAAAGGTCCACATACAAGGGGCAATATAAAGTGACGTTCTTTTGCATTAATATTTTGTGTATCAACCCTAAACGCGCATGACAACCTCTGCTTCCCTCTGCGAAGGGCCTATCTTTCATTATTATCCTCTACCTTATGCAAGAGTCACGGTGATCTTCACCTTTCCTTTTTCATTTTATCCTTTGGCAAGCTCAGCATGTTGGAAAGAACCTGATATATATATCTAATTGGATGTGGGGGAGCATGAATTATTATTGTTGACATTACCCTTGAGGTAAAAGGTTGTGGGGCAAACTATAAGCCCCTATCTTTCTCTGTGTCCGATTAAAACTCCGTAACCACAAGTATTGCGTGAGTGTTAGCAATTATGAAGGACTAAGTGATAGTTGAGTATGTGGACTTGCTTTTAAGCTCTGACATAGACTCTTTCCGATGTTATGATAAATTGCAATTGCTTCAATGAGTAAGGGTATAATTTGTTGGTGCTCAATAAGGTTTCTGATTCATACTTTGGCTTTGGAAAAAGATCATCGTTTGAACATGAGTAAGCATATGACAAAATCTATTTATGTTGCTGTTATAGAAATAATCATGATGCCATCATGTCCGTTTTTATTTTTATCGACGCCTCTACCTCTAAACATGAGGACATATTTATTGTTATCGGCTTTTCGCTTGAGGACAAGTGAGGTCTAGGCTTGGGGGAGTTGATACGTCCATTTCGCGTCATGCTTTTATATCAATATTTATTGCATTATGGGCTGTTATTTCACATTATGTCACAATACTTATGGCTATTCTCTCTGATTTTACAAGGTTTACATGAAGAGGGAGAATGCCGGCAGCTGGTTCTGGGCTGGAAAAGGAGCAAATATTGAAGGCCTATTTTGCGCAACTCCAAAAGTCCTGAAACTCCACGGAATACCTTAAAATAAATAAAGAAAAATCGTCGCCAAAGATGAAGGCCAGGGGGCCCACACCCTCTCACGAGGGTGGGGGCGCGCCCTCCCCCCTGGGCGCACCCCCTACCTCGTGGGCCCCCTGGTGGCTCTCCGACGCCCATCTTCTCCTATATGAAGTCTTTCGATGAGAAAAAAAATAGAAGGCAACCTTTCAGGACGAGACTCCGCCGCCACGAGGCGGAACCTTGGCGGAACCAATCTAGGGCTCCGGCAGAGCCGTTCTGCCGGGGACACTTCCCTCCGGGAGGGGAAAATCATCACCATCGTCATCACCAACGCTCCTCTCATCGGGAGAGGGCAATCTCCATCAACATCTTCACCAGCACCATCTCATCTCCAAATCCTAGTTCATCTCTTGTATCCAATTCTTGTCTCCAAGTCCGGGATTGGTGCTAGTAGGTTGCTAGTAGTGTTGATTACTCCTTGTAGTTGATGCTAGTTGGTTTATTTGGTGGAAGATCATATGTTTAGATCCTTTATGCACATTATTACCCCTCTGATTATGAACATGAATATGCTTTGTGAGTAATTACGTTTGTTCCTGAGGACAAGGGAGAAGTCTTGCTATTAGTAGTCATGTGAATTTGGTATTCGTTCGATATTTTGATAAGATGTATATTGTCTAACCTCTAGTGATGTTATGTGAACGTCGACTACATAACACTTCACCATTATTTGGGCCTAGAGGAAGGCATTGGGAAGTAATAAGTAGATGATGGGTTGCTAGAGTGACAGAAGCTTAAACCCTAGTTTATGCGTTGCTTCGTAAGGGGCTGATTTGGATCCATATGTTTCATGCTATGGTTAGGTTTACCTTAATACCTTTGTTGTAGTTGCGGATGCTTGCAATAGATGTTAATCATAAGTGGGATGATTGTTCAAGTAAGAACAGTACCCAAGCACCGGTCCACCCACATATCAAATTATCAAAGTACCGAACGTGAATCATATGAGCGTGATGAAAACTAGCTTGACGATATTCCCATGTGTCCTCGGGAGCACTTTTCCTATTATAAGAGTTTGTCCAGGCTTGTCCTTTGCTACAAAAAGGATTGGGCCACCTTGCTGCACTTTATTTACTTTTGTTACTTGTCGCTCGTTACAATTTATCTTATCACAAAACTATTTGTTACCACTTGTTTCAGTACTTGCAGAGAATACCTTGCTGAAAACCGCTTATCATTTCCTTCTGCTTCTCGTTGGGTTCGACACTCTTACTTATCGAAAGGATTATGATAGATCCCCTATACTTGTGGGTCATCAGTGGTTGATAAGGAAGATTCAGAGAATTGGACATGGTTCCTAACCCAGCTAAGATGTTGCATTGGAAGTGGTAGCAAATTTGGAACCTACACCATTATTTCTGACAGGCAAAAGGTATGCACCCTATCTTAGCCAGTAGTTCAGATATATATTGTTATTAGTAGCTTTATTTCTTTTTGTTCATGACCATGGTTATTAATTTTCAATCAGGGTCTTCTTAAGGCTATAAATGAGGTGTTCCCTGATTCCCCTTAGAGATACTGCCTCAGGCACATATATGCAAATTTTCAGTCAGCTGGTTTCAGAGGAGCAGAACTAAAGAAGCTAGTAGATCAGGCTAGCTACTCATTCACCAAATATGGCCATGAATTAGCAATGGCAGAGCTTAAAGCAGAGTGTGAGGATGCCTGGAAGTGGCTTAAAAAATTTCCAAAGGAGACTTGGTGTAGGTCTGCAATGGATTACAATTGCAAAACTGATCTTGTTGTGAACAACCTTAGTGAGGTTTTCAACAAAATGATCCTTGATGTTAGGGCCAAACCAATTAGGACTATGTTTGAAGGAATTAGGACTAAGCAGATGATCAAAAGGCAGAAGACTAGGGAAAAAACAGAGAACAGCAGGTGGATGATCACACCCAACTATTCAGAGAAACTAGAGGAGAATAAGAAGTATGCCAAATTTTGTGATGCATATAAGGCAGGTCCTGATATTTGGCAAGTGTCTAGTAAGGAAAATCAGTACTGTGTGAACCTAGCTAGTAAATCATGTGACTGCAGGAGGTGGGACATGACATGTGTGACATGCAGTCATGTAATAGCAGCAATGAGCAAGATTCACATGCACCCAGAGGACTATGTGCATGAATTTTTCAAAAAAGCACTACATATTGAAGCATACAAAGACATAGTGTACCCTGTCCCTGGTCCTGAATTCTGGCCTGACACCCATACTTAGGATATTGAGCCCACAGTGTTCAAAGAAAAAGCAGGCAAGAAACAGACAGCTAGGAGAAAGGGCCAGTTTGAGGTGCCTGCACCAAAGGACACAAGCAGGATGGGAACAATTACATGCAGCAATTGTGGTCTACAAGGCCACAAATATGCAAACTGTGGGAAAGCTCTAAAACCTAGTCTTGAAATGAGAAAGAACTTACACCAGGTCATTCAAAAATGATGCATTCTTTGTTTAATTATTTTAGTTCTGGTCTATTTACTAACTGATTTAATTTTGTCATGCAGGAGAATAGAGAAATTTTTAGGGGTTCCTCTAGTGCTACACATCCACCTCCACAACCACCACCTCAACACCAAACTTCACAGATGCCAGCATCATCTGCTCCACCTCCTAAAGCAATGAGGAACAGAAAAACAACAGCAAATAAGAGATGTTCAACATGAACAGTTTCAGCAGGAGCAGCCAGGTCTTCACCAGCACCTGCAACAGGATCAGCATCAACAAGAGCTCCAAGAGGATCAGCATCAACAAGAACATTCAATGCACCAAGAACATCCACTGGAGAACCAGGGATATTGGCAGGCAAGAGGAAGAGGAAACCTCCTAGCAAGTTTGCATCCTATTTCAATGCTAGTGGAAACTATTGAAACTCTCTATCTAAGTTTGTGTTCTGCTACTTAGTTTGAGTGTATGGTACTAAGTTTGTGTTCTGCTACTAAATGTGTGTTGTGCTACTAGCCTGCTTAAATTCAGACATGTGAACTTGTGGACAATGTTGAATGTATGGTACTTATTTGTGCCCAATACCAATGGGCTAAGTGCTACTGATTTGTTTTGATTTGTTTTTTTGTTTTACTTTGCCATTTGTACAGTTTAGGTGCATGTTTTAATTGTTTTAGTTTTTTTATTTGTTTTACATTGCCATTTCTACAGTTCAGAAGTTACTGCCAAATTCATTTTAGAAAAAAATATCTGCACAAAAAAAAAAGTCTGGCCTGGGGCTCGAACCCAAGACCAGTTGGTTGTAACTATGCGTTCAATACCAATGGGCTAGTGTTGGTGATTTTTTTGACTAGCATCGGCCAAACTTATTGTATGTTGTTAGCCACGTAGTCTGCTCAGCGTGCGTTGTAGCCGGCAACATGGTGAGCGTGCGTTGAGTAAAACCAGCCGTTTTGGACTCTACGACTTTATTACGTGTCCACCCACCACGCCCTCTGCTCACTCGCCCACTCGTCGCTCGCACCGCCTTCTCCACTTCCCCCTCTCTCCTGTCGAAATTGCCGCCGACAACCAGCGCCACCACCGTCGCCATGGACTGGCAGCTGGCCATCTAAGCTCTCGCCGACAACAACCAGGAGACGCGCGCGCAGTATAGAGGGAGATCGCGCGTTGGTTCCCCAGTCTGGCGATGCTGAGGAACCACGCCCGCGGCCTCGTTAATGTGATGATGTCTACTGAAAAGCAGCGCGCCTTCCCTGTCGGCCGCACCATCTCGCCGCCGACCATTCTGCTGTGGGCGATGCGCGAGGTGCAGCGCTCCCCCGACCCCAGGCAGTGCTCCCGATGGTGGATGTAACGCTCATCCACCACGCCGTCGGCCGCCGCAGACCACGTCACCGACGCCGTCCTTGCTCTCCCAGCCCCAATCAACAACGCCTACTGGGAGAGGCGCAATCCATGGGTCCTTGGGCCCTCTGACGACTCTGACGGCGAGTGTCGGTGTCAAAACCGGCGGATCTCGGGTAGGGGGTCCCGAACTGTGCGTCTAGGCGGATGGTAACAGGAGACAAGGGACACGATGTTTTTACCCAGGTTCGGGCCCTCTCGATGGAGGTAAAACCCTACTCCTGCTTGATTAATATTGATGATATGGGTAGTACAAGAGTGGATCTACCACGATATCAAGGAGGCTAAACCCTAGAAGCTAGCCTATGGTATGATTGTTGTAATGGTTGTTCGTCCTACGGACTAAAACCCTCCGGTTTATATAGACACCGGAGAGGGCTAGGGTTACACAGAGTCGGTTACAATGGTAGGAGATCTACATATCCGTATTGCCAAGCTTGCCTTCCACGCCAAGGAAAGTCCCATCCGGACACGGGACGAAGTCTTCAATCTTGTATCTTCATAGTCTTGGAGTCCGGCCGACGATGATAGTCCGGCTATCTGGACACCCCCTAGTCCAGGACTCCCTCAGTAGCCCCTGAACCAGGCTTCAATGACGACGAGTCCGGCGCGCATATTGTCTTCGGCATTGCAAGACGAGTTCTTCCTCCGAATAATTCATAGAAGATTGTGAACACCAGGATAGTGTCCGGCTCTGTAAAATAAATTCCACATACCACCGTAGAGAGAATAATATGTACACAAGTTCAATCTGCTGACGTATTTTGTGGTGTGACATCACACCATCACAACACCACATACCATCGTTTTTATTATACCACCTCAGCGTGTTTAGCGAAGCGGTTTCCTTGGCACGTCTTGTCGAAGCAGAGATCGTGTTCCCCTTATTCCGGGATTCCCATCAATACGGACGTGGGTAACCAAACCGCGCCATTGATTGCGGCGCTTGGGAGATAAGCGAGTTTTACCAGGCCGGTGGGGACGCATAGTCTTCGTCCGCCCATATATAAGGGGATAAGGATCCGCCTTTTTTACCTACGCCTTCTTCCTCCTTTGCTTATCCATCTCCACGCACTCGAGCTCCAGCACCCAAGTCCGCACATCTCGCCTCAACCTTCTCCAGCCATGTCCGGAGCGGGAGGCAAGTGGATGGCCTCCTCCGTTACAGAGGGGCACATCGAGAAGCTGCGCGGCGCCGGGTACCTGTCCAGCGACGTCGCACACTGGCTGCCCGACGAGGGGCAGCTCATCCCCACCCCCAGGCCCCATGTGAGGGTCGTATTTCTTCCCCACTTCCTCCGCGTACTGGGCTTCCCACTTCATCCCTTCATCCGGGGGCTCATGTACTACTACGGCCTGGACTTCCACGATCTGGCACCATCCTTCATCCTCAACATCTCGGCGTTTATTATCGTGTGCGAGGCCTTCCTCTGCATCCAGCCTCACTTTGGCTTGTGCTAAAGACCTTCAATGTCAAGCCAAAGGTGGTGAAGGGCGTCCAAGCGGATTGCGGAGGCGCCATGGTGGGCAAAATGCCCAACATCGCCTGGCTCGAGGGCGCCTTCATGGAGTCCATCAAAGGGTGGCAATCGGGGTGGTTCTACATCACCGAGCCGCGTGACCCTAAATGGGCAGCGGCCCCTGAGTTCAGATCTGGTACCCCCATGCAGCTCACCTCCTGGAAAGAGAAGGGCTTGCTATGGGGTAATTCGGAGGAGCTGATCGGACTCCAATCCTGTGTCCAGTCCCTGGTGAACAAGAAGCTTAAGCTTGTCAACGTGATCCAGGTCATGCTCGTCCGCCGGATTCTCCCCTGCCAACAACGGGCCTTCAATCTATGGGAGTTTGATCCGGCACAGCACCGGACCCTGAGCGGGCTCTTCGACACGACGTACGAAGCTGCCTGGAGGGTGCTGTTCAAGGGCGGAGAAGCCCCCGCATCCGCAACTGAAGATCGCGGATTCAGCACACAGCGTCCGGCCGGCGAGGTAAGCTATGTTATCCTTTATGGGATACTCATTTCTTTCACAGTTTGACTCTATGTGGGATCTAAAAACTCCCAATGCCTTTAACATGACTGGCAGAAGACGTCCGGACAGGTTAACTGTCCGGATCCCCTTCCAGAAGACCCGGCGGACACCCGTTTGACGGGGCTGCTGGTCCCGGCACTTTACGTGGTGCCGGAGAAGAAGGCCAAGAAAAAGGCCACGGGAACTTGAAGGAGTTCCCGGCGCCAGGTGGTATCGGACTCATCATCCGATGACTCCAAGGCGGACTCCTCCCCTGAGGAGGAGGAGAAAGAGGCCTCTCCCCCAGTGGGGTGAGAGAAGAAGAGGAAGGCCTCCCCAAAGGGGGCGGCCGAAGGGTCCAAGAAAGGACGGACCCTCCCTCCGGACTGCTCCACCAACGCCGACGACGGCGACGAGGAGTGGCCCTCAAGGGCCAAGCCTCTGGCAAGATCGTAAGTGTCCGAATTCCTGGATGATTTATAATTTCTCTTTTTGCCACGTGGTGTCCTTCTAATGCCGCATACAACCTGTAGTCCGGCCAAGGACGATCTTCCCGCTTCGTCGAGCGGGTCCTTGGCTACGTTGGATATGGATTCCCTTCCGACCGCCTCCACCCCTCGTGACGCTGATGACGCCGAGGTGGGATCCCAGGAGGGGACCCGCCAGGAGGGGGAGGCTCCGGAGGTGCCACAGGGCAACCTCCTGGACTTCGTACCGGACTCTGTACCGGAACCTGCAGTGGTTCTGGAGTCCGGCAGGCGGCCCCTTAGCAAGAAGGGCAAGACTGTGACACCGGCGGCCGCCGTCCAACCGGAGGCACTGGATAACTTGTTGGGGGCTCTCAACGGCGCTTCCATCAAGGAAGAACACCGCACTATCATGAGTGCGGTGATTCAGAAGGTTCAGCTCGCCAAGAGCAGGCTGACCGAGGCCTGCAGCAGCCTTCTAACAGGCTTTGAGGTAAGAAATTTAAAATATGTAATATAATACCACATAGACAGTAGCCCCTGATGCTCGGTGTTGGGGAACGTAGTAATTTCAAAAAATTTCCTACGCACATGCAAGATCATGGTGATGACATAGCAACGAGGGGAGAGTGTTGTCTACGTACCCTCGTAGACCGAAGCGGAAGCGTTGACACAGCGTAGTGGAAGTAGTCGAACGTCTTCTCGGTTCAACCGATCCAGGCACCGTTACTCCGGCACCTCCGAGTTCTTGACACACGTACAGCTCGATGACGCACCCTCGTTCTCCAATCCAGTAGAGGTTCCGAGGGGGAGTTCCGTCAGCACGACGGCGTGGTGACGATCTTGATGTTCTCCTGTCGCAGGGCTTCGCCTAAGCACCGCTACAATATGACCGAGGTGTAATATCGTGGAGGGGGGCACCGCACACGGCTAAGGAACGATCAATGATCAACTTGTGTGTTCTAGGGTGCCCCCCTACCCCCGTATATAAAGGAGGGAGGGAGGAGGTGGCCGGCCCAAGGGGGGCGCGCCATAGGGGAGGGGGAAACCTACTCCAAGTAGGTTTCCCCCCTTTTCCTTATCTTATTTGGAGGGGGAAGGAAAGAGTACTAGTATTAGGAATAAGTACTAGTAGTAGTAATAGGAAGATGGGGAAAGGAGAAAGGAAAGGGGGGGGCCGGCCCCCCTCCCCAATTCGGATTGGGCTGGGGGGCGGGCCCCCCTCCCTTGTTCCTTCTCCCTTCTTCGGGGGGTTCCGGTAACCTCCCGGAGCTCCAAACTTCTCCGGAACCTTTCCGGTGTCCAAATATATCCGTCCAATATATCAATCTTTACGTCTCGACCATTTCGAGACTCCTTGTCATGTCCGTGATCATATCCGGGACTCCGAACAAACTTCGGTACATCAAAATACATAAACTCATAATATAATTGTCATCGAAACCTTAAGCATGCGGACCCTACGGTTCGAGAACGATGTAGACATGACCGAGACATGTCTCTGGTCAATAACCAATAGCAGGACCTGGATGCCCATATTGGTTCCTACATATTCTACGAAGATCTTTATCGGTCAAACCGCATAACAGCATACGTTGTTCCCTTTGTCATCGGTATGTTACTTGTCCGAGATTTGATTGTCGGTATCCAATACCTAGTTCAATCTCGTTACCAACAAGTCTCTTTACTCGTTCCGTAATACGCCATCTCATAACTAACTCATTAGTTACATGCTTGCAAGGCTTAGGTGATGAGTATTACCGAGAGGGCCCAGAGATACCTCTCCGACAATCGGAGTGCCAAAACCTAATCTCGAATTATGCTAACTCAACATGTACCTTCGGAAACACCTGTAGTACTCCTTTATAATCACCCAGTTACGTTGTGACGTTTGGTAGTACCCAAAGTGTTCTTCCGGTAAACGGGAGTTACACAATTCTCATAGTTACAGGAACATGTATAAGTCATGAAGGAAGCAATAGCAGAATACTAAACGATCAAGTGCTAAGCTAACGGGATGGGTCATGTCAATCACATCATTCTCCTAATGATGTGATCCCATTAATCAAATGACAACACATGTCTATGGTTAGGAAACATAACCATCTTTGATAAATGAGCTAGTCAAGTAGAGGCATACTAGTGACTATATGTTTGTCTATGTATTCACACATGTATCATGTTTCCGGTTAATACAATTCTAGCATGAATAATAAACATTTATCATGATATGAGGAAATAAATAATAACTTTATTATTGCCTCTAGGGCATATTTCCTTCAGTCTCCCACTTGCACTAGAGTCAATAATCTAGATTACATAGTAATGATTCTAACACCCATGGAGTCTTGGTGCTGATCATGTTTTGCTCGTGAGAGAGGCTTAGTCAATGGGTCTGCAACATTCAGATCCGTATGTATCTTGCAAATCTCTATGTCTCCCACTTGGACTTGGTCCCGAATGGAATTGAAGCGTCTCTTGATGTGCTTGGTCCTCTTGTGAAATCTGGATTCCTTTGCCAAAGCAATTGCACCAGTATTGTCACAGAAGATCTTCATTGGTCCCGATGCACTAGGTATGACACCTAGATCGGAAATGAACTCCTTCATCCAGACTCCTTCATTTGCCGCTTCAGAAGCAGCTATGTACTCCGCTTCACATGTAGATCCCGCTACGACGCTTTGTTTTGAACTGCACCAACTTACAGCTCCACCGTTTAATATAAACACGTATCCAGTTTGCGATTTAGAATCGTCTGGATCAGTGTCAAAGCTTGCATCGACGTAACCATTTACGACTAGCTCCTTGTCACCTCCATATACGAGAAACATATCCTTAGTCCTTTTCAGGTATTTCAGGATGTTCTTGACCGTTGTCCAGTGATCCACTCCTGGATTACTTTGGTACCTACCTGCAAG
The DNA here is from genome assembly GCA_963921465.1 of Triticum timopheevii. NCBI lineage: Eukaryota > Viridiplantae > Streptophyta > Magnoliopsida > Poales > Poaceae > Triticum > Triticum timopheevii. The sequence continues at coordinate 645,290,411 of OY997266.1, read as the reverse complement.
CTTATTGCTAAGCATACGTCAGGTCTGGTACATAGCATTGCATACATGATAGAGCCTATGGCTGAAGCATAGGGAACATCTTTCATTTTCTCTCTATCTTCTGCTGTGGTCGGGCAAGAATCCTTTCTTTGCCTGATCCATTTTGAACTTTTTCAAAATTTTGTCAAGGTATGTGCTTTGTGAAAGTCCTATTAAGCATCTTAATCTATTTCTATAGATCTTGATGCCCAATATGTAAGCAGCTTCACCGAGGTCTTTCATTGAAAAACTTTTATTCAAGTATCCCTTTATGCTATCCAGAAATTCTATATCATTTCCAATTAATAATATGTCATCAACATATAAAACTAGAAATGCTACAGAGCTCCCACTCACTTTCTTGTAAATACAGGCTTCTCCAAAAGTCTGTATAAAACCATATGCTTTGATTACACTGTCAAAGCGTTTATTCCAACTCCGAGATGCTTGCACCAGTCCATAAATGGAATGTTGGAGCTTGCACACTTTGTCAGCACCTTTTGGATCAACAAAACCTTCAGGCTGCATCATATACAACTCTTCTTCTAGAAATCCATTCAAGAATGCAGTCTTGACATCCATTTGCCAAATTTCATAATCATGAAATGCAGCAATAGCCAACATGATTCGGACAGACTTAAGCATCGCTACGGGTGAGAAAGTCTCATCGTAGTCAACCCCTTGAACTTGTCGAAAACCTTTTGCAACAAGTCGAGCTTTGTAGACAGTAACATTTCCATCAGCGTCAGTCTTCTTCTTAAAGATCCATTTATTCTCAATGGCTTGCCGATCATCGGGCAAGTCAACCAAAGTCCATACTTTGTTTTCATACATGGATCCTATCTCAGATTTCATGGCCTCTAGCCATTTTGCGGAATCTGGGCTCATCATCGCTTCCTCATAGTTCGTAGGTTCATCATGGTCAAGTAACATGACTTCCAGAATAGGATTTCCGTACCACTCTGGTGTGGATCTTATTCTGGTAGACCTACGAGGTTCAGTAGAAACTTGATCTGAAGTTTCATGATCAATATCATTAGCTTCCTCACTAATTGGTGTAGTCGTCACAGGAACCGGTTCTTGTGATGAACTACTTTCCAATAAGGAAGTAGATACAGTTATCTCATCAAGTTCTACTTTCCTCCCACTCACTTCTTTCGAGAGAAACTCCTTCTCTAGAAAGGATCCAAATTTAGCAACGAAAATCTTGCCCTCAGATCTGTGATAGAAGGTGTACCCAATAGTCTCTTTTGGTTATCCTATGAAGACACATTTTTCCGATTTGGGTTCGAGCTTATCTGGTTGAAGTTTCTTCACATAAGCATCGCAGCCCCAAACTTTGAGAAACGACAACTTTGGTTTCTTGCCAAACCACAGTTCATAAGGCGTCTTCTCAACGGATTTTGATGGTGCCCTATTTAACGTGAATGCGGCCGTCTCTAAAGCATAACCCCAAAACGATAGCGGTAAATCGGTAAGAGACATCATAGATCGCACCATATCAAGTAAAGTACGATTACGACGTTCGGACACACCATTTCGTTGTGGTGTTCCAGGTGGCGTGAGTTGCGAAACTATTCCACATTGTTTCAAATGTAAACCAAACTCGTAACTCAAATATTCTCCTCCACGATCAGATCGTAGAAATTTTATTTTCTTGTTACGATGATTTTCTACTTCACTCTGAAATTCTTTGAACTTTTCAAATGTTTCAGACTTGTGTTTCATCAAGTAGATATACCCATATCTGCTCAAATCATCTGTGAAGGTGAGAAAATAACAATATCCGCCACGAGCCTCAACATTCATCGGGCCACATACATCTGTATGTATGATTTCCAACAAATCTGTTGCTCTCTCCATAGAACTGGAGAACGGTGTTTTGGTCATCTTGCCCATGAGGCACGGTTCGCAAGTACCAAGTGATTCATAATCAAGTGATTCCAGAAGTCCATCAGTATGGAGTTTCTTCATGCGTTTTACACCGATATGACCTAAACGGCAGTGCCACAAATATGTTGCACTATCATTATCAACTCTGCATCTTTTGGCTTCAACATTATGAATATGTGTATCACTACTATCGAGATTCAATAAAAATAGACCACTCTTCAAGGGTGCATGACCATAAAAGATATTACTCATATAAATAGAACAACCATTATTCTCTGATTTAAATGAATAACCGTCTCGCATTAAACAAGATCCAGATATAATGTTCATGCTCAACGCAGGCACCAAATAACAATTATTCAGGTCCAAAACTAATCCCGATGGTAGATGTAGAGGTAGCGTGCCGACCGCGATCACATCGACTTTGGAACCATTTCCCACGCGCATCATCACCTCGTCCTTAGCTAATCTTCGCTTAATCCGTAGTCCCTGTTTCGAGTTGCAAATGTTAGCAACAGAACCAGTATCAAATACCCAGGTGCTACTGCGAGCATTAGTAAGGTACACATCAATAACATGTATATCACATATACCTTTGTTCACTTTGCCATCCTTCTTATCCGCCAAATACTTGGGGCAGTTCCGCTTCCAGTGTCCAGTCTGCTTGCAGTAGAAGCACTCAGTTTCAGGCTTAGGTCCAGACTTGGGTTTCTTCTCTTGAGCAGCAACTTGTTTGCTGTTCTTTTTGAAGTTCCCCTTCTTCTTCCCTTTGGCCCTTTTCTTGAAACCAGTGGTCTTGTTGACCATCAACACTTGATGCTCCTTTTTGATTTCTACGTCCGCTGCTTTCAGCATTGCGAAGAGCTCGGGAATAGTCTTGTTCATCCCTTGCATATTATAGTTCATCACAAAGCTCTTGTAGCTTGGTGGCAGTGATTGGAGAATTCTGTCAATGATGCTATCATCCGGAAGATTAACTCCCAGTTGAATCAAGTGATTATTATACCCAGACATTTTGAGTATATTCTCACTGACAGAACTGTTCTCCTCCATCTTGCAGCTGTAGAACTTATTGGAGACTTCATATCTCTCAATCCGGGCATTTGCTTGAAATATTAACTTCAACTCCTGGAACATCTCATATGCTCCATGACGTTCAAAATGTCGTTGAAGACCCGGTTCTAAGCCGTAAAGCATGGCACACTGAACTATAGAGTAGTCATCAGCTTTGCTCTGCCAGACGTTCTTAACGTCGTCAGTTGCATCAGCAGCAGGCCTGGCACCCAGCGGTGCTTCCAGGACGTAACTCTTCTGTGCAGCAATGAGGATAATCCTCAGGTTACGGACCCAGTCCGTGTAATTGCTACCATCATCTTTCAACTTTGCTTTCTCAAGGAACGCATTAAAATTCAACGGAACAACAGCACGAGCCATCTATCTACAAACAAACATAGACAAGCAAAATACTATCAGGTACTAAGTTCATGATAAATTTAAGTTTAATTAATCATATTACTTAAGAACTCCCACTTAGACAGACATCTCTCTAGTCATCTAAGTGATCACGTGATCCAAATCAACTAAACCATGTCCGATCATCACGTGAGATGGAGTAGTTTCAATGGTGAACATCTCTATGTTGATCATATCTACTATATGATTCACGCTCGACCTTTCGGTCTCCGTGTTCCGAGGCCATATCTGTATATGCTAGGCTCGTCAAGTATAACCTGAGTATTCCGCGTGTGCAACTATTTTGCACCCGTTGTATTTGAACGTAGAGCCTATCACACCCGATCATCACGTGGTGTCTCAGCACGAAGAACTTTCGCAACGGTGCATACTCAGGGAGAACACTTCTTGATAATTAGTGAGAGATCATCTTAAAATGCTACCGTCAACCAAAGCAAGATAAGATGTATAAAGGATAAACATCACATGCAATCAATATAAGTGATATGATATGGCCATCATCATCTTGTGCTTGTGATCTCCATCTTCAAAGCACCGTTGTGATCACCATCGTCACCGGCGCGACACCTTGATCTCCATCGTAGCATCGTTGTCGTTACGCCATCTATTGCTTCTACGACTATCGCTACCGCTTAGTGATAAAGTAAAGCAATTACAGGGCGTTTGCATTTCATACAATAAAGCGACAACCATATGGCTCCTGCCAGTTGCCGATAACTTCGGTTACAAAACATGATCATCTCATACAATAAAATATAGCATCATGTCTTGGCCATATCACATCACAACATGCCCTGCAAAAACAAGTTGGACGTCCTCTACTTTGTTGTTGCAAATTTTACGTGGCTGCTACGGGCTTAAGCAAGAACCAATCTCACCTACGCATCAAAACCACAACGATAGTTTGTCAAATAGACTCCGTTTTAACCTTCACAAGGACCGGGCGTAGCCACACTCGGTTCAACTAAAGTTGGAGAAACTGACACCCGCTAGTCACCTGTGTGCAAAGCACGGCGGTAAAACCAGTCTCGCGTAAGCGTACGCGTAATGTCGGTCCGGGCCGCTTCATCCAACAATACCGCCGAACCAAAGTATGACATGCTGGTAGGCAGTATGACTTATATCGTCCACAACTCACTTGTGTTCTACTCGTGCATATAACATCAAACCATAAAAACCTAGGCTCTGATACCACTGTTGGGGAACGTAGTAATTTCAAAAAATTTCCTACGCACATGCAAGATCATGGTGATGACATAGCAACGAGGGGAGAGTGTTGTCTACGTACCCTCGTAGACCGAAGCGGAAGCGTTGACACAGCGTAGTGGAAGTAGTCGTACGTCTTCCCGGTTCAACCGATCCAGGCACCGTTACTCCGGCACCTCCGAGTTCTTGACACACGTACAGCTCGATGACACACCCTCGTTATCCAATCCAGTAGAGGTTCCGAGGGGGAGTTCCGTCAGCACGACGGCGTGGTGACGATCTTGATGTTCTCCTGTCGCAGGGCTTCGCCTAAGCACCGCTACAATATGACCGAGGTGTAATATCGTGGAGGGGGGCACCGCACACGGCTAAGGAACGATCAATGATCAACTTGTGTGTTCTAGGGTGCCCCCCTACCCCCGTATATAAAGGAGGGAGGGAGGAGGTGGCCGGCCCAAGGGGGGCGCGCCATAGGGGAGGGGGAAACCTACTCCAAGTAGGTTTCCCCCCCTTTTCCTTATCTTATTTGGAGGGGGAAGGAAAGAGTACTAGTATTAGGAATAAGTACTAGTAGTAGTAATAGGAAGATGGGGAAAGGAGAAAGGAAAGGGGGGGGGGGGGCGGCCCCCCTCCCCAATTCGGATTGGGCTGGGGGGGCGCGCCCCCCTCCCTTGTTCCTTCTCCCTTCTTCCTACATGGGCCCAATAAGGCCCATATACCTCCCGGGGGGTTCCGGTAACCTCCCGGAGCTCCAAACTTCTCCGGAACCTTTCCGGTGTCCAAATATATCCGTCCAATATATCAATCTTTACGTCTCGACCATTTCGAGACTCCTCGTCATGTCCGTGATCATATCCGGGACTCCGAACAAACTTCGGTACATCAAAATACATAAACTCATAATATAATTGTCATCGAAACCTTAAGCGTGCGGACCCTACGGTTCGAGAACGATGTAGACATGACCGAGACATGTCTCTGGTCAATAACCAATAGCGGGACCTGGATGCCCATATTGGTTCCTACATATTCTACGAAGATCTTTATCGGTCAAACCGCATAACAGCATGCGTTGTTCCCTTTGTCATCGGTATGTTACTTGTCCGAGATTTGATCGTCGGTATCCAATACCTAGTTCAATCTCGTTACCGACAAGTCTCTTTACTCGTTCCGTAATACGCCATCTCATAACTAACTCATTAGTTACATGCTTGCAAGGCTTAGGTGATGAGTATTACCGAGAGGGCCCAGAGATACCTCTCCGACAATCGGAGTGACAAAACCTAATCTCGAATTATGCTAACTCAACATGTACCTTCGGAAACACCTGTAGTACTCCTTTATAATCACCCAGTTACGTTGTGACGTTTGGTAGTACCCAAAGTGTTCTTCCGGTAAACGGGAGTTACACAATTCTCATAGTTACAGGAACATGTATAAGTCATGAAGGAGGCAATAGCAGAATACTAAACGATCAAGTGCTAAGCTAACGGGATGGGTCATGTCAATCACATCATTCTCCACTTCCTTCATAGCCTTCCTCATGTTCTGAATGACATCTGCTTGGCTTTGAAGAATGCACCTTTGCTCCTTGGCAAGCTTCAGCTTTTCCATACTTAACTCAATCTTTGCCTGATCCTCAAGTTGTTTCTTCTTCTCATTTAGTTCATTGATTGCCTGACTGGTATAGTCCATGTCATGAGACATCTTGCCATCTTGATAGTCAAATAGCTTGGATACATCTTCCACCAACTGGCTGTAGTTGTTTGACAGGAAATCAATTTCCTTCTGTAGCTTGGCCACCTCTTTCTCATGGGCTTGTTTGTTATTCACCCTCCCCAAGTTCTGCTCATGGTACATGTCCCAAATCCTGGTTAGGCACCTTTGTAGAATCTCTAGCCAAGGACCATCCACCCACTCCACAACCCCACAGTTCACACCTACATCCTACAGAAGCAATTATTTATAATTAAGCACAAACCACTTAGTAACAAACTTAGTACAGATAACTAAAGTCATAAAGTCATTTCATTTAACTGAAACCCTTTGTTTACATCAGTATGCTCTCTGAATTGTGCAAACATAATTCTTTCATAGTAAGCACACAGCACCTGACTTAGCATCAGAGATAAATTCAGTTAACAACTATATTTAGCAGTAGATATAAATTCATTTAACTCTGTTCTTTTTCAGTTAACAGCTATATTCAGTAAACACCTAACTAATACATTCAATTCACAGTACACTAAAGATATCTGCATGTAGGTGTTCTCAGGTTCAGTCATGTATTGAATTCAGTTAACTAAAGATCTACTTTCACATATAGCTTCCATATGTATGGCACTTTCAAGTTTCAGTTCTAAACTATAACACACATCTTTGCACATCACACATCTCTGCACCACATGCTGCACCACACATCTCCAGCAGCAAAACACATCACACATCTCCACCAGCAAAACAAGTTAGCGTTCAAGATTTAATACCGGCTGCATAGGACAACCCAGGAAATGCCTCCCAGTCAAAGCACCTTCAAAAGCCACCATCTTCTTCGGCCTCTGATGATGCATCATGCACGTCGGCTCAGATTCAGTGTAAGAACCACAGAAAGATGGTTCCACCACACTGTCAGGGGTTTCCTGCAAAAGAAACTTCGAATCAAACCAAAAGCAACTTGGAATCTCCAATTTGGATGAACTAACCCTAACCCTAACTCTGTTCCACCATTATGCACTTACAAAGAGCTGAGGATCCATTGAAAGCATGTTGATGTCCTCGTCCGAGCTCTCCTCGTCATTCCAGGATGGCATCCTCAACTTCTACCGGCAGCAATGGCCGTAGCGGCGACGGCGATAGGCTGACCTAGCTCAGAGCACCAGGGAGAGGGAGAGGATGAGGACGAGTGAGAGCGAGCGAGGAGGAAGAGAATGAGAGAGTGGCTGAGCTCGCTCTCACTTATTGGCCCACCGACAGCCGTCGTTCCGACAGCGGACGGGCCGTTAACGGCCATCAACGCGCGGCGGCCGTCCGTTCGCCAACGTGGCAACTGATTCACGGGCCCAACCGGTCAGATTCGGGGTTAGCGCGAGCGAAGCGAGCGCTTTTGCGACTTGGTAGTTTTTTTCCACGGTTTAGAACAAATTTGGTAGTTTTTCGCACAAAATCGTAGAGTCGTAGTTTTTCGTCACGTTTCCGTCAATTGTGGTAGTTTTTGGTTAAATACTCCTACAAATTATGGTGAATAGGGTGAGAGATGACAGCCTAGTAACCCATAATCAGTTCCTCATGATAGATCTGAGCACAAAGGATCCAGTGGCTTGAGAGTTTTGGGCGAAGGCACGGGGTATCATCATATGTTCCAGGAACCTCGAAGAAGAGCACAATGCACACGCCAGAGGAGGAGGGACAATGCACACGACAATGGCATGTGATTTGGCCATGTTGCTGGTTAATGCTTTGTTCATGCAACCCGTCAAAAACTATGTCCATTATTGCTTGATGTGTGAAATGTTTAGTTTTGGAGGGAATCCAAGTCTTTGAATTAAAAACAAATTTTTTTGTGGAGACTGTAATTTCAAATCATATATGTAGGACTTATATATATCTCAACAAAGCATTCCACTTTTAAGACTAGGAACCCCACGCAAGTCACATCTAGATTAAGGCCTCATCTCGAATGCAAGAACTCAAAAATCAGAGTAATTGAGATGCCATGTCCTGTTCCTACATGAATCCAAAACAGAGGAATACTCTAAACCTGTTTTTTATACCACATAGGGAAAATCTAGTAATTCTAGACATAGAAGAGAAGAAACCATGAAGTGGCTGCATGAGATTGATGCATTGTTAATAAATAGGGTCCTTAAAAAAATTAGTACTAGCGTTGCTAGAGGCATGTGTGGTTCCATTGTGTTGGAGGTTGGAGTATGTCCTCTTGTGACTACTTTGATTTATACATTCCAACCATCCAAAGTACAAAGACGGTGATGTGTGCAATAAACCAATTATTGGCAAGTGAGCACCGAGCAATATATTTGGTTTTGGTAACAAACCAGCCACGAAAACTTTGAAAGAACTATGCAACCACAAGAAATGGCGTGCTCCTGTCAGTTTGCCATGATCTTGTGGCCCAGTCCCAAGACTCTATGGACTAAGATTAGCTACTTTTCTTCTTTAGCCACTCTAATTAGGAACCAATTCTCTGAGTGGTTTATCCTCTTAAAAATTATCACTATTCACTTCGGGGGCAAGTGCAAGCAGTATCTGATTTTAGAGAACACTGCACATCATAGTAGGAAGCAGTTACTATTCACCTCCATGTCCTGGTCTTCCCAGTTGGCAGCTATACAATGCATCTTTGCTACCATATTTACTTTATAAACCAATGTATGCTATTATCAAGTGATCTCATTACTTCCTTTTAGTCTATCATAGTACCAAGTAATGGGATATAAGTATCTATTAAGTTGGTTCTAAATCAATCACATAGGCATGGTTTGAATACTCGGCTCACTCTCGCCTTTTGCGCCATGGGCGTAACGGATCATCTAGTATAGCATAGGCTGAAGGAGACCAACAATTAAGCTAAAACATGCTAACGAGCTTCTCTATCTATATTAGGTATAGGGAGAACAAGTCTATGGGTCCATGGCCACAACTTAGTTGGCTAGGTCCTCCTCAATTGGCTGCCTATAAAATTGGACGTCCACACGAAAGTGTAAGCAGGCAAGCATACATGCACGGGTTGCTATCTAGGTTTATGTATAAGAAGGGGAACACCAGCTAGCCAATTCGCTCACTTGCTGCAACGTACACCCACCCACTTGACCAAATCAACCGTCGATCCATTTCATCCATCATCACCATGGCCATGTTGCTGCCTTAAATCTACACCTTGGCTCTTCTTGCCGTCGTCGTCACCCCATCTGTCCAACCAGAACCAGAACCCGGCCTGAGCGTGAAGGTTGGAAACCCAACGTATGCGACCGCTTCGGCCCAATTTCAGTGCAGTCATCTGTTCCTAGCCAAGCTGGAGGGCAGGACGCCGAAGGTGAAGGATGTAATTGGAATGTCGGTCCAGGTGCGCGCCAAGGCGGCAGTGGAGGCAGCAGAACCGTCCACGTGCATCGCCGACTGCCTCGACGGCCTTGCCTCCAGGTGGAGCGAAACAAGTAGCTTCCTACTCGCTCCCATTGCATGTCACTGAGCCATTATTCATGCAATATCCATATGAATCAGTAAGCAGAAATACAAAAAACGACGAAACAAATACGGTGAAGGCATTCTGTTGATGTCCTTCACCTCCGGCGTCCTGACATCCAGGTTGGTTATTAACAAATTGGGCTGAAGCGGTCGCGCATGTAGCATTGATGGCATCCATGGGTTCTGGTTCTGGTTTGGACAACAGGGGTGGCGACGATGGCAAGAAGAGCCAAGGTGTAGGTTTAAGGCAGCAGCATGGCCATGGTGGTGATGGATGAAATTGATGGACGGTTGATTTGGTCAGGTGGGTGGGTGTACATCGCAGAGTGAGCGAATCTTTTGAGTGGTTTTTTTATGCAAAATTTGAGTCGATTTGATGATTAATATTTTTGTAGTCGATTTGATGATTAATAAGACGTGTAACATTTAGAGGCCCATCCATGTGCAGAGCCCATCGTAGTGCCTGGCAAAAAAAGAAAAGGTCTACCATTTGGTAGATCCCCATTTCATCCGCCGGCCAGCCCGATGGCGCCGCCGCATCCAAGCACCACCGCCGGAGACGCCGATCTTCCGAACCCCAGACGAGCTCCTCCACGACATCTTCCTCCGTCTCCCCACTGCCGCCGACGTGGCCCGCGCCTCCGCGGCGTGCCCCTCCTTCCGCCGTCTCATCACCGACCACGCCTTCCTCCGTCGCTACCGCGCCCTCCACCCCCCGCCTCTCATCGGCGCGCTCGACGACACCGCCTTCATCCCGGCCCAGCCGCCGCACCCCTCCGCCGTCGCCGCCCGCGCCTTCGCCGGCTTCGACTTCTCCTGCTCCTCCTTCCTCCCCTCCACCGCCAGCCTTACCTGGAGCGCGATTGACTTCTTGGACGGACGCGCCCTCCTCGCCGGCGCCGCAGTCCCACTCGAACGCGGCATCTCTCATGTGCATGGCCTCCAGTACCTCTATTTTTCGGCCAGGGACCTCGCCGTGTGCGACCCCGTGCACCGCCGCTACATCCTGCTTCCCGCCGTCCCCGGCGACCTGAAAGCGCTGGTCAGTGAACCGGACCTCCTCCATCTGGAGACTTTCCTTGCTCCCGGCGATGATGAGGAGGATCCGTTATCATTCAGGGTCATGTGCTTGGTGCAATGCAGAACGAATATGGTGCTGCTCGTCTTCTCCTCGTTGGATGGGCAATGGCATTCTCTTGCATTTGATCTGTGGAGTGCTGCGTCTGATCCACTTAAACACACCAAGGATGGGCTCTCAGATCGTCAGTTCGTCCACGGATGCTTCTGTTGGCATTTCCCCCTCCTCAACAAGTTGGTTCTGCTTGATACACGCACCATGGAGTTCTCTGCTGTCAACCTACCACCTGAACAAGGATGGAGCAGCAATTTTGTCATTGTCGAGGCAGCAGAAGGAATGCTCGGAATGCTCGCTGAAGTGTATGACAGGGACAACATATATGACCCATGTTGGCTGAATTATTCCATTCTGAGAAATAACCAATGGCATTTGGAGAAGGTCATCCCGTTGCCGGGAATGCATCATGTTGTTCTGCTTGGTGTAGGCGGGGAATACCTGCTCATAGGAGCCATGTACATCACATCTTCTGGAGAGGAGGTGAAGTTTGGGTTATTTTCGGTGGACGTCAAGACGTTGCAGGTCGAGTTGTTCGCTCAGCGTAGCAAAGTCATCTTCTCTGGTCGACTATATGCTGGTTTCCCACCATCATTATGTGCACCAACTATATGAAGTGGTGAGCATGTTATCTGCTTATTTTATTTAACTTGGCCTCAGTGTTATACAGCAAAGATATATGATTCAGGTATTTATGTCATGAACATTTTCTTTTTCCACTCTGCCTAGTTTGATAGTTCGCATTACGGTTAATTATTGTTGGCGGGCATTTAGGTGACTGCCTAGTTTGATACTCCCTCCATCCCATAATATAAGATTGTTTTGCAAGCTGTTTTAGCTTGCAAAACGATCTTATATTATGGGACAGAGGGAGTAATTCATCACTGTTAAAAAAATGGTGGGTATTTAGGTGATTATATAATGCCTAACTTATCACCATTTTAAGGTTACCGTACTAATAAATCAGAAGCCTCTTTGTTGCTGATATTTTAGTAATCCAGAGCCCCCCTTGGTCTTGAAATTTCTGCTATATGAGTTGGTCAAATTCACATAATTTCCTTCATTTTTATTTTTATGTATAACCTGTGTATGAGTCGAAATCATCTAACTACAACAGCCCCATGTTTCTGCTCTGAACAGCAGTTCTAGCAGTTTGTTTTTATATGATTACAATCCACTACAGATTACTCCATCAGTAGTATACAGCAGCCCCAAGGGGAAAAGTTGATTTTCGGCTGTCTGTAGATTTTCTTCTGTTGAACTGCTAAACAGGAAGGAGGAGGTCACGTATAGTACAATCATAGGCATAAGGATATTGTTTTTATTATTACATGTGATCTGGTTAAGTAACTTTATTCTTATAGACAAAAAAAAACCCCAAGACATACAACAAGAAAGGAGTTGTATACATGGATGCAGCACTGAGCTTTTGCTTTTGTTACCCTGGTCAGAATGTATTTAGTGAGTCCTTGTGTTGCTGTATCATATCCTTTCTTCATCTGCACACTTGCTGGCCTCATTGTAGTATCCTCCGCATTTTTCTCTTCAAGCTCCTCAGCTGTCGCACCCAGTTGCACCTGCCATGGTCCTTGTTTCCTTTTTTTCATAATAAATCGGTTTCTCGAACGCAAACCTTAGTGTAGTGCATTCTTATCATATAAACTCTAGGCTGCTTAATCATATGCGCATAGAAATTTCAGCTTGTGGCTTGGTGCCATATGCTCATCAGGGCGTTTGCAAAGTACATGTTTGACGTCTTGTTCCCTGATTGATTGGTAGTTTTTTTTTTTCGTTCATGTAATTCACTGTTGCTGGGCAATGTGATAGGCACCTCCTTGCAAATACCCAGTGTCAACTTCATGCATCACATGCAGCAATCGATGGATACGTTTGATGCTTGTTATATGTGCTTGGTAACCTTGTATTTCCTATTGTTGCCTTTGTCCATATGGTAAGTTCATTTTGTTTCATCTCTCCACACATGCTGATGCCGTGTTGACGAGGAGTTGATTCCTCGGAGAGCGCGTCGTGGTGTTGGAAGAGAAAGTGTGATGTGTGGATTAGATGCATTCGCTTGTTGAACAATTGGATCTGGCATGTCGAGAGTGAAGCGCGGATTGGATGTATTATTTGCTTGTTCAATGCGTACGCCCTACCGAGCGCTATGATGTGTGCCCGGTTACAGTGTTTGAAGCCTGTTACGATCTCTGAACTTTTAGGTGCTGACTGTTTCGAAACAATGGATCTTTGAACTTTTTTGTGTTATTGCAGTGTCGATCGACTTCCTTAAGAATGGGGTGTGCCGTGTGCCCTGCTCGGCTGGTTACATGCAGTACTGTATGTATAACTGGATAAAATGATTTGTCCTCTTGGTTGAAATGGCGCTGGTTTCGTGTGCTCAGTCTGGAGAGGGGCTGGCCATGCTCGTCGTAGGGTATGACCCCGCATCCCCACCAGTATCCACTACGGCGTAATTGGTGCTGTCGGCGTCTTGCATCTCACCGGTGTCGCCCTCGATCTTCGAAAAGATGACTACAACAGAGGAGTCTTTGGTCCATCACAGTGACATGCGGTCCCATTGTGTTTCACGTCGGCATCTCGCTTTGCACGCCTCCTACCTTATATAGTACTCCCTCCGTTCCTAAATATTTGTCTTTCTAGAGATGTATATAGACATATTTTAGAGTGCAGATTCATTCATTTTGCTCTGTATGTAGTCACTTGTTGAAATCTCTAGAAAGACAAATATTTAGGGACGGAGGGAGTATATCTCTAACAACGTAATCGATTGTTTAACCCCCTGCTAGAAGATGGAGCGACTAATATGGGTCGCTGAGCGTGCGCTATCTTCAGGGTGTCGGGGCTGCCCCAGGTAGGTTCCAGGTTAGTTCGCCCTTTCTTTGTTTTTTCCTTTGTTGTTTTCTATAATTTTCTTCTTATTTTCGAAAATATTGCAAATACCTAGATTCCACAACATAAAAATAAGTTAAAAAATTGTGAATTTGGAAAAAATGTCAATGCATATAAAACAATTGTTAGGTTAATTAAAAAAATGTAGAAAGCATACAAAAAAGTTTGTGACATTTTAAAAAAATGTTCACGTGTTTCGATAAAAAATGCATGCCACTTAAAAATGGTAGTCATGTATTTGGAAAATGTTAATCTTGTATAGAAAAAACGTTCTTAATTTATACAAAAAATGTACAAATGTGTATGAAAAAGTCGACACCAAAAACATATATTTAAAAATTTAATCATGTATTTGTTTTCATGATTTATATAAAAATGTACAATGTGTATGAAAAAATAGATATTAAACATATATTTAGAAATATGTTAATCATGTATTTTTTAAATATGAACAAAAAATGCAGCATGTGTTGTAGAAAAGGAAAAATAAGGAAAAAAAATAAAAACCAAAGAAAATGATTGAAAACCAAAAAATGAAACAAAAATAAACCAAGACAGAAAGAAAAGAAATAGAAAAAGAAAAAAGAAAAACCGGAGAAACCAGAAAAAATAAACTCAACTCAAAAGTGAAAACCGAAGAAAGACAATCACACATAAAAAATCGGATAAAGAAAACCCACAAAGAAAGAAAAACCACGGAAAATAATTGGGCTGGCCCAGTCGCGTCGTATCCGAGGCGAGGGAGCATACATCTCGCTAAAAGTGAGATATAGCTCACAAGGCCAGAAGACACACACACACACGTCCATTGCATGACGGCAGACTCGAGTGTGAGCTGATCCTGGGCTGCTTAGCCTGCTTCAATTGACCACGTCCGTGGCCCTGCGAGGGGTTGTTGCATGTGGTGTATGAGGTTTTGCTGAATGGTGAAGAAATTGTGATATGACCCCGCAAAGGTTGGATGTGGTGACTGGTGAGGGTGATCATTGATTTTTTTTTAGATCAATCTCCAACAACCACCCAATAATTTGGTGATATGATTTTAGGTGTGAAGAGAGAAGGTTGTTGGTCACGAGAAAAGTTTATGTTGTCAAACCCAAAACTGGTGCCCTAAAATTTGGCCTTCTCTACTCCACAATTGCAAACATATTCAAACGAACTATGGCACGATGATTAAAATTATACAACATCACAACACATATAATCAACAATATTTGAAAATTTCAAATTCAACTTCAATCCCACAATATTTTAAATTCAAATTTAAATTTAAGCTTAAAACTACAAGCATTGTGCATCATAAACATAAACAAAAGTAGATAGAACATGAGTGCATAAAGCTCTCAAATGTCATTTGCTCCGTTGCTATCACTAGTGCTTGTATTCTCTACATTGGCACAGTTGTTATATTTCCACCTCCCATGAGTCCTCCCGTGCCACCCATGTCTCCTCCCATGAATGCTCCAAAGCCTCGAAACCCTGCCATGAAGCCAGTGGAGGAGCGTGACGAGCAACTAAGGGGGACCGTTTTTTTCAACCGGAAAGACAAACATGCCAGAAAAGTCAAAAACAGGCGTGAGTCGTAGTGTAAAATTACAAAAAATAATCGTTGTTACATGAAAGGATAATTTGGCAATCCCTGTTCCTTCTTACATTAAAGTCTCTTTAATTTTGCGATCATTTTTCCTTCTCACATTCAAGTCTCTCTAATTTGATATACAACCAGAACGTGGTTGGCCAATTTAACATTTGATAATCTGAATCATGTTTCTTTAGTTTATACAACAAGTTAACCCTCATGGGTCAGCAATCAGAAAATGTTCTTTTTCTTGCAACAAAGAGCAATCATAACATATGTGAATCAAGTTTCCATGGCAATTCACGTGGACCTTGCTTCTTCAGTCCTTCAGCAAGAGGTCATTTTCAGCTCATCGGCTGTGGTTGTTTGCCCAGGTCCTTTGTACGTCGCTCGTAGACGAGTTCTTCCCATCGAGAGCACTGCCGCGGTTGTTGAGCCGGCCGAGTACTTTCCCCCCGTACCCAAACTGCAGGTATAGCTGATTTCACACGTAAAAAGCTAGCCTCGCCAAGCAGGCGGCCAGGTGGATCGATCCTTCTGCTGGACACGCACAGATTGGTTAGTTAGCTAAGCTTAGCAATCAACTCCGCCGGCGGCCCGCGTGTACAACTTAACACACACGTATCAATCAGCACTAGCACAACTCAGCGAGAACTAAGGCACACGAGACACAGCGGCTTTATTTAGCTAAGATTGTCTATTCATTGGCTGGGCCATAATGCTTAGTAGTACTAAATTTTATTTTTCATATTTGAAGGGGGGGGGGGGGGGGGGGGGGGTCATGGCCCCCTTTGGCCCCAACGAGGCTCCGCCAGTGCATGAAGCCTCCCATAGACCTTGCCACCAACCCTTGATCACGAAAAAGCTCTTGATCACTTTCCATGCTCGGTTGACGCTCTCCTTTCCTCGACCGCCACCCTCCTCTATCCATCCTTGCTCCTCTCCTCCATTTATGCTCTCGAGGTCTTCCTTTCGTATGGATGAATGCAAACAATCAATCACCTCATTGTTAGCATATGTACCACTCCACTTCATATGGTCAACACGGTCAACTCATGCCAAAATATAGTTTGCATCGACGTCGGTGCAAATTTTCCGATGGATAGATGCCACTATTGTTGCGTGCTTTGAAGTACGAAGAGATACACCCCCGATAACTTGACATTGGTTCCTCAACACCGATGAGTGGATCAAGACAACCTTCTTCGATGCGTCACGGAATAATTTGTCTCTTTGGTAGTGTAGTTTGCTCCTCTCCCCTTTGGAGTTGCATAACCAAAGCTCTCCTCTTCCATGTCAAGAATATTCTTTTCTTACGATGCATACTCTTGAGAGGTAATTTCTTCGGATGCAAAATCTTGTGATAGAAATTCTTGAGATGCAACACAAGTCTATTGCCAAAAATATATTGCAATATATACATCCAATTTGAATAAAATACACATACACAACCTCACAATTGCCAAATGTAAAATCCCATGAAAATCAATGTAAAGGGGAAAGATTATTTTTACCTCATGGTCATTTCACTAAACATGATAGGGACACCGACAGTTGTGGCGACGAGTGATGCCGGATTGTCCTTGCATAGTAGAGGGAGGGCAGGCGAATAGGCCCTAGGTGATGTCGGAGGAGCAACTACCACCGAAAGGGATCGGCGGCGGCATGTCCATCACAATTATCGCCACCTTCTTCTTCGCCCGGGCAACGGCTGTGGCTGATGGATCCCACGGTGACCTCTTCCCGGAGACCTTCTTCGTCTGCAGGGGAGCCTTGGCTGTGACGGTGGTGTCTGTAGTCGCTTCCCCGTCGACCGCGATAGTGGTTCGTAACACCGGAAGGCCTTGGCACCAGACGGCCTTTTGGATTGTTGCCACCATAAGTGATTATGGGAGGGACGGTTGCGGATGCAGCAGCAACAACGATGATTTTAACCAGTTTCTGTACTCCCGGGAAAAGGAGGAGGAGCACTAGGGCTTCCAAATACAACAAAACATTCCAAGATTGTTTGATGGACTGTGCACTCATGATCCTGGGTTATAATGGTGACATGTTCGTGAGGAGGCCGCATGAGCTTGTCTGTGACAACTAGAAAGTCTTTGTGTACGTATCTCTAATAACCCGCGCCCTAGCCACACTCGTTGCCGTTGAACCATGCATTGAATTGATCTGAAGCTCCGGACTCAAGTTTTATTTACCGTAGTGTTTCATGGTCGTGAGGCGCCGGGAGGCCTACTCTTAGAGCATTACTAGTAGAGCCCTCAAACCCTCAAACCCCAAAAAATAACTGCTTTTTTACAGTTTTCGCGGAAAAAACGCCGTAGACTAGAACCTCTAAACCCTCAAACCCGTAAAAAAATTTAGAGGTCCAACCCTCAAACCAGTTTGCAATCCGTAGAAGTAGGGGTTGAGAGGAAAATCGCCCCCCAACCCGCACTCGCTCGCTCGCTCCTCGCTCGCTCGCTCCTTCACTAGTAGAAAAAGGGTCAAATGTGAAGCACATTAGTGCCGGTTTGTATTAGAGCCGGCACTAATGTATACATTAGTGCCGGTTCCAACGGCTAGCCGGGCCGCTCTCATTAGTACCGGTTCGTGGCTAACCTTTAGCACCGGTTCGTGCCACGAACCGGTACTAATGAGAGTGGTGGCAGGATGTTGTCAGTCTGGGCCCCCTCCAGCACCTTTAGTACCGGTTCTTGGCACGAACCGGTACTAAAGGTCGTCCTACATAAACCCTTCGTCCACCCGAGCTCGCTCTGTTCTTCCCCTTTCCCCTCTCCTCTCTGTTCTTCCTCTCTTCCTCTCGAGCTCATCACACATTTTGCCCAAAATTTATCAAGATTTGAAGGCCCCCATCCATTCAAATGATCACAAAGGTTAGCAACTTTGTTCTTTCATCTCTCATTGCTAGATTAGCTCTTGCAATGCTTTATATAGTTACTAATTTGTGAGTTTAGTAATTTGGGAGGAAATATATATATGTGCTAGTATTTGATTTATATGCAATCTGAGGTCAAAAATAACACTTAATTTGCATATGTAGGTGTGGTTTACTTAGTGCCTTCTAAATCTCCGTCGTAACCACCGTCGATCGCCCGCACAGTCCCGTCACCGGCACCACCTTGTGGTGAGCCTCTTGTTCATGTAATTTTATATAAAAAATTGATGTTTGTGTGATTTGGATATATAGTTAATCATGTAATAATTATCTTACCCGTACGTTGTTTGTTATACATAGTGCCATGGTTTTGATATCCGTCCCCGTCGGCCCTCGTCCTTGTTATGATTCGGATGTGGTATATTCTCTTTTAAAACTATTAGTTGCATTTCGTGTTTATGACAAATTATGCCCATCAAGTTGACATAGATATTTTTATCTAGGAGGTATGTGAACCGGAAATTCCAACCGACCCTATTGTCGAGAGGTTAAATTTAGTTGAAAGAGAAAACGAGTACTTGAAAGAAAAATTGAAAAGAATTGAGGGGGAGAAGATGGAATTGGAGTTGCATGTTGCCGATGTCGTCGATGATCACAAGATCAAGATGGAGAAAATGCGCTTGAAGAATAGAAAGATTAGAAAATATGCCATCGATAGTGAGGCTTGGTATCATTATGCTGTTGGATCAATTGTTACCTTAGTTGCGATCTTGATCGCATTTGTTGTTGCATTTAAATGCTTTAGCTAGAGAGTTATTTGTTTGTTGCATTTAAGTGTTGTATGAACTTTATGTATGAACTTGTATTAATTTGGTCTATTCGGTGTTGTGTAATGAAGATGAGCCGGCAATGGATGTACGATGACCGATGCTCACCCCAGTTCGTTGAGGGCGTGCATACTTTTCTGCTTGCGGCTGAGGCAAACAAGCGGGCGGATGGTTTTATGCCTTGTCCATGTGGTGTCTGTAAGAATGGTCACAATTACTCTACGTCAAGAACCATTCACGTCCACCTGTTTGAGTCCGGTTTCATGCCCCACTATAATGTTTGGACCAAGCACGGAGAAAGAGGGGTTATGATGGAAGACAATGAAGAAGAAGAGGACGACGACAGCTATCCTGGCCATGGGTTCCCTGAATACGATGATACAACAATGGGGGAAGAAGCTGAGCAGGTAATGCGGGAAGAAGCTGAGCCGGCAATGCGGGAAGAAGCTGAAGAAGAGGCATCAGATGAGCCCGTTGATGATCTAGGTCGGGACATTGCCGATGCAAAGAGAAACTGCGCAAGTGATTTGGAGAAGAAGAAGTTGCAGTGCATGTTAGAGGATCACAAAAAATTGTTGTACCCAAATTGCGTAGGTGACAAGAAAAAGCTGGGCACCACAGTGGAATTGCTGCAATGGAAGGCAGAGAATGGTGTACCTGACAAGGGATTTGGAAAGTTGCTGGTAATGATAAAGGATATGCTTCCAAAGGACAACGAATTGCCCGAGAGTACGTACGAAGCAAAGAAGGCTGTCTGCCCTCTAGGGTTAGAGGTGCAAAAGATACATGCATGCCCTAATGATTGCATCCTGTACCGCGGTGAGTACGAGGATTTGAACGCTTGCCCGGTATGTGGTGCATTGCGCTATAAGATCAGCCGCAATGAGCCTGGTGATGTCGAGGGCGAGCGCCCTAGGAAGAAGATTCCTGCCAAGGTGATGTGGTATTCTCCTATAATACCACGGTTGAAACGTTTGTTCCAAAACAAAGAGCATGCCAAGGCGATGAGATGGCACAGAGAAGACCGTACGAAAGACGGAAAGTTGAGAGTACCCGCTGACGGGTCGCAGTGGAGAAAAATCGAAAGAAAGTACGGGAAGGAGTTTGCAGATGACGCAAGGAGCGTATGGTTTGGTCTAAGCGCAGATGGCATTAATCCTTTTGGGGAGCAGAGCAGCAACCATAGCACCTAGCCTGTGACTCTATGTTTGTATAACCTTCCTCCTTGGTTGTGCATGAAGCGGAAGTTCATTATGATGCCAGTGCTCATCCAAGGCCCTAAGCAACCCGGCAACGACATTGATGTGTACCTAAGGCCATTAGTTGAAGAACTCTTACAGCTGTGGAATGGAACAGGTGTACGTGCGTGGGATGAGCACATGGGGGAAGAATTTGACCTCAAGGCGTTGCTGTTCGTGACCATCAATGATTGGCCTGCTCTCAGTAACCTTTCAGGACAGACAAACAAGGGATACCGCGGATGCACGCACTGTTTGGATGATACCGACAGTATATATTTGAATAGTTGTAAGAAGAATGTGTACCTGGGACATCGTCGATTTCTTCCGAGCAGGCATCCCGTAAGAAAGAAAGGCAAGCATTTCAAAGGTGAGGCGGATCACCGGACGAAGCCTCGCCATCGTACTAGTGCTGATGTACATGATATGGTCAAGGATTTGAAGGTGATATTTGGAAAGGGTCCTGGCGGACAACCTGTTCCGAAGGACGCGGACGGACGCGCACCCATGTGGAAGAAGAAATCTATATTTTGGGACCTACCATATTGGAAAGACCTAGAGGTCCGCTCCGCAATCGACGTGATGCACGTCACGAAGAATCTTTGCGTGACCCTGCTTGGCTTCTTGGGCGTGTATGGGAAGACAAAAGATACACCTGAGGCACGGGAGGACCAGCAACGTATGCACGGAGAAGATGGCATACATCAGGGTCATGCAAGCTACGCTCTTACCAAAGAAGAGAAGGAAATCTTCTTTGAATGCCTGCTCAGTATTAAGGTACCGTCTGGCTTCTCGTCGAATATAAAGGGAATAATAAACATGGCAGAGAAAAAGTTCCAGAACCTAAAGTCTCATGACTGCCACGTGATTATGACGCAACTGCTTCCGGTTGCATTGAGGGGGCTTCTACCGGAAAACATTCGATTAGCCATTGTGAAGCTATGTGCATTTCTCAATGCAATCACTCAGAAGGTAATCGATCCAGAAATCATACCAAGGTTACAGAATGATTTGGTGCAATGTCTTGTCAGTTTCGAGTTGGTGTTCCCACCATCCTTCTTCAACATCATGACGCACGTCCTAGTTCACCTATGCGAAGAGATTAACGTTTTGGGCCCTGTATTTCTACACAATATGTTCCCCTTTGAAAGGTTCATGGGAGTCTTAAAGAAATATGTTCATAACCGTGCTAGGCCAGAAGGAAGCATCTCCAAGGGCCATCAAAATGAGGAGGTCATTGAGTTTTGTATTGACTTTATTCCTGACCTTAAGCCGATTGGTGTTCCTGAATCGCGGCATAAGGGCAGACTGGATGGAAAAGGCACGCTAGGAGGGGAACAAATAATATGTATGGACGGACATTCTCTCACTGAAGCACACTACACAGTTCTACAGAATTCCACCTTGGTGGCTCCGTATATGGATGAACACAAGAATTTGCTATGCTCCAAACACCCGGAGCGGTCTGATGAGTGGATTACATGTGAACAAACCAAGAGTTTCGCCAACTGGTTGCAGACACGTACCATGCATGCCACCTCTATTGAAGATGACCTGTACTTGCTGTCCCAGTTACCATCTTCGAATATAATGACTTTCAAAGGGTACGAGATAAATGGTAATACATTTTACACGATTGCCCAAGATAAGAAGAGCACCAACCAAAACAGTGGTGTCCGCTTTGATGCAGAAACCAAGACGGGAAAGGAAACATATTATGGTTATATACAGGACATATGGGAACTTGACTATCGACGTGGTTTAAAGGTCCCTTTGTTTCGGTGCAAATGGGTCAATATGACATGAGGCGGGGTAACGGAAGACCCGCAGTACGGAATGACAACAGTGGATCTCAACAATCTTGCGTATGCAGACGAACCATTCGTCCTAGCCAATGATGTGGCACAGGTTTTCTATGTGAAGGACATGTCTACCAAGCCAAGAAAAAGAAAAGATAAGGAAGCGAATGCATCGTACGATGAGCCAAAGCGGCACATAGTTCTTTCTGGGAAGAGAAACATCGTGGGAGTGGATGACAAGATAGACAAGTCAGAAGATTATGAAAAGTTTGATGAAATTGCTCCATTCACAGTGAATATTGACCCGAGCATCCCGTTAAATGATGAAGATTTTCCATGGTTACGGCGCAAAGGGACACACGCGAAGAAAAAGTTTCACACCCAAAGATCTGGGATGTGATCGGCTTCACTATCATCACTTTCTTCTGTGTTTCACACCCAGGAGGGAATGTCTGTAATAGTTAGGGTTGTTATGTGTTTTGGCATTTGAAACGCGAAGAAATTTTATGTGCAAACAAATTCTTTTCATGCATTTACTGATTTTTTTTCCAGCTAAATGACCCTGAAATTGAAAAGCAATTCAAATGAACTCAGAAAAGGTTGAAAGTTGGCATGGTATCATAATTTCATATAAATAGCATGTGCAAGAAAGTAGAAAGGGTTACGACAAAAACTGGATGCACTTCGTGTACAAAATGGACAATCTCTTTCGAAGTATCAGGGTTTCCGACGAAAACTGAACTGTTACAAAGGCATTTCATTTTTTAAATAACCTAAGCATTACTAAATTGAATATAATGATAAAACACACTAATATTGAACATAAGAAAAAAGAATCACTGGAAAAACTTTTTTCAAAGTTAAGTTATTCACAAACTAGTGATTCACACAAATTTCAAATAATTCAAAATTTAAACTATTCAAATTTGAAATCTACCGGCACTAAGAGAAAGTTTGTAATTTTTTGTACCTAAAGCAAAAATATTCACAAAGAAACTCTAAATACAACAAAAAACAACTCAAAAATAAATAAAACAAAAAAATAAAGCAAAAAAAAGCCCGCCTACTGGGCCAAAGCGGCCTGCATACGACCAGCGATACAACCTTTCATTGGGCCAGGATGCAGGCCCGCGAAGGCCCAGTAGGCCCACAAGGCGAGGAGGACAGGTAGGCCCAGTAGGCCTGAATAGGAGAGGAGCTCGAGAGAGCTACCGCACTGGGGCTTATAAACCAGTGCGGTAGCCCCTCGACTAGCGAGGTGGGACTAAACTTGCCGCACCGCACCGGCGCCAGCGCACCCCCTTTAGTACCGGGTCGTGGCACAAACCGGTACTAAAGGGGGGGCCTTTAGTACCGGTTTGTGCCACCACCCAGTACTAAAGGGGGTCGCTTCCCGCCGCTTGGCCTGGCTAAAACAGACCTTTAGTACCGGTTGGTGGCTCCAACCGGTACTAAAGGTGCCTTCTATATAACTAAACACTTCAAAATTTCATCAGTTTCTCATCTCCCTCTGCTTCTTCTCCTCTGCACCGTCGCCGCCCCCGTCGCCGCCCCGACCCCGTCGTCGCCGCCCCCGTCGCCGCCCCGTCGTCGCCGCCCCCGTCCCCGTCGTCGCCGCCCCCGTCGCCGCCCCGTCCCCGTCGTCGCCGCCCCGTCCCCGTCGCCGCGCGCCCCGTCGCCGCCCCCGTCGCCGCCCCGGCCCGTACGTCCCCGTCCCCGTCGTCGCCGCCCCGTCGTCGCCGCGCCCGTCGCCGTCCCCGTCGCCACGCGCCCCCCGTCGCCTCTCGCCTAGCCGGCCGGTGAGCGCGCACACACACACACATACATTGTTAGAATTGTTAGAAATGTTTGAAATTGTTAGATTTGTTAGAAATGTTTGAAATTGTAGAAATTTTTCTGTTTTTTAGAAATAGTTAGAAATGTTAGAATTGTTAGATTTGTTAGAAATGTTTGAAATTGTAGAAATTTTTCTGTTTTTTAGTTATAGAAATATATAGTTATAAAAAAGTTAGAATTGTTAGAAATTTTTCTGTTTTTTAGTTATAGAAATAGTTATAAAAATGTTAGTTATATATATAGAAATGTTATAATTTTTTTCTGTTTTTTAGTTCTAAAATATTAGAAATATTATAGAAATGTTAGTTATATATAGCATTGTTAGAAATGTTATAGAAATGTTAGTTATATATATAGAAATGTTAGAAATTTTAGTTATCAAAATCCAATCATTAAAAAAATGTTACTTTTTGCGGGCATATAGCTAGTATTTGTTCTCGACGATGCCCGGCCCGCATCCTCGCCGTCGACCCGTCCGCGACGACGTCCAGCCGACCCATGTCCGGAACTGGGCTCCGCCGGGCTGGCACTGGGAGGTGCTGCTTGGAGGGGCGCGCCGCTTGACGAGGAACCCGACCGCGGGTCCAGTCGTCGACCCTGATCTCGTTTGGTGGCGTTCGCGTGGGCCAGTTTCGGTGCGGAGGGACCCGGCCCCGCCGGAGGTGGTACGTCGCCGTGTCAGGGAGGAGGACGAGCACGTCCATCGCTACATGGTTGCGTTAGAGGGCGGCAGGTTCTCCAATACGTGGCAGTATCTTCGGGGATCTCACTTCAGCTATGATCCTGTGAGGGTTCCTTCTCTTTGGGTGTCCACTGCCCGCGCCGGAGGAACCGCGAGTGTCCTAGATTCTTCTGTAGTATTCGATCTTTATTAGCTAATATTCTTCGGAGCCAGACGATGTATTCGAGATTATATCGATTATTCTGGACGATGTATTCGAGATTATATCTATTATTCTGGACGATGTATTCGAGATTATATCTATTATTCTGGACGATGTATTCGAGATTATATCTATTATTCTGGACGATGTATTCGAGATTATATCTATTATTCTGGACGATGTATTCGAGATTATATCTATTATTCGAGATTTGAATACTAAATTGTTTTATATTTCTTTTGGATTAGTTAAACAAAAGCTATGGCAGACAATACCGACAGAGAGGGAGAACAGACCATGTTCGATATGATACGCGGGGCAGATGATAATCAAAATGAAGAAGATTATGACGGCTCCGAATTTCTAAACAACACCGGAGAGGGTGATATGATATTCGATCACGACGAAGTCATGAATGATTATGACGATGACGAAGAACATGATCCTGAAACAACAAACACCGACGAGGTATATATATATTTATATAAGCAGGCATCTGGTGATCATCACATGTTTTAAATGACTTGAAGATATATTAACGAATCGATCTTTGTTCTTTCAGCCATCCGGATCGAGCAAATCTTCAGAAAAAAGGACGAAACGAGGCCCGAACAAAAAGTTGAAGCCGGGCGTAAAGTACAATATCGAGGCATGCGACCGTACTGGCAAACCAATAGCGCCTAAGAAGATTGCGAACAAGTTCGTTCGTCAGTGCGGAGTTCTTGTGAAGGACCAACTCCCGATCAAACTTCAAGAATGGAGGGCGCCAGCAAAGCCACGTCCAGATGTTACTTATGTCGACAAGAATCAAAAAGATCTGCTTTGGGATACTCTCATGGAACATTTCACCCTACCAGATCATTTCACAGAAGCAGATGTGCAGAAAGTCAAAGAGGCTGCTCTTAAGATGATGGCGAATGCATTCAAGAACTACAAGAATGGTGAATGGAACAAGTACGTCAGCGGAGGAAGGAAGACTCCAGTATTCAAGGGAACACTGGAGAACCAGCGTGATCATTGGGCCGATTTCGTGAAATTCAAGGATTCGGAATTAGCTAAGGAACGGTCGAGAATAAACAAGAAGAATGCCGAAAAGAAGGATAAGTTCCATAAGCTGGGGCCAGGTGGCTATGCGGTGGCAATGCCTAAGTGGGATAAGTCTGAGAAAGAGATGGAGGATGCAGGTGTCACTCCGGTTACTAAGAGCTGGCCCGTCAGGGTCAGGACTTGGTTCTATGCGCATGGGGGGGAGTTGGACCGGGAGACAGGAAAAGTTTCGACGGGGGCAAGTCTGAAGGGAGCCGACGATGCGATACTTGTTGCAATAGAAGAGGCACGAACGGGGGTGTTCCAGCCCAACAGAGAGAACGACGAGCTTACGCGTGCCCTGGGAAATCCTGAACACCCGGGAAGAACACGAGGCAAGGGCGCTATTCCGTGGTATGAGGGGTTTTCAGACTGGAACACCGACTACAGAACCCGTGCGAGAAAGAAGATTGCGAAGGAGAAGAAGAGGAAGATGGAGGAGGAGCAGAGGAAGCGGGACTATGAACGCCTTCAAGGCCTAGAAGCAAGTCAAGCGGAATTGGCAGTCAAATTCCAGCGGCAGCAGGAGCAGATCGACTCACTTACCCATCAAAGGGGGTCTCAACAGCTGCAGCAGCTAGCGGATGATCCAGCATTGGATAGCACCGGCCCATCCATGCCGAGAAGCAGCGTGGGTTCCATCCCGGACGACCCAATGCTGGGTAGATACCCCGTGGATGACATCACGGAGAACACTAACTGCGAGCTACACTACAAAATGAAGAACATATCCATGAAGGTGGCGGACGGCTCTGCTTTCACAAATCCCCCCGAGGCAACCTTCCATGGCAACCCGATTACAGCGGGCTATGCTCGTGTCGTGGTTGATGATGTGCTGGACCCATATTCAGGGCTACAGCTTGACATTGCTGGAGGTGACGGCGAGCGCTTTCTCGGAGAGACCAAACATCGTATCATCCTATGGAAAAAGGATTGCATCATCTTTCCAAGGCCACCCACACCGCGTCACCCGAGTCCTCGTCGAAGTCCGCCACCGAGTCAGCAGACTCCCGCTCCTCCAAGTCCGACAAAGTGTCAGGACAATCCTCCTCCTCCAAGTCCGGCAAAGTGTCAGGACAATCCTCCAAGTCCGCCACAGCGTCAGACGTCCACTCCTCCTCCAAGTCCGGCACAACCTCAGGCCACTCCTCCTCCTCGTCCAACTCAGTCCCGTCAGCCATCTCCGCCGCCTCAGCAATCGCAGAGACACCCCGCAGCTCTGGTGCGTAGACGTACGAGTCGAGGTAGTACAGCTGGAAGTACAGGCGGAGGCAAGCGGTATAAATATGGTCCAAGCCTGAAGCCTCTTCCGCAGAGGTCTTATGACAATTCCGAGGAGGAAATCACAGCCATATCGAAGGCCGAGGTGGAAGCCCATTTTGCACCGAAACCGCCACCGCCGCCAAGGGAGAAAGTGCCTGAGGAAACGATTGACCACTTCATTCGTATGGCTCAACCACCAGCTTCCAAGCCTGTTGACACAGACTATGAGCGCCACATTAGGAAGTTAAATCGAGCACGTCTACAAAGGGAGGCGAGCACGTCCACATCGGGATCGAGCAAACAAGAAGCAGCTGCCAAAAAATGCGGGAAAACCATTCCCCAGCTGGGAGAACAGGCGGCGCAATCGATCCCCTCGCTTGTTGTGCCAACAACAGGTGACAGTACGCGCCCCCAGTATTATGGTGGGCAAACAGTGCATGTTCCCGAGGTGGGCAATGTGGTAATAATGGAGGAGCATATAATGCAGGCTGAAGTTCTCAACATCACTGTTGGACAACTCCTCGAGATCGAGCCCATGCCTTTGCTTAGAGAGGATGAAGTAAAACGGCAATATGTCCGGGGCCAACCTTTGGTCGCGCCAGACAAGGTCAAGAACCTCCCAACGAGAATGTATGAATTGCATCAATGGTACATGAACATGACCAAGATTTCAGATCGAGTGTCCCTCATGGTGAATGTCAAGGAGGACCATTACTACCATGAGAAAGCTGGGTCCGTTGAGTATTTAGAACTGTTTCAGTTATACAATAAGGAAGCACTCGACAAATCTATCGTCAGTTGCCATTGTCTGTAAGTGATTTCTTTCTATAATTTAAGTCTCAAGCTAGCTGTAGTGATATTTGAGATCAATCATTACCTGTAATTATACTCACTATATATATTCTTTTCTGTGGTATTATGTAGGATGAAGATATATGAAATGAGAAAAGGTGGACGCTATGGCATTGGGTTCATTGACCCAAACACCGTTAATCAATTCACATGGATGATAAATGAACATCATGCAAAGGAAGTAGAGGACAGCATGCTAGAGTTCTTGAAGCGCCTCAAATACAATGAAGATATACTACTTCCTTACCACTTTGGGTGAGTCACACTGTCTTGTACTACAAATTCTCTGTTTTTGCCTACTAGCTATAGCTACATGTTTTTGCTAACATATGCCCGCTTAATAAAGACATGTAAATGTGCGTGCATATGCAGATTTCACTGGGTCTTGTGTATCATTAAAGTTGATGACGGAACAGTTGAAGTACTCGACTCACTAGTCTCAAAAAAAACTGACTTTAACATCTTGTATGGGATAGTCAACAGGTAATTTCAATCATTATTAACTATATATCTCGGCCTATTTAGTTCGTCATTTCATGATATGAACTATTTAATAACCCATTTATTCATTTTCTTTGTCGGCGGGCAGGGCTTGGGCAAGATTCATCAGCGTCACGCCCGGCGAATGGAAACAAAAGCTTGAATGGTTTCGACCCAAGGTAAGTAATTAAGTAGTACTAGCTAGCTAGCTAGCTAGCTGCCATCTCTTTAATTATCATGCTTGATTAATTTTTATCTGATCAAATTCCATTCTCGTAAAGCCCTGAAGCAGGCGTAGGGTACTGATCTGTGTGCATTCTGCGTTTGCGAGAATATTCGCATGATGGCGTCCGAAAGGAGCAGATCTCAAAGACAGCAATGGGTACGCTTGTCAGAACACTATTCACAATTTTTACACCATTATCGATATCTAGCTAGTCACACAACTAATACACATGCATATTGATCTCCTTCTTAATAGTTCAAAGAGGTGCGGGAGAAGCTCATAGAAACGGAGCGCGTAGAAGCACTTCAAGAGGAAATAGCGGGATTTTTGCTCGACCAGGTCATAAATCCGAATGGAGAATTCTATTACCCACTACCGCCCCAATGAAAACCACTTTCAATTGTCATCGTGCTCCGAAGGCACCAATTAGACTGGCTCCGAAGGCAACATTCATATGTAGGAGAAATTGTATATATCTGTACATGTGTGTATGTGTGAATTAATTAATATGGTGGTTTAATTTGTGAGACATTGATGTGATATATATATATGCATGATTGGTTCTACTAGAAATTTTATATATATATATATATATATATATATATATATATATATATATATATATATATATATATATATATGCATAACGTGTACAATGTGTAGTATCGTAAAATACCAGCAAACGAAAAAGAACTAAAATGGAAACACAAAATTAAATGAAAAAGAAATCATAAAACCAAAAACCCTCGAAAACTTATAGTACCGGTTGGTGTTACCAACCGGTACTAAAGGGCTCCAGGCCCCCGGAGCCAGCTAGTGCCACGTGGTTGCCCTTTAGCACCGGTTCGTGCTGAACCGGTGCTAAAGGGGGGGGGGCCTTTAGTGACCACAAATTAGTGCCGGTTATGTAACCGGCACTATAGGTCCTTACGAACCGGTGCTAATGCCCTGTTCTCCACTAGTGCTTGCTCGCGCGGGAGCCAACTGCCGGCCTCCTTCTCCGGCCATGCAGGGCACCGCCGCCGCGGCGCCTGCCCCGGCCGCCTCCCCCGCCCCCGCCTCGCCCGCCACGGCCGCCGCCCCCGCCCCGGCCGCCTCGCCTGCCCCGGCCGCCTCGCCCGCCCTGGCCCCCACCCCCGCCCCCACCCGCCCGACCGTGGCCGACGTGATGGCAGCGACCCACGTTGGGGCAAAGCGGCGGCAGCGGGCGGGCCTCGCCGCGCCTCCTCCCGCCTCCCAGGCTCCCGCCCCGGCCCCCGTCCCCGCCCCGGCGCCCGCCCCCGCCACGGCCGCCGCGCCCGCCCCCAAGAAGAGCCGGCCAAAGGCGGCCGGCCGTGGGCCTCGAGGGGCTTAGCTTGAGCATGAAGTCCCTCGAGCATGAAGTCACACGTTTTATCGTTTGAGTTTGAAACTATTATTTTATT
This sequence comes from Triticum timopheevii, assembly GCA_963921465.1. NCBI lineage: Eukaryota > Viridiplantae > Streptophyta > Magnoliopsida > Poales > Poaceae > Triticum > Triticum timopheevii. Next base: position 645,260,205 of record OY997266.1, on the reverse strand, counting down.
CAAAAAACAATAATTATTTATTAACACTAGTATTTCTTGAATAAGTTGTTTGACCACCGTTTGATCAAAATTTAAAAATACTTAAATTTTAGGATAACTTTTTTTCCTTTCAGAATTTGAGGATTCTAAAATTTGCAAAACGGCCTACGCAAGAGCACGTCAAAGCCTCAAAGTGTTGTTCACTGACATTGAGTACATATCATCTAGGAAAACACTGGGAAGCTGCAACAAGCACTCACCCTTCCTGTGGTACACGCTAAACTAGAAGTGATACTTAGGCATCCACACAAAGAAAAAAAGAGAAGCGCCTAAGTAAATCTCATCATCTTAGGAGAAATGTCAATGAGATGGGATGAATGCATCAGGAACGAGCTAAGCAGAACGGTGATGTTCGAGAGGCCACAGGGTTTAGACACTTGAAGCACAAGTGTCGGCTCGCCAGCGAGGGGAGCATCACACATCTGATGGTAATGCCAAATGTGAGTGTGGAGAAAATGGACGACTTCCTGAAGAGCCCGTCACCATCCGTCCCTTACCAAAGTATCTGGTGTGCTGCTGTCCCAAGGATAGACGTGACATAGCTCTGCAGGAATCTCTGGCTTCTCGTGGTGATCTCGTTATGTGCGTGCCACCATCTCCAAAGCACCGTCAGCAGCTGCAGACGGTATCCCTCGTTTAGATCAGCAACAAGGTACAGAAGCCACTCTGGCCCAGTGTTGCATACTGTATGGACATCGGGAATGTGCGACACTTGCACTATAGGATCTCCAGTATAAAAATAACTTAAATCGTTCGTTCATACCAGTATAAAATGATTGATCTGGCTTTCATAATTTGGACCTCAATGCCTATTATTTATTTGTGTTCTCTAGGATGGTAACAAGTTTTTAGTTGATTAATAAATTGATTGAGTTGGAGTTGGTGTTTCCCGTTGTGCATGGTCTAAAATTGTTTTAACTTAAAATGGGATGTCCATTACCATTTGTCATGGTAATAACCAGGCTCGAGCACATAAAACTGCTCTCCATTGGAAACACACAACCTTCACACGTTGATCAGTTGTTCCCTCCCACAACCTGGTGTAGAATAGTGAGCCGAAGCATGCAGAAGCCATGAGAACCATGTCCGATATGTGCTTGGCCTTCACAAAGATTTTTCATTAACCTCTCTTCCTCATGATGCGATATCTAATTGACATAGACATTTTGTGTACTATAGAAAGGTCAAATATACGTGTAACAAAAAATATCCTTCTTCTCCTTCACCAAATAAAAATTACAGTTTCTGCATGCCAAGTTAATTATGTCTCAGTCCGAGTTAATTAATTAATTATGTCTTGGTCCCAAATTTCTTGATCTCCCCCATCTCGCATGATCGGTCAGCCCATCTCGCTATACCGCTTTTTGAGAAGTGCGTAGTACGACCCACTATATTGTGACCATACAAATAACGAATGGAAGCAAAGTCAAATCTTTCAAACATCGATACATTGAGCCACACATAATTCTGTTTTATTCATATGGTACCATCTTCACTTTCAAGACGTCCCATTAAACACACATAAAGCCAACATAGAAATAACTCAAACAGCACGTAAACATTGATCTGTGGTTTCCTCCTACATCGTGCTGAGACGGGGCATGATTAAGTGTAAGAACCTTGTCATATGCTTGTCCCACAGGTAGGATATTGGTCTGCCTTTCTATACCCACGATGATGAAGTCATGTACCTAGGGTAGGGTCATAGACCTGATCTAAGTGCCCTACCCAAGGACACCCTCAGAAGAAACTGCCTTCCAGTCGACCAAGAGGGACTTCACTCGACGGGTTCGAAGGACTCGACCATGAAGACTCACTCGACCACCAGAAGATCAAGAGCCACTCTGCATCCAAACGGTCTGTAATTAAGTAGTCTTTATGGCATTTAGGACAGTTTATGTAAGGCGTTACCAATAACGCCTAGACTTAATGTACTTTAAACCCTGCATTACTGAGGGCCGGAGGGGTCTGGCGGAGACTATATAAGCCACCCCCCTCCTCAGTGTAAAGGGTTCGCACCCCTGTAATCCATACACTCATAATCCAGTCGACCGCCTCCGGGCTCCGAGACGTAGGGCTGTTACTTCCTCCGAGAAGGGCCTGAACTCGTACATCCCTTGTGTTTACAACTACTCCATAGCTAGGATCTTGCCTCTCCATACCTACCCCCATTCTACTGTCAGACTTAGAACCACGACAGTTGGCGCCCACCGTGGGGCTGTGTCTTAGCGATTTTTGGAGAAGTTGTAGTTGTTCCGATTGCTTTCATCATGGTTTCTGGTGGAGTCTTGGTCGAGGGCCGTGAGATCCGTCTCGGCGCGCTCACCTTCATCGCCGACGACTCCGCTTGGCTCCAGGAGGCTCCACTCGACGTCGATGCGCTCCCCGTCCGCGGTGCGACGCATTTTCGCGCATGTGTCCGCGACGTTCTGCTGCGGCAACCGTCGACTCCATATCGGTCGACTCCCCTATCGTCCACCCTCCCTGTCTCCCGCCAGCGCAAGCGCTCTGGTCGGTCAAGGCTCCAGCGGTGGGTGAGGCACGCGGTGACTTGCCAGACGTCCACCACCCAAGTTGCGGCAATCGAGCCCGACGAATCTCTCTACGGCCTGTTCGATCTATCGACTGGCTCCGTAGAGACCGCATCCGAGTGCGATAGTAGTGATCCGGCGGCGGAGGTCTTGATGGTCAACGGGCCTCGTAGCCCTCCCGGCTTCCCGCGCAACGATGGGGTGGACGGTGGAGGCGACCCTGCTCAAGTCCATGAGGAATATCAACCCGAGCCACTTAACTCCCTGCAAAGGGAAGAACTTCGCCGCAGGAACATGGATGCCCTGCATACTCCCATCGCAGGAGAAACCCCCGAAGCTCGTGCCTTGGAGGAGGCACGTTTGGCCAACTTGGCTGAACGTGCTCGTCTGGAGAACCTCCAGCGAGCACTCGACGAGCGCGCACGTCAACGAGTGCCCGACTCCAATCGACGTCAACTCTTCCCGCCGACTCAGGTATATCGAACCCCGATTCAGAATTTAGCAGCTGCAACCCGTATAGCAGAGTCAATTCAGCCCTCTCTGTCGAAGGCTGGCAGAGGCTTGATGCAGATTAGAGATTTGCTCCGGGCAGCAGGAGATCAGAATTCAGCCGTGTCGCAGTCACGCAACAGAATTCACAGTCGATCCGTCGCTGCAAATACGGTTCAGTCGGCTCACAGCCCCAGATCGCCTCCGCGGCGTGAAGGACGCGAGAATCGACGAGACCAATATGGTGACCGATACGATCGTGATGATAGGCGTCGAGTGCCCACTCCTCCCCCGAGGGGCGGGTCTTACGCTCCTCGGCAGCAGGATGACATGTGTCAACTCAGTGTGGGGCGAAGAGCTCCGGTCGACCCCAGGGAACCAGGCTTTGACGCGCGATCCATCATTGTGCAAGGCTTGGTCGATCAGAACAGGGCTCATCGAGGTGGCCATGATAGAGATGCGCTCACTAGTAGCCGAGTGCATGTTTCTGGTCCGGAATGCTTCAGCAGGGCTATCAGAGCCGCGGTAATTCCCCCCAACTTCAGGTTGGCGACTGGAGTCGGCAAGTTCACCGGTGAATCTAAGCCTGAAACTTGGCTTGAAGATTACCGAGTGGCGGTGCAGATTGGTGGCGGAAATGATGAAGTGGCTATGAAGCATTTACCACTCATGTTGGAAGGTTCGGCCAGGGCGTGGTTGAATCAGTTAACTCCTAGCAGCATTTACACTTGGGAAGATCTTTCCTGAGTGTTCGTCAGAACGTTTGAGGGAACTTGCAAGCGACCAGCTGGTTTGACAGAGCTGCAAGTTTGTGTGCAGAAGTTGAATGAGACCTTAAGAGAGTATATTCAGAGATGGATCATATTGCATCATACCGTGGAGAACGTGTCTGATCACCAGGCAGTCTGCGCCTTCAAGGATGGTGTCAAGAACAGAGAATTGAGTTTGAAGTTTGGTCAGACCGGAGATATGACCCTGAGTCGGATGATGGAAATTGCTACCAAGTACGCCAACGGCGAAGAGGAGGACCGACTCCGGAGCGGCAAGTACAAGCCGAGTCAGTCGGAGAAAGGAAATTCCAGTCGGAAGCAGAAACGGAAAGCCGAACCAGCGGCTCCTGGAGAGGCTCTGGCCATGACTCAGGGAAAGTTCAAAGGAAAACCCAAAGGATCGTGGAACCCCAAGAAGGTGAAGGATAAAGAAGGAAATGACGTGATGGATCTGCCGTGTCACATCCACACGAAGAAAGACGAAGAGGGTAATTTCATTTACCCGAAGCATACCACTCGGCAGTGCAGGCTCCTGATCCAGCAGTTCCAAGGTAAACAACCCAAGGACAAGGAAAAGGAGTCGGACAAAGCCGAGGACAAGGAGGACAGTGAGGGAGGATATCCTCATGTTAACTCCACTCTGATGATCTTTGCAGATGTGGAAAGCAAGAGCCGACTGAAGGTTATTAACCGTGAGGTGAACATGGTCGCCCCGGTGACGCCCAGTTATCTGAGATGGTCCCAAACTCCCATTACATTCGACCAGTCTGATCACCCGACTCATATAGCCACCCCTGGGAGGCAAGCTTTGGTGGTCGACCCGGTCGTCGAAGGCACTCGACTGACGAAGGTGCTAATGGATGGTGGTAGTGGACTGAATTTATTGTATGCGGACACGCTGAAAGGAATGGGCATTCCGATGTTCCGACTGAGCACCAGCAACATGAGTTTTCATGGAGTTATACCTGGAAAGAAAGCTGAGTCACTCGGCCAGATAGCTCTGGACGTGGTGTTCGGTGACTCGAAGCATTTCCGCAAAGAGAAGCTGACATTTGAAGTTGTAGACTTTCAGAGCGCTTACGATGCTATTTTGGGGAGACCAGCTTACGCACGGTTCATGGCTCGACCATGTTACGTGTACCTCAAGCTGAAGATGCCCGGCCCCAAAGGCGTGATCACTATCACTGGTGATAGGAAAAAAGCAGAAGAGTGTTTCCAGAAAGGCTCGAAAATTGCCGACTCCCAGGTGACAACAGTCGAGCTAGAGGAGTATAAGAGAAATGCAGATCCGAGTGATTTGTTGCGAGCTAAGAAGCCTGCCACCGAATCAGCGTTTCAGTCGTCCGGTGAGACAAAGCCCGTCCACATTCACCCGACCGATCCCAATGTAGCTCCGACCCATATTTCCACAACACTCGACCCTAAATAGGAAGAAGCGCTCATCCAGTTCCTCCGTGAGAACTGGGACATCTTTGCATGGAAGCCTGCTGACATGCCGGGTGTTCCCAGGGGACTGGCTGAGCATCGCCTTAGAGTCGACTCAACCACAAAACCGGTCAAAGAACATCTTCGATGGTCTGCCGTCCAGAAGAGAAAAGCAATTGGTGAGGAAGTGGCTCGACTATTGGCGGCAGGATTTATCCGCGAAATATACCACTCCGAGTGGCTCGCCAATGTCGTCATGGTTCCCAAGAAGGACAAGTCACTCCGCATGTGCATTGATTTCAAACACATCAATCGGGCCTGCCCGAAAGACCATTTTCCTCTCCCTCGCATCGATCAAATTGTTGACTCGACTGCGGGATGCGAGAGATTGTCTTTTCTAGATGCCTATTCCGGGTACCATCAGATCCGTCTGTACGGACCCGATGAGATAAAAACAGCTTTCATCACTCCATTCGGGTGCTTCTGCTATGTCACCATGCCATTCGGCCTCAAGAATGCTGGAGCCACATTCATGCGAATGATTCAGAAGTGTTTGCTTACTCAAATTAGTCGGAATGTGGAAGCGTACATGGATGATATCGTGGTCAAGTCGCGAAAGGGTTCCGACCTGTTGACTGACCTCGCCGAAACATTTGCCAACCTCAGGAGGTATGATATCAAGCTCAATCCATCAAAGTGCACATTCGGAGTTCCTGGTGGTAAGTTACTCGGTTTTCTCGTTTCCGAACGAGGAATCGACGCTAACCCAGAAAAAATCGGCACTATACTCCGAATGAAATGCCCCGTGCGGGTGCACGATGTCCAGAAGCTTACTGGATGCTTGGCCGCATTAAGTCGATTCATCTCACGACTCGGTGAAAAGGCATTGCCTCTTTACCGACTGATGAAGAAGGCAGACAAGTTCGAGTGGACTCCAGAAGCTGATGCAGCGTTTGCCGAGCTAAAAGCTCTGCTCTCCACCCAGCCGGTGCTTGCTGCTCCAATCAGCAAAGAGCCTCTGTTGCTTTATATTGTAGCCACAGGACATGTCGTTAGTACAATACTTACGGTCGAGCGGGAAGAAGAAGGGAAAGCCTTCAAAGTTCAGCGCCCAGTGTACTATCTGTCTGAAGTTTTGACTCCATCAAAGCAAAGATATCTATCCTCATTATCAGAAGCTTGTGTATGGGATCTACATGACCATGAAGAAGGTTGCTCATTACTTCTCTGATCATTCCATTACAGTCGTCAGTGACGCTCCACTTTCAGAGATTCTGCACAACAGAGATGCAACTGGTCAAGTGGCAAAATGGGCAATTGAACTCCTTCCCCTTGATATCAAGTTTGAGGCAAAGAAAGCCATTAAGTCCCAAGCAATAGCAGATTTCCTTGCCGAGTGGATTGAACAACAGCAGCCGACTCAAGTCCACTCGGAGCATTGGACCATGTTCTTTGATGGTTCTAAAATGTTGAATGGTTCCGGTGCTGGGGTTGTCCTGGTTTCCCCCAGAGGAGATAAGCTCAGATATGTGCTCCAAATTCACTTTGATTCCTCCAACAATGAGGCAGGATACGAGGCCCTTTTATATGGGTTGCGCATGGACATTTCACTCGGCGTCCGTCGCCTTATGGTTTATGGCGACTCAGATTTGGTGGTCAACCAAGTGAGGAAGGAGTGGGACGTAAGAAGCCCAGCCATGACTGGATACTGCAATGCAGTGAGGAAGCTGGAAAAGAAGTTTGAGGGGTTAGAGCTCCATCATATACCCCGACTGAAAAATCAAGCGGCTGATGATTTGGCAAAGATAGGTTCCAAGAGAGAAGCCATTCCCAGTGGTGTGTTCTTGGAGCATATCCATACTCCATCAGTCAAAGAAGATCCTTTTACTGAAGAAGCTCCGCAGCCCAAGAGTGCCACAGATCCGACTGAGGTTGAAGTTCCAGCGGTGGTCGACTTGATCATGGAAGCTTTAGTGATCACTCCCGATTGGACAATTCCGTATATCACATATATCCTAAGAAAAGAACTCCCAGAGGACGAAGAAGAGGCTCGACAGATCATCCGCCGATCCAAAGCCTTTACCGTGATCAAGGGGATGCTATACAGAGAAAGCGCGACTGGAGTTGGTAAGAAGTGTATAACGCCAGAAGAAGGTCGAATCATCCTTGATGATATCCACTCGGGGACCTGTGGCCATCATGCGTCCTCTCGGACCATCGTGGCCAAAGCATACCGAGCCGGATTTTACTGGCCAAGGGCGAATGAGATGGCAAAGGAGATAGTGGACAAGTGCGAGGGATGTCAGTTTTACTCCAATATGTCACACAAGCCTGCGTCAGCTCTAAAGACCATACCACTCGTCTGGCCCTTCGCAGTATGGGGGTTGGATATGGTGGGCCCCTTGAGGACAGGTCGAAGCGGTTTCACGCATGTACTGGTGGCAGTCGACAAGTTCACCAAGTGGATTGAAGCTAAACCCATCGAGAACCTTGACGCCGGTACTGCTGTTAGCTTCATCAGGGAACTGATATTCAGATATGGAGTCCCGCACAACATCATTACAGACAATGGATCAAACTTCGATTCGGAGGAATTCAGAGCATTCTGCACATCTCAAGGCACACGAGTCGACTACGCTTCGGTCGCCCATCCACAGTCGAATGGACAAGCGGAGCGAGCCAATGGCTTGATCCTCAAAGGGTTGAAACCCCGACTGATGCGTGACCTTAAGCATGCGGCTGGAGCATGGGTCGATGAACTTCCCTCGGTGCTTTGGGGTCTAAGGACCACGCCTAATCGGTCGACCCAAAGGACTCCATTCTTCTTGGTATATGGAGCTGAAGCGGTCTTGCCGAGTGATCTGCTCCACAATGCTCCTCGAGTTGAGCTCTACAGCGAGGCTGAAGCAGAACAAGCGCAGCAAGATGCAGTCGACCTTTTAGAAGAAGAAAGGGAGATGGCTCTGATTCGATCGACTATCTACCAACAAGACTTGCGTCGCTTCCACGCCAAAAACGTGAAGAGTCGAGCCTTCCAGGAAGGAGATTTGGTTCTCCGAGTGGATCAGCAGAAACCACATAAAGCTTGCTCCTTCTTGGGAAGGACCCTTCATCGTCACCAAGGTTCTCCACAACGGAGCGTACCGTCTCTACAATGTCGAGCACAAAATTGACGAGCCCCGAGCTTGGAACGCGGAGCTACTCCGCCCATTTTACACTTAAGTTTTCACTCGGATGAATTGTAATAAAAGTACTTCTGTAGTTCATGTTTTGCAAGATAATAGTGTCATAATTTCCCCAATGATTTTTGTCACTTTTATTTGTTCAGTAAAATTTCTCCCTCAGTGGGTGGCTTAGCTGCGAATCCGTTTCGCCTAAGTTTGTAAAAAAAAAATCCTTACCGAGTGGTGAGCTAGCCTCCCACTCGAAGGCTTAGCTGCGAATCCATTTCACCTAAGTTTCAATAAAATCCTACCGAGTGGTGAGCCAGACTCCCACTCGGAGGCTTAGCTGCAGTCCAAGTACTCGCCTAAGTTTCAATAAAATCCTACCGAGTAGTGAGCCAGACTCCCACTCGGAGGCTTAGCTGCAGTCCAAGTACTCGCCTAAGTTTCAATAAAATCCTACCGAGTGGTGAGCCAGACTCCCACTCGGAAGCTTAGCTGCAGTCCAAGTACTCGCCTAAGTTCAAATTCAACGTACGCTCGCAAGGAGGACGAGGTGCAGGTCGACTGTGACCCTCTCCTCCGAGCTACGCCACAAGTACAGCGTGCGGTCGCAAGGAGGACGAGGTGCAGGTCGACTGCGACCCTCTCCTCCGAGCTATGCCACAAATACAACTTGCGGTCGCAAGGAGGACGAGGTGCAGGTCGACTGCGACCCTCTCCTCCGAGCTACGCCACAAGTACAACGTGCGGTCGCAAGGAGGATGAGGTGCAGGTCGACTGTGATCCTCTCCTCCGAGCTACGCCACAAGTACAACATGCGGTCGCAAGGAAGACGAGGTGCAGGTCGACTGCGACCCTCTCCTCCGAGCTACGCCACAAGTACAACGTGCGGTCGTAAGGAGGACGAGGTGCAGGTCGACTGCTACCCTCTCCTTCGAGCTACGCCACAAGTACAACGTGAAAATCCTACCGAGTGGAGAGCCAGGGCCAGCCCTGAGGGGGGGCGGGGGGGGGGGGGGGGGAGGCGGCCGCCCCGGGCCCCCAATCTCTAGGGGCCCCATCCCAGGTATGCTCCCTATAGGCATGAGGCCCAAGGCCTGCTGCTACGATGTGTGAACAGAGAAGGCAACTTCTATTTTCTCGTCCGAGATAGTGGTCCTTTCCTCCCTGCGATGCAAATCACGCCCAATGCGGCGGCCGCCAGGGAACAAATGCGACTCAAGCGAGGCCGCAAGCGGTTCCAGCGGCTTGCGGCGGCTACAAATCCATGACGTGCATGCAGATTGCAGAAGTGAGTCTTCAAGACGTTCAGACGGCCTGCCGGGAATAAGGTCGCTGGTGAGGTCGCTTGCTTACTGCTCCTGATATAGTGCTCCGGCTCTGCAGCTTCTTCTCACTTCTGATCTGATGCTCCAGTTCTTCTTTTGTTCTTCTGCCACAAAGCTCCTTCCATCCATTATATGTGTATATCAGGCAGTCGATCGCACCAGTTCACCAATCAGCCATGTTTGCTTCACCGGCGGGATCTCCTAGGTATACTATTAATAACTAATTCACTAACCATTGTCACTACATGTATGTTGGCAATTAGATTATTTTAGCTCAACAGATTTGTAATTGTTGTCTTTCAGCACTGCCAGATATTGTATCATCTGGAAAGTATCCATCTGGTAGTGAGCAAGAAAAAGGAAAAGAGACTTGTAGATGAGTTAATATAACTACAGAGAGGAACTATGGATAAAAATTTCAAGAGTAGTACGGGGACTTCGACGAGTTGGCGGTAATTCCCGTGGATGAACCAACTAATGATGTTAGGTACCAAGTAAGTGTTTATGATACTATTTGTTGTTTGAATCAACATTAAGATGTTTCGTAGAAATTATTTTTAGTGCATTAAATATTACTCCCTCCATCCCATAATATAAGGGGATGTTTGGTTCAGAAGTCCTAGGACTTTTTCTAGTCCCAGGGACTAATCAAAAAAGACTCTCCAGTAGTCTTTTTCTAGTCCCTGTAGAAAAAGTCCCTCTCGTTTGGTTCCTAGTGACTTTTTGGGACTTTTTTAGTCTCTGGGACTAAAAAGTCCTTGAACCAAACACTCCCTAAGAACGTTTTTGACACTACATAGTGTAAAAAATGTTCTTATATTATGGGACGGAGGGAGTACATTCCAAATTGATGTGTATTATAGTACATTCTAAATTGATGTGTATTATAAAACTATATACATACATACATTTTTTTGAGCGGTTACTACATACATGCATATATCGGGTGGGAGGTCCACTTAGCAATCTCAACCTTTGATATTGATATATGACAACATATATATGAGGGGCGATGAGGACCTCCATATTAGTTTTCGGCCCAGGCCCCAAGGGCCTCCATATTAGTTTTCGCCCCGGGCCCCCGAAATCTCAGGACCGGCCCTGTGGAGAGCACACCTCCCACTCGGAGGCTTAGCTGCAGCCCAGTGCTCGCCTAAGTTATAAAAATCCTACCGAGTGGAGAGCACACCTCCCACTCGGAGGCTTAGCTGCAGCCCAGTGCTCGCCTAAGTTATAAAATCCTACCGAGTGGAGAGCAGACCTCCCACTCGGAGGCTTAGCTGCAGCCCAGTGCTTGCGTAAGTTATAAAAATCCTACCAAGTGGAGAGCAGACCTCCCACTCGGAGGCTTAGCTGCAGCCCAGTGCTCGCCTAAGTTATAAAATCCTACCGAGTGGAGAGCAGACCTCCCACTCGGAGGCTTAGCTGCAGCCCAGTGCTCCCCTAAGTTATAAAAATCCTACCGAGTGGAGAGCAGACCTCCCACTCGGAGGCTTAGCTGTAGCCCAGTGCCCGCCTAAGTTATAAAAATCATACCGAGTGGAGAGCAGACCTCCCACTCGGAGGCTTAGCTGCAGCCCAGTGCTCGCCTAAGTTTTGAAAATCCTACCGAGTGGAGAGCATACCTCCCACTCGGGGGCTTAGCTGCAGCCCTGTGCTCGCCTAAGTTTTGAAAATCCTACCGAGTGGAGAGCAGACCTCCCACTCGGGGGCTTAGCTGCAGCCCAGCGCCAGCCTAAGTGAAGTAGGGAACAAGTCGATTGCGATAAGCACCTCGCTTTAACCTGCAAAAGACATCTCAAACCAAATGCAAGCATATTCAAACGTCGAATCCAAGTTTGGATAGATACCTAACGGAACCAAAAGTGCTCAGGCGCTAGGCCTGTTAAGGTTTGTCGGTTACAAAATCACTCGGCATACCGAGGCAAATTTAAGGTGTCGAGCTCAAGAAGTTTTTTACCCCTCCCGTGGAGGGCTGGAAGGTGCAACAAACTCGTCGAGGTCGATTCCTTCAGCAATCCGAGTGGCAGGGGCGATGAAGGTCTCCATGAAGGACCGGAAATCGTGCTTCTTGGTGTTAGCCACCCGAAGAGCTGCCAACTTATCTTCTCGTGCATCCTTGCAATGGACTCGGGCCAGACACAGAGCGACATCTGCACCACAACTGGCAGAAGATTTCTTCCACTCCTGCACTCGACCTGGAACTGTGTTCAGTCGAGTCATCAGAGACTCGAGGTCATTTTGGAGCGTCTCTTTGGGCCAGAGCGTAGCGTCGATGCGGGAAGTGGCGACCTTCAGCCTTGCGAGATAATCAACAACGGCAGCAACACGAGATTCGAGCCGGAGCACGTTCATGGCGACTTCGTCATTCACGGGAGAGTTGATGGGGTCCAGGTTTGGCTCCAGTCGACCAGTCAAAATTCTGCAAGCACAACCACCGGGTCAAGATAACAGTCGAATGGAAAGATCACAGTTAAAATACCCGTTTGGTGCAAAAGTTTACCCTCGAGCATGAGGAATAGCTTCTTGGCAAGTCCGCCCAGATAAGCCTCCAGATCTTTCTTCTTCCCCACCAGCTCACTGGCTTTGTCATTCAGGGCAATCTTGTCACTTTTCAGTCGACTCACTTCTTTGTTGGCAACATCAAGAGCAGCTTTCAGATTGGTGTTTTCTTCTTCAAGCTTGGTGACCGAAGCCAACTTCTCGTCTGCGAGCTTGGTCTTCTCTAAAGCTGTCTTCTGCATCTCAGCTAGCTCAAGGTCTTTCTTCTTCTGGGCCTCCTTCACTTTGCCTGCAAAGTTACAGCAAGGTTAGACTTTGAAACAAATAAGGTGCAAAAGCAGTCGTCGAGGCCTCACCAAACATACCTTTAGCTTCTTCCTTTGCCTTCGCCAAATTCTCCTGGACCAGCTTCAGATCAAGCTCGAGTTGTATATGTTTGTTCTCCAACTCGGTGTAACGAGCCGCAAGGTCGCAGGATTTCTACGAAGAAACAATCGACAGATGTCAAAGACAAGTCACTCCCGAGTGACTAAAGAAAAATCATACGTTTCTAAGACTACAACCGAATGCAAACATTCAACCGTAATCTCGGGGACTACACCCAGTGGGTGCACTCAGCGTGCCCCCACTAGTTCTATCAAGGAAGAGTCGACCAGTCGACCAACAACTAAAAAAAACAGGACGTATTCTTCACACTATAGTCAACTGCCAGCAGTCGACCACAGTCTCGGGGACTACACCCAGTGGGTGCACTCAGCGTGCCCCCACCGGTTTGCGAAATCCATTCGACCTAGTCGAATGAAGGAAAAACTTAACTTATAAAGCCTATGGTCGACTGCCAGCAGTCCACCATAGCCTCGGGGACTACACCCAGTGGGTGCACTCAGCGTGCCCCCACTAACCCGGAATTCCAATCAACACACCCAGTGGGTGTAGGACGACAATCACTATGGATTTCACAATGAAGAATTTTCAGATATCATATCCTAACAGAACAGGCGATGACCGACTGACCTAAATGTTGCTTTGAAGAGCGGAACTGGCGTCATAGGCTGCCTGGCTAGCTTCCCGAATGGCCTTCACCTGCTCCATCATGACTCTCACCTGGCGTATTGCTTCTTTTGCAGCACTGGCTTGGTCCTCCGGGATGTAGTGAGTCGCGAAAAGTGAAGGCTGTGCAGCACTCGACGACGCGGGGTGAGCACTCGCCAACGGCACCTCAAAGGATACGGTAGGTCGAGTGGTGTTTCCTCTCTCCGCGACCAGTGTCTCGGGTGCTGACACCTCCTGAGTCACCTTGCCAGCAGGTTTTCCTGCTCCTCCTTTGCTTCAACGGCTCCTCATCGTCGTCGTCAGGTAGAGTGATAACGACATTGGACGGAGCTACAGAAAAGAATCAAAGTTAGAGACCAAGAGCCAATCGACTAAAGACGGAACTATAAGGGTAATACCAGGCTTTGAGGTGGCAGCATCTTCCATCTCATGATCGTCAGCCCTGGCCGAGGTATCAGAAGTAGCGGCACTGCAATTCCAAAAATCAGTCGGTTAACTCATGAGTCGACCAAAAATAAACTCATGTAGAGCAAGAAGACTCAAGTAGCATTTTTACCCTGATATGGTGGGGATCGACACCTTCATCTTCGGCAAGACCTTCGCCGGCTTCGATGGCACCATTCGAGATTGCTTCGGAGCCTTCTCAGTCGGCGCCAGAGAACTGGTCCGAGGGCGCTTAGTCGACTGCGCGACAGCCGCGACCCCCTTGCCACGTTCAGTCGCAGGGTCATGGACGAGCTTCGATCGCCTTTCCGAGCGAGGCGGTGCAACTTCCTCCTCCTCCTCCTCTTCTTCCTCCCCATCTGAGTCGTCATCTTCATCATCAGCAGCAGCGTCCGAATCCCAGTCCTCTTGACTTTTGCCCCCACTTCCTTCCTCCTCCTCAGTCGGTGTCTGTGCTCCATTGGGCATCGAGTATAGTTCGGTGATGGCCTGACAGACAACAAAACAAAGATCAATCGACCAATTTGCAGCAAAGGCAGAACAAGTATGGCAAGATTACAATTGGGGATAAAGTGGGCGTACCTTGTGTGGAGTGCAAGAATGGTCGAGTGGCGGAATCCTCCTGGCTCCTCGAGGGTTGTTGAGGGAGTCCTGGACTAGGGGGTGTCCGGACAGCCGGACTATCATCGTCCGCCGGACTTCAAGACTACGAAGATACAAGATTGAAGACTCTGTCCCGTGTCCGGATGGGACTTTCCTTGGCGTGGAAGGCAAGCTTGGCGATACAGATATGTAGATCTCCTACCATGTAACCGACTCTGTGTAACCCTAGCCTCCTCCGGTGTCTATATAAACCGGAGGGCTTTAGTCCGTAGGACAAGATACATTACAACAATCATACCATAGGCTAGCTTTAGGGTTTAGCCTCCTTGATCTCGTGGTAGATCCACTCTTGTACTACCCCTATTATCAATATTAATCAAGTAGGACGTAGGGTTTTACCTCCATCGAGAGGGCCCGAACCTGGGTAAAACATCGTGTCCCTCGTCTCCTGTTACCATCCGCCTAGACGCACAGTTCGGGACCCCCTACCCGAGATCCGCCGGTTTTGACACCGACATTGGTGCTTCATTGAGAGTTCCTCTGTGTCGTCACCGATAGGCCCGATGGCATCTTCAACCAACGACGCTGTCCAGGGTGAGACTTTTCTCCCCGGACAGATCTTCGTATTCGGCGGCTTCGCACTGCGGGCTAATTCGCTTGGCCATCTGGAGCAGATCGAAAGCTACGCCCCTGGCCGTCAGGTCAGATTCGGAAGCCTAAACTTCACGGCCGATGTCCACGGAGACTTGATCTTCGACGGACCCGAGCCACAGCCAAGCGCGCCGCACTGTTGCGATGGGCATGATCTAGCTCTGCCGCCGAACAGTGCCTTGGTGGCCGCACACGAATCCGCTCCAGCCATTAGTCCGGAGCCGATTGCCCGGGTAGAGGATTGGTGGATAGACACCGCCTCGGGGGCTTCAACTTCCACGGTGATGGAGCCGAACACTAATCTTGTCCCTCGCAAAGCTCGTGATTCCGAGGTGCCGGACTCCTTGCCGGACTCCGAACCTCCCACGCCCCTACCAACCAATTCGGATTGGGCGCCGGTTATGGAATTCACCGCCGCAGACATCTTCCAATATTCGCCTTTTGGCGACATTCTAAATTCACTAAAGCATCTCCCGTTATCGGGAGAGCCCCGGCCGGACTATGGCCAGGATGGTTGGGATACGGACGACGAAGAAATTCAGAACCCACCCACCGCCCACTTTGTAGCCACTGTCGACGATCTAACCGACATGCTAGACTACGACTCCGAAAACATCGACGCTATGGACGACGATGCCGGAGACGAACAGGAACCAACGCCTATAGGGCACGGGAGGACCACCTCGGCATATGACATATACATGGTGGATACCCCAAAAGAGAGCGATAACAAGGACCAACGGGCCGCGGCAGAAGATAACCCAGCCGATAAACAACCAAAACGGCGGCGCAGACGCCGCCCTAAGTCCCGCCTCAACAACAACAACGCTCCTATGGACCCCGTAATACAGCAGGGCACAAAAGTGGACGACGAGCACGCAGATAAGCAACCGTCCGAACAGGACGAGTCAGATAATCAGTCCAAGCCCGGCGAAAACGACCGTTTGGACGATCTCACGCCGGACACGCTGCCGGAAGGTAAAAACCTTCGGAAAAGACTTGTCAACACTGCAAGAAGCTTGAAAAAGGAAAAGCGGAAGCTCAAAACAGCGGAAGACACACTCAGAATGAGGTGGGGCAAAGTGCTCAAAACCGCGGATAAATACGGCAATGGCCACCAACCAAAGAGCTACCCGAAGCGCAAGCTGCTACCAGAATTCGACAACGAGGCCATAGAGCCCCCACAGTCAAAAAATAAAAAGGCTGCCTGGCTGGATAGACGGCCGGATGACATGCCAAATTCTGAAAGCGGCGCAACACATAAACCAACCAATGAACTTGGAAGAACAGATGGCCCAGCCAGGTCCATCTACGGGCCAAAGAATAAGGCCCCAGGAAGCAAGGCAACACGTCAAGTGTCCGAAGATAGCGGCACACCCAAATACAAGGGCGCCGCACACCCACTATGTTTCACCAATGAGGTGCTGGACCATGAATTCCCAGCAGGATTTAAACCCATAAACATAGAGGCCTATGATGGAACAACAGACCCTGGAGTCTGGATAGAAGATTATATACTACATATACACATGGCCAGAGGAGACGATCTCCACGCCATAAAATACCTACCCCTCAAGCTCAAAGGGCCAGCCCGTCATTGGCTTAAAAGACTCCCAGAAAACACTGTTGGAAGTTGGGAAGAGCTCGAGGACGCGTTTAGAGCAAATTTTCAAGGGACTTATGTCCGCCCTCCAGACGCAGATGATCTAAGTCATATAACTCAACAGCCCGGAGAGTCAGCGCGGAAATTCTGGAACAGGTTTCTCACCAAAAAGAACCAAATAGTCGACTGTCCGGACGCCGAAGCCTTAGCAGCTTTTAAACACAATGTCCGAGACGAATGGCTTGCCAGGCACCTCGGCCAAGAGAAACCGAGGACAATGTCCGCACTAACAAGCCTCATGACCCGCTTCTGTGCGGGAGAGGATAGCTGGCTAGCAAGATGCAGCACCAGCGACCCAAGTACATCCGAGACAAGGGATGGAAACGGAAAATCACGGCACAGAAAAGAGCAGCGCCGGAATAAAGAGAAAAGCCCAAAGAGCACGGCAGTCAACGCCGGATTCAAAAGCTCGCGGCCAAACAACAAAACACCGCCTCTTAAGAATGACAGCGATGAGCTGTCCAACTTAAACAAGATTTTGGGTCGGATATGTCAAATCCACAGTACCCCCGGAAGGCCTGCAAACCACACCCACAGGGATTGTTGGGTTTTCAAACAGTCCGGCCGACTAAACGCCGAACATAAGGGGCTCGACGCGTCAAGCGAAGATGATAAAACCCCACCAGTAGAGCACCGGAAAACAAAAGACTTTCCCACAAGAGGTCAAAGCAGTAAACTCACTTCATGTGATAATACGGAAAAATAGTGCGGCACTTCCTAAAAAGAGCCTCGCACGGTCCAACCCAGCAGACCATAGAAATTGGATATCAATCACTTTCGACCACCTGGACTATTCCAGAAGCGTTCAAAACGCGGGACGGACTGTCCTGATATTGAATCCCATAATCGACGGATTACAATTTACTAAAGTCCTAATGGACGGAGGCAGCGACTTAAACGTGCTGTATTCAAACACAATCTGCAAGATGGGGATAAACCCTACCAAAATTCGACACAGCCGCACTTCCTTCAAAGGAGTGACGCCAAGCCCTTATGCCAAGTGCACAGGCTCCCTATTACTAGAAGTCGTGTTCGGACCACCGAACAACCTTCGGCGCGAAAAGCTAATTTTTCATATCGTCCCATTTAAAAGTGGATATCAAGCACTCTTGGGACGAAAGGCTTTTGTCCGTTTCAGCGCCATACCACATTACGCGTCTCTTACACTCAAGATGCCCTGTCCGCGTGGCATCATCTCAGTGCGAGGGTCACCCAAAGACCCCGGACACGGATAGACGAGTCCGGCATCAGTAGGCTAGGGGCTCCCTAGCCGCACACCCCTTCACAAGGGGCTGCGCACACACTCAACCGCGGGTTCATTCAAACCCCGCTTTGCTTGTTTATATTTTTTCTTTCACACATACCTTTTTTTTGCACGAATCGTTTTCAAACTAAACTTTCCTCTCTTTTTACATATGAACAACATGCACACCCGTCCAGGATAATGGCACAACGGAGACACATGCGCAAACGTGCAGTAGGGACCCGTTGCGAGGATTCTTTTCAGATTAAGACCCTGCGTAAACCTTTTTTACTGTCTCTTGTTGCTATTCTCCCTTGGTTTCCTCCTATAACCAATGCGGAGCCTGACGTTTTGGCATCGGCCGCGTCAGAAGACCATGCCCATACCTGGACACTAGGGGCTTAGGGCGTTATTCTGCCCATTATCATAAAGACCGAACACCTTAGGGAGTGTTCGACGTCTCGAGTTGGGCATTATATGCATCTGCTCCGAATCATGTCTTTGGTCAAATGTTGGGTTTGCCCGGCTCCTGTGTTTTGCTGCCTTACGTTCCGTATCATCGGCTAACGCGGCACCAGGAGAACTACTGCGATTGTGCCCCAGTTCGGCTGGGCGAGCACCTCAGTTGAGAAAGCCGAAAACTGACTGTCATGATATAGCGAGAGACTGGTCAACCACTCGATCGACTACCGGAATGTTTAGAATTCCCCGCTTTGACGAAGGACCGTTTCCCGGTCAGGCACACACGCGCCCCGAAATCGGAGAAGTGCGGTGCCCCCAGGGGCTATATCGTAGCCCCACCCTCGAACTCCAATGGCTAAGTGAAAGTGATAAAGCATTATAGTCCGGATTGCCTCGTTCGCTACACTACCACCTCCTTAACAGGACCGAGACGTCGGATTAAGTGTGAAAACGTGCTATTTTTGCGAACACCCCCGCACCTTGTGCGTGGGGGCTGAAGCCGAAGACTGCAATCTTTCAGGTTATACAAAAGTATACGCAAACGGCCGCATAGGAGAAGTTTCACTACTTGGGACGCACAAGTATAAAAAGCAGCTATAGCATATTCATCGTTTTACAAGCTAAAACGTTCATTTGAACGTGACATTTTTTTGAGCACTGCGACTCTATTACACGAGCGCCACGCATAACTTCCCCGAAATAGTGCTCGGCGGGGAGCCGGCTTTCATCCGAACCTTGGGCGGCAACAGCGGTGTCATCCATCTCTGTCCAATGTGTCTTCACACGGGCAAGAGCCATCCGCGCGCCCTCGATGTAGGCCGACCGCTTCATCTCCTTGATATGCGGCACCGCTCCAAGGAATTGATGCAGTAAGTCGAAGTAGCTCGTCGCCTTGGGCCTCTCTGGCCAAACATGAGCCACGATGTCAGTCATGGCAAGTCCGGACAATCTATTTAGCTCGGCCCATTCGGCCAACCGGTCGGTCAACGAAAGTGAGCGATCCGGACTATGGAATTGAGACCAAAATAGCTCTTCCGTCTTGTGATCCTTCTGGCTCCGGAAGTGCTCAATAGCATCAGCCGCACTTGCCGCTAAGTCCATATACGGATCCTCCGGACTCCACAGCCGAGAAAATTGAGTATACTTTTGATCCATAAACCGGCGACGCAGCAGATAAGGCTTGCCAGCCACGATATCTCCGGCCTGGCGCAGCTCCTCCCTCATGGCCCGCATTGCAGAGCGGGCATCTTTGGCCTCGGCGGTGGCCTTACTCAGGTCTTCCCGCTCCGATAAGCGCTCCTGTTCAAGAGCCTCATTGCGGTCGGCAGCATCTTTTAATTTCACGGCCAATTCGGCCACCTCTTCCCTGCTTAGGCAGTGAGCAGCCCTTTCGGCTTTCAACTCCTCGGCCGCCCTCGCGGCAGCCGCGTCACTCCTTCGGGCTTGCTCCTTAGCTTGAGCAAGTTCGGCCCGAAGGCTCTCCACAGTAGCAGCACCGTCTGCATAACAGCATATAATTTATCAGAGGAGGGCTTTGACCCCATTAATAAAGCGACTGTGGAGAACTCATTTACCTTGCGACTCGTCAAGTCGCCGGTTGACAAGTGCGATGTCCGCATCCGCCGCGTCAAGTTGCCGCATTAACTCGGCAACCCCACTAGTCCGGCTAGCCCTCGGACTATCCGCCACCTGCATAGGAACGGCGACATTCATTACTTGCGATTTCAATCCTCGGCACGCTGTCATTTTCGACAACCTACCGAGTCTCAGGGGCTACTATCTATACAGGGCACACTTTTATGTGCAAAACTGTCAAAAAATAGAAGGTGCGTCATTTTCGCGTACCTCAAATCCCGCCAGCAAACTCATAGCGGCGTTACGCAATCCGCTCTCGGCGGACGAAATCCTTCCAATCACCATGCGCATTAACGCACGGTGATCTTCTGAGATGGACGCCCTCTCAAGCAGATTCTTCAGTTCTCCTGGCCGGATACCAGCGGGCGTCGAACTCTCCGGCCCCTCCGGATTCGGGGATACCCTCCGTGACGATACTTCAGGCTCGTCTGCCTTATCTGACGGCGCAGCAGACGGAGGCGTTTCGCTCTCCATCATCTCCGGAAGAAGGTCCCCCGAAGCCGAACTCATCTGAGAAGGCTGCAAATCCGAACTGCAGGATAAAAATTTCGGTTACCCACTAAAGCACAAATGGAGGTATTTTCTTACTGACGAAATCCCCTTTTCATACTCACGGCTCGCTGGAGGGCTGATTCTTTGGCGATGATTGTGTGTCCGGATTCTCCCCGGACGCCGGACCCCCCGGGGAAGATCTCTTCCCCCGTTTAGGGGCTTTGGCCTCCGGATCCTCGGAGGCGGTCCTCTTCTCCCCCTGGAAGGAGGGGTTTTTGATTCCCCCCGCTTCAGACGCCCCTTTGGGCGAAATAATAGCTCCTCTATTTTCCCATCGCTCCCTTCCGTAGGTGCGACCTCCAACATTCTGACCAGCATGGGCTCCAGTGCGGTCTCTGGGAGGGGGGACGGACACCTTATCAGCCTCGATCGCGCCACCCACTCCTGTGAAGAGTAATGGGTCAGGAGGCGAACTCTAGAAAAGCAGATAAACAGAATGTCCGGACTCTGAGCTATTTACCTGAGTATCCGGGCGATTGCGGCTTAGGCCTGCGTCCTCGGCCAATTCCGGACATGCCACCTGCGGTCCGAAGAATAACTTGTACATCTCCACGGGTGTCGCACCCATGAAGTGTTGGAGAATCCGAGGTCCCTCCGGGTTGAACTCCCATAGACGGAGAGGACGGCGTTTGCAGGGCAGAAGATGCCTGATTAGCATAACCTGCATCACCACAACCAGATTGATCTCCCTCGCTTGGAGGTCTCGAATCCGGCCCTGCAGTAAGGGCACGTCTTCGGACAACCCCCAATTGAGCCCTTGGTTGACCCACGACATCAGTCGGCATGGAGGTCCCGGGCGGAACGAAGGCGGCGGCTTTTGCTTGCTGCCCTTCGGAGCGGTGATATAGAACCACTCCTGTTGCCACAATCCGAGTTCCTCTTGGAAGGAACCCTCAGGCCACGGGGCATCGGCCCTTATGCTTATGGCCGCCCCGCCGCACTCCGCTTGACGCCCCCCGATCATCTTCGGCTCCACATTGAAGGTTTTCAGCCACATGCCGAAGTGGGGAGTGACGCGGAGGAAGGCTTCGCAAACGATGATGAATGTAGAGATTTGGAGGATGGACTCCGGAGCCAAATCGTGAAAATCCAACCCGTAGTAGAACATGAGCCCTCTCACGAAGGGGTCCGTCGGAAAGCCTAAACCCCGACGGAGGTGAGGTATGAAGACAACGTACTCGCCGGGCTCGGGGGCGGGCACGGCCTGCCCTTGGGCACGCAACCTGTGTGAAATCTCGTAGGACAGGTACTTGGCCTCCCGCAGCTTTGACACGTCCTCCTCCGTGACGGAGGAGGGCATCCACCGACCATAGAGGTCGGAGCCGGACATGATTGAGAATCCGAAGCGCTCGAATCTGGGGCTCTGGGTGCTGGAACTAGGAGCGAGAAGGAGATTCGATGCGAGATTGAAGAAAAGGAATGGTCCTTGGTCCTCTTATAAAGGGGAAAAATACCAAGGGTCGTCTCCGTGACCGTTCGGGATTCACCTTCGATGGAGGAGGCGTGGCGACGGGCACGGTTGGGTTACCCACGCACGTATTGATAAGGATCCCGGAATAAGGGGGACACGATCTCTGCTTCGACAAGACGTGCCAAGGAAACCGCTTCGCTAAACGTGCTGAGGTGGTATAGTAAGAAACGATTTAAACAAAGGCTTGGTAGTGGTGTGATGTCGCGCCGCATAATACGTCAGCAGATTGGACCGGTGTACATTTTATTCTCTCTACGGTGGAATGTGGAATTTATTTTGCAGAGCCGGACACTATCCTGGTGTTCATGATCTTCTTTGGATTATTCAAGGAAGGAACCCGCCTTGCAATGCCGAACATTATGCTTGCCGGACTTATCGTCATTGAAGCCTGGTTCAGGGGCTACTGAGGGAGTCCTGGACTAGGGGGTGTCCGGACAGCCGGACTATCATCGTCCGCCGGACTCCAAGACTACGAAGATACAAGATTGAAGATTCCGTCCCGTGTCCGGATGGGACTTTCCTTGGCGTGGAAGGCAAGCTTGGCGATACGGATATGTAGATCTCCTACCATTGTAACCGACTCTGTGTAACCCTAGCCTCCTCCGGTGTCTATATAAACCGGAGGGCTTTAGTCCGTAGGGCAAGATACATTACAACAATCATACCATAGGCTAGCTTTAGGGTTTAGCCTCCTTGATCTCGTGGTAGATCCACTCTTGTACTACCCCTATTATCAATATTAATCAAGCAGGACGTAGGGTTTTACCTCCATCGAGAGGGCCCGAACCTGGGTAAAACATCGTGTCCCTCGTCTCCTGTTACCATCCGCCTAGACGCACAGTTCGGGACCCCCTACCCGAGATCCGCCGGTTTTGACACCGACATTGGTGCTTCATTGAGAGTTCCTCTGTGTCGTCACCGATAGGCACGATACTACACATTGTACACGTTATGCATATATATATAAATAGAATTTCTAGTAGAACCAATCATCGAGTTCAACATGATTGTCATGATATTATAAGCGTTCATATATAACACCACAAAAGAAAATCACTTAAGTTCAGAACGAAGAACACAGACATGAAAGGACAAGTACTAATTAAGAGCAGCATGAAGAACTAGCTGAATCACTCCTGCTAGCTACTCTCTCTCTGGTAAAATAGCACAGAACATGTATAGATCTCCTGATTGATCATACTGGAGCATGCCGATGAACCTGTCTCCTAATCGTGGGCTGCGCTTCTCATTGCTGCCCCCTAGTACTTCTCTGCGATCATTAACAATTTTCCTCCAATCTTTCACTATTAAGCATTCATCGCTTCTAGAAATCCTGAATGCATTCATGTGCAATGCAGGATATATTGGCCGTAAGCTAACTATTGACATTTGACCTTTAGTCTCGATCCCCTGAGGCACAACTGTCATCGGGAGTCCCTGTTGAAGAACATCGTATAGTACTTAATTAATATACTTAGCAATGAAAGTTTAGCAAAAAAATATGTATGCAAAATATGCACTGAGGACAAATAGTAAATATCTTACCATCATTCCTAAATAGATGTGACCGTAGTTCAATACCATCACTATTGGTCGCACATTTTGAGTACTAACATTTCTAAGTGCAGGAAGAAAATTTGTCTTGACGGTATGAAGATCCTCAAGCCATGAAACATAATGACTTATCTCCTCGCAGTTTAGTTCAGCTCCGGGCCAGTAGTAGGTCCTGTCTACCAAGCGCCGGACATGTTTGGTTGAATGGAGATAAGCTGTCAATAGAAATTAGTTGTCAGTTATTTTTGAAATAAGCAATATCAAAGACAAAAATATAGTTGAGAAGAACTCACATAATGGTAGAACTGGAGGCGTCTGCACATCGACCCATATGTCTCTATTACCTTCAATATCAT
Source organism: Triticum timopheevii (assembly GCA_963921465.1). NCBI lineage: Eukaryota > Viridiplantae > Streptophyta > Magnoliopsida > Poales > Poaceae > Triticum > Triticum timopheevii. The sequence continues at coordinate 645,236,267 of OY997266.1, read as the reverse complement.
CTTCCGGACGAATATCAAAGGTGATAACCATACCAGGCTCAAATGCATAAGCCTTGCATAGTGCTTGCCAAGTTTTGCATTCAAAATAGGTGTACGTGTGTGTATTGTATACTTTGACGTTGAAAGTATAACCATCATGCTCAGTTTTCAGGTAAGCTCTCTTTACCTCCATAGTTTCCCTATCTTTGAAACCTATCTTATCCAAGGCAAAAATTCTTGCATGGCAGGGGATGCGCTAGTAGAATAGTGAAAATTAAAAATTATAAGTCAGGAAAATGAAGCATATATAAGTCATGCTTAATTACGAAAACTGACTTGTCATTGTGACTTACTGTATCAAATTCGAAAGTCTCATCCAGCTTGATGCTGAATCGCCTACCATCAACAAGGAAATTTCTGTCGCACTGGCCGCGCTGGTCTTCACAGTATTGGCACATAATGAAATTTTTTCCGTCGTCAGACGACATTTCCTATGTTCATATTAGGCAAAACATTAAACACTTACTAATTCAATTAATTCAACTACTTCTATTAATTCAACTAAGCATTTACTAAAAATAAACTAGTTATATTAATTCAATTAGTTCAACTAAGCATTTACTAAAAATAAACTAGTTCTATATATTAATTCAACTAGTTCAACTAAACATTTACTAAAAATAAACTAGTTATATTAATTCAACTAGTTCAAAGTAAGCATTTACTAAAAATAAACTAGTTCTATATATTAATTCAACTAGTTCAACTAAACATTTACTAAAAATAAACTAGTTATATTAATTCAACTAGTTCAAAGTAAGAATTTACTAAAAATAAACTAGTTCTATATATTAATTCAACTAGTTCAACTAAGCATTTACTAAAAATAAACTAGTTATATTAATTCAACTAGTTCAACTAAGCATTTACTAAAAATAAACTAGTTCTATATATTAATTCAACAAGTTCAACT